>JAVRKA010000138.1:0-729877 GCA_034508555.1 Venustoraphidia nigricollis | reverse complement strand
TCTATAAACTACCTCTAGATATTTTAAAATAACAAATTAATGGTGGAATATTGTAATCCGTAAGGTCATTGATTTTCATTTATGAGATACCAAAATTCCGATCGATTTTAATGCAAGAACCAGAGCGAGATTAATCAACCGATTTCGTCTGTCTCGCGATTCACACGAACTTTTCGGTGAATATAATCTTTCCGTTCTGGTGTCAGCATAAAATACCGCATTTCGAATTAAAGAGAAGCTCTTTTTAAGTATTCAAAAGAACAGACCGCACATAAACTACCATTTCTAGATATTTTAAACAAAAATGGTGGAATATTGTAACCCGTAAGATCATTTGTATACCAATATCGTAGAAGTTTTCGTTGCGTTTTAATTTGCTTGAGAAGAATAAAATACAATAAACCTTGAAGAAAATTTGGTTGAGTTTCGTTGAGTCAATCAGGCTTTTAAACGTATAGTCGAACATCTTAAAACTCTTGAAAATTAATTTTCGCTACTAGATCCGCTAAAATTGCTTTGATTTTCTTTGCCATTAACTTTCTTCACACGTATTTTGGAAAATAAATATGTAAAAAAAGAGGTGCGTCGGTTCGTGGACACCCGACGAAAATAATTCTCCTTACGCATTTTATTACGCAAAAATCCTTCCCATAAAATTAATGAGTATTTTGTAAAATTTGGACCTAAATTTTTACAAAATTGACCTGTAAATCGTCCGATTAGCTACAGATTTTGTGGAAAGGCTTTATAATCCTTTCTAGGTAATAAATTAATAAACTAGTTAGGAAAATGTATTTTAAATTCCATAAATATTGTTCATTAGCTTTCTTCACACGTATTTTGGAAAATAAATAGATATGTAAAAAAGAGGTGCGTTGGTTCGTGGACACCCGACGGAAATAATTCTCCTTACGCATTTTATTATACTGTTTAACACAAAAATCCTTCCCATAAAATTAATGAGTATTTTGTAAAATTCGGACGTAAATTTCAACAAAATTGACCTGTAAATCGTCCGATTAGCCACAGATTTTGTGGAAAGGCTTTATAATCCTTTCTAGGTAATAAATTAATAAACAAGCTGGGAAAATTTATTTTAAATTCCATAAATATTGTTCATTAACTTTCTTTACACGTATTTTCTTTTGAAAGGCAGATAAATACGTAAAAAAGAGGCTCGTGGACACCCGACGGAAATAATTTTCCATACGCATTTTATGACACTGTTCAACACAAAAATCCTTTCCATAAAATTAAAGAATATTTTCTAAAATTCGGACGTAAACTACAAAACCTGTAAATCGTCCGATTAACCTCAAATTTCTTGGAAAGGCTTTATGAGCTCCTTTCTATAGGTAATAAATCGATTTTATTTTAAATTTCTTAAATATTGTTTTAGTTGTTATTGCAAAGTCGTTTAGTGATCATCTATTCGTGTTTTTCGAGATTTTGTGTATAACCCAGGGGTTTCCAAACTTTTTCGGCTTCCAGCGCCCTTAAGATATTAGAATTTTTCTGCGATGGCCCTAGTCAAAACAGTGGTTATCTCAGGGTAAACCTTATGTTACTAATAGTTGTTCTTCATTTCTAATTCAGAAACTCATTGATATATGTTATATCTCCAATGTTACCTGCAATTTTATTTAATTTAATTCATTGGGGCGCCGTGAAAAGTTTTGATTATTTATTAAATAAAATTGCAGGTAACATTGGAGATATAACATATATCAATGAGTTTCTGAATTAGAAATGAAGAACAACTATTAGTAACATAAGGTTTACCCTGAGATAACCACTGTTTTGACTAGGGCCATCGCAGAAAAATTCTAATATCTTAAGGGCGCTGGAAGCCGAAAAAGTTTGGAAACCCCTGGGTTATACACAAAATCTCGAAAAACACGAATAGATGATCACTAAACGACTTTGCAATAACAACTAAAACAATATTTAAGAAATTTAAAATAAAATCGATTTATTACCTATAGAAAGGAGCTCATAAAGCCTTTCCAAGAAATTTGAGGTTAATCGGACGATTTACAGGTTTTGTAGTTTACGTCCGAATTTTAGAAAATATTCTTTAATTTTATGGAAAGGATTTTTGTGTTGAACAGTGTCATAAAATGCGTATGGAAAATTATTTCCGTCGGGTGTCCACGAGCCTCTTTTTTACGTATTTATCTGCCTTTCAAAAGAAAATACGTGTAAAGAAAGTTAATGAACAATATTTATGGAATTTAAAATAAATTTTCCCAGCTTGTTTATTAATTTATTACCTAGAAAGGATTATAAAGCCTTTCCACAAAATCTGTGGCTAATCGGACGATTTACAGGTCAATTTTGTTGAAATTTACGTCCGAATTTTACAAAATACTCATTAATTTTATGGGAAGGATTTTTGTGTTAAACAGTATAATAAAATGCGTAAGGAGAATTATTTCCGTCGGGTGTCCACGAACCAACGCACCTCTTTTTTACATATCTATTTATTTTCCAAAATACGTGTGAAGAAAGCTAATGAACAATATTTATGGAATTTAAAATACATTTTCCTAACTAGTTTATTAATTTATTACCTAGAAAGGATTATAAAGCCTTTCCACAAAATCTGTAGCTAATCGGACGATTTACAGGTCAATTTTGTAAAAATTTAGGTCCAAATTTTACAAAATACTCATTAATTTTATGGGAAGGATTTTTGCGTAATAAAATGCGTAAGGAGAATTATTTTCGTCGGGTGTCCACGAACCGACGCACCTCTTTTTTTACATATTTATTTTCCAAAATACGTGTGAAGAAAGTTAATGGCAAAGAAAATCAAAGCAATTTTAGCGGATCTAGTAGCGAAAATTAATTTTCAAGAGTTTTAAGATGTTCGACTATACGTTTAAAAGCCTGATTGACTCAACGAAACTCAACCAAATTTTCTTCAAGGTTTATTGTATTTTATTCTTCTCAAGCAAATTAAAACGCAACGAAAACTTCTACGATATTGGTATACAAATGATCTTACGGGTTACAATATTCCACCATTTTTGTTTAAAATATCTAGAAATGGTAGTTTATGTGCGGTCTGTTCTTTTGAATACTTAAAAAGAGCTTCTCTTTAATTCGAAATGCGGTATTTTATGCTGACACCAGAACGGAAAGATTATATTCACCGAAAAGTTCGTGTGAATCGCGAGACAGACGAAATCGGTTGATTAATCTCGCTCTGGTTCTTGCATTAAAATCGATCGGAATTTTGGTATCTCATAAATGAAAATCAATGACCTTACGGATTACAATATTCCACCATTAATTTGTTATTTTAAAATATCTAGAGGTAGTTTATAGACCTGTTGATGGTGACAGAAATTGTTTAATGAAAGTATACAATCTGTTCTTTTGAATACTTTTGAAAAAGTGGTTCTTATTAATTCGGAATATGGTATTTTACGCGATCAGTAGAACGGAATCGGGTGATTAGAACCGTTCTGGTTCTTGCATTGAAATCGATCGGAATTTTGGTATCTCATAAATGAAAATTTAATTCGTTTTTGGTATTAAATTAGTATCTTGTGAGTATTTTATTTTTCAATTAATAATTTGTATTATTATACGTAATAATAAAATTAAGATCATTTATAATTAATGAATAATATAAATCGCTATTTGTTTTATGCTTTACATGTCGATATTTACTTTTTGTTTTGTGAATTTTTTAAAATTACATGCTTAATTAGTATAAAATTAGAACCAAACCCTCGTTAGAAGATGTATATCTTTATAAACTGCAATAAATGTATTATTATTACCTATTATTTTGTAATCGTGTAAAAGAATATCAAAATAATGCCATATTATTGACTTTTTTTCTCTTTTTTGTCCTTGGTAATTAATATAAAATTGATTTGTCGGGAAAAATAAAATAATTTGAACATCAACCGTAAAAATATTTTTTAAAAAAACGGAATTATTATAAACTTTTAATGAACAATTGTTTAACTCAAATTTATATTTACATGTGTATTTTAACTTTTATATCTACTTGATCTAAACATTTAATAGTTACAAAGTTTGAAAAAGTTCCAAGCAAGGAACAAAACGTCGCTATAAATAACAAATAAGTGTTTTCTTAAAAAGTCCTTTTTTCCGACAAATCAATTTTATAATGCCATAATATTTATTACTAGCCGGTATTCACATCATCACATGCGTTAACCGAAATTTTATTTTATTGTAATATGTCAATATTTTGGAAGTTGGGATAGGGTTCTGTCAGCCAATTAGCTAGATTTTATTATAGTTTTCGGAGATTCTGAAATATATCATAATAAAAATTGTTATTAGAAACGAATAGTTTTCATCAGTAAAAACACGACATTTTGTTACACCCTGTGATCAAAAATTACCACGAACTTATTTCATAATTCCTGATCTTATTGATATCGAAATTCTAAACATTTCAAGTACCTGAAAGGAAAAACTTATAAAGTCATTATGGACCTAAAATACATATGTCGATGAGACAAACTGACCTGAAAAAGTGACCTGTTTGACTAAGGTATCTCAAAACATTCATTTCAGTATTGAATTCTGTGCTGTGAACATTGTGTGGAAAGTGGATTGAAATTTAATTCTTTTCATTTCAGCTGTGACTTTCATACTGTGAATATCGTTGTACTTTACATATTTGTGCAAACATAGTAATTGTGCGCGTTTCTCGCTTACATATTTACTTATTTGTGATACAACAGTGATTGGGTGAGTTTTTTTACTTGAGCTATTATAGTTACAGTGAGTTTTTGCTTACTTAATAGAGTGATTGTGCGTGTCTTTTATTTGAGTTAATATAGTGATTGTGTTGTGTTTATTTAACAGTTTTTTATTATAGTGATTGTGTTTTCAGTTGAGTTATAGTTTTTGTGAGTTTTTACTTGGGTTAATATAGTGATTGTGTGTGTGTTTTGTGATAGAATATAGTGATTTTGTGTTATAGTTACTGTGAGCTTTTACTTAGTTAATATAGTGACAGTGTGTAATTAGTGTAATTAAGTTAAAATAGTGTTGTGTGTGTTTTGAATTTATTGTTGTTATCTTGATAGAACAGTGATCGTGTATTGTTTTACTTGTGAGTGTTTATTTATTGTAGTGTTTGTGTGTTTTTAAATTGTGTTTGTGAAAGGATTTAACAAGAATGGCGAAGTTCGAAGACTCTCTTTTTGCACCGATGCGACGTGTTACTTCAGTAGATGCCGAAGCCTTGGAAGTCCAGCGTTGTCTAGGAGACTACGCGATGGTCCAATCGTTCACACCAAATGATTGGGATGCCCTTCTAGGTGTCGACGCATGTAGGATGGTTACCACATACGATGAGAAATGGGCAAGGATGCTCCGTTTGATGAAGGACTCAAACAGGGAGGAGACAAAAAATCCGGAAAAGATGAGAACTCTACATCGACCACTACACGAAGGCGACCCTCGAAGAATACGATTTAGCACAACCGCAATGAAGAAGGAATGTCCGAAGAAAGAAAAAGAAGAAATTCCAAAAGACGCTAATATGAAGAAGGCAAATAAACCCCTAAACGAGGACGACCAGCAAAGAAAACGCCCCACGAAAAGAGAAACGACTCAGCCAGAGAAAGCGAAAGAATGCCCAAAACAAGAAGATGAAGGTCTTCCACAAGACGTAAGCGAGGACGTTTACGCCGAAAGGGCAAGGATGATGCGGTTACACACAGCGTATGTATGCCCGAAACAAGAAGATGAAGGTCTTTCGCAAGACGTAAGCGAGGAAGTTTACGCCGAAAGGGCAAGGAGGATGCGGAAACACACAGCGTATTGTGTGCGATTATATGAACTCGAAAAGCGTCGGGAAGCAATTAAGAAGAAGATACAGGCCTCGCGGATTCCGGTACGCACCGAGGAGAATATGATGCAAGATGTAACTGCCAAAATGCCACTGCGTCAAACGAACCCCCGTTTATATATCCAAGCGAGGAAACAGTCATCTACGTCGTCGCCCACGCCGATAAGTAAGGTCCCCAGGAGTAATGTCATGGAGAGACACCTGGACGAGAGGAAACTTGATGAGGGGATTAAGAGACCGATGGATGCAAAACGTTTAAGAGATGAGGGACAGAGCCATTGCATGAAAAAGGAAAATACACAACCGGTCCCAAAAAGGATGAAGACGGACAATGCGACGCAGGAGCAGAAGAAACCGAAGAAGAAAAAGGATTCCCGTTTGTCGAAGTTTCGCCGAAAAGTGGAAAACGTCTATCGCAGAGGAGGATTACTTTGAAGATTGTCCGCAACGGAGAAAGCAAGATATTTTTGGAAGTGTTATTTGTTTTATTGTAAAATAACTTAATCAAGACTTAAGATCTTCGTTTGGGGTTTCCTGTAAACTATGTGTGAGACCTGACATTTTCTATTTTTTTTTTCAAAATTTTAGATTTAGTGATTTCGGAGATACGGGGCCAATTTTCATCTATTTTCTTAAATAACTTTTGACACATTTAATATGTTGCACTTTTTTTTTAATTTTCTAATTTGCTCTTCAAAAGTCAGCATCATGATCAAAATTCATTTATTTTACAAGTCCCTCTGTGGGTACTCCGACTTACATATTATGTGTACTAAATTTCAACTCAATCGGTCCAGTAGTTTTGGCGCAAATTGACTGTCACGGACGGACAGACAGGCGCGAGTGACCATATAAGGGTCCCATTTTTTCTTTTTTCAAGTACGGAACCCTAAAAATATGCGTGCACAGATACATTTACATACATTACACCCATCCAAGTACATACATTACACACATACATGTACATACATTACACACACACTTACACCCCCTCCCTATGGACTGCAGGACCTTGTCGTGGTGGGAGGGCTCGCGTGTCTCGGTGACCCGATGAACTAAGCCGGCGGGGGGCGGGAAACCGAACCCCAAAAAGGTCACCTATGCCGGAAAGATCAAAGGGTAGAGACCAGACCAACAAGCAGTCCACACATACATTAATTTCATACTCCAAATTTAGGTACATCGGAGGGACGCAAATTAAGTTGTCGACCGTCTGAAAACCTCAATTATGCACACTAGACCTAACTGAAAGTATCAGTTTTAAGATAATTCGTTGCATAGAGCAGTTTTCAAATGAGAAGCTGAAGTTTTAGTATGTTGTTTACATACATTCAACTTTGAAAAAAATTGAAATTATCAATTTTTTTACTGTCTGGAATTCACATACTTAACAGCAGTTCTAGTCCTTCGATTTATTGAAATTTTTTACTGAAACGGTGCCAACCATGCACTTTAATCTATTCATTTTGGTAAATTGATTACTTTAAAGTTTGGCAATATTTATCTGGTATAATTTCCTAAATCACTGATTCTTCTACTAGATCTCAAAGATCAAGACCTAGCTCATATTATTTGAACCAACATTAATACTCTGCATTGTCGACTACAACATTGTTTTAAGTTTCTATTAGCAACGCTTCAGAGGGTAAAAGGGTCTTAGATATATAAAAAGCATATTTTTGTGATTTTTTTCCAGAGTACCTTATTTATTATTATTTTTAAAATTTGTTACGTTATTAAGGATCATTCTAAGAATATTCTATTAAATTTTCATCAAAAAATATTGAAAAATAAGCCAGTGGTAGTGGTCAGATCTGAGTCACCTAAAAAAAAAAGTTTCCTTACGGAAGTCAGGATAACCCATGATTGCTCATCCGTAATTAAAAAACCAAAAAGATTTCTTTAGAACATAAGTTTATCTTGGATTTGTCCGAAGGAATTAACAAAATATTCATTTTTAAATTTTTGGTAAAGGTGCAATAAAAAAACTCTGATTTTTGCCAAAAATTGCTCTTATTGTTTATTTAAAAAATAAGTTGTAATTGAAAAAACAAAAAAATCCTTCTGACAAAACCGAGTATGTAAAAGAAGTGTGCCCAGCGGTTTTCGAGAAATTTTGAAGTTTTACTCCTAATGACAATATTTCTTATAAGTGTAGTGTTAGAAAAAAAAATCAACTTTAGACTCTTTTCCCCCTTAAGAAACAAACAAGTAATATAATTTTCAATCACGTCGGGGTCACCAATTCTATTGATAGATTTGATCAATATATAAAATTAAAAAAATGTATATAATGAGCCTCACCCTCATAAGCTCACATAAGAAGTTTAACTTCTTTAGTTTTTAATATTTCTAAGTTTAATTTTTTTATGTGAAACTAATTAATAATATTTACGCACACTTAGCAATACACTATAAACTTCTGTCCTTGTCAGTTTCATGTAATTTAGGCGACAAACTAACATCCCCTTTATTTTCCAGTTCTACTTCCCCTCCATTTCAATACAATATAAAATTTGATTTAATCAAGACAAAGTCTAAATACTTCTAATCAATAATATTATACTTGCTTGTTTCTTAAGGGGTTAGGTGGGTTTGAAAATTTAAAAAAACGATTTTTTTTATCTTATTAAATAGTACAATATATTTAAAATATTCTCCTGAAATTTCAAATCGGTACGACTAAAATTCTAAGAGATAGACCCTTTGGAAGTTTCGCCCATCAGGCCACGTCAGTGCAGCAGTGCCAACTTTAAACGGTTTTATCTCAAAACTCAATTTTTTAAGTCGGTGGACACGATTTCTCGAAAAGTTATGAAGCGATTTTGTTCAAATATTGCACACATCTTTGAAATAACATTATCTAGTCATTGAACGAAGGATTTTTTTTTATTATAACTAATTTTTTCGAGCCAATACATGGCGAAAATTTGACCAAAACATGTGTTTTTTTGTTCAAAGTCTGGCAAAAATTTAAATTTTTTTCCTTCGTCCAATAACGAGATTTATCCATGTACTAACGAAATATTTTTGGTTTTTTGATTTTGGAGGAACCAATAATGAGTTATGCTGTCCACGGCAAGAGCATTTTTTTTAAGACGTCAAGAGAGATGAGGTGCCAAGGGCTGAGTTTTCGGAATTTTTAAATAAAAATTTCACAAAATAAAATATATGATTGTATATATTAAAAAAAATAGTAAAAATACCCTTTTTTTGAACCCCTGAAATCCACCTAACCCCTTAAGCGCTCCTAATAGAAACTTAAAAAAACCATATTGTGGTCGATAATGCAGTTTTGAATTACGCGCAAGATATTTACAGACATTTGAAGACACCGCTGATCATTTTCGCTAGTAAACTTGATCCACAACTGCAAACAATCGTCAATTGAAAGTCACAGCTACATAAAGTCTCGGTGATCATAATAAAGTTATGTTTTTCTTTTAATTTCAATTTGTCATTCACCCATCTATGTTAGTAAGATGGTCAATTTAATTACGTAAGATTCGTAATTTAGTCATTAAATAAAAACGTTGCATATTATTTTGTAAACTTTACTTAAATAAACTATGACGGACCACTTTTGGCCCACGAGCCGTAGTTTGGAGACCCCTGCACTAGACGACTATAGTCGTTTTAATTGTCATCAGCGGAATTTTATAATATCGTATTTTTGATTACTCAATGTATCATATATATTAATTCGTTAAGGTTAAGATGTTTGCCTCCCTTTTTCGAAAAAACCACACAATTGCTCCACATAAATTTTATATCATTTTATAGATAATTGCTTGCTCTACTGACATCAATAACTAAAGAATCTATTATTGCTTTTGTTTTTGCAAAATAATTTTTATAACAATTATTTATTCAGTATATGCAGCAATGCTGCCATCTGACGGTTCTAACTTTGAAACAACGTCAACATGATTGACGGCCGGTAAATTTTTTTTGTTTAATTTTTAATCAAAATTCACGTATAAATACTTTTCGTATGGCAGCGCTTCAGCTCAACGTTTTCGATACTTGCGCCTCTATATGACAGAATTAGAAAAATATTTTCTTGAACCGTCACTGAGCTTCGTAATGCAATACAACAAAAAGAAGAAAGTTATAAAGAGTGTGAGAAATTAGAAACGAATTTTCGTGCGAATTATTCGCACAGGTACCGCTAGTTTATTATAGGTATATAAGTAAAAACCAAAATAAAATTTTTAAAGTGTTTTAAAATATTTAAGATTATTTTTTGTAAGTATTATTCTTAAAACAAAAATATAAAATTATCAAGAATGTGGACAGTAGATTGTTAAAAACACAGACAATCAATTACGCGACGTTTCGACTATTTTATTTTTAACAATCTACTGTCCACATTCCTGATAATTTTATGTTTTTATTAGTGTATTTGCCATATGGCAACATACACTATTGGCATCGGTCGTATGGCGGGACCTAGGGGTCGGACCAAAATTTCTCGACGTTTCATAACCTCCTAAACACTTTGGCACCATTTTTAAAAATTATTATATATATATATATATATATATATATATATGTGTGTGTGTGTGTGTGTGTGTACGGGCAATAACTTTCGAAAGAGTTAATTGATTTTAACGAAATTTGGGCCACGTATTGAAATCCATCTCCGCTAGAAGCCTATTTAAAATGGGCGTAATCGGGCCATTTTAAGGGTAGTTTTTAGGGGTTGAAAAATATTTTTCAAAATTGACATTTAACCCGTTAGTAGCAATTAAAAAGTGTCCGTAAAATTTTAATAAAATCGGCCCAACAGGACCGGATTTACAAATTTTTTGAAAACACTAATTTGTAGATAGTGACTTATTTATTGAAGGGTGTATTTAATTCGGTGTAGACGTTAGATTGATAATAACATTGCAGTTAAGAAAAAAAATGTTATTTTAAGGGGTGTATTAAGGAGTCAAATTTTTAATTTTGCCCAAAAACCAACTTAAGTTCGCGTAATAAAGCTACACTGCCTGTATAAGCAAATACACTATATTGTCGGCACGGTTTTGGCACTGCGACCCGGGTTTTTATTATTATTATTATTACTGTTTTTTATTAGCTGTAGTCAACCACTAGCCTTCACAAAATGTAGTTTGTTGTTTAAACAATTCAAAAAACATATAATTTTGTAAAATAATAAAATAAAATATCACAAACAATGTTTTATTTCCACTTTACTTTATTTACCGTCAGAACGTTTTCGAACATTAACTGTTCATTATCAATGACATGTAATATATAATTTTAATATAATTTTGTTCTAAAATTGAGTACAGAAACGTGATATTCGTCAATATTTCTTTACAGCACGACTAGAGGTTTCGATTTACGGGAAGGCAAATTAACATTTTGAAGTTTTTTCTTTTCAAAGTTATGTTAGAAATACTGACAAAATGGACTAACTCAATAATTTTTTGCAAATTAATTTTTTTCTGTACAGAAACTTGTGTAAAACTTATGCTAATTTTCTTGTTTTTATCTGATTTTAAATCGCTTATTTAGATCAAATAAGCTGTAAAAACTTGATTGAAAGTCATATGGAAATGGTGCACATTTCTAGTTTATTTTAAAGCATTGACATCAAAGATTCAATAAAATTTTTCATAGAAATTAGAGACTTCCTAAACGTGTAAGATCCAGTGACGCTGGGTTTTCCCAACTTTAAATCTAGATTTAAAACTGAAAGTCGTGTCAGGAAACGAGCATAAAGCTGGAAACTAGGATTTCAAATATAAAAAAATTGAAAATTTGAAATGTTGCTAGATTCAAAAATATCCCTACCTCGGGGAGGCCGAAAAAAGAAAATAAACATTGGTGATTCCTGCGGGACGAAAATCTTCAAATAAAATAAGTTAGTAATAGTTTATCATTATTTAGTAACTAATAACCTTGTTTATTGTTTCAGAGATGAAAATGTGAATAACGGAAAATCGTCACATAAATGGTAAGTTTTTAGAATTTTTTTTATGCTGTGTAAAAACCGAAAAACCAAAAAAAATAGTATCATTGAATTAAAAAAAAAATCAATCATATTTTAAAGTTGGTATTAGAAAACAAACGTAGAATAATTCATTTATTTAGTGTTTTCGACCGAGCTGGGTAGAGTAGTGGTGACAGCACTAGACTCGCATTCGGGAGGTCCGGGTTCGAATCCCAGCGGGGGCAGATGTGGCTGGGACTTTTTCCTACTGCCTCTCGCCGAGAAACGGTAATTCCTGTACCGGCCATCTTAATTGAGGTTTTCCATGGTTTCCCTCAATTAATTCCAGATAAATATCGAGATGGTTCCTTATTTGAGGCCATGGCCGATTACCTATCAAACTCCTAGTTCAAAAATTACCTACCTTATCCTAATTTCCTATAATTACTTCATTCACCCATTGCTATTGCATAAGTTGAAGTTTTAAAAATGTAGAAAAATAACGGGAAGTGTGGTAGATGGAAAATAGTAATGGTGCGAATGGTGTCTGTTATGACATAAAGTCGAGAAACGGACGTTAAACGCATTATTATTATTATTATTATTATTTATTTATGGATAGTGGGTAATTGGACACAAATAAATGAAAATTCTAAGTTTTCTAAATTTATTATTATTATTATTCCTGTATCAAAATTAATGTTTGATGCGCCATTGTGAAGATTATTTTTCTCTCTAATGACGAAAACTAAATTAATATCTTAAAATTAATGTTTATTACTTATTACCTAATATCATACAAAATGTCTAAAAAAACATTTCTTATTAAACGACCACAGTAAAACCTTCCTTTAAGTTTTATTATTGTCAACCATTATGAAACATTACATGTTTACTTTGAATTATCCTGATTTAAATCACAACTCAGGAAGGAACACATAGGGTTTTTACTATATACTCCGTAATGATAACCAATCATAACTAAGGTCGTTATATACGTGCTGCCATCTACGTTACGCTTGCCATGTGCTCATGTCCTTTATCTGCAATTTTATGTGGTTTTAATATTGTATTCAGTGGCGTAGCTACGTAACTAAGGACCCCGGTGCAAACATGAAATTGAAGCCTTATCTAAATTGGTTAAGATTTATCGACACAGCGCCGACCACGCGGAACCCTATTTTCAACACTAATTAAAAAGTATTAATAACAGAAATAAAGTTCCGGAAGTCGACATTTTTTTCGGAAAATTTTCTCCTCTTTAGAAATCTTTTCTTTTAATTAATAGTTTTCGAGATATTTGCAAAAAATTGAACCCCCTTTTTTTGGGATTATTTGATTGTAAATAACTTTTGCAATAGGGGTGTTGACTATTTTTGGGAAAGTGTTTTAAATCGTGCATAAGTATTAGGTACTTATGCACGATTTAAAACACTTTCCCAAAAATATTATTTTTATTTAAATACAACTCAAGCTTTAAAAATCATGTATTTTAAATCCCGTTTCAAATTTCGGTCCAAAACGCCAATACTAGTCGCGTGACGTCACCTGTTCATACCAAAGGAGGCTCAAAAGTTTTTCACAGGAGCTACCATCCTATAGATGCGTATTCTGTGCTCATAAACGTTAGTAACCTGAGGTGATGGAAAGTTGTTTTGTAGTAGTTGCTATAGTTACATGTAATTTGACGTTTCCTACAAACAAATAATAATAAATTACACACTAAATATTAACCAAACATTGCAGTTTTTTGACAGCGGCTGAACATATGACATCATGCGCTCTGATTGGTGTCTGTTATCACGTGACTTGAGAATGATTTTATTAGGTTTTATTTATTAAATATTAATTAAATTCCTTAAAAATAAGGAAAAATATAGTGTTTTTTAGTATTTCTATCATAGAAACTATTACTTTTCATTAAAATTATGTTTTTATTTGAATACAGTCAACATCTCTATTGTTTATGTGCGGGTTTGAAACTTTTGTACATTTTTCTAAAAATTATTACGAATCTAATGAGCTTATTTTAACTCGCAGTAGCAAAAATTTACACGTTTTTCGATTTGTGAAGCAGACTAGAAGAGCCAAAGAATCAAAAATCAAAAATTCTTTTTCAATAACGTTCTCGAACGTCTCTCAGGAGGCTGAGAGGCCCCCTGAACTTGGGGGCCCCGGGACACTGTCCCGCCTAGCCCTTCGACAGTTACGCCACTGCTAGGTCCTAATGTACCTGCTGCCATCTGTGTTTTCTATCTGCAGTTTTGTGTGGTTTAAATATTGTATTTACTAGTTTATCAGATCGGGTTGGCGACGGAGTCATTGTACAGTTTTAAATGGTTCCGTGTTTCTATTATCGCGTGCGTTAAGCAGATTACTTGATGAAAGCCATCCAGAGCCTTGCTCTGTTAATGCCATCGTTAGATAGCGTGATATCAATTTGATATCTCTTGTTTATAATTGGCTGCACGTTTGACGTCAGATTTGTTAGTTATTTTATTACGCTTTCCATTCGGAATTAAGGGATTGTTAAAATTAGACATTCTAACGTTTCTGTTATAAATGTTTTGTAAAACAAACAGCAGGCAAGGGAAATTCGACAGTATGAAGTTGGCCATATTCACAGATAGATGAAATCAATGCAGTTTCAGTCATCTGTAAACTGTATAATATACTAGACGACTATAATCTTTGACTGTCGGTATATATGTCGCAGGGAAATGATGAAAACGAAGATTTGATCAAATCCCTAAGGTAAAATAAAGTAAAAGAATAGTTACTTCTTACTACAACAGATTTATTCAGTGGATGTACATTTCGAGAGCTAAGCTCCCATCTTCAGCAAAACACTAAACTAAGGTAGATGATCAATTCACGGAAGATGATCTTTCGTTAATTGATCATCTACCTTAGGGATTTGATCAAATCTCCGTTTCATCATCTCTCTGCGACATATAGTATATCGATTATCAAAAATTATAATAATCTTCAAAATGGCGTATCCAACATTAATTTTGATATTTCATACCGACAAAAAACACCTTCGAGAAATAATATATATATTTATTATCTCTCTTAATACTCTATCAAAATTAATGTTTGATACGCCATTTTGAAGATTATTTTTCTCTCTAATGACGAAAAATAAGTTATGTTAAAATTAATGCTTTCGGCAGAGTAGTGGTGCAAGACTAGACTCGTCTTCGAAAATGTGGCTGGTACTTTTTCCTACTGCCTCTCGCCGAGAAGCAGTAATTCATGTGCTGGCCATCGTGTTGAGGTTTTCCATGGTTTACCTCAATTAATTCCAGATAAATATCGAGATGGTTCTTTATTCGTGGCCATGGCCAAACTACCTAGCAAACTATTAGCTCAAAAATTGCCCACCTTATCCTAATGTCATATAATTCCTTCATTTATTTTTATTGCTATTAAGTTGAGGTTTTAAAAACGTAAAAAATAACGGGAAGAATGAAAAAATGGTATTGGTGTGAATGGCGTCTGTTATGACATAAAGTGGGGAAACGGACGTTAAAAATTTTATTGAAGTCTAACTACTTTAGCGACGTATCTGTTTGAAAAAAGTAAAAAATCGAAGGTTCATAGGGGAAGTTAGTTTGTCTCCTAAATTACATGAAACTGACAAGAATAGAAATTTATAACGTGTTGCTAATGTGTAAATATTATTAATTAGTTTGACATAAAAAAAATTAAACTTGGGAATAATATTAAAAACTGAAGAAGTTAAACTTCTGATGTGAGCTTATGAGGGTGAGGCTCATTATAATTTTTTTATTTATTTAATCGAGTTGAATTTAAATGTACGAATTCCTTCTTAGCTTACGGGTTGTGTTTTAGTTGTAGAACCCTCTTGTGAAATGCCGTGAGCTCGATGATTAAACACCAAGTGTCTCTTCTCTACTTCTTTATGTCAACTAGAAACAAAACGAGCCGTCCCTACTTACGGATCAATAGACTAATCAAAACTTTTCAAATACTCCACATTGCGTGGTGGCGCGTCTGTTTCCAGTCAGTTTTAATACAAAAAAACACGGGCCGCAGTGCTAAACTCCGCCTATATTCCTAACTAATATTATAAATGCGAATGTGAGTTTGTTTGCTACGCTTTCACGCTTAAGGCTGTCGGTTAACGCTCTGAATTTAAGCCAAAAATAGAGTTTTGGCTGTCAACTGATTGTAGACTTATTCAACATTCGGAAAAAAATCTTTCTCTATAAGGAAGATAAAGGACAAATCTAGGTAATTTATGTACTATTTACTAGAAAAAAGTTGGCATTAATTGTGCCAAAAAAACACACGTTTTCAATGTCACACTACGTCTTTATTCGTACTTATTTCACAAAATTGTTCCATTACAAACCTAAAGTGACTCTTCCTTTTTGTAATTTACGTACGATTTACAAGAAAAAAGTTGCTATTAATTGTGCTAAAAAAACACACGTTTTCAAAGTCACACTATGAGCTTATTCGTACTTATTTCACAAAACTGTTCCATCACAAACCTAAAGTGACTCTTCCTTTTTCGGAAAAGTTTTTTAAATCTTCAAAATATTTCCAAAAATTAGAGTAATCATTTGACAGTGGCACCCTTGCAATAGCATCTTTTAGCCTCGTAGTGTGGCTCCAGCCAAAAATTGAAACGTGCAGATGATTAGAGCGAGACAGAGCTAAGGAAGATCACACCCACAATATGTCTTTTGCCTATCTCGCCTCTTACCGCTGGGTCTCAACACAAACTGTGTGAAAGTGATCCAACACTTGAACAGATTTCGATAAAATTTGACAAGGAGATAGATTGCATCCTAAAGAAGGACAGAGGCTACTTTTTGTCTCAAAATAAAAACTTAAATGTGGTGAAACAGGGCATGAATGTCCTTGACAGGTTATCACGATACCTTCCGCTAGACTTCCAGACTTGAAATTTGGCAGACATGTTTCTTTTGTTGAGTAGAGATACTAAACGAGTCTTCTAAGGTGTGGAAAGGGGGGAAGTACAGGAGTGTCAATGATTAACACACTCTAATTTTTGAAATACAGTTTCTATGGACTGAAAATGTAGCTGTTAGGTCTTCATGAAGATTCCATTACTGTTGTTGCCGTGTATCATTACAATTGCGAGCGGAGCCTCGTGCAATTGTTAGTATAGTATAATAATAATAATAATAATAATAATTGTATTTATTTTTTTATTGCCAGCAGGCGTAAAAAACGTCGTAATACATTAAAATGTCAATACAATGACCATAAAATTGAGAATAAAATTACATGAAATCGGCTGTACAATAAAATGTTTTCTCGATAGTTCTTCAATTTGGTTTTGAAATGTTTACCCGTAAGTTTTTTTACTTTAGGTGGAACAGCATTATAAATTCTTGTTAGAGATGATTTCATATTGTTCCTAGTCACAGAAAATTTGTTTCGCTGCTGGTAGAGCTCAGTCTTTCCTCCAGTGTCATGATTATGTGACGTTCTTTCAAAATAAGTGGGATTGTCTTTCACAAAACAGGCTGCTTCTAAAATGTAGATTGAAGGTAGTGTTAGCATATTTAGTTTTTTGAAGTGTTCTTTACAAGAATCTCTTCGTCCAATGTTGACAATGTGGCGTTTATTTGCTAATGCAGGCATTGTGACGTTATTAGACGAATTTAAGTTTTTTGATGAACAAAATAAAAAAGTGACCCCTTAATACAGGTCTTAAAATAATATTTTTTTCTTAATTTCAATATCATTTCAACATCAGTCCGGTCCTGTCGGGATGATTTTATTAAAATTTTAAGAGGGCATTACAATTATTTATTAAAAGATGAAATTTTAATTTTCAAACGATTCTGAGAGTCTCTTTAGTATTTTTAGACTCAAAAGCTTTTTAATTCCTAAAAACCACCCTTCAAATGGCCTGATTGGGCCCATTTAAAATAAATTTCGTGCAGTAGTGGTTTCTAACATCTGGACCAAATTTTGTCAAAATTAATTAACTCTTTCGAAAGTTGCCCATTTCCAAAAAAATTGTTCCAAATTATTCAGGACGTTTTGAAACGTTGAGAAATTTTGGTCGAATTCCCCTAGGTCCCGCCATCCGACCGACAACAATAGTGTATGTGCCAAACGGCAAATACACTAAAAAGAGAATTGAAGCGTGCCTCGGGATAGCACCGAATAAATTTAAATCACATTTTAAATTATAGCTATCATAACTTCATATTATCCTGCGAATAATTTTTTATTGACATCCCATTTTGTTTTTCAGTTTTTTTATATAAAAAAGAATTGACGTGATATTGCTTTTTTGTTTTACCCGACTGCGACTGCCAAAAGAGAAGTAATTTATAACTTTTTGTATTTTTGTGTACTTAATCAATCAATAAAAGTAATATATTTCTTTATTTACCAATAGACGCCAGTGTAAGTACAAGTAAAAAAAACCCGGGTCGCAGTGCAAAACCCTGCCGACAATATAGTGTATTTGCTTATACAGGCAGTGTGGCTTTATTATGCAAACTTAAGTTGGTTTTTATTCAAAATAATAAATTTGACTCCTTAAAATAACATTTTTTTTCTTAATGGCAATACTATTATTAATCGAACCTCTATACTAAATTATAACTTTCAGTAAATAATTCACTATCTGCAAACTAGTGTTTTCATAAAATTTGTAAGTCCGAACCTGTCGGGCCGCTTTTATTATAATTTTAGGGACACTTTTTAATTACTACTAAAGGGTTAAATGTCAATTTTGAAACGATTCTAAGAATTTTTTCGGTATGTGGGGCCCAAAAACATTTTTCAACTCATTTTAAATAGGCTTCTTGCGGGGCCAAATTTCGACGTATATATATATACAGGGTGTCCCATAAGTCGACGTCCAAACTAAGAGAGGTGATGGGGGAGGTCATTTCCTATCAAAATAACCATAAATGTGATTATCCAATTGTTTACGGTTCGAAAGTTATTTCAATTTTTGTATTTTTCTCTGAAATCGTGTAGTGCTTATACTAAAAAATTAATTTAAAAAAATCTATGAGTTGTTTGGTTGATTTTTTTTTTTAATAGATCCTGAAGGGTCTGCCTTTCCAAAAAAAAATAATTTTCATGAGCTCTGTTATCATCTGTCAAATAAAAAAAATGGTTTTGTAAACACTTTTCGGTGGCAAGAAAAATATATTTGATTTTAAATTCACGTTGACAGAAAAAAAGTGTTATAAAAAAAATTGACCAATTATCAGAAAAACTTGTCCATTTAATAGAGATTCTAACGCGGTATAGTACAACTCGTTATTCATGACAGTTTTTTTTATAACAATTTTTTTACATGCAAGTCGTGTTTGTTAAAAAATACATTTTCGAAAATTTCAAAATCTAAGTTGGCTGGTCTAACACAAATGAACCAAATTTTATTTAAAGTTACAACAAATGTTCGAAATTAGTCGAAACGCCCGTTCGTTATTTTGTATTGTATTGGTCGCAATTCTTATTTTTTGCCGCAGCTGATGTTCGTTTTGGTTTTCTGTCGCGTAGACCAGTTCTTTGAAATAACCCCATAAAAAGAAGTCTAGGGGGTTTAGGTCAGGTGACTGCGGTGGCCACTGGATGGTTCCTTCCCTTCCAATCCAGCGATTTGTGTATTCGGTGTTGAGGTATCGTCTCACTACTAGAGCATAGTGACAAGGAGCCCCATCGTGCTGCAACCACATGTTTCGGCGTGTTTCTAGCGACACGTGTTCCAGTAAGCCGCCCAAAACATTTTGCAAAAAATAAAGATATTCATCGCCCCCGATCCTTCTGGGTAGCTCAAGGGGCCCAATCATTTTACCTTCAACAATTCCCGCCCACATGTTGACCCCAAACTGATGTTGAAAATGGTCGTTTCTTATAGCTCTAGAGTTTACATAATCCCAAGAGTGAAAATTATGGATGTTGAATACTCCCGTCCTTCGAAAGCTCGATTCGTCACCCCACAAAATGTTATAAAAAAACTGAGTGTTCTTGGTTGGGATATAGTGCCCGATATTCTCTTGCAGCAGCCCGAGCATTCTCGTCACAAAACCCGTAGACATAGTGCATTTCTGCATACTCCAGATGGGAATAAACCATTTTGATGCGTCCAACTTGAAGAGAGTCCAAATCACAAACAGGATCGAAGTTCAAATTACCAAGCGCAGGTCCAAATAACAAAGTACAAAATGAAAAGTCAAGTCGGAGGTTTACTAGTAATAAAACGAATAGCGAGCATACATTAGAAGTAGTGAATGAAAGAGGAACGTATTAATTTGTTTAAGTCGTTCCAGCCAACTTAGATTTTGAAATTTTCGAAAATGTATTTTTTAACAAACACGACTTGCATGTAAAAAAATTGTTATAAAAAAAAACTGTCATGAATAACGAGTTGTACTATACCGCGTTAGAATCTCTATTAAATGGACAAGTTTTTCTGATAATTGGTCAATTTTTTTTATAACACTTTTTTTCTGTCAACGTGAATTTAAAATCAAATATATTTTTCTTGCCACCGAAAAGTGTTTACAAAACCATTTTTTTTATTTGACAGATGATAACAGAGCTCATGAAAATTATTTTTTTTTGGAAAGGCAGATCCTTCAGGATCCTATTAAAAAAAAAAATCAACCAAACAACTCATAGATTTTTTTAAATTAATTTTTTAGTATAAGCACTACACGATTTCAGAGAAAAATACAAAAATTGAAATAACTTTCGAACCGTAAACAATTGGATAACCACATTTATGGTTATTTTGATAGGAAATGACCTCCCCCATCACCTCACTTCTTTTGGACGTCGACTTATGGGACACCCTGTATATATATATATATATATATATAATGTTCAAAAAGATTGGTAACGTTACCAATCTTTTTGAACATTATTTAATTAATTTTAAAAACTACGTGTGTTCAATATTATAAATTTTTAAACATAAATCATTTGATTGATTATTTCATTTATTAGTTATGAGCCTGACGAAGACTAAATAAAGTAGTCGAAACGTATCAAGATTAACAATAACACGTTTATTTTGTATTATTAATCCAAATACCTGCGATTTATTATTGAATTATAATAATAATTTTGGATGCGATATAATCAGGGCTATTCTACTAATGATAATCACGGTGATTAGTGATTACCAAGTGCTTAGCAACATAAACACTCTGGGCAACAACTTTTATTTGTTTCTTTCTGCTAAGCAAAGAGTTTGCCACAAGTGGTTAAAATGATCATGTGAGGTGTTTATAAGAGTGGATAAATTGTAACTTGTAAATGGGTGTCGTTAAGCTGACACTTTGAGTGTTTATTAATTAAAATGGACGCCGAAATATTTCACTTACTTATTTTGGAGTTAATTGAGAATGAAAACAGGTTAATAATAGAATTATATTAACGTACACGCGTTATACATTTTTTTATTATTCTTTTACGTTTTTTATTAATCCAAAATTCGAATTGGAATTCAGTATAAGGGCTAATTTTTCCCATTTTTTATCCACAATTGTGGATTCGGTTGATGAAAGTTTTCCACTCAACATATTTTTATTAGCGTCAATAAAATCAAACATCAATTTGTATTGACTAGATGATACTTTTTTTTGTCGTCTTTTTGTAATTTTATTATCCATAATAATAATAATTATTATTAATAATTAATTATTTTCAGCACTTGACAACTAACACAAATTCAAAAGTATATAACCGTGGTAACCGCACAAAAATAGACTTCTAATTAAATTCAGACAACTTTTTATAAATTTTGTAATCACTGTGGTTACGTAAGAAGAGTGATTAGAACAAAAATAGTAGAATACGGCTAAATGTCTAATTAGCGTATTAATATATATATTTTTGTGACCACAATTCGAAATTTCCCAAGAGCGTATTTTAGAATCTGAGGGATCAGGCATCTTAAGCTGTCTACGGTACATATTGATCAATGATCAGACACATATTGCATATCCCAGCATAATATTTTCGTTCTTGTTTACCTTGAGTTCAGATATAATATGCAGATGTGAGATGCTTCAAGCCACTAGGCTGCATACATATGCATCTAACATGATTCAGGATATTTGCATACCTTACAATATGCTTGTTCTCAAATGTCTTTGATGAGTTTGACCAGGTAGACTCCAAAGTAGTGTTGGATAACTCAGATCTGAACCGATTCAAAGAGCCGACTCCGACAGAAGATCCGTGAGAGCTAACTCACTTTTTTTTGAGCCGACGGATCAACGGATCCGCATAACTCAGTGAAACACTTAACACACAGAAGCACATTTTACACTTACGTATCAGTTCTTGCTTTGATGCATCTGTCAGCTCAAATGACTCATGCATCACATGTTTGGCTATGCATTCTTGATTCTATACAGGTCGTGATATGATTGACTGAACTAGGTAACTCAGTGGCAAACTGCAGTATCATATTCAGAACTCGGCTCTTTTTGAACCGGTTCAGTGAGCCGGCTTACATACGGGATCCGGATGCAAAGATGCAGATCACTAAAAAGACCCGTTTTTCCCATCTCTACTTCAAAGTAAGCGTTTCTAGGGATGTCAGAAGTGCCACAAAGTATCAATATATATCGTATCGATATTTTTTTCAAGTATCTATAACGGTACCGATATATTTTTTTAAAAATATCGATATATCGGTACAATTTTAAAGAGAACATTGGCACTCAAAGAAATTTAGTATACATATTGACTAGCTTAATATAATTTCAAATAGCAATTAGCGGACATTATTTTTAATAAATCAAATAATAAATAATTATCTGAAATTAAAAACAATCATAAGATTTTTTTTTGTTTATTTATCAAACGTCTAATACATTTAGGAGCAGATAATTTTACAGATTAATCGAACCTATGGCGTGCGTGTCAGTGGTGACATTCGACAGAAAATTGTTGGTACAGCATGAATTGAGGTGTAAATCGAAATAGTTAAAAATATTCTAGATGTTGTAGAAATGAAATGAAATATTGCATGAATAACTATTTTGACTGTTTATTATTCCGAAAATATCGAAAAATCCGGTGAAAAAGAAACGTGTTTTACATGTGCTTTATTCGCTCTTGTTGTTTTTGGAACGCACTAAGTGTTGCTACTGGAAAAAACTATCGGTTTTTGATACTCGGAATTTTATATCGATATATCGAAATCTTAAATATCGCTCAAAAATATCGATATACTTTAAATACTTACACAGTTTAGAAAAAATATCATTTCAATCGATCAATTAATTATTTTTCGAACAGAATCCAATTAAAATTCTATAACGCTTTGCTTATGTTAGTAGATTTTACATACGCTTATAGCTAACGTACCTGCTGAATTCATTTAGTATAATAGATAGATAGATAGATATTTATTAGTTACAGTGACAACCGTTTGTAACACGTCAATACAAATTACAGTTTAAAAAAGAGTATAAAAAATGACAAGAGTTATTAATATAAAAAGTTTAACAATAAAAAAGTTCAACAATAATAAAAACGTTAATTAAAATAGCCAGACAAAGAATAAAATTCCGCATCTATCAAAAAACTGAAAACTGCCGTTTTAAAACAAGAAAAAGATTTAATAGATCTGATATGTCTTGGAAGTTTATTAAAAATTCTTGTACACATATATCTGCAACTACCCTCGAACAGTGTTAGTGAGTGTTTAACATATTCATATTGAAAATTTCTGGTACTGCCTAATTCAGAAATATTAATGAGATCTATATTTTTACGAAAAAACTAAAAAAGCAGAGGCAGACATATATGTACAAGCAAGGTAAAGTTAAAATTTTGAATTTTTTAAAAAGGCCTCTGCAAGAAGTAGACTGCGGAATACCAGCAATTATGCGGATGACACGCTTTTGTATTCTGAAGAGTTGACTACTGTCTAGCACACCCCAAAATAGGATACCATATCTAAGATGCGATTGAATGCAACCAAAATAAGCTGTTCTTAAAACTTCCATACTGACTACTGGTTTGAGCTGTCTAAAAGCATAACATTGCTTACTAAGTTTAGAACATAGATGTTCAATATGTATCGACCATTATATTGCTATTGTCTGCTATAATTGTTAAGAAAAATTCATTGTTGTAGCACTATATTAGAAAAATTTATTATTCCAACACGTCACCGTCGAGAGTTAAACCCGAATCTTTCCACTATATTATGAAGGATTAAAATATTGAATTGTGTGCACCGTAGAGTAATTGATTAACTCATTCCGCCGCGAAAGTGGAAAGATTCGGGTTTAAATCCCGACGGTGACGTGTTAGAATAATAAATTTTTCTAATATAGTGCTACAACAATGAATGTTTCTTAACAATTATAGCAGACAATAGCTATTGTGCTTTGCTTATGGAGAAATATGTGTGTTCACAATCTAAGGTCATTGTCAAATCAAATTATTTGACAATCCTTTCTGCAATCCAGCATAAGTCACTCTAATTAAAACCGTAGTTGAATGACATCTGCGATTATAAGTTCGAAATTTGCTGAGAACATTTTTACAATTTGAGGTTACTGCGTCCCGCAAAATGGTACTTTCACTGGTTTAAATGCATTTGAATGCAGTTTATTTCTATTTGTGTTGCGTAGTGTCTCATTTCATTCGGCCTGACGTTTTCAATTGGCTTTTCATGCCGTTACATAAGGCACGTGCACAAGTGGATAATATCCTTTGAGCTATTATAACACATACGTCAAACTCACTGGCGTAGCTACCGTAAGGCTAGACAATGCCGTGCACCGGGACCCCCAAACTCAGGGGGTCCTCGGACCCTGATCAGCAAACCTCAAATTGAATTGGCGTAACATTCTGTCATCTTTGGAATGTAAATAAAATTGGTTGCGCCACGACTTTAATCATGGCAACTCATTTGAAAGAATACAGGGAAATTTCCAACAAATTTCGTACTTCTGTTCAAAACTTGTGGAGAATTCCCCTGTATTCTTTTTGTTGTTTGTGCAGTGTTGCCAACTTAACAGATTCGCCGTCACATTTAGAGGGTTAAGACAATAAGGAAACGATCTATAAAAATAATTCGTTAAATAAATTAAAGATATAAGTTTTAATTTCTACAAGCTGCAGAACGGCTATTTAATTGTTAAACATTCATTGTTACAATGCTAAATCAGAAAAATTTAAAACTTTACGGAAGTCTTTCGTATTTCGTATTTCCATATGATATACATAGGTATGGCCCAGCCCCTTTATCTGCCTTTGAATTACATATTATGATGTACTTAGGTTGGATTAATAATGAAAAAATGGAAATTTACTTATGCATTCATAACTCTCGCTATTGAGATGATTCATGTTTAGCGGTACCTAGTTAAAATAATCAGCCCCCGTATATAGTGAATTTAATGTTACAATTTGCTTTATTATGAAGAATTGATTGCTTAGATATCGCACCGTAGAGTAACTGATAACTCATTCCGCCGCGAAAGTGGAAAGATTCGGGTTTAAGTCCCAACGGTGTAGGTGGATAAAAAAAAATTTCTGATTTAGCATTGTAACAAAGAATGTTTAACAAATAAATTAAAACTTTATTGCAACAAAAACGTTTTATAGAAAACTTTATATTATTTTCTGTTTCGTTTTTTTTTCTGTAAACTGTTACTTGAAAAAATAACTATAAGTATTCGAGTTCCAGCATACACAAGAAAAATAATATTTTTACTTGAAAGACGCTATTCTTTAGTACATTATAATATAATTTTGCTCTGCTTTGCATCTTTAAAGTCAAAATACGGTCAAAATCTTTTATAACGACATCGAAGGGTCTACTCATATTTGGTCGTCAAAACCGATAGTCGTAAAAACCGGTGCTGTTTTCGAGAGGCAGAGTATTTTTTTTATTAAGTATGTAGTATTATTGAATGTGTAGGTACATATAAATACATAGATATTAATAGGAATAATATTCACTTTATCATAATCATTTTTCTGTATTCATAAAATCTATAATTTTATATTTGGAACACTTCTGTGCGTACGAATTTTGTTTACAACACAGCTGGTCGTTCTAACAGATATAATTCTCCGAAGATATGAAGATATTATATTAAATATTGTCGCTTAATGCGGTATGTCGTAATAAGCAATGTCGTAAAAAGCAGTGTTTTTTATAAGGCGATCATATAGCATTCAGCCGGGACCTATGATTTTAGTCAATATAACCGGTATGTTGTTCTAAACGATGTCGTCGTAAACGGTTTTGACTGTCTTTATATTTTCACTTGATAAACAGTTTAGTTAGGACCCCAGTTTTTTTTTAAGTGAATTTTGATCTTAATTAGTATCAGTCTCCACTAGTGGGTTGAAATGGTAAAAATATTGTTCCAATCGTTCGATCGAAATTAGCCGAAACTTATAGATTCGTGCTGCTGAATAGCGTCAGTCGGTATCTGCATGTAACAATATTTAGGGTTATGTATTCTCGTCACGTTTTCCACGTACGTGTGTGTATAGCATTGCACAGTGTGAATAGTTGGTGTACCTGCAAACAGAATAAGTAGATATAGTAATATCTGTACCAGTGGTTACCAAACGTTTCCTTGCATTACCTCCCTATAGCCAAATCGTTTTTTATTGAGCGTCACCGAGGAAAAGTGCTCCTGTTGTATAAATGGTAAAGCATTCTAAGGGGGTCACCCCGTATGACGGCCGGTTTTTAAGGCATTTTTTAGGATTTTTTTTTTACGACAAATAAAAAGATAGAACTGTGAATTATTTACTATTTGTTTATTAGTATTTCGAGAATATACATATAAATTTTCAGCTAAAAATATTCTCTGGATCGTGAGTTGTACCAGTCTGAATAAACCCGCCTCGAAAAAAAGTGCTCATGGTCTCCATGATTTCGGCTGATTGGGTAATCTGAAATTAAAAAGATCAACGGCGTTTTAATTTGTAACCTAGAATCATTTGAAAACTTTGAAAATTGAATTTTTGACAAACTCCAAAAAAAAGTTTCAAATTTTTTGATATTTTTTTCATTATCTCGTTACGAAAAAAATAGAAATACTTGGAATTTATTAATGATTCTAGTTCACGCGGTGACTCTATATGTGCTGAGTCTACCCTATAAAATTCAAGTGAATCGGTCAAACCGTTCTTGAGATATCTTGAAGACAAGCTCGAAAAACACAGTTTTGAGAAAAACGCGTTTCAAGTTTCACGTACGGTTTAAACAATGAAAATCTTTACTTACCATCAATCTGCGATGGATGGCTTGAAATAACAACTCATCATCGAAATTTCCTTCTATACATGTATATATAAATGTACATTTGTATTGAAGGGTCTCAGGCACCAAAACGACACGTCACAATAGGCCTAGTTCCCCACTACTCAACTCAGCGCTCCGATCACCTGCCCGTTCTAAAAGCCAATTCAGACTAGCCGTTCTCGGTTACGATTCACCGGTCCGGTTCGGTTTTCGATTAATCTAGGTTGCTCACACTATCCCGATTCGGTTCTACGATTATTCTCGGTGCGCATGCGCAATTTCGAAATATGATTTGATGTTTAATGTGTAGTTAAACGTCAACGAAAACAGCTGGCTAGTCACGTGACTCCAGCAAGCGTTCTCATTGGCTACGGTTGCGAACGGTCCGGTTGAAATTAGAGCTGAACCTAAACGCTCGAACCGAACGGCAATCGGGAACGACTACGCCCTGATTGGTCGAGCTCCCAACCGGACCGGTGAATCGTAACCGAGAACGGCTAGTCTGAATTGGCTTTAACGGCTGTATCTTTACGACTTCGAATTTGAAAAAATCACTTTATCAACATATTCTATACATATTAAGGAATAAGTTTATACAACAACAAAAAAGGGTGACTCCCTTAATTTAGATCAACCTTTCAATAGATTGCATAACAAGTCGAGATAATCAAATAATATTCTAACAGAAACGATAAATTATTTTAAATAAAGACCAGATCTAAAATATGTCAAATGAGGAACGTTCTTCATCACAAACTTAACTTCTTACTCGAACTTTTATTTGATTTTCATAAATGTTTTCTAAGCAAAAATCGACATTAGCAATTTACAAAACTATAATTAATGTGATAAAAAAGTATTTAACAATAAATGTTACAAAATTAAACGAAAAAAAAACTAACAAATTTTCTTATTCTCGGTTCTGTTTCATTTATGCCTATTACTTACATATTAAAATGACCTCGCACTGCAGGAATTTATTGGAACGTAGAGATGGGAAAAACGGGTCTTTTTAGTGATCTGCATCTTTGCATCTGGATCCCGTATGTGAGCCGGCTCACTGAACCGGTTCAAAAAGAGCCGAGTTCTGAATATGTTACTGCAGTCTGCCACTGAGTTACCTAGTTCAGTCAATCATATCACGACCTGTATAGAATGTGATGCATGAGTCATTTGGGCTGACAGATGCATCAAAGCAAGAACTGATACGTAAGTGTAAAATGTGTTTCCGTGTGTTAAGTGTTTCACTGAGTTATGCGGATCGTTTGATCCGTCGGCTCAAAAAAAAGGGAGTCGGCTCTCACGGATCTTCTGTCGGAGTCGGCTCTTTGAACCGATTCAGATCTGAGTTACCCAACTCTATTGGAACGTATCTCTCGCGTTAAGCTGGATCTTACTGTACATTCAACTGTTTATTTGCAGAAAAGACAATATCGAAACCGTCGGATGCATCTTGAATGAATTAATTATGAATGAAATTGTGAAAATAGTGTCAACAGTAAATGCACCATCATCAATAAATCATTTCAGTGGTCTTAAACCTGAAGCGGATTACAAAAAAAAAATGTTTCAGTATGTCGCATTGACGGGGAACATTTTTTTTTGGATGGTATAGGTCTACCAACACTTACGGAAGTTTACGTTGGTAAGGATATTATGGTGACGATCCCTCTGATCGTGAAATATGCTCTCGGGAAATTTCCAACTGTGGTCGCAAAATTCATTTTATTTCAGTTTTTATATTAGCCGTGATTAAGCTTCAGAAAATTTAGCTTGTTACTAAAAAAATTCTAAAACATATTTTTTTGTCCTAAGAATTGGTTTAAGAAACGTGATATTCGTTAATATTTCCTTGCAGCACGACACTAGATTTCGAATTACGGGAGGGTAAATTAACATTTTGAAGTTTTTTTTTACAAACGTATGCTAGAAAATACTGAAAAAACAAGCCGTATCTAATTTTTATTTATATAGATTACTAACGGCCCTGTCTCGCTTCGCTGGGATGCAATTAAATATATAATTAAGTAGTTTATTCTGTGATATTTTTTCGCCCGGATTTATAGATTACCCATTAATTTTAAATTATTATGCTGTAGTTAACTGTAGTTAATATGCTTAAGGCTGTCGGAACGCTCTGAATTTAAGCCACACTACGAGGCTAAAAAATGCTGTTACAAGGATGCCTCTGTCAGTTGATTACTCTAAATTTTGGAAATATTTTGAAGATTTAAACTTCTCCGAAAAAGGAACAGTCACTTTAGGTTTGTGATCGAACAATTCTGTGAAATAAGTACAAATAAGGTCGTAGTGTGACATTAAAAACGTGTGTTTTTTGGCACAATTAATGCCAACTTTTGTCTAGTAAATCGTACATAAATTACGAAAGTAGTTCATTAGAAACCTAGGTTTGTCCTTTATCTTCCTTATAGAGAAAGAATTTTTGCAAAATGTTGACGAATAAAGTCTCCAGTTAGCTATCAGCCGAAGCTCTATTTTTGGCTTGAATTCAGAGCGGTCCGACAGCCTTAATCAATCAAATGAAAATATACGACGCACTTGTCGAAATTAATATTACACGATTACATAAGTTGTCTAGCGGCTAGCAACGTCTATTGAATTTGTGCGAATTCAAAAAAAATTCAAAATTGCCAAAAAAACAGAAAAAAATCTGTTGATCCGATCGCTGCCAAACTTCACAGGGTCACCCGCTGAGTTAATCTAAAGACGGCCCGAAAATTTCAGCAAAATCGGTTCAGCCGTTTTGAAGTCTATAAATAGCATACGTATATATTATAGATTGATATTTTTACAAACGAAAAAACAAGTTTAAGGTAGTTGTCGTGGTACAATATTGTCAAAAAGTTATAGATTATACGCGCCACAAAAGTATACTAGCTTATAGCTAAGTGATCCATAATTTGTACGCAAGACTGTACCCGTGAAAACGTAACCCATACAGTATTCATATATGCATGTACACTTTTCTATAAATTGTTGAACTTTAAACCGTTATTTATAAATAATTAGACGGTCAAAATTTTTTTCTTATTTTTTTTAAACTCATAACAAATGCATTGAAAGACTCAGTTTTTGGAAAGTTTCTGACAGTTAGTTCTTTTTTTATAAATAAGAAACTGGTTCAGAACTACAGAGATCGTATACAGTCAATGTTAATTATCCAATTTTTAATTGAATTTAATTATATACGGTCGATCGACTTCAAATTTTCAGGGTAATTGTATTATCATGTCCTTAATAAGTATACAAAAATTAAAAATTTTCTGACGGTGTGCCTTAACCACGACAACTACCTTAAAATATTTTTCTCCATTAATCTATTTCAATAATCAGTAAAAAATGGAACAATACTGCAATGCTCTTGCATTTTCCTTTTGACAATGTCTGTACTTTTTTTTATTGTCTTGACAAATACTATAGTACAGTATTGATTGGGATATATGGGTAGAAGATGCACTTGTGCCGCAGCTACTACAGATTTGTGCTGTTGGAGTGGGACTCCAAAGTTGATGTATTTGCGTCGTAGTCATGTGGTGCCCGGACAAAAGAATCAGTTCTAACAAAAACCATGGAGATCAAAGAATAGAAATACTATGAGTAAAATGAATGAAAATAGGTCGTTGTATTCAAGATAATATCAAAGGATTTGGTAAACATTCATTATATCAATATGTTGCTATTAGTCCAAGCGGCGAACGTAAAAAAAGATTCTGATTTTATATAACTGTTGAAATTTTTAGAATACTACTAGAGACGCATGGTAGCGGATGGTCGGAATCGATTAAGGTAGTACCCTCGCGACAGTCATAGTAAAAAGTTTATGCTGGTTTATGCAGTACATGTAGTTGAGAGTTGTTATTAACAAGCCCAACAATTTTTGCAGATTCTGTACTAATTTTAGCCAATCCCGAGCGAGAAATCTGGCAACACTGTCGGAGCGTTAAAATATTTTATAGTACACTGTGAAAATTGAGGCCGATTACATGTATAATCGCTGATCCATCCAATGTCAGCGACTATTCTGGTAATCGTACACACCATATGGAACGCTACACGTTTTCCTGTATATGTGATATTTTGTACTCAGATACCACAGGAAACCGAGAGAATTTTATTTTTTTTTTATTTTGTAGAAAAGGGGGACCCTTCTTACTTTTACCTTCATAAGCTCACATAAGAAGTTTAACTTCTTTAGTTTTTAATATTATTCTCAAGTTTAATTTTTTGTTATGTCAAACTAATTAATAATATTTACATATACCTTAGCAACTCACTATAAACTTCTGTCCTTGTCAGTTTCATGTAATTTAGGAGACAAACTAACTCTCCCTTTATGTGCCAGTTCTACTTCCCCTCGGTTTCTTACTTTTTTCAAACAGATACGTCGCTATAGAAGTTAAACTTCAAAAATATGTTAGATATTGTTTGCATATGACTTACAACTGATATTATTCTTATAGAAAAAATCGCCCTGAGTCGATTTGAACCCTTCCCATCTTTGTATATTTCTTCGTTTAGAAGTTTTGGCATTTTTAAGTTTTCTTTAAAATATATATATATATATATATATATATATATATATATATATATATATATATATAAATGCCCATATCTCTGAAACTTCAACAGATTCAAGGCTGCGGATGATCGAAATCGAGTAAACGTGATTTTTTCTTTAATTTTACTCAATATCAAACGAAACCTAGCAGGGTCGTTCCAAGGTCATTGCCTGCAACGTTTCAAGGCAACATTAGACAAATAAATGTGGATCTACAATCTGTATATTATATGTCGTAGGATAATTGAAATAATCGAATTATCGCAAAAATCCTAGGACGATTGCAAAAAACCGGGTAGGTAATTGGGATCCGGTTTTTTGCAAACATCCTACGATTTTCGCGAAAATCCGAATTTTTCAATTATCCTACGACATATATATAAAAATCGATATGTGTTCCCTATAGACTTCAAAACGCCTGGACCGATTTTGATGAAATTTTCAGGCGATCTTCAGAGTAGCCCAGCCAGTGATCCTGTGAAGTTTGGTAGCGATCGGATCAGCAGTTCTTTGACAATTTTGATTTTTCATAGGTTTTTGAACATTCACAATTAAAAGCGATTGAAATAGCGCAAATTTACACGATGAGAATTTTATGATAATGATTGTCATCTTTTATGGCTATAGATAATTAGAAAATTAGTACTATCGGTGCGAAACCGGACTGGGATGCTAATCTAAACTAATATTATAAAGAGGAAAGATTTGTATTTTTGTGTGTATATAATGAAAAACCCGGGTCGCAGTGCCAAAACCCTGCCGACAATATAGTGTATTTGCTTGTGTAGGGCCGTGTGGTTTTATACTTTTATTATGTGAAATTAAGTTTGTTTTTGGGCAAAATAAAAAATTTAACCCCTTAATACACCCCTTAAAATAACATTTTTTTCTTAATTGTAATATTATTATCAATTTAACGTCTACACCGAATTAAATACACCCTTCAATAAATAAGTCACTATCTGCAAGCTAGTGTTTTCATAAAATTTGTAAATCCGGTCCTGTCGGGCCGATTTTATTAAAATTGTGGGGACACTTTTTAATCACTACCAAAGGGTTAAATTTCAATTTTGAAACGATTCGAAGAATTTTTTCGGTATTTTGGGGCCCAAAAACATTTTTCAACCCCCAAAAACTACCCTTAAAATAGCCCGATTAAGCCCATTTTAAATAGGCTTCTTGCGGTGATGGATTTCAACACGTGGCCCAAATTTCGTTGAAATCAATTAACTCCTTCGAAAGTTATTGCCCGCACACATATATATATATATATATATATATATAAATATATATATATATACATATATATATAAACATTTTTAAAAATGGTGCCAAAGTGTTTAGGAGGTTATGAAACGTCGAGAAATTTTGGTCCGACCCCTAGGTCCCGCCATCCGACCGACGCCAATAGTGTATGTTGCCATATGGCAAATACACTAATAAACTCAAAAACTACTTTGCCGATTTAAAAAATTCTTTCACCATTAGAAAGCTACATTCACCCTGAGTAACATAGGCTATATTTATTGCTAGAAAATATTGTGTGTTTTTATATTATACCGGGTGTTTATAGATTATACCGGGTGTTTTTAGATTATACCGGGTGTTTTTAGATTATACCGGATGGTTTTAGATTATACCGGGTGTTTTTAGATTATATAAAACGCGTTACGAAAAACGTCTTATACTAAAGGGGCTTTGTTACAAACGCGTGTCCCGCGACACGTTCCAAGTTTTTTTTTTTTTATTTCTTTTTGGGAAATAAGATTTTTCTTCGATTTTTGAACATTCACAGATAAAAGCGATTGAATTCGCGCAAATTCAATACACGTTGAGAATTTAATGATAATGATTCTCATCTTTTATACCCTATATATTACATTTACACCCGGGCGAAGCCGGACTGGGCCGCTAGTGCAGTATAAAATTTCACCCTTGCATAGGCATCCAAGAAGTGAATCTAAATAAAAGCTTATAATAAGACATTCGTCTTCGTGCAGTTCCTATCTCCATATACATTATATCGATTTCAAAAAAAACATAACATAAATATAAAAGAAAATTCAGTGTTTACTTTGTTCGGTAACCATAATATATAAGTGGGATATAACCGGGAGCATTATTATGCTGTTATACGTATGACAATATTTATTAGGACGATATTCTTCAGATATGTAAAAAAATATATATTCTTATTTGTATCGATTCGAATTTTATTTTAAAATGTTCAAACAATATTGTATCGAAGATCTGGAAATTTGATCTCAGCGAAATAAGTACCAAACAATCAAACACAAGAATTCAGTCATTTCTTTACGGCAACAATTTTGTTAACACGCTTTTATTATTGGCTTCACATTTATTAGTAGGAGAGCTGTTAGACATTGTTGGGTAGGTTTTTGAGGCACTATGAAAATGTGAGTGTTATCCGAATATAAAAACACAGACCTGACTGAACGGTAGCGGAGCTTAACTAACCCTCATTTTTAAATTAGCAAAATTTTTTCACAATAAAAAATCCTTGAGGCATTTTGAATTTTTAATATCTTGAATTTTAGTATTCAAAGAATTGAAAAATAAAAAGCCAGATTTCTAAATCGGGTCTAAAATTTAGATAACTGCTTGCAAAGTTATATTTCTAAAAAATTGAAAAAATATGTTTGAGGCACATTGCAATTTAAACAGAATAATATCGGTAACTATAAAAATAGATATATTTAAAAAAAAAATGCGTCGTTTCGGTGGGTCATTCCACCTGCCAAGTAGTAGCAAATTTGAGGGTCGGTTAAGCCCCGCTACCCTACAGCCAGGTCTGTGTTTTTATACTCGGATATTACTAAAGAGGTATTGTACAAATTTTCACAGTGCCTCAAATACCGACCGAAAAATGTCTAACAGCTGACTTCAGGAAGTCCGATTGATTAAAAATTTTGCACACGTATTAAGAATCGATGACAATACAACAATTTGATAACTTTGTCTTAATGTTCTGACGAGGATAATCAGGATAAAATAATAAAACTAAAAAATAAATAATAGTTTAAAAAAGCACGTTTTGATAGCGAATCGAACTAAAAAGTAAAAAATAATTTTTAATTACAACATCAAAATAATTATTTCATAAAACAACAAAGTAGGTTATACTAGCGACATCGGACGGAATTTCTTAAAAGTTATAGTATTGTTAACAACTTTTGATAGTTAAATAACCTCAGTAAAAAATACTTTTTCTTATCTTGCTCCCTCTTTTTATAACTCATTACCGACCACCTTCAGAAACTTAAATTTATTCGCTTTTAAGGCCCCAGTACACAGTGGTCTGTAGTGGATCATTGTAGACCATCGCCATTGTGTACAGGGGGTAATGGTCTGTAGTGGCGGACAATTGTGAATCGTGGTGCACAATCCATTTGTTGTCGGTTTTTTTGACACACTTCAAAGGAATCGTGGCGTGGCGTGGCCTGTTTGGCCCATTGTTTGGACAAGTACCTACTTTTTTGTTGCGTGCTATACTATTTAAATTTTTAATCGCCCAAAATGCCAGTATCCTGGAGCAATGAAGAGACTTTTAGGTTTATAATACTATAATACTTGTAAACAGTATATAAATAAATATCCGCAGCCGTCATTACTTCCACGTCCATCGCAAGTGCTTCGCCAAGCAGAAATGAGCCAAGGGCCATTGTGGCCTACAGCGGCACATTGCAAAGCATGGCCCACTACAGACCACTGTGTACTGGGGCCTTTACAAAAAAAGTCAAAAAGAAATGTTTAAAAAATTTAAAATAGGAGTGATTATATAATTTAATAATAAAACGATGTATAGGCACGATATTTTGTGAATCTAGTCGCTAAAATTATCTCTCCTTATTTTTAATTGTATATTTTTTAATTGTATGTTTACTACTTATATCTATTTGTATTTTTCTTTAATCAAAAGGTTAAGTTTTAAAGCAGTTTTGTTAACTGAACTTCGCCTGTTTAGTAAGTGTCTCTACTTAAAGAACTTATATTTATTTATTATTATTATTTATTATTATATTATTTATAATAAAGAACTTATTAGTGTATTTGCCATATGGCAACATACACTATTGGCGTTGGTCGGATGGCGGGACCTAGGGGTCGGACCAAAATTTCTCGACGTTTCATAACCTCCTAAACACTTTGGCACCATTTTTAAAAATGTTTATATATATATGTATATATATATATATATATTTATATATATATATATATATATATATATATATATATATATATATATATATATATATATATATAGGTATATATATATATGTGTGCGGGCTATAACTTTCGAAGAAGTTAATTAATTTTGACGAAATTTGGCACACATGTTGGAATCCATTACCGCACGAAGCCTATTTAAAATGAGCCCAATCGGATCATTTTAAGGGTGAATTTTAGGGGTTGAAAAAAGTTTTTGGGCCCCAAAATACCGAAAAAAATCTCAGAATCGTTTTAAAATTGAAATTTAACCCTTTAATAGCAATTAAAAAGTGCCTCTAAAATTTTAGTAAAATCGGCCCAACAGGACCGGACTTACACATTTTTTGAAAACACTAATTTGCAGATAGTGACTTATTTATTGAAGGGTGTTTTTAATTTTGGTGTAGACGTTCGATCGACAATAATAATGTAGTTAAGAAAAAAATGTAATTTTAAGGGGTGTATTAAGGAGTAAATTTTTTTATTTTGCCCAACAATCACCTTAAGTTCACATAACAAAGCCACGAGGCCTGTATCAACAAATACACTATATTGTCGGCAGGGTTTTGGCACTGCGACCCGGGTTTTTATTAGTGTATTTGCCATATGGCAACATACACTATAATTGGCATCGGTCGGATGGCGGGACCTAGAGGTCGGACCAAAATTTCTTGACGTTTCATAACCTCCTAAACATTTTGGCACCATTTTAAAAAATGTTTATATATATATGTATATATATATATATATATATATATATATATATATATATATATATATATATATATATATACGTATATATATATGTGTGCGGGCAATAACTTTCGAAAGAGTTAATTGCTTTTAACGAAATTTGGTCCACGTGATTAAATCCATCACCGCAAGAAGCCTATTTAAAATGAACGTAATCGGGCCATTTTAAGGGTAGTTTTTAGGGGTTGAAAAATGTTTTTGGGCCCCAAAATACCGAAAAAATTCTCAGAATCGTTTCAAAATTGACATTTAACCCTTTAGTAGTAATTAAAAAGTGTCCCTAAAATTTCAATAAAATCGGCCCAACAGGACCGGACTTACACATTTTTTGAAAACACTAATTTGTAGATAGTGACTTATTTATTGAAGGGTGTATTTAATTCGGTGTAGATGTTAGATTGATGATAATATTGCAATTAAGAAAAAAAATGTTATTTTAAGGGCTGTATTAAGGAGTCAAATTTTTAATTTTGCCCAAAAACAAACTTAAGTTCGCGTAATAAAGCCACACTGCCTGTATAAGCAAATACACTATATTGTCGGCAGGGTTTTGGCACTGTGACCCGGGTTTTTTATTATTATTATTACTTGTATTTTTTTATTAAGTATGGATTCAACAGTAGAAAACCCTTTAATAGCTAAAATATTACTTTATGTATATATTATGAATTCAACACTATCTTATTTTACCAATCACTAAAAAGTGAATATCAATTATCGCGATCACACCAAAGAAGTATAACTTCTGCCGCGCACCACTTTTTGATTTGAAAATAGCGTAATGGAACTTAAAGAGATTTATGGTACCAAAAACTAGTCATAAATTCACTCGTAGAATGTCTGAAGATTCTACAGAAAAGCAAACGTGAGAGAATTACCCGGTAATCTATGCATAAACATTATAATAATGCATTAGATCCCGTCTCATGGGTACCTATAGGGTATAAAGGTGTCAAGAAGAAGCTTTCCAGGTGTCGACACTCATCTGTTTCGTTAATTGGGAGTTTGTAGAGTCATTGTAGCGTAAGTATAAACAGTAAGTATGTACTATGCACAATCATAGTACATATAGCCAATGCCCTACCGCTAGGGAATCGTGGGGACATAAAGGAGTTCACACCTGCTGTGAGTTCGTTTCGCTTTGAAGAACAAGGATACAGCCATCTATATACATAATATTATCATCTTAACCCCAAAATATTGTATACAGGGTGTCTCAATCGATGTTGGCTAACATGGGTAACTTTGTTATTAGTGGAGATAGAAAGTCGGTTAAATGAGCAAAGTAGTGCAGAAAATTGGGCTCATTAACGTCTCGTCGAAAAAACAATTCAATTTTGACACCCTATGAATTTATTCAGAAAATAGTGAAAATTGCCATTTATGAAAACTGGCCATAACTTTTTTATTTATGAAGATATTTGAAAATTTCATTAACCATTTTTTGGTAACTTTTTAAGGTCTTTTCAGTGGCATAGGTTTATTTTTTTTATTTCCACTACATAATGAGATATTGACATGAACTTTGGTTTTTCTTATGGACGGCATTTTTGATTTTCAGATATTCAAATTCTGCTTATTTTTCTGAATAATTTGACATAGCACATCCTATATCTAAACCAATCAGAAGCTACAAAACTGACCAAAATAGCTTTTTGACGTTATCCATACCGATCAGAGTGTGCCGTGTAAAACAAAATTTGTTGAAACAAATACATATCGACAGGTTAATAATCTATCCAGCGATCGCTACAGTTTTGCTAATTCATTTTGTTTGATTTTGTTTGATTTGTTTGATTCTCAAATTTGGAGAAACAGACCATTTTTGCGCATACATTCAGCGTAACAAAAATACCACGTGGGCTCAAGCAGAATACTTGAACCTTTATCCAGAAAGGCGACAGCCTTATTAACGTGACTTGTGAGGTGTAGTATTAGCCGGATTGATAAATTTAATTAGGTATAGTGTATTGTCAACATTTCAGCCATTTGGACGACAGCACCATTCCAATTCCCAACTTCGTAAATATTGACAAAAAAAAACTAACAAATTTTCTTATTCTGATTCTGTTTGACTTATGCCTATTATCTACGTATTAAGATAACCACGCTTAGCGCTGTTTCGTATAGCGCAGGAACTTATTGGAACGTATTTCCCGCGTTAAGCGGGGTCATACTGTATTTGAAGGTGACAGCACCATTGTACAATAGGGATTGTAACGATAATATCATTACAATTATTTTAATCTGTATTTTTTTTATCTTATTTTTAAATTAATAATAATATTCAGTTCCATTATGTAACTATCTTAGATTGACTTTGACCTTGCGGTACCGCTTGTGTAACTAAAAAAAATTGCATTCTTGTTTCTTTAAATATTTAAAAAAAAATTTGTTCTAATATAATAATGCGTTTATGAGTCTACAACGTCACGGCAATCACGTGACAAGTATTGACATTTTGGAGCGAAATTTGAAACGGAATTTAAAATACATGATTTTTAAAACGTGAGTCGTATTTAAAAAAATTATAATAAATATTTGTGGTTATATTAGGTACTTATGCACGATTTAAAATTGTCAACATCCCTATTGCTGTAATTTACCGTTTATTACCTGCGCTGCTTTAATTTCTACATTTATACAGGTTTATTTTGTCGGTAATGATGACTCAGAAACACGTTTGATGTACAAAAGTCAATTATGTCAAACATATACCTATATATTGATTTCATAACCTCAAAACACGTTACTTGACTGTATTAATTACACGGAACGAATCAAGTACTCATCAGAATGTGTTCTTCAACACACTAATTACTAGGTTCACGTAATAATTAACGTTTCTAAAAACGTTCCACCTTAATAGTAGACGTTCTAATTATAGTATTACAATGTAATTGTTAGTTTTTATAGTAGGCTTGAGTTTAAACATGAAAAACCCGGGTCGCAGTGCCAAGCCCTGCCGACAAGATTGTGAATTTGCTAATACGGGCAGTGCAGTTTTATTTTATGAACTTCAGTTTGTTATTGGACATAATAAAAAATCATAAAAATGATTAATTCTAAATGAATTGGAAAAATTTCAAATAGTAAAAAATAATATGTGTTTAAATACACAAAATAAGTTGAATTTAATCTTTAGCAAAATAGAAAATAATCTTATATAGAAACATATTATGAAACTATAACGTATGTAAATTTACTAATATGATATTACGGGGTTGATAATTTACCAATATTAAATTGACGAAACAGAAGTATTCTGTGATTTAGGACTGAATTAATAATGAAAATTTCATTCATAACTCTCATTATTGTGAGGGTTCAATTTTAGCAATAGCTAAAAAAATTGGCTTTCACATGAAGTGAGTAAGTTATTATAATTTATGCCATTGAAGTGTTCATTTCACCTTCTAAAGTTATTAGGAGCCGTTGTGACAATATTTTTTATACTATTTTAACAATTTTATAATTATTTGATGATGACTTACTAGATCGAAAACGCTTCTAATAAATTGAATACATATTTTATATTTTGCAATTGTTTTTCTTTAACATAAAAGCATCACTTTTATAATAATCTGTAAGAGAACCTATTTTTCATTTCTTCATCTTATTAGTGTATTTGCCATATGGCAACATACACTATTGGCATCGGTCGGATGGCGGGACCTAGGGGTCGGACCAAAATTTCTCGACGTTTCATAACCTCCTAAACACTTTGGCACCATTTTTGAAAATGTTTATATATATATGTATATATATATTTATATATATATATATATATATATATATATATATATATATATATATATATAAGCGTATATATATATATATGTGTGCGGGCAATAACTTTCGAAGGAGTTAATTGATTTTAACGAAATTCGGCCCACGTGTTGAAATCCATCACCGCAAGAAGCCTATTTAAAATGTGCCTAATCGGGCTATTTTAAGGGTAGTTTTTAGGGGTTGGAAAATGTTTTTGGGCCCCAAAATACCGAAAAAATTCTCCGAATCGTTTCAAAATTGAAATTTAACCCTCTGGTAGTAATTAAAAAGTGTCCCTAAAATTTTGATAAAATCGACCCGACAGGACCGGATTTACAAATTTTATGAAAACACTAGTTTGCAGATAGTTAATTATTTTCTGAAGTGTGTATATAATTTGGTATAGAGGTTCGATTGATAATAACATTTCAGTTAAGAAAAAAAAATGTTATTTTCAGGGGTGTATTAAGGAGTCAAATTTTTTATTTTGCCCAGAAACCAACTAAAGTTCGCATAATAAAGCCACAGTGTCTGTATAAGCAAATACACTATATTGTCGGCAGGGTTTTGGCACTGCGACCGGGGTTTTTTTGTATTGTTTTTAGAAACCACTTCTCTCACGTTTGAACTAGAATCGATTTTTCGATTTTTGTTGATCAACGAAAAATTAAAACATAAACATATAATTTTAGTCGAAACCGTAAAAAACGTTAAGTCAAAAATTATAATTTTCTATCAGGTGCAGTTCAAAAACTTACGCTGAGAAGACAAAACTAGGTCAAATAATACTATTTTTATCCTTATTCCCTGCTAGACTGAGATATATGCTTGAACCGAACTCAAGATCTGTCATGACTTACGTGCTTTACTATTTACTGTCTGATGTAGGTCGCATTTTCGCCAGAAAGAAAACATTTCTGCTAAAGCGAATAGATACATTTTAGAAGAGACGACGCTCTGAGTGATAAAAATTAAAAGAACTATTTTTTAATTATTAAGGTTTTGTTTAACAGCGCTGTTAAACAAAATCCTAATATTTAAAATTATTTTATATTTCCTAGTCTTATTTTTTTATCCTGATAATCCTGGTTAGAATAATAGGAAAAGTTATCAAATTATTGTATTGTCATCGGTCCTTAATACGTGTGCAAATTTTGTAATCAATCGGACGTCTTGAAGTCGGTAAAAATTACGTTGAAAGATTCCGTCATATTGACACAGGTGACGCTAATAAAAGCATGTTAAAAAGGGTTTGACTGGGAAATGTCGGTTGTCTTCATTGAAAACCTGTCGCAAGGTTCGTTGCGTGTCGCTTTCCCCCGTCGCGAATGCAAATTAACGCTATAATCTCGTCCATTGAAAATGCTCCAGATTACGCATTAAGCCGAATGTGACCGAAAATTTCCGATGTTTAAATTGTTTGCGATCGTCCTTGGTCGAAGAGAAGCATAGACAAGATTACTAAAAACTAAAGTTGGGCATTAACATTCTTGAAGCTGGGAAGTCCAGACGCGAGAGATGGCAGGAAAAGTAGGCTTGTGAACGCCTTTTTTCCAAACAGTTGGGTTAAACATACTTGAATAACCAAGCCATGGACATCGGTGACGTAACCAATTGACTCAACAAATCACAGACCGTGTTTATAGCCTCTTAAGGCCCCAGTACACAGTGGTCTGTAGTGGGCCATGCTTTGCAATGTGCAACTGTAGGCCACTATCACTTGGTGTTCACACAATGGCCCATGGCTCATTTCTGCCTGGCGAAGCACTTGCGATGGACGTGGAAATAATTACGGCCGCGTACAAGTTAGGGATGTCGAAAAAATATCGATATTTTTTATTTGATATATCGATATTTTTGGGCGATATTTAATATATCGATATAAAATTTCGAATATCGAAACCGATATTTTTTTCCAGTAGCAACACTTGTATGTAGGTACTATCGCGACTGACTATGGCCGTTTAATTATTCCGACAAAAAGAAACTTGTTTTTACTTATGTTTTTGGAACACTTTAAAATGCGTTCCAAAAACAACAACAGAGAATAAAGAAGTCCTAAGATGTGTTTAAGGGGAGAATTGATTTGTCCAGATCCATAGGAAAAGTTAATTTTTTATACCCTAAGCACAAAGTTAAGTTGTTTCGGAATTTGCTTTCTACGTTACGTATTTCCAAAGTTCTCTGCGTTTTCGGCACAGGTTAAACTGTATAAATTGAGCTGAAATTTTAAGCTAATCAAAAAATTTGAAAAAAAAATGGATTATATAAATAAGGGCCAGTTGATTTATTAGAAATAATGTCCGTTAATTGCTATTTGAGATTATCTTAAGCTAGCCAATATGTATACTAAATTTTTTCGAGTGCCAATGTTCTCTTTCAAATTGGACCGACATATCGATATTTTTTAAAAAATATATCGGAACCGATATCGATACTTGAAAAAAATATCGATACGATATATATCGATACTTTTTGGCACTTTCGATATCCCTAGCACAAGTATTATAGAAGTGTGTACAATGGGCGACTGTGTGAACACCACACGCCACGCTACGCCACGATTCCTTTGAAGTGTGTCAAAAAAACCGACAACAAATGGATTGCGCACCACGATTCAGAATTGTCCGCCACTACAGACCATTACCCCCTGTACACAATGGCGATGGTCTACAATGGCCCACTGCAGACCACTGTGTACTGGGGCCTTTACGTCCAACTTTCTAGTATTCTAGTAATCTTGAAGCATAGTATGTTGCCTCTTGTAGAGAAATGCACTGTAAGCTTCCACGATCTTTGGAAATTTTGCATCCTGGTTGTGAGTACGTGATATAAGTAAACAGGAAGCGCCCTTACACTCTGCACTGAAGCCGTTAATACTTAGCTGCTACCTATTACCTAATACACGCTGTGCATGCATAAAACAGAAAGGTCAGTATATACGCTGTTTCATATTCAAAACATGTACAATCTGCATGCGTATACACAACCAGGTACTAAATACAATTTAGACACAATGAGTAAACAAAGAAAGAAGTGCTGGCATTTTTTACACGCTTTTATTACCTTCACCTGTATGTTTGTAACGGAATCTTTGAACGTGAAATTTACCCACTTCAAAACGTCAGATTAAACTGAAACGTTGCCCACTTATCAAGGATCGATGACAACACAATAATTTAATAAGTTTGTCCCATTATCCTGACCAAGATCATCAGGACAAAAAAAATAGATCTTTGAATGTTTGTAAAGAAATCTTTGAACGTGAAATTTACCCACTTCACAACATCAGATTAAACTGAAATGTTGCACACTTATCAAGGACCGATGATAATACAATAATTTAATAAGTTTGTCCCATTATCCTGACCAGGATCATCAGGACAAAAAAAATAAATCTTGGAATGTTTGTAAAGGAATCTTTGAACGTGGAATTCATTCACTTCAAAACGTCAGATTAAACTGAAATGTTGCACGCTTATCAAGGACCTATGACAATACAATAATTTAATAAGTTTGTCCCATTATCCTGACCATGATCATCAGGACAAAAAAAATAAATCTTTGAATGTTTGTAAAGGAATCTTTGAACGTGAAATTCATCCACTTCAAAACGTCACATTAAACTGAAACTTTGCACACTTATCGAGGACCGATGACAATATAATAATTTAAAAAAACCCGGGTCGCAGTGCCAAAACCCTGCCGACAATATATAGTGTATTTTCTAACATAAGCAGTGTGGCTTTATTTCGTGAACTTAAGTTTGTTTTTGGACAAAATAAAAAAACTTAACCCCTTTAAACCCCTTTAAAATATTAGCGTTGTCATAAAATTTGTAAGTCCGGTCCTGTGGGGTCGATTTTATTAAAATTTTAACAGCACATTTTAATCTTCACTAAAGGGTTAAATTTCAATTTTAAAACGATTCTGAGAATTTTCTCGGTATTTTTAGGCCTAAAAGCTTTTTCCAACTCCTAAAAACTACCCTAAAAATGGTCCCATTTGGCTCATTTTAAATATGGTTCGTGCGGTGGTGGATTTCAACATGTGTGCCAAATTTCGTTAAAATGAATTCTTTCGAAAGTTATTGCCCGCACACATATATATGCCAAAGTGTTCAGGAGGCTATGAAACGTTGAGAAATTTTGGCCCGACCTCTAGGTCCTGCCATCCGACCGACTCAATTTGGCGTAGCCAATCCGTGTTCCGGCCAGGTCATGTGACCCGTTGGCCACAATCTTATTATAGTCACTCTAATGTTGGTTACGTGGCACGACCTGGCGCTGAGTAAGTATAGACTATCCTGTATTAGTTGACGGTATTAATTGTTATAAATTGTTACATTAAATTTGGGTAAATAAATGTTATTTATGTTATTTCTCGTGAAAAACTCGACAACAAATTCAGTTGTGTATTATTTATTTTACATTGTTTAATAAAACAAAGAGCAAAATAAACGTCCATATGTCATTTTATATCGATAGAAATGCCAATAATGCTTGTCATATATTCTACATATGAATCTGTAACCAAAATAAAAAACCACGTATGTTGAATTTGTGGCGAAAAAAAGCTAAAGCGGCTGAACTAGCTCCGAATCTACAGCGGTTAGGAAATCGGGGCCTCATCCCCGACCGGCAGTTTCAGGGGGCGCCAAAATCATAATATAATACGTTTGAAATTTGATAACAAATTATTAAAAAACCCGGGTCGCAGTGCCAAAACCCTGCCGACAATATAGTGTATTGGCTTATACAGGCAGTGTGGCTTTATTATGCGAACTTTAGTTGGTTTCTGGGCAAAATAAAAAATTAGACTCCTTAATACACCCCCTAAAAAACATTTTTTTTTCTTAATTGCAATATTATTATCAATCGAACCTCTATACTAAATTATATACACCTTTCAGTAAATAATTCGTTATCTGCAAACTAGCTTTTTCATAAAATTTGTAAATCCGGTCCTGTTGGGCCGATTTTATCAAAATTTTAGGGACACTTTTTAATTACTACCAGAGGGTTAAATTTCAATTTTGAAACGATTTGGAGAATTTTTTCGGTATTTTGGGGCTCAAAAACATTTTTCAACCCCTAAAAACTACCCTTAAAATAGTCCGATTAGGTCCATTTTAAATAGGCTTCTTGCGGTGATAGATTTCAACACGTGGGCCGAATTTCGTTGAAATCAATTAACTTCTTCGAAAGTTATTTTTTATCACAAACGATTTTTCGATAAAAAAATGCAACATTTGTCTGAAACAATTTTTTATCCGATGCCTCCCTCAATCCCTAAAATGCTTGTCAAAAATCAGTTTCCCGAATCTCCATTAAAATTGTATGCCTAAACAACGACCTTGCGCAGAAAATTACAAGAGGTAAAAGCTGTTTGGTTTGGGAAGGATCATCGATTAAAAAAAAAGAGAACCCCCCACCCCCTTACAGAAAAAAACACTCTCCGTGCGAGGGAGGTGAGTTTTTTTTATGTTTAATCGATGACCCTACATACATCGCGACACGTTTATTACATTTTCAATTTTATGAATCAATTTTACTTTACCGTTCCAAAAGAATTTTTACTCAAAAAATACGACATATGCATTTTTTTCTTTTGACCACCGTATGTTGTGCTACCTACATGGCATAGTCGTAAATGTTTGTGACGGTAATTAAACATAAATATTGCAGTTGTATGAAATGTTGTTTTTTTCTTTTGTTAAATTATATCTGCAAAACAACTCCTGCTAAATGTTTTTACATGAAGGAAATCGTTTTGTTTTTTGCATAACTGCAGCGGCTGCTGTTTGCTTCAACATAATTTGTAATAACAAAATAGGATATAAAGATCCATATGTAATATTTGTTGCCAAATATAAAAGTACAGATTTGACAGTTCAGAACACAGAAATCACCTTTCAATGTCATTTACAGAATAGAACTCTCTGTCCAATAGTATTCTGAACACATTTCCTCCCTTAAATTAGTGTACATTTCATTTCGCCTAAAAAAAATTTCCAATATTTTTACGTTTTGAGGTCCCCTGAATCCAAAAAAACATATTTTTGGGAAATGTCTGTGCGTCTGTTTGTCTGTTAACACGGTATAGGTGAAACGAATGAGCGGATTAAAAGCAATTGTTGGGAGGATGTTTAATATGCAAATATGACGAGCCCTATTGTTGTTGAGGAAAATCGACACATGCGCAGAAGAGATATAATAATAATAATAATAATGCGTTTAACGTCCGTTTGTCGACTTTATGTCATAACAGACGCCATTCCCACCATTACTATTTTCCATCTACCACACTTCCCCCTTTATTTTTGTACAGTTTTAAAACTTCAACTTATGTAATAGCAATGGGCGAATGAAAGAATTATAGGAAATAGGATAAGATAGGTAATTTTTCAACTAGGAGTTTGATAGGTAATGGGCCATGGGCTCAAATAAGGAACCATCTCGATATTTATCTGGAATTAATCGAGGGAAACCATGGAAAACCTCAATCAAGATGGCCAGTAAACAGGAATTACCGTTTCTCGGCGAGAGGCAGTAGGAAAAAGTCCTAGCCACATCTGCCCCTGCCGGGAATCGAACCCGTACCCCCCGAATGCGAGTCTAGTGCTGTACCACTACTCTACCCAGCTCGGTCGCAGAAGAGATATAATATGCTGTAATGTTGCTTTTTGTATAATGATTTTATACTTTTTATAAGGGTAAATTATTCTATTTATTTTTCCAGGAAAGTTTCGTAAAACATTTTTTAGCTTTAGATACAGTTTCGGAAATATTTTAAAAATAAAAAAAGTTTGTCTCTGTCAAAAATAAATTAGTTAGGTAGCTGACAGGCATGCTTTGATTAATTTTTACATGTGAAATCATATTATGTAATCATGGAAACGTGTAGCAAATATCATATTTGTTACTAGCCGTTACCCGCGTCACCGCGCGCGTTAGCATAAATTGTATTGTATTTATTATAATATGTCAAATGTAAGTATTTTTAAAGTTGGAATGGTCCTGTCGTTTAATTGGCGGGATTTTTTTTACAGTAGGTACTATGAGGATTTTCGTCTCCCCTATTTTTGTAAGACGGCCACGGATAGCTTATCTCAGCGGCGCGGGGAACGTAAGTCGCAAATCGCTAGCACAAAAGAAAAAATTGCCCAAAACTGGGCTAACAAATCCGACCACCAACCACTAAAAAAATTAAAAAAAATAACATGCAGACGCTTTAATAATAATTATTGACACCACACGATTAAAACAAAATCTCTAGACAGCGAATCATTAACTGCTATCAACATCAGGTGTGGACAATCCAACTGTCGAGGGACTCAATGGAGAGAAAAATATAATATGCCGACCAAAAGGTAACAAGGGCGCCAGGACTTAAGGGCACAAGATGTCAATATCAGGAGTCCACTCTGAGACGCCCAGAGTCGACTCAACAGTCAGCAAAAAAACTCTAAACAACAAAAATCCTAAAAAAAAAAATCCAGAGAACTCCAGAAAATCCTAAAACACCAGACCACCCAATAACAAACAAATCCAACTCCTAACCAAATCCTAACAAAAATCCTCCACCAGTAGCTTATCAATTTTAAACATCTGATCTCATTATTTGTAAAAACCGCGATGTAGTCAGCACCGTGGCTATATCGTCAATGACTTCTGTGCAAGATAATTCCTAAAACTGTTTCTAATTAGTCTTCATCGACAAGCGTGTCCGCACACTACATCAGTGCACTCGTCAAACTCGCGATCGTCCGGCTTGCTATCCTATGCTAACTGCAGCGTTATTATGAACCATTAGACTTCTGCGTCGCACTCATTAATGACAAAATTTTGCAACTGTAATTAGCAGAGATGCAAATTGACTCAGGGATGCAGATGACGACAAACCAAAATTGTAAAACGTTACAGTACCCATCAGAATTTTGTTGTTTTCATAAGTTTTGTTAGAAACAGCAAACATCGTTGTTATGGAAACTGGTATAAGTCCATCAAAAATGCAATAATTTATCAAGATTACTAGAATATTAGAAGGTTGGGCGTAAGAGGCTTTAAACATGATCACGTCTGTGATTGGTTGAGTCGACTGCTTACGTCATCGATTACCATGGCTTGGTTATTCAAATATGTTTATCCCAACTGTTTAGAGAAAGACTCCACAAGCCTACTTCCCCTGTCCTCTCTCGCGTCTCGCGTAGTCACAGCTTCAACAATGCTAACGCCCAACCTTAGTTTCTAGTAATTTTGATAATCTTGTCCTGCTACTAGGTTCATGTGTATTTTAGGGATGGGAAAAACGGGTCTTTTTAGTGATCTGCATCTTTGCATCTGGATTCCGTATGTGAGCCGGCTCACTGAACCGGTTCAAAAAGAGCCGAGTTCTGAATATGTTACTGCAGTCCGCCACTGAGTTACCTAGTTCAGTCAATCATATCACAACCTGTATAGAATCAAGAATGCATAGCCAAACATGTGGTGCATGAGTCATTTGAGCTGACAGATGCATCAAAGCAAGAACTGATACGTAAGTGTAAAATGTGCTTCTGTGTGCTAAGTGTTTCACTGAGTTATGCGGGTCCGTTAATCCGTCGACTCAAAAAAAAGTGAGTCGGCTCTCACGGATCTTCTGTCGGAGTCGGCTCTTTGAACCGGTTCAGATCTGAGTTACCCAACTCTAATGTATTTGCGTGTAGTGATCTCAAATGTCAATGTATTTAATAAAATTTTATATCAAAAGTTAATTAAATATTATAAAATGAAACCGTGAACTTTTACAGCATAAACAGTCGTCCTATGAGGACAAGACTAGTAAGTAAATAAAATACAATAAAATCTCATTTAATCAAAAATACGATACGACTTTCACAATGGGATTTGATATTGCATTAAACTTATCTCCTTGAGTCGTAACTCATAGAAATCATAACAAGGCGATGTTGTGACGACAATATATAGCAAGGGTGTTAAACTCATTTGATCGGGGGACCTTTTCACAGAATAGTGGTGTGAACCGACTACAAATTTGGGAACCGGTTTTTACCAATTACTTTGAGAAAAAAACGTAATTTTTCATTTTTAAAAGAAAGAACAAAACATTGAACATTTTAATTACTTGACCTGATAACAAACTAAAATTTTTTGAAGAAACGATATCATTTCGATGGGTGTATTTAGGGATTGAATCTTGTTTTGGGACCCAAAAATACCGAAAGGATTCTCGGAATTGATTCAAAATTGAAATTTAACCTCTTGGTTTCAATTAAAATGTGCTCCTAAAATTTTAATAAAATCGGCTCTACATTTATGAAAAGATGTTCTTGCGGATAGAGAACTATACTTTCTGAAAGCTGCATATTTTTTGTGCAGATGAGGAATTGTTAAAACAGAGACGAAATATTGAAGTTAAAAAAAATATTATTTTAGGGGGTGTGTTAAGGGGTTAACTTTTTATATTTTGTTCAAAAGCAAACATAAATTTACATAATAGTGATACTGCTTGTTATGTGTTAGCAATTTAGATGGGAAAAACGGGTATTTTTAGTGATCTGCATCTTTGCATGTGGATCCCGTATGTGAGCCGGCTCACTGAACCGGTTCAAAAAGAGCCGAGTTCTGAATATGTTACTGCAGTCTGCCACTGAGTTACCTAGTTCAGTCAATCATATCACGACCTGTATAGAATCAAGAATGCATAGCCAAACATGTGATGCATGAGTCATTTGAGCTGACAGATGCATCAAAGCAAGAACTGATACGTAAGTGTAAAATGTGCTTCTGTGTGTTAAGTGTTTCACTGAGTCATGCGGATCCGTTGATTCGTCGGCTCAAAAAAAGTGAGTCGGCTCTCACGGATCTTCTGTCGGAGTCGACTCTTTGAACCGGTTCAGATCTGAGTTACCCAAGTCTATAGCAATTACACTATATTGTCGGCTGGGCTTTGGCACTGTGACCCGATTTTTTAAAAATTATTATTACCCATGTTGTGTGCTGTATAAGTTGCACTTCAACCGCACGGAATGCGTACAAGCACCTATTTTCGAAATTTTATTAAATACCTACCAGTTTTTTCCGGTTTGACGCACCTGATTAATGTTGTCGCAAAAAGCCACAACACGGGTATTCATTAAACTGCAGTAATGGACCACTCAACAGAAGTAATTAATTAAAGGGACAATACTGAATGGTTCTTTTTACTTTTTATCTCTACTGTGATGGGAGGGATTGGATTCAGTCTGAATATTTTTTTTCGCGATAATAATAGATCTGCATGCTGTGGTACCCTCGAAATTATTCGAGATCATTTGTTGACCGATATTTGTGTGTGTGGTGAACTTTTTTCTTATTTGATATCTCATTTAAAAAAAAACATAAAAAAAGTGGTGCGTATACTTATGTATGCGCGGCAGAAGTTATATTTCTTTGGCGTGATCACGATAATTGATATTCACATTTTCGTTAAAGATGTACATAGATAGAACCGTTTATAATCGTTCTTAAGTGGTTAGGTGGGTTTCGAAGGCCCAAAATAGGACTATTTTTACTAATTTTTTCTAATATCAAATAAAATATTTTATTCAAACAATTTAACATATCAAAGATACACATTTGGTAAGTACCTTGTGAAATTTTTATTTGAAAATTTTGAAAATTCAGCCATGGGACCTCATTTCCCTGACCCCTCAGAAAAAAAGTACTCTATTTTTTTTCTGTTAGTAGATGTGTAAAGCTCGGGCTTGAATGAAGAAAGAAGAAAAAAATTAAAATTTGAATTTTTGGCGGAGTTGTGAACAAAAAATCCTATTCATCTTTAGAGTCCAATTCCGGATATATGTTATAATAGAAAACAGTATCACGGGTAATTGGAATAAAAATAAATCAATAACACTCATTGATTGCAGCGTTTCGTCTTTTCTTTAATAATATAATGCTTAATGTTTTTATTATATGAATGTTAATTTTTGTAAAATTTTTTTCAGAGCTTGAAAAAGTCTTAATTAACTAAAAGACGAAACGTTGCAATCAATGAGTGTTTAAATTGGTTTATTTTTATTCCAATTACCCGTGATACTGTTTTCTATTAAAAAATCCTATTTGTTGGTAAAATTTGCACCACGTATCGCCTTGTAAAATTAGTTGTGATAAAAAAAGAAGAATCCTTCGTTCAAGCACGAGATAATGTTATCTTGAAGAAAGGTACAAAATTTGAACAAAATCGGTTCATAACTTTTTGAGAAATCATGACAACCGATTAAAAAAAAGAGATTCAAGAAAAACGCGATTGAAGTTGCTAGATCAATTCTAGTTACGTTACGCATTTTGCAGAGAAATGATTAAAAATCTCGCTAAAAATTTAAAACGAACAACTTATAGCTAACCTAAAAGAAACGTCATGGCCTAACAAGCAACAATGAACTAAAATATTTAAAACTAAACAATAGCTAAGCGCTGCCTCAATATATTTGCGACGCGCCAGGCTAACGTGGCCTGATGGGCGGAACTTCCGAAAGCTCTATCTCTTAGAATTTACCCTAATCAATTTAAAATTTTGGGAGAATATTCTAGACATATTGTACAATTTCATAAGACAACAAAAGAAATTGAATGTTCAAAATTTTCAAACCCACCTAACCCTTTTAGTTTGTATGCATAGCCGCGATTGCTGCGGGAACTACTGAACCGATTCGAATAAAGAATGAAACCTACAAGTTCTTCTCTATTCCTTATATCCCCTCATTATCAGAGAAAATAAAAAGCATTTTTAAAAATGAAAATATTAAAATATCCTACAAAAATTATAATTCAGTAAATAAAAACTTTTTTTCTAAACTTGAAACCAAAAATAACAAATTACAAAATTCGGAATTAGTCTATAAAATTGATTGTCAAAATTGTGCTGCTACATATATTGGTCAAACTTCCCAATATCTGTCCCTCCGCTTAAAACAACACAACTATGATTTAAACAAATGTACAAAATATTTTTACCCCATTTCTAATCTCACATCATTAGTTCAACACAGTTTCAATTACAAACATAATTTCGACTTCAATAACCCTACAATTCTAATCCAAGAATCAAATTATTTCAAACGCATATTTTTAGAAATGGTTTTCATTAAAAAATACAAAAATAGTATTAATAAACGGACAGATATTGAGAATTTGTTCCATATCTATAGTAAATTAATTGATAAAATATAACCGTGATTACATAAACATCATTATTAAAAGTCGTCATTTCATATCATTATTTCCTTAGTCTTATAATAAAATTCGTTTTGAGTGGATGCCGTCAGTTTTATTTAGTGACAATTTTAATAATTGGCATAAACAATTTTAACTAAAATATTTTATTACAAACATCCATTTTACCTATTTATATATATTGTGAAACCAATCACCATGTTTTTAATCTTTCGACGAAATACTGATATGAATTGACAGCATTCGGTAAGTTTGTACATATTATTGTAACCCGTTTATATTTATAACACTAACATCATTATATGGGGGAAGGTACTTTAAAATGGGATACTTAGGTAAAATGGGATACCCTAATTATTTTTAAATATACCCAATGCCATTTTTTGTAAAATTCACGAAATACACCTCACTTGATAAGCATTCATCTGTAGCATTTTCAGTACGATAGTGTTACAAGTGTCAAATTTAAGCAAGTTTTTAAGTTTTCAACAGTTTTGTTATAAGAATACTGGTATGATAAGGTAAGCATTTTGCCTAATTGAGTAATGAGATTACGACGGCGATATTTTTACCAGTTTTAGTGTCAAAATGTGTCACTTTGTATATAAAATTTCCGCGCCAATATTGTTGGTTATAATAGTGCATGCTGTTTTTGACATAGTGTAGATACGTTGATAAAATGGGATATGGAGTATATTGCTAAAACGGGATGTATCCCATTTTAGAAATATCAAATTTAATTTTGTTTCCTCTAGGAAATCAAAAGCTGTCGGCAATTAAATATAGACCAATTATTCCGATAAATATTTTTGAGTAGAAAATATTTATTACGTACACTAAACGCAATCCCATTTTAGCGACATAATGAATCCCGTTTTAAACACACAGTGTTGCTAAAATGGGAAATAACCATGTGACAAAGAAAAACATTTTTTTTTAATTTGTAATCTTTATATCATTTTTGTATTTTTTTTAAATAAAGTTATGTCAAAACTGTCACGTATTAAATTTGCAGTAATTAACTGTCTGTAATTATTTTTTTAGAACTTGTAATACCTTAAGTATCCCATTTTAGAGTACCTTCCCTACAAATATTTTTAGAACTCTGAAGGTGGTGCAAAGCGCACCGAAACGTCAGTGAAAATGCAAATTTAAACTTCAGTATTGTGTTTTTATTGATCCTGTGCCACAGATTTTATTCACACTTATCCAACAATCATCAAGAATCACAACCACTCTAATTAACTTCTTTTAATTAGAGTCAACCTCGAATATTCATATTGTTTTGGATAATGTGATGAAGATTCGTAGACAAGTCACAATTTCCGAGTTTATCCGAGCGATTCGGTTATCTATAAATAAGCGGTTGTGGTGTAAGAAACGGGTATTGATCTGCACCTTAACCATTGTAACGTCTACAGTTGCTGTTCTAAGGAATACGTTTGTATTATAGTGGACATACTACACGGTGTGCTTATTAGGCAGGTTTCTCTCTATAAAAATCGTATCTCATTCGCACACATTTCTCTAAAATAATACTCAGGCGTATAAACTCATAAAAATTCCTAGAAAACGCAAGGAGGCCGCATTTTATGAAACTGAATGCTTAATCATCATACTAATATTATAAAGAGGAAAGATTTGTATTTTTGTGTGTATGTTTGTAATGAATAAACTCAAAAACTACTGTGCTGATTTAAAACATTCTTTCACCATTAGAAAGCTACATTCTCCCTGAGTAACATAGGTTATATTTATTGCTAGAAAAAATTAGGGATCCTTACTAAAACTTTAGTAACGTAACCCAAGGTGTAAAAAAATGCCATAAAAATCTTTCGTCGCATGCGCTGCGGAAACTATTGATGATAGAACAAAAGTATGTTGTACAATATTAAAGAACATATCAATAACTACAAAAAACTTCGCAATACTATATGTCCCACTATTATCGTTATGTCACAATAACCACTTTTTACATTTTAATAATCTATATAGATAAAAGACGATGTATATGTAATCTATGGACTCCAAACAGGTAGACCATTTTTGATGAAATTTTCAGACAATCTTTAGATTAGCCCAGCGGGTGATCTTCTGAAGTTTGGTAGCGATCGGATCAACAGAATTTTTTAAATTTGTTTTTGGGAAATAAGATTTTTCTTCGATTTTTGAACATTCACAAATAAAAGCGATTGAATTCGCGCAAATTCAATACACGTTGAGAATTTAATGATAATGATTCTCATCTTTTATATCCTATATATTACATTTACACCCGGGCGAAGCCGGACAGGGTCGCTAGTAGCTAATAAAAACAGTAATAAAATCAATTTAGGGGCCACTTTTCGAAATTTCCCGATAGCACATTTTACGTCATATTTTAGTTCAGGTTGATATTAAAGAAATTGCAACTTTACATTACAATAACATTTACACTAAGTATTTAAATTCATATAATTTGGGTAATTTACGTATTTTTGAATACGAAAATGATTGCCATCGATCTTTATTTCTGAACTTGTGATTATTAGTGTATTTGCCATATGGCAACATACACTATTGGCGTCGGTCGGATGGCGGGACCTAGGGGTCGGACCAAAATTTCTCGACGTTTCATAACCTCCTAAACACTTTGGCACCATTTTTAAAAATGTTTATATATATATGTATATATATATATATATATATATATATATTTATATATATATATATATATATATATATATATATGTGTACGCGCCATAACTTTCGAAAGAGTTAATTGATTTCAACGAAATTTGGACCACGTGTTGAAATCCATCACCGCAAGAAGCCTATTTAAAATGGGCCTAATCGGGCTATTTTAAGGGTAGTTTTTAGGGGTTGAAAAATGTTTTTGGGCCCCAAAATACCGAAAAAATTCTCCGAATCGTTTCAAAATTGAAATTTAACCCTTTGGTAGTAATTAAAAAGTGTCCCCAAAATTTTAATAAAATCGGCCCGACAGGACCGGATTTACAAATTTTATGAAAACACTAGTTTGCAGATAGTGACTTATTTATTGAAGGGTGTATTTAATTCAATATAGACGTTAGATTGATAATAATATTACAATTAAGAAAAAAAATGTTATTTTAAGGGGTGTATTAAGGGGTTAAATTTTTTATTTTGCCCAAAAACAAACTTAATTTCACATAATAAAAGTATAAAACCACACGGCCCTATACAAGCAAATACACTATATTGTCGGCAGGGTTTTGGCACTGCGACCCGAGTTTTTTTTCCTTAGTTATAGTAAAAACATATTTTGTTTTTTGTAAAGAAGTCATCTAATGTCGTTTGCCTTTTTCTGTTTTGCTTAGCAAGCTGTTGTCGATAGCAAGATATTGCATCAATGACATTTCGTCTTGCCTTTGAACTTCTATCAACATTTGAATCATTTCGTATAAACTGGTTTATAATTTACGTTATAGTGGCTAAACTTTCTTTTTAGGAACCGCGAAACGGCGTTAAGCGGAGCCAGCGTTAAGCGGGGTCCTACAGTATTTTCAATTTGCTATACAATTTTTTTAAAAATATTTTTCATAGGTACTTTTTCCGGCTTACAGATATGCAATTTCTTCTCTCAGCCAATAGGTATTCCGTACAAAACAAATACATATTTATTTACATTAATGTACACATTCTTGAACGACACGACATAAGCCTACATCAAAAACGACTCCTACTTATTGTTTTCATTTGTTTAATGAGTTCATGCTTTTGTTTACTGAATGTGGACGCTTTAATTAAAATGTTTTCAGACCGACATTAGACAATATACTGCAGAGTATACGCTGTACAATAAGTTAATTATATAAAAGTATTGTTTTTGAAATGGTTTTAATACATTTTAAAATGAATTTTGCACAGACAAAAATCTGTAAAAAATTAGTTATGTTGCAAGTTGCGGTACGTCAAGGGACGATAACGTATTTATCACAAACTGCATTTTATTGCTGTTTTTATTAGCAGTGATTAAGCACTAAGCTTCACAAATGCGGGATAGCTAATTTTTTGCATACTAAAATTCTCGATTTGATAAAATAATTATCTGACAATGCTGGTCTCTAACGGCTAGCGATAATAGTTTTTAACACGCTCTTGTTAGCTTCACCTGTATGTTTATTTGTTTGTAAAGGAATCTTTGAACGTGAAATTCACCCACTTCAAAATGTCAGATTAAACTGAAACTTTGCTTACTTATTAAGGACCTATGACAATACAATAATTTAATAAGTTTGTCCTATTATCCTGACCAGGATCGTCAGAATATAAAAATAAGACTAAAAAATAAATAATGATTTAAGAAAACTAAAAAAACACGCTTTAATAGCAAATCGAACTAAAAAGAAAAAATATTTTTTTATTGTACAAAGCGTGGAGTGCTTATTACTATTTTTATACTAACTCTATACGTTTATAAATACCTACCAATGAAATATTTATACCAGTTGATATCAAGGATCCTACGCTTTTTTACAATAAAAAAATATTTTTTACTTTTTAGTTCGGTTTGCTATTAAAGCGTGGTTTTTTTAGTTTATTATTATTTTTATAAATGTTTTTTTTTTATGAAATGAACTTAATTATGCGTACCTCTTTCTGGTCGAAGTGTATACTTTTCAGCAAGCATTTCTATATTATTATTTTTTATTTTTTTTTATTTAGAAAAATACCGAGCTGGGTAGAGTAGTGGTGACAGCACTAGACTCGTATTCGGGAGGTACCGGGTTCGAATCCCGGCGGGGGCAGATGTGGCTGCCTCTCGCCGAGAAACAGTAATTCCTGTACCGGTCATCTTGATTGAGGTTTTCCATGATTTCTCTCAATTAATTCCAGATAAATATCGAGATGGTTTCTTATTTGAGGCCATGGCCGATTACCTATCAAACTCCTAGTTCAAAAATTACCTACCTTATCCTCATTTCCTATAATTCCTTCATTGGCCCATTGCTATTACATAAGTTGAAGGTGAAAAAAATGTAGAAAATAACGGAAAGTGGTAGATGAAAAAAATAGTAATGGCGCGAATGGCGTCTGTTATGACATAAAGTCGAGAAACGGACGTTAAACGCATTATTATTATTATTTAGAAAAATGCTATAAGAATGTGTTTTCATTTTCAGACAAGTGTTTTGTGCAACTGAAGAACATCAGTTCAGCTGAAATTCTGAGATTACTGCAATGTATGCTGAACGGTCCTGTGCCTTCTCCGATTGGAAGTGTCTACAGTATTTGGTGAGTCCTATAAATTAGATATTACAATCGCAAACCTTACGCTAAGAAAACGGTTTAACGTGTTTCTTAATTTTTTTAAAATATTTGTTTCCCATTATTCCCATATTCGGACCATTTTAAGGGTAGTTTTTAGAAGTTGATAAATGTTTTTCGGTCCAAAAATACCGAAAAAATTCTCAGAATATATTAATGTTATCATCCATAATTTTTTAAGTTAAAATTAGCAGGAAATTGGACAATATTAAAATTTATAATCAATTTAGCGACGTTTCGGTTTATTTATTAAACCTTCATCAGGCTTCTAAAACATACATAACAAGAAATTAATTATACATCCCTTATAATACTCATTACAATTTCCAAAATTCTTTATTTTTCATTAAATTATTAATTTAATAAAAAATAAAAAATAAAGAATTTTGGAAATTGTAATGAGTAGAATTGTAGAATATTTTTTATAACAGTACAATGACGATATTCTAAGTTTATTTTTACAAAAACATATGTAGCTTGGTACGAAAATAATTGTTAGTGAGTCATGCATAGTGTATTGGAGCGGCAAAGCAATGATATAATGTGAAGCATATCCGTCCCATTGCATAAAAACTACGTTGCTTATATTGTGAAAATACATGTATGGATCACTGTCAATTATTTTCCAACCGTACGTATAATGGGGACTAGCTCTTTGTGAATTATATTATAATAGGTATACCGATTACATAACATAATGATATAGTACATGTAGGTACTTAATATTATGATTTACTACTATATTATATTGTATTATGTATATTTTCTTTAGATATTATACTTTCTGAACTGATCTATTATTAAATTTTTATAAAAGCTACGGATAAATTATGTATATGCTATATTTTTTTGCTTAAAAACTAATAGACATAGGGCTGTTGAACATTTTTGGATAGGTATTTGAGGCACTGTAAAAATTTGTACAATACCTCTTTAGTAATATCCGAATACAAAAACACAGACTTAGCTGAAGGGTAGCGGGGCTTAACTGACCCTAAAATTTTTAATCATAAATGTGAAAATTGTCTACCAAAACAACGGCAACGTGTTTAAGGTTGTTATATCAAAAAAGTGAAAATTATGGATTTCGACATATTCAACCCTTTGCTAAACGAAGGTTGTTCCGGGTGCAAAATACTAGACTTGAGCTTTTGTGCTCAAAGGCACCTGATCTTACCGCTCAGAAAATGTCAAACATGAGGAAATACAGGTATTAAGTGACACCTCCGGTTTGACATCTTTGATTGCGTCCCCGGTTTCAGCTGCCAGACTGCGGTTTTTATGTTCAGGATAGTGCCTTTAAGGCTGTCGGAACGCTCTGAATTTAAGCCAAAAATAGAGCTTCGGCTGTCAACTGATTGTAGTTCTGCAAAAAATCTTTCTCTATAAGGAAGATAAAGGACAAATCTAGGTCTCTAATGGACTTCTTTTGTAATTTATGTACGATTTACTAGAAAAAAGTTGGCATTAATTGTGCTAAAAAAACACACGTTTTCAATGTCACATTATGACCTTATTCGTACTTATTTCACAAAACTATTCCATCACAAACCTAAAGTGACTCTTCCTTTTTCGGAAAAGTTTTTTAAATCTTCAAAATATTTCCAAAAATTAGAGTAATCAATTGACAGCGGCACCTTGGCAATAGCATCTTTTAGCCTCGTAGTTGGCACCAGCGAAAAATTGAAACATGCGGATGATTTGAGCAAGACAGAGCTAAAGAAGGTCACACCCACAATATGTCTTTTGCCTACCTCGCCTCTTACCGCTGGGTCTCAGCATAAACTGTGTGAAAGTAATCCAAAATTATTAATGAACTGACAAAAAATTCAGTTTTGAGGAAATACTCTGAGTAAAATCGTCACTAACTCCCTAACTATAAGAGGAAATGAATGATTACGATAAAGAAGGAAAGAAGGAATGCCCTGAGTGACATTTTTCGTCAGTCTGCAGTTTTTATGCTCAGAACACTGTCCCTAATAGATAGATAGAAAGATAGATAGAAACTTTATTCTGTTTATACTGTATAAAACAGTGTAGAATGCGTCAATTATAAAAGTATACAATTAAAACTTATGATTAAAATATTCCTCGACCGAGTAAAAAATTTTCTGAATCAGCGTTGCTTTTAAATGTTGTTTAAATTTTATGTCTGGAAGGATTTTCATCTCTTCGGGCAACTTGTTAAACACTTTCAGCATTGAATTAACAGGACCTTTGTTGATAGTGGTCAAAGATGCGTATTCTAGTCTGCACTTTGTATTTGTTCTAGTACTGTATGAATGGTTTGGAATATTTCCCGCGAAAAAATTAAAGTTAAATTTAACAAAGCTTGCACATTCTAACACATTAGAGATCAAAAACTGTTAAAATATTAAGCTTTTTATATAGTGGTCGACAGTGCGTTCTCTGAGGAACTTTACAGATTGCTCTGATGCAGCGTTTTTGTACAATAAAAAGTTGGGAAGTGTTTACCGAGTTGCCCCAGAAGACAATTCCATATAAAAATATAGACTGTACAAAGGCGTTATATACTGTGACTAGTACGGATTCGGGAATAAAATTGCTCAGACATTTTAATAAATACACATATTTACTGGCTTTTTTGATTAAATTATCGATTTGATCTTTCCAATTTAAATGCTTATCAATAGTTAGACCCAGGAAATTTATCTAGTTCGAGAAAGATATTTCACCTACATTATTTACAATAAGACTATTTGGGCAGTTCCCATACTCACCAAATTTTATATATTTAGTTTTTTCTAAATTTAGCCGTAGACTATTTTCAGAGAACCATTTTTCTAGAATACTATGGAATCCTCAAGTGAATTTTTCAAATTGACGAGTGAAGGAGACTCATAGATGATCGCAGTATCATCTGCATAAAGAATGATATTGTTTTGTACCTTACTTGGAAGATCATTTATATAAGCAATAAATAATAGTGGCCCCAGGATCGAACCTTGGGGTACACCTCTCGAAATTAAAGATTCATTTGAAGAAACCACTGACATAACATTGTTTTATATAAACCCACAAATAGCCAGATTTGAGGAAATACTATGAATAACATCATTACTAGCTCTCTAACAGAAGATCGCACTTTGAGAATCACTGGTTAAGATGTAGGTTGTCTAGTTTTAGATCGTTTTTCGGTGACGATAAGGTTGATAGAGTTTGCACGTTTCGCTTTCCCGAGCATGTAAGATATACAATCTAATAGTTTTAGTGTAAAGTTGTAAGGAAGAGTGTACGTGCGATCAAAGAAGAAAGATCCTATCTAAGTTGTCTTTCTCTGACACAGAATATTGTCCCTTGTTCTATAGCAAACAATAGCAAAGTTGAGGCGTGAAAACCTACCGAGCGTAATTGTTGCACCCGGAGGATATTTTTATAAAATTTTCGACTTAATGGAAAGTAATGTTTTAGTCTGTACAACCGAGTGGGGTAGAGTAGTGCTGAGAGCTCTAAACTCGCATTCGGAAGGTACCGGGATCGAATCCTGAAGGAGGACGATGTGGTTGGGATTTTTTTATACCTCCTCTCGCCGAGAAATGGTAATTCTTGTACCGGCCATCTTGTTGATGTGATTGATCCCTCAAATTGAAAATGTGCTCTCGGAAAATTTCGAACTTTAGTCGCATAGTTCATTTTTTTACTATTTTATTAGCTTGTTTAAACAGTAACTTTTTAAAATGTGACTTAATGCTTGAAAAAATTCGAAAAACACACATTTTTGCTCTAGAAATTGAATAAACAAATTATTCGTCAATATTTCACGTCACGAGATATCGAATCAGGGAACGGCAATTTAAGATCAAAATGTGCCTCTAAAATTTGGTCAAAATTAGTCTATGAAAACATTAATTTGCGAATTAAGATTAAAGATTAAAATAAAATGGGGTGGTCTCTTGGCCCAAATGCACCACATCCTGAAAGGATTTTTGTGCTTCCCCTTTTACTGGATCTAGGCAGAAAATAATCTGGATCTTTTTAAGAGCTCCAGAAGATTGACTACCAGATTGTCCTGTGGAACTATTCCATCCTCATCAATGTAGCCAAAGATGGCTGTTCTCGTGGTTGTTTCACCCTTCATTTCACAAAGTGTTGCATCTTCCTTTTTATTAAAGCTGGTTCTGAGAGGATTCTAATGTTGACCCGGGCTACCCCCAAATAAGGTTTGAGGTTTGTCCTTTTTAAACAGACTAGAGTTTGCTCGTGGGTTTTCTCTCGTCTGCTGACTATCGTAAGGCAATCGGTGGCCTTCGAATCCAGTGTGGTTTTTGGGACCCACATCAGGATTTTATATGCTCTAATTAAGGTCAATTTGCGAATAGTAAAATACTAATTATTGCAGGGTTTCTGTAATTTTATGCGGTTGTTGAAAAAAACTGAGAAAAATATAATCATTTTAAAATGTGTCCACAAACAAATTTTAATTCTCTAAATATGTAATACATTTGCCATCGTGGAATATACTATTTTGTCGGCAATGTAACACGAGTTACCTATTTTAGCTTCTGAGTCGACATATCAATTTGATAAAAGGTTATAAGATAACTGTCACAGTTTGATTTTAACATTATTGTGTCATTTATAATATAATGTAACATAACATTTCTTTGCCACAAAACATTTTTTTTTATTTTAACAACCATTGATGTTCAAAAGTAACTAAATAATATTATGATGTCGTTATTTCGTTACATGCATGTCGAATGTCTATAATCTCTAACCCTTCTCTCGAAAACGGTCATATTTTTCTATATATGCAATATAGAAAAATATGACCGTTTTCGAGAGAAGGGTTAGAGATTATAGACATTCGACATGCATGTAACGAAATAACGACATCATAATATTATTTAGTCTAACATTATTCAGATTATTTCTGTTGGTCATATCTACTTTATTCAATGATTATATGTTGTTTCATGGATGCTTGGGCAAAATTAGTGAATAAAAAAAAACAAAACAAAGGACTATTTTATCTGTGAATATTTATATTATTTATTACGATAGTGGAAATAACTTGTGGTATATATTGGATTGACGCCTACAAAAAGAAAATAAACTTGGCTGTTGTGTAAATAATAATATAACAATAGTACTGCAACAATAAGAGTCTGAGGAAGTATAACTCATTCCGCCGCGAAAGTGAAAAAAACTCGGGTTTGAGTTCCGACGGTGATAGTTGTTTGAAAATATTTCTTTTTAAATAACATTGTAACAATGGATGTTTGGTAACTGTTGCGTCTTACGCTTAAAGGCCCCAGTACACAGTGGTCTGTAGTGGGCCATTGTGTACAGGGGGTAATTTGGTCTGTAGTGGCGGACAATTGTGAATCGTGGTGCGCAATCCATTTGTTGTCGGTTTTTTTGACACACTTCAAAGGAATCGAGGCGTGGCGTGGCCTGTGGTGTTCACACAGTGGCCCATTGTTTGGACAGGTACCTACTTTTTTTGTTGCGTGCTATACTATTTAAATTTTTAATCGCCCAAAATGTCAGTATCCTGGAGCAATGAAGACACTTTTAGGTCTATAATACTATAATACTTGTAAACAGTATATAAATAAATAGCCGTAGCCGTAATTACTTCCACGTCCATCGCAAATGCTTCGCCAGGCAGAAATGAGCCATGGGCCATTGTGTGAACACCAAGTGATAGTGGCCTACAGTTGCACATTGCAAAGCATGGCCCACTACAGACCACTGTGTACTGGGGCCTTAATAAATTATACACCGTATAATTGAAACCGAATTTTATTTATAACATTAATATTTAGAAATACAACATTATGCAATTGTGCTTTGTACAGGAGACGATAGTGGACTGCCCGATACTAAATTAAATACAATTTTATCTTAAACTAAAATCCGTCATTACGTAACTGTAACTAAAGTACCGTAAAACCGGGTTACTTTGCTCCTAAAGGGGATACAATGCTCCAAAATATAATAATCTATCTCGCCATCTAGTGTGGAATAGACAAAAAGCAAGAAAGTGTTCGAAGCAAATTTGTGTAGATGACATTCCAGTAAGTCCCTGTAATATGATGTATAGCGTTCGCGCCAATTTTATGCTAGTTAAATGACCTGTCACATCTTATAGCCAACTTGTATGAAAATTGTCACTAAAAAACTTTGTTCTGTGAAGAAAACTGTTTACTCAATAAGGTAAGTTGTGTTTATATTGGAAGTAGTGCTTTGTTATCTCTAGAAAAACGTACTTATTGTATAAAATATAAACATAAATTTATTATTTTTTACTATTTACTGTTTTAAGGTTACAATGCACCGAATACGGGGACACATTGCTCCGGCGTTTTTTTGGAGCAAAGTATCCCCAAACACAATCTGTATCTCAGATTTTTAGTTTTGATTATCTAAAATTTACTTTCAGCCATGCCAAGAGTATACAAAAGAAAGGTTGGCTCTCGAAGCTATCAAAATTACTCAGAAGAAACCTTAGAACTCTGCCTAGCAGCCGTCCGAAGCGGACAGATGTCTCAAAGGAAAGCCGAAAAAGAGTTTAAAATTCCACGGAGAACTATCATCAATAAACTGAAAGGTAATCTCAAAAGCAGACCTGGCCGACCCTCAATATTTTCGGACGAAGAGGAAGCTGCATTTGTTGACTGTGTAATAAGTTTCAGTGAATTTGGTTTTCCATTAGACTCCTTGGATTTGCGAATGATTGTCAAATCTTACCTAACTCGAACCGGTAGAAATGTAGCACAATTTAAAAACAATACCCCAGGCCACGAATGGGTCTCCGGCTTCCTGAATCGTCACAAAGAACTCACCATTCGGTTTGCTAGTAATATAAAACGCAACAGGGCAGGTATTAATACTCAAACATTAACAAATTATATTTTAAATTTGAGTGAGGTTATAAAAGATGTTCCGCCAGAAAATATCTGGAACTGCGATGAATCAAATCTCACTGATAATCCTGGCCAAAAAAGAGTAATAACGAAACGCGGCTGCAAATATCCCGAAAAAATTCGCAATTCGTCAAAAACTAGCATTTCACTTATGTGCGCTGGCAGCGCTGCTGGAGAAGTTTTACCACCATACGTGGTCTATCGATCATCTTGCATGTGGAGCACTTGGACGCAGAATGGCCCCAAAGGAGCGCGTTATAGCAATACTATTAGTGGCTGGTTTGATGCTCATAGCTTTACGGACTGGTTTGAAAGCCTAATGCTGCCAAAATTTAAAAAACTGGAAGGAAAAAAAGTTTTAATCTGTGACAACTTATCTTCGCACATATCAGTACATGTGTTAAATTTATGTAAAGATAATAATGTTTCGTTTGTATGTCTACCGCCAAATAGCACACATCTGACCCAGCCGCTTGATGTGGCTTTCTTTCGGCCAATGAAAATTGCGTGGCGAAAGATATTGTCGGAGTGGAAAGAATCGCCAGAAGCTGCCAAAAGTACTGTGCTTCAAAAGCAACACTTTCCGATTCTTCTGAATAAACTTATGACTGCATTAGAACCAAATGCTGCTGCAAATTTAAAATCGGGCTTCAGAAAATGCGGCATTTGCCCAGTAAATGTTGATGAACTTTTAAAAATGATCCCAGAAACTAAATGTGACAATAAGGCTATAGAATCTTCATTCTTGAAAACATTGGAAACTAAAAGATCGGAATTGACAGAACTGAAAACAAGAAAAAGGAAGAAAATGAACGTAGCTCCAGGTAAGAGCATAGGGCCAGAGGTCCTAGACAATCAAGAAATTCAATCTGATGAAGAACAACAGCCAAATTTGAAAAAGCGTAAGAAAGTAACAAATGATGAAATATCTCTCAAAGATTCATCTGATGAAGATGACGAAGCAACCTTCTTTGCAAGCATGGCAAGAGATTCCCAAGATGATGACGAATTAATCGCTATCGCTTCTGGAGAAAAGTCTACTAAAGACTTTCTACAATTGTCTGATGTTGTCAGAAAAATAGGAAAATATGTTATTTTCACATATGAAGGACAGCTGTTTCCAGGCCAGATAGTAACATATGATGATGATGGGGCTGTAATCAAAGCCATGCAAAAGTCACTTAAGTCTTGGAAATGGCCTGAAAAACCAGATATACTTCACTATTCATGGGAGGATATTATTGGTGGAATTGCAGAGCCAAAAAAAGTATCAAGCCGGGGATATTTTACCGTTCCGGAACTAAGCAAAATGTGGAATGTATAGTTTCAAGTTGTGTTACCTATGTTTAATAAATGTTTAATCCCTTTTAGTTGATACATTCTACTTTTATTGGAGTTGATTTACCTATGTTACCTCTCATTTTTTATTAGTTTATATTAACTTTGTAATAAATCAATGTATTAGCTACTAAAATGTAATTATGGTTTGAATAAACATTTCTTTGGCGTCTCTTTTACCTCAAAATGTTCTTACATTGCACCTATATGTGATTTGAAGCTAAAAACCTAATAATTTCTCTTGTGGTGCAAAGTATCCTACCCCTATGATGATACTTTGCTCCAAAATTAATAAATAAAAAAAAAATATATATATTACATTTTATGTCAAAATACAGCTGTAACGCTACTGTTCACACCTTTTACTATAATTTCACCAAATATAAATATACTGGTCAAATGGAAAAGTGGTTTTGCCGTAGATTTTGTGGAACATTCGTACAAAATGGAGCAAAGTAACCTCGTTTTACGGTATACATTATGCAATTAACAAAATACAATACACATCAGTAACAATTATAGCAAACGATAGCTATTAATCTGCGTATAAAGAAATGCAGTAAGACCTCGCTTAACGCTGTTCCGTTTAACGCTTTTCAGTATTACGCGGTTTATAAAAAAACAGTTTAGCCACTATAACGTAAATTATGGATCAGTTTATACAAAATTATTCAAATGTTGATAGAAGTTCAAAGGCAAGACGAAGTGTCATTGATGCAATATCTTGCTATCGATAACAGCTTGCTGAACGAAACAGCAAAAGGCAAACGACATTAGATGACTTCTTCACAAAAAATAAAATATGTCAAATGAGGAACTTTCTTCATCACAAACATAACTTCTTACTTGAACTTTTATTTGATTTTCATTATGAACAAAAATTGATATTAGTAATAAATAAATCTATAATTATTGTGATGAAAAAGTATTTAACAATAAATGGTACAAAATTAAACGAAAAAAAACTAACAACTTTTCTTATTCTCGGTTCTGTTTCACTCATGTCTACTATCTACGTATTAAGATGACCTCGTTAAGCGCTGTTTCGTATAGCGCAGGAACTTATATCCCGCGTAAAGCGAGGTCTTACTGTATCTTAGCTAAATAAGAATGCTTGACTTATATCATAAACACAAATTTCAATTTAGCGCGACAGGGTTCCATTTACGGGAATGACAGAACAAAATCTCGTGTATATAATAGTCTTAAGTCTACAATTCCCGTGTCCCAGTTTGAGAGATAACTTTATTGTGACTAGTGAGTCGAAGTTCTTTGTTTTGACATAATATCATATTTCTCCGACTGCTTCACTGATTGCTAGATCAAACACTGTATGCAAATATACGTAGCATGCTCTGCTATACTATTATATTCAGTATGGGGGTTATGCTGTCCTACTATATTCCTATAGGTGGAGAGCTCGTGACACCCGTTTTATGAAGTGTTTGATTAAGGTAGAAATTTTATACAATAATATTATATTTAGTATAATAGCTTTTGGCTGCTATAATTGTTAAGAAACATTCATTGTTGTAGCTCTATATTAGAAAAAAGTATTATTCCAACACGTCACCGTCGAAATTTCAACCCGAATCTTTCCACTTTCGTGGCGGAATGAGTTAATCAATTACTCTACGGTGCACACAATTCAACATTTTAATCCTTCATACTATAGCGATTTACAACACTCAAATTCACTACATGCGAGAGCCAGGGGCGTCGCTAAGGGGAGGGGGCAGGTAGGGGCAGCTGCCCCTCCCTAGAGGTTCGGGATTTTTTTAAGTTATAAGTTTTCCTGAATAAGTAAATAATAAAATGTACCGTTCAGCAGAATCACTTTGAAACTAAAATCTAATTTAAGGATTCAATAAATGTGTTAATATTTAATATCTTAACCCTCAAAAATCTGAAATTTTCGTTTTTTTTTCATCCTTCTGCCCCCCTCTGGCTCAAAAGCTGGCGACGTCCTTGGCGAGAGCCAATTATTTTTAGCTATCGCTAGACATTACCTCTCATAGTAGCGAGGGCTCTTGAATGAATCAAAGATGAACTTTCCATTATTAATAAGGTCCTAAGTCACTGACTTTTTCTGTTTCGTTATAACTGTTTAATATTATAGGTAAATGAGTGTTTGCTTGTCTTACCTGGGTACGCCAGGTACTGCGCATACAGGAAAGGTTTGAAAAACTATGTGCCTAAAAAAGGTTGTATTCAAAAGTTAGATAAGATAAGATAAAATAAGGTTTTTATTATCCAAAATATAGATCACGTCAATATTACATGCTAGCAAGTACTATTTGAAGTTGATTTTAAAGAAATAAATAAATGAGGCCGACGCTTTTGGAGGAGTAACATTAAACCAAAGTAAAGTACGTGCCATGGATCTAAAAGGCTCGAAGTTAGATGCAAATGAAGGCTTGCGCAGGTACAGTCGGTTGAAAAACTACAAACTTGCGCTATATTATTATTTTTAATTTTTCTTTAATCTAAAGGTCTAATTCCTTGCATAAAGTCATCCAAAAAATTATATTTCGTGCTTGTCTATGCAAAACTGTATTAAACATCTTGATCAATTAACTATCAAAGAAACAACTTAACAATAGCGTACTGGATTGTACTTTATAGCAGGAAAGCGATAATTGACAAGACAACGAGCGATAACCAATCACTGACAAGCGCACGTTCTGTGCCGGTAACTGGGAGGTGGTTGGAGTCTTCCTTTCCCACAAAACAACCAGGACAGCTCTAAAATATGCATTTGCGACGCTGTTTGTGACTAACTTCAGAACCTTTGCGCTTATTATACCCCAAAGTTGAATTTACAAAAATGAAAAAATAAGTGATTGATTCACGCTGAAATTTTTATAGCACCTTCAATAGATATATTTAAAAATATTTGCAAAAAGCCAGACACTTTTTTCGGGGTTTAAGACTATTTTGGGGGAAGTGTTTTAAATCCTGCATAAGTATCCATAAATAAGTTCCCAAAAATAGTCTTAAACCCCGAAAAAAGAGTCTGGCTCTTTGCAAATATTTTTAAATAAATCTAATTAAGTTGCTATAAAAATTTCAGCGTGAATCAATCACTTATTTCTCATTTTTTAAAAGTTCTTTAGGATATTTTGGTTTAATGTTGACCCCTCCAAAAGTGTCGGCCTCATTTATATGAAGAAATCTGTAAATAGACGTATAATGACCTTACCATGCATTTATATTTACTACTGTCTAATTGAGGTGCGAAAAAACTTGTATAATTATCAGCAAATCAATAACTCTCACCAGTATAATACTCGTACTAAAAACAATTTAGATATCCCAAGGGCTAACATTAATATCTTTAAATACAATCCTAGCAACTTTGGGGCAATTTTATACAACAAACTTCCTGACAATTATAAAGACCACACTATTACCTCAAATGCATTTAAAAAGAAAATAATGGAGTTCCTTCTTTCTGAAGGTTTCTATTCAATGAATGAATTTTTAAATTATAAATTTTAATGTATTACATACTTGTTCAATTTTTGAAATGTAATTTTCCAATTGACAATAAATAATCTAATCTAATCTATATTTATTTAAAATCAACTTAACTTTCGAACAGTATTTGTTTGCTTTTGAATCAAACGCTTTTTTTGGCACATATTTTTTTTAAACCGTTCCTGTATGCGCAGTACCTGGCGTACCCAGGTAGGACAGGCAAACACTCATTTACCTATACATCTTACCTATATTTACTAGTGTATAAAATTTCTACCTGAATCAAACATTTCATGAAACGGATGTTATCAGCTCTTGGCCTATAGTCTATAGATATGGCGGCGCTTTCATACATATGTACATATTTATTGGTAGGCTTATATGCGATGTAAACAGCGACGCTAGCTGAATAGCTGCAAAATAACTAAAGCAAAGCTTCTACACTTGAAGACTGTTTATAGTCTTAAGTGAACCTGTTTGCACATTGTAAGTGTACATAATGAATAGAGATATTAATATCACGCTTTGGTATAGTCAAACAAAACCGTCATTGTTTTGTTGTCTTTACTTAATTTTGAGTGCCAATAACGCCACAGGAATAAAATTAGAGTTTAAAAAAACTAAAACAACCAAGAGCGTACCCAGCGAGGGGCAGGGGGGGCAGCTGCCTCCCTGGAAGCAAAAAATAAGTCGTTATTAGTGTATTTGCCATATGGCAACATACACTATTGGCGTCGGTCGGATGGCGGGACCTAGGGGTCGGACCAAAATTTCTCGACGTTTCATAACCTCCTAAACACTTTGGCACCATTTTTAAAAATGTTTATATATATATGTATATATTATATATTTATATATATATATATATATATATATATATATATATATATATATATATATATATATATATATATATATATATATATATATATATATATGTGTACGCGAGATAACTTTCGAAAGAGTTAATTGATTTCAACGAAATTTGGGCCACGTGTTGAAATCCATCACCGCAAGAAGCCTATTTAAAATGGGCCTAATCGGGCTATTTTAAGGGTAGTTTTTAGGGGTTGAAAACTGTTTTTGGACCCCAAAATACCGAAAAAATTCTCCGAATCGTTTCAAAATTGAAATTTAACCCTTTGGTAGTGATTAAAAAGTGTCCCCACAATTTTAATAAAATCGGCCCGGCAGGACCGGATTTACAAATTTTATGAAAACACTAGTTTGCAGATAGTGACTTATTTATTGAAGAGTGTATTTAATTCGGTGTAGACGTTAGATTGATAATAATATTACAATTAAGAAAAAAATGTTATTTTAAGGGGTGTATTAAGGGGTTAAATTTTTTATTTTGCCCAAAAACAAACTTAATTTCACATAATAAAAGTATAAAACCACACGGCCCTATACAAGCAAATACACTATATTGTCGGCAGGGTTTTGGCACTGCGATCCGGGTTTTTAAATTTTGTTGCTGGAATTTTTACAATTCTTGAAATAACTTTACTTCTACAAATCCAAGAAAAATAATACTAGTATAAAACGTGTAACTAGAATATTTCAAGCAAATAATTGTAATAACTTAGTTAATAAAGCACTGCTATAATTATACATAATTTTCTTAATATTTTGGTTTCATTCACCTTTTTCGTGATAAAGTGTTACAACCTGAACGACCATGGCTTGCCCCCCCCCCCCTAGTTTTGAACCTGAGTACGCCCTTGAAAACAACACGCTTTTATTAGCTTCACCTGATGGTATGGATGTTTGTAATGGAATCTTTGAACGTGAAATTCACCAACTTCAAAACGTCAGATTAAACTGAAACTTGCACATTTATTAAGGACCGATGACAATACAATCATTTTATAAGTTTGTCCCATTATCCTGACCAGGACCTTCGGGATAAAAACCTTGAAAAATTACAGCAAGCAAACTAACACGTTTTACAGTGACGTATGTCGCGTTGCCTACCCCATAGTAAAATTCAATATTGTTTTTTTAGTCTTATAATTAAAATTAGAGTTTAAAAAAACTAAAACACGATTTTTATGAACTAAAAAATGCAAAATAATTTGACAACAAAATTAGCTTAACTGTAAAAAGCGTGAAGTGCTTAATATCGGTAGTAAATTTTTCATTTACTGGCTAATTGTAAACGTAGAGCTATTATGAAAATTTAAGTATATAGCACCCCACGCTTTTTACAGTAAAGCTAATTTTGTTGTTAAATTATTTTGCATTTTTTAGTTCATAAAAGCGTGTTGTTTTAGTTTTTTTAAACTCTAATTTTAATTGTAATACTAAAAACGATATTGCATTTGACTATGAGCTAGGCAACGCAACGTACGTCACTGTACAGCGTATTAGCTTGCTTGCTGTAATTTTTCAAGTTTTTTTTATCCTGAAGATCCTGGTCAAGATAATTGGACAAACTTATTAAATTATTGTATTGTCATCGGTCCTTGATAAGTGTGCCAAGTTTCAGTTTAATCTGACGTTTTGAAGTGGGTGAATTTCACGTTCAAAGATTCTATTACAAACAAACAAACATAGAGCTGACGGTAATAAAAGCGTGTTAAAAATACATTCAGACGCCTAATTCAATCCGAGAACTATCACGTTCCTATAGGAAAATGTTGAGTTATTAATATTGTAACACGTACCTGACTGTGATTACTAAGATAACAGGTACATACAAAGCTGTATGCTAATTTGAAATGAAAATGTTACCTGTATAAATAGCTACGTACGTCGTACATAATGTAGATGCTACATATGTACCTTATACAGGAAACTGGCAGCCTAGTACAGCGACGTAGTTCAGTGCGGTAGAGTTGGGTAACTCAGATCTGAACCGGTTCAAAGAGCCGACTCCGACAGATCCGTGAGAGCCGACTCACTTTTTTTTTAGCCGATGGATCAACGGATCCGCATAACTCAATGAAACACTTGACACACAGAAACACATTTTACACTTACGTATCAGTTCTTGCTTGATGCATCTGTCAGTTCAAATGACTCATGCATCACACGTTTGGCTATGCATTCTTGATTCTATACAGGCCATGATATGATTGACTGAACAAGGTAACTCAGTGGCAGACTGCAGTTTCATATTCAGAACTCGGCTCTTTTTGAACCGGTTCAGTGAGCCGGCTCAGATACGGGATCCAGATGCAAAGATGCAGATCACTAAAAAGACCCGTTTTTCCCATCTCTACAGTGCGGTGTGGCATAACAGCGCGCGATGGGAATTCAGGACTAGACTCTGGCACAGAAGAGAATCACAGAAGCGACACTCACCTTTGACCTTGTACTTCGACCGTGCACTCATGGATTACTAATAATGCGTTTAATGTCCGTTTCTCAACTGTATTAGAGATGGCAAAAACGGGTCTTTTTAGTGTTTTGCATCTTTGCATCTGGATCCCGTATGTGAGCCGGCTCACTGAACCGGTTCAAAAAGAGCCGAGTTCTGAATATGCCACTGCAGTCTGCCACTGAGTTACCTAATTCAGTCAATCATATCACGACCTATATAGAATCAAGAATGCATAGCTAAACATGTGATGCATGAGTCATTTGAGCTGACAGATACATCAAAGCAAGAACTGATACGTAATTGCAAAATGTGCTTCTGTGTGTTAAGTGTTTCACTGAGTTATGCGGATCCATTGATCCGTCGGCTCAAAAAAAAGTGAGTCGGCTCTCACGGATCTTCTGTCGGAGTCGGCTCTTTGAACCGGTTCAGATCTGAGTTACCCAACTCTAGACTGTATGCCATAACAGACGCCATGACACCATTACTATTTTCCATCTACAGTAAGACCTCGCTTAACGCTGCTTCAGTATTACGCGATTTCTAAAAAAAAGTTTAGACATTATAACGTAAATTGTGGATTAGTTTATACAAGATGATTCGAATGTTGATAGAAGTTTGTAAAGGAATCTTTGAACGTGAAATTCACCCTCTTCAAAACGTCAGATTATACTGAAACTTTGCATACTTATCAAGGATAGATGACAATACAATAATTTAATAAGTTTGTCCCATTATCTTGACCAGGACCTTCAGGATAAAAAACTTGAAAATTTTCAGCAAGCAAGTTAACACGCTGTACAGGGACGTACGTTGCGTTGCCTACCTCATAGTCAAATTCAATATTGTTTTTTTAGTCTTATAATTAAAATTAGAGTTTAAAAAAAACTAAAACAACACGCTTTTATGAACTAAAATATGCAAAATAATTTAAGAACAAAATTGGCTTTACTGTAAAAAGCGTGGAGTGCTTAATATTGGTAATACATTTTTCATTTACTAGCTAATTTTACAGCTAACTGTGTTGTCAAATTATTTTGCATTTTTTAGCTCATAAAAGCGTGTTGTTTTAGGTTTTTTGCACTCTAATTTTAATTATAAGACTAAAAAGCAATTTTGCTTTTGACTATCGGGTAGGCAACGCAACATACGTCACTGTAGAGCGTGTTAGCTTGCATGCTGTAATTTTTCAAGTTTTTATCCTGAACGTCCTGGTCATGGTAATGGGGTAAACTTATTAAATTATTGTATTATCATCGGTCCTTGTTAAGTGTGCAAAGTTTCAATTTGATCTGACGTTCTGAAGTGGGTGAATTTCACGTTCAAAAATTCCTTTACAAACAAACATAGACTGAGTTTGGACCAGCGTTGCCAGACGTCCCGATTTTTAAATCCAAATTAAATGTCCCGCGCGGGACAGGTTCAGTTCCGCTTTTCGGGGATAACTCGACTGTGCGTAAATAATTATTCTCTTATTAGTGTATTTGCCATATGGCAACATACACTATTGGCATCGGTCGGATGGCGGGACCTAGGGGTCGGACCAAAATTTCTCGACGTTTCATAACCTCCTAAACACTTTGGCACCATTTTTAAAAATGTTTATATATATATGTATATATATATATATATGCGTATATATATATATATATATACATATATATACATATATATATATACATATATATATATATATATATATATATATATATATATATATATATATATATATATATATATATATATGTGTGTGCGGGCAATAACTTTCGAAAGAGTTAATTGATTTTAACGAAATTTGGCCCACGTGTTGAAATCCATCACCGCAAGAAGCCTATTTAAAATGGGCGTAATCGGGGCATTTTAAGGGTAGTTTTTAGGGGTTGAAAAATGTTTTTGGGCCCCAAAATACCGAAAAAATTCTCGGAATCGTTTGAAAATTGAAATTTAACCCTTTAGTAGCAATTAAAAAGTGGCCCTAAAATTTCAATAAAATCGGCCCGACAGGACCGGACTTACCAATTTTATGAAAACACTAGTTTGCAGATGGTGAATTATTTACTGAAAGGTGTATTTAATTTGGTGTAGAGGTTTGATGATAGTAATGTTGCAATTAAGAAACAAACTGTTAATTTAAGGGGTGTATTAAGGGGTTAAATTTTCTATTTTAACCAAAAACAAACTTAAATTCATGTAATAAAACCAGATTGTCTGTATTAGCAAATACACTATATTGTCGGCAGGGTTTGGGCACTGCGACCCGGGTTTTTGTAAGTTGCAATTTGTAACACTCACTCCTCAGACTATTGTTTGAAACGCCATATTTTTCTAATGAATAAAACTTTTTGGATTTTGATTTCTGTTTTTTTTTATTTTTTTTTATTCAGAAGACGAATAAGACTCAACTATTTAACGATAGAGTAAATCTGATTTAAAATATCATATTTTTATTAAAATACATTTTCTGTGACTATTTTTGCTATCTATTGTCACGTAAACGTAATTTGAACTCAAATAAAAAGATAAATATTTAAAAACTTCTAATTATATACGTTTTTTTACTATGTCCGGCTTTCGACGAAAGAATCCCGCTTTTTTCAAACAAAAAGTTCCAAAATCCCAACTTTGCAAAAAAAAAATCTGGCAACGCTGGTTTGGACTGTCAATGAGCGTATGGTCGGAAGACTAGTGCTGTTCTGTGATAGCAGGTAGGCAATATAATAACACCGAGCATGAGACCGTCGCGTTCTAACAAACGCTGTCCGTGACGTGTATGAAACAGATGAATGACGAACCTACAGCAATATTAATCATTATCGTCATCATTACATCGTATCTGATAGATAAGCGACCGTTTAATGACGCCCACAAGCTAATTACATATTTACAATACAATCCACGTTGCATACGTAATGGATATCACTACCTCTATCAGGGTTGAACAAATTATAGTCGGTGCAGTTGAATATCTGTCGCTTGAACTGAAGTTCTGGATTCATAATTATAAAAGCGCAGGACGTAATTGTTGTAAACTATCATAAAATTTACGATAAATAAATTATAAATTATGAACCTAAATTAAAATTATTTATGCATTCTTTATGCTTTTTTTAAAGAAAGTTTTTTGTACCTATATTACTTATCCATGGTATAAAAGACACATACAGTAAGACCTCGCTTAACGCTGCTCCGCTTAACGTTTAGCCACTATAGCGTAAATTATGATTTAGTTTATACAAAATGATTCAAATGTTGATAGAAGTTCAAAGGCAAGACGAAGTGTCATTGATGCAATATTTTACTATCGACAACAGCTTGTTGAACGAAATAGAAAAAGGCCGACATTACTTATTTTTTTATTTATTTATTTTATTTATTTAATAGTACGAACAGTTACAAATATAACCAATTAATGGTATTTATACCAATAAGTACATAGAATAGAACAAAATACAACATATGTAAAATATCAGGAACAAAAACAAAATTAAAAAGAGTCAGTTATAAAAAAAACATTTATATGGCCTCAATATTTTCAAAAATCAGCCTTTTAAACTCTTTAAGTTTCATTTGGTGAATATCAAGATGACTTCTTCACAAAAAACAAAATATGTCAAATGAGGAACCTTCCTCATCACAAACATAATTTCTTACTCGAACTTTTATTGGATTTTCATAAATGTTTTATGAATAAAAATCGATATTAGCAATAAATAAATCTATGATTAATGTGATAAAGTATTTAACAATAAATGTTTTTGTTTCACTTATCCTACGTATTAAGATGACCTCGTTTAGCGTTGTTTCGTATAGCGCAGGAAGTTATTCGAACGTATCTTCCGCGTTAAGCGGGGTCTTACTGTATATCTTACTTCGTGGACAAGAATATTTTCTTGTTTCGTACTTTTCAGAGCACGATTTTTGTCGTAGTTGGGTTTTAATTTTTAAACTCTATATTTTTGTCAAACTGACACACTGTAAAGAAAAATGCGCATATTTAAATTTAGTACTGTTGTTGGTCACCGCACGCGAAGCGGCGTCGCGTCGCTTCGCATTAAATGCGATGGCTTATTTGGTGAACGTTGGTCGGCTTCCCTTTCGTGTATTATTTCTTAACTGAAACTGACAGCGAGGAAGTACCTACCTGCCTCTAGTTGACCTACATATTGTCTATACTCCCGTCGTATTTCAACCAATTTTATATAATATCTGCAAAATTCGAATACTCACGTTTTTACAATAATAATAATAAAGACAATTCGTATTACGCATGCGCTGTTACAATTAGAATAAAACATAAAACAGTTTATTGTCGAATACTGTTTGATAAAGTTGCTCTTTAATGACGCTTTGGTACGGTTTACGCATGTCGCAAACTATGGAAAACAAATTATTGCATCGAACTGGCAATCATTTGATTGCGTTGACTTAGAAGTTTGAATTTTTCACAGTTCCAAAGGATTTCAGACTTGAGTATTTGATATTAATTTCAACTTGTTACCTCCACGACAGACAAATAGACGGAAACGATGTGATCCTATAATAACAATAATAATAATTTTTATTTGTTCTTTAAACATGAATGTGTGGAATAAATCAGAATATAAAAAATACAACAGTAGAAGAAGAAAAAATACAACTGTAATTATGATAAAGGGTCAGAACACATTCATGAATTGAGTAAAATGAATGCTCCAATAAAAGTTTCTTGACTGCTCGTTTAAAACGAGTCGAAGTGCTACATGTTTTTACATTGGCCGGTAAATGATAAAGGTTTCTTTTTTCCGTTTGAAAAAATGAAAAAGTTAGTTTACATTATTTGTTTACGTATATGAGGAACAATGTTCACCATTCAAAATTATCAAGTTATTACATGTAGGATGACCCTAATTTGTATGTATATAAATAGTATCAATTTGTCAATAAATACGTAATTTGAAAAATAAGTAACATTGTTTAAAAGTCATAAATACAAATTATGTTCTCTTATAAATCAATTTATAACTCGTACAATATATCTACAGTGTGCGTCTAAACTGTCTTTCTCATTTTAACTTTTGATAATAATATAATAAAAACCCGGGTCGCAGTGCCAAAACCCTGCCGACAATATAGTGTATTTGTTTGTATAGGGCAGTGTGGTTTTATACTTTTATTATGTGAAATTAAGTTTGTTTTTGGGCAAAATAAAAAATTTAACCTCTTAATACACCCCTTAAAATAACATTTTTTTTCTTAATTCTAATATTATCAATCTAACGTCTACACCGAATTAAAGACACCCTTCAATAAATAACTCACTATCTGCAAATTAGTGTTTTCAAAAAATGTGTAAGTCCGGTCCTGTTGGGCCGATTTTACTAAAATTTTAGAGGCACTTTTTAATTGCTATTAAAGGGTTAAATTTCAATTTTAAAACGATTCTGAGATTTTTTTCGGTATTTTGGGGCCCAAAAACTTTTTTCAACCCCTAAAATTCACCCTTAAAATGATCCGATTGGGCCCATTTTAAATAGGCATCGTGCGGTAATGGATTCCAACATGTGTGCCAAATTTCGTCAAAATTAATTAACTTCTTCGAAAGTTATAGCCCGCACACATATATATATACCTATATATATATATATATATATATATATATATATATATATATATATATATATATATATATATATATATATATATATATATTCATATATATATAAACATTTTTAAAAATGGTGCCAAAGTGTTTAGGAGGTTATGAAACGTCGAGAAATTTTGGTCCGACCCCTAGGTCCCGCCATCCGACCGACGCCAATAGTGTATGTTGCCATATGGCAAATACACTAAAAAAACCCGGGTCGCAGTGCCAAAACCCTGCCGACAATATAGTGTATTTGCTTATACAGGCAGTGTGGCTTTATTTTGGGAGCTTAAGTTGGTTTTTAGGCAAAATAAAAAATTTTACTCCTTAATACACCCCTTAAAATAATATTTTTTTTCTTAATTGCAATATTATTATAAATCGAACCTCTATACCAAATTATATACAGCTTTCAGTAAATAATTCACTATTTGTAAACTAGTGTTTTCATAAAATTTGTAAGTCCGGTCCTGTCGGGCCGATTTTATTTAAATTTTAGGGACACCTTTTAATTACTACTAAAGGGTTAAATGTCAATTTTGAAACGATTCTGAGAATTTTTTCGGTATTTTGGGGCCCAAAAACATTTTTCAACCCCTAAAAACTACCCTTAAAATGCCCCGATTGCGCCCATTTTAAATAGGCTTCTTGCGGTGATGGATTTCAACACGTGGACCAAATTTCGTTAAAATCAATTAACTCTTTCGAAAGTTATTGCCCGCACACATATATATATATATACGTATATAAATATATATATATATATATATATATATATATATATATATATATATATATATATATATATATATAAACATTTTCAAAAATGGTGCCAAAGTGTTTAGGAGGTTATGAAACGTCGAGAAATTTTGGTCCGACCCCTAGGTTCCGCCATCCGACCAACGCCAATAGTGTATGTTGCCTTATGGCAAATACACTAATAATTATAATATATAATATAATATTTTTTTTATATTATAATATAAAAAATAAATATGTCTAGCAAAAATAAACATATTTAGTATTTGTTAGTGTATTTGCCATATGGCAACATACACTATTGGCGTTGGTCGGATGGCGGGACCTAGGGGTCGGACCAAAATTTCTCGACGTTTCATAACCTCCTAAACACTTCGGCACCATTTTTAAAATGTTTATATATATATATATATATATATATATAAATATATATATATATATATATATATATGTGTGTGTGCGGGCAATAACTTTCGAAAGAGTTAATTGATTTTAACGAAATTTGGCCCACGTGTTGAAATCCATCACCGCAAGAAGCCTATTTAAAATGGGCGTAATCGGGGCATTTTAAAGATAGTTTTTAGGGGTTGAAAAATGTTTTTGGGCCCCAAAATACCGAAAAAATTCTCAGAATCGTTTCAAAATTGACATTTAACCCTTTAGTAGTAATTAAAAAGTGTCCCTAAAATTTTAATAAAATCGGCCCGACAGAACCGGACTTTTTTGAAAACACTAATTTGCAGATAGTGAGTTATTTATTGAAGGGTGTCTTTAATTCGGTGTAGACGTTAGATTGATAATATTAGAATTAAGAAAAAAAATGTTATTTTAAGGGGTGTATTAAGAGGTTAAATTTTTTATTTTGCCCAAAAACAAACTTAATTTCACATAATAAAAGTATAAAACCACACTGCCCTATACAAACAAATACACTATATTGTCGGCAGGGTTTTGGCACTGCGACCCGGGTTTTCATTTGAAATTTGTTTTAGAAAAAAAATTACATAATTTCAGTTTCTGTAAATATTTACTATTTAATATTTGTGAAGTAAATATATGTATTATTAAATATCTAAATTTTATTAATGTTATGGTTAATTAGTAAAAGGTATTATTTCAATTCTATTTAAAAAGAAATGTAATTATTTCATTAACTAATCTGTATTTTTAATCATTTCAGTTGTGCCAGAAGAAGTTAAAAAGATTTAACGAAACGTCGCAATTTTTAATTTAGTTTAACTATATTTGAATTGTCCAATTTCCCGTTAAAAAATAAAAAAAACTTACTAATTATAATGGACGTGAACAATATTGACAATAATAATATATCATCAAAAAAAACATATTTTTTATATGTGTGCTACCTCATATTGCAAGCATCCTGGAACCGATTTTAATGATGATTCTTTTCTTATTAAATAGGGCATACTTTCAGGTTGCTCCCACATGAATTTTACTTAAATTGGTTCGGGAGTTTTTTATTATAATTTATAAACTAAACAACTACGAAATATATTAATAAAAATGTGCAAAATCAAATCCACTAAAAAGTAAAAAATTAAAATCTTAAAAAAATATTAACCTCTTTTAAAAAGTCATTAAAAAGTGGAAAATCATGAAATTTTGAGGTCGGTGCCAATTTAATAAAAGTAATATGTAAAAAGTTTTAGAAATGAAATTGGCACTGACCTCAAAATTTCATTTCCGCTTTTTGGTGACTTTTTTGAAGGAGATTAATTTTTTTTCAAACACAAATTTCTTCTTTCAGACTGTAATGCAACAAGATTTTACACATCAAATTTTTTCGAACTTTCTATTCTAATTGGTTAAAAAATTAAAGTGCGGGGTGGGGGACACTTTAGGGGCGCATTGTAGGTCTGATATGCATATAATAATTAGTGTATTTGCCATATGGCAACATACACTATTGGCGTCGGTCGGATGGCGGGACCTAGGGATCGGACCAAAATTTCTCGACGTTTCATAACCTCCTAAACACTTTGGCACCATTTTTAAAAATGTTTATATATATATGTATATATATATATATTTATATATATATATATTTATATATATATATATATATGTGTGCGGGCAATAACTTTCGAAAGAGTTAATTGATTTCAACTAAATTTTGCACACGCGTTGAAATCCATCACCGCAAGAAGCCTATTTAAAATGGGCCTAATCGGGCTACTTTAAGGGTAGTTTTTAGGGGTTGATAAATGTTTTTGGGCCCCAAAATACCGAAAAAATTCTTCAAATCGCTTCAAAATTGAAATTTAACCCTCTAATAGTAATTAAAATTTATCCCTAAAATTTTAATAAAATCGGCCTGACAGGACCGGACTTACAAATTTTATGAAAACGTTATTTTGCAGATAGTGAATTATTTACTGAAATGTGTATTTAATTTGGTATGGAGGTTCGATTGATAATAATATTGCAATTAAGAAAAAAAATGTTATTTTAAGGGGTGTATTAACGAGTAAAATTTTTTATTTTGCCCAAAAACCAACTTAAGTTCGCATAATAAAGCCACACTGCCTGTATAAGCAAATACACTATATTGTCGGCAGGGTTTTGGCACTGCGACCCGGGTTTTTTTATATATAACAATGATATATAATATAATAATGATTATATTGTTTTTATGAACCGCCGTAACATTATAATGTATTTTACGAAAAGAATATGCATGTAAACAATCGTAATTCTAAATTTTATAGCTCATATTTTATAAATTGTATATTTAGAGGTCATAAAAATACGATTACCTGATTTTACTTTTTACTTTAGAGTGTTTTATATTCCAATATAAAATTATATATCACTAAAATTATTTTCATTGCGTAAATAAATATCTTTCGAACATCAATTTACCTATTATTTTAAAAGTTCAGTGACATTAAAATATGTTTTTTTTATTGAATATTTATTTTTCTACAGTTTGTTTATTCTGCTTACTGCCTCTCGTCGAGAAACGACAATTCTTATACCGGCCATCTTATTGAGGTTCACCTCAATTAATTCCAGATAAATGTCGAGATGGTTCCTTATTCGAGGTCATGACCGATTACGTATCAAACGCCTAGTTCAAAAACTACCTACCTTATCATAATTTCTTATAATTCCTTCATTCGCCCATTGCTATTACTTAAGTTGAAGTTTTAAAAAAAATGTAGAAAACAACGGGAAGTGGTAGATGGAAAATAGTAATGGTGCGAATGGCGTCTGTTATGTCATAAAGGTTAGAAACGGACATTAAATGCATTCATCTTCAAAGTTCAATTCCAGATATATGTTATAATAGAAAACAAGATCACGGGTAATTGGAATAATGAAAATAAATCAATTTAAACACTCATTGATTGCAACGTTTCGTCTTTTTTATTAAGACTTTTTCAAGCTCTAAAAATTTAATGTTAATTATTGTATAAATTTTTAGAGCTTGAAAAAGTCTTAATAAAAAAGACGAAACGTTGCGATCAATGAGTGTTTAAATTGATTTATTTTCATTAGTACAATTACCCGTGAGCTTGAAAAAGTCTTAATAAAAAAGACGAAACGTTGCAATCAATGAGTGTTTAAATTGATTTATTTTCATTAGTACAATTACCCGTGATCTGGTTTTCTATTATAACATATATCTGGAATTATTAAACGCATTACACTATTGGCGTCGGTCGGATGGCGGGACCTAGGGGTCGGACCAAAATTTCTCGACGTTTCATAACCTCCTAAACACTTTGGCACCATTTTTGAAAATGTTTATATATATGTGCGGGCAATAACTTTCGAAAGAGGTAATTGATTTTAACGAAATTTAGCTCACGTATTAAAATCCATCACCGCAAAAAGCCTATTTAAAACAGGCGTAATCGGGCCATTTTAAGAGTAGTTTCTAGGGGTTGAAAAATGTTTTAAGGCCTCAAAATACCGAAAAAATTCTCAGAATCGTTTCAAAATTGACATTTAACCCGTTAGTAGCAATTAAAAAGTGCCCCTAAAATTTTTATAAAATTGGCTCAACAGGACCGGACTTACAAATTTTTTGAAAACACTAATTTGCAGATAGTGACTTATTTATTGAAGGGTGTATTTAATTCGGTGTAGACGTTAGATTGATAATAATATTACAATTAAGAAAAAAAATGTTATTTTAAGGGGTGTATTAAGGGGTTAAATTTTTTATTTTGCCCAAAAACAAACTTAATTTCACATAATAAAAGTATAAAACCACACGGCCCTATACAAGCAAATACACTATATTGTCGGCAGGGCTTTGGCACTGCAACCCGGTTTTTTATTTTTATAATATATGAAAACAATTTTCAAATACATGAGCATTTTTATTCGGTCACAGTTTTCAAGTAAAAAGGTTATATCTTCGAACTTCGTTGAAGAATTGTCTGCTTATACAGAATGTGAATAAAAAATGACCTTTTACGTTATTATATAACATATTTATTCTCTTGATGACACTTAGTGGCAGATATTAGATAAAATAACTGCGTTTCTCTTTTCTGGTCGATTTCAAAATGATTTAGAAGTTAAACTTTTGGCGATAGAGATGTCGTCGAGTTAAACTTTCAACTCGAATTCTTACCACGAACTTTGATGTTGGGATTAAGGTAACTGTTTACCAGTTTTTCAATATGCCCCATTTTTCATCTACAAAGCTCTATATTACAGGCACTTACATGTAAAATGCATTTACTCACTTTTCGGAAATCTCTAATTTCTATGAAAAAGCTTATTCAATCTTTGATAATAATAATAATAATAATGCGTTTCACGTCCGTTTCTCGACTTTATGTCATAACAGACGCCATTCGCACGATTACTATTTTCCATCTACCACACTTCCCGTTATTTTTCTACATTTTTAAAACTTCAACTTATGTAATAACAATGGGCGAATGAAGGAATTATAGGAAATTAGGATAAGGTAGGTAATTTTTGAACTAGGAGTTTGATAGAGGTAATCGGCCATGGCCTCAAATAAGGAACCATCTCGATATTTATCTGGAATTAATTGAGGGAGACTATGGAAAACCTCAATAAAGATGGCCGGTACAGGAATTACCGTTTCTCGGCGAGAGGCAGTAGGAAAAAGACCAAGCCACATCTGCCCCCGCCGGAATTCAAACCCGGACCTCCCGAATGCGAGTCTAGTGCTGTCACCACTACTCTACCCATATATTAATGCTTCAAAATAAACTAGAAATACGTACCATTCTTCCCATATGATTTTTAGCCAAATTTTTATAGTTTGGTCTAAATAAATGATTTAACTAGAACACAAATTTTTGTACAGAAAAAAATAAATTTGTAAAAATTATTGAGCAAGCCGAATTTGTCAGTATCTTTAGCATAAGTTTGCAAAGAAAAAAAACGTTAATTTGTTTTCTCGTAATTCGAAATCTTGTGCTGCAAAAAAATATGGATGAATATCAAGTTCTGTGATTCAATTGTAGGGTAAAAATATGTTTTTTGAAATTTTTAAGCAGGAACTCAAATTTTGTGAAGCTTGGTGCTTAATCACATCTAATAAAAACAGTATTAAGACTGTCGGAAGTCGGAACGCTCTGAATTTAAACCAAAAATAGAGCTTCAGCCGTCAACTGATTGTAGACTTATTCGTCAACATTCTGCTAAAATTCTTTCTCTATAAGGAAGATAAAGGACAAATCTAGGTCTCTAATAGACTACTTTTGTAATTTATGTACGATTTACTAAAAAAAAGTTGGCATTAGTTGTACCAAAAAAACATACGTTTTCAATGTCACACTACGACCTTATTCGTACTTATTTCACAAAACTGTTCCATCACAAACCTAAAGTGACTTTCTTTTTCGGAAAAGTTTTTTAAATCTTCAAAATATTTCTCAAAATTAAAGTAATCAATTGACAGCGGCACCTTTGCAATAGCATCTTTTAGCCTCGTAGTTGGCACCAGCCAAAAATTGAAACGTGCGGATGATTTGAGCTAGACAGAGCTAAAGAAGGTCACACCCACAATATGTCTTTTTCCTACCTCGCCTCTTACCGCTGGGTCTCAGCACAAACTGTGTGAAAGTAATCGAACACTGTTAAGCCCCCCATTCACGAACGCGCCAAATGGCCCCGCGCCGATCCAAAATTCACCATGTGTGGGGAAACTTAGATGGATTTGTACGGCTCGGCAGACTCGACTGGATTTTCGGCCAGTCCAAAATCCACGACGCCGAGCCATTGAGTCGAGGCTCGGCGTTGCCGTGTGTATCCGAATCACCGCGCCAAACTCCATTTGGCCTTGTCGTGTGTATGCGATCGCCGAGCCAAAATCCGTTCAGTAGCAAACAAAGAGTGTAGCGAAGCAGACGTCGTCGTGTAGGTACCTAGTAATAAATATCAAAGCTGTTGTTATGTCGTCACGAGATTTTGTGCTCGACGTGGTAGAAAAATACAGACAGTATCCATGTTTGTCGCAAATCACTAATCATGATTACCACGATAAAATAAAAAGAAATCGTGCCCTCGACGACATATTAGATTTATTTAAGACGAAGGACCCACATGCCAGCCGGGAAATGGACCAAAAAAAAAATTAGGGTCTATCACTATAGGCTCAAGGGAGATATGTTGAACCAAGGTTAAATGAGTCAGTTGTTTTCTAACTGCAAACCATTGTTTTTGCTATTAGGTTTCGATTTTCTTTTTTTGAACAGCAACAACAGCTAAATTTATGGATTCCTCCTCATCCATAGGCGTAATTAAGTTGAAAATAATACGTAATCAGAGGTTACTTTTCATAAATTCGCAACCGGTTACTTGCTGGTGATAAAAAACACTGTGTGGATCGATGCGTTCGTGTATGTCCCTCTAATTTGGACTGAGGACAAATGGACTAGAGCCAGATAGCCTCGGGACAAATGGATCGGTCATGAATGGGAACCTTAAAAAGTGATTTTTGCGCACAAGCTCGAAATTTCCCGAGAACATATTCTACAATCTGAAGTATCAGTCGTCTTAAGATCAACTTTTGGTGGAAATACGATAGAGAATGTCTCAAAGTATCTCAATATCATCATACGACCGACGCAAGGCGTCTGTAGTATAATCGAATATACGGGAGACATTTTATAGCATTAGTAATGGTATTCAATAACGCCATTTTCGCCGCTTCTCTGTAATTCTCACAGGATAACTTCCATGTAATACTGTTATTTCTGTGACCTGATTTGACAGGAGTCTTGATTAGGAGGGGCTGTTCGATGACGATTCTTTTTCTCGCATTATCAGAATAACAGTTTCATTAAACGGTTTTATTTAACTCTTCAATTCCCATGTCCAAGTTAATAAAGATTTTTGGTTTCTTTTTAAATAAAATACCTTTATACATTTGGTTATGACAAGAAAAAATATTAATAAAAAATAAACTACCCCAATTTTCTTTTATGGGGGTGTCACCTGCAGGTGACACTGGGCGTTGTGAAATTAAGACTTTGAAGCAGACAGATTGCTACTTATTGTTACGGTAAGAATAAAACGTTAGAATTTATAATGATATATATTTATATTTAGATATATCAGTTTCTTTATAATAAAAATAGTTTATCTGAAAGAAACAAAACACTTATCTATTCTAATATCATAAAGCTGAAGAGTTTGTTTGTTTTTTTGGTTGTTTGAGCGCGGTAATCTCAGGAAATACTGGTTTGAATTAAAAAAATATTTTTTTGTTGGATAGTCCATTTATCGAGGAAGGCTATAGGCTACATAATATCAAGCTACGACCAGTAGGAATGGAGCATCAATGATAAATGTTGCAAAAACGGGAAAAATTATTCCTTTTGAAAGCTTCCGTTGCGGCGTAAACGGTTATTATAATGCCCAGTGTCACCCGTAGGTGACACGGCATATTTCCAACGTCGTAAAAACGTGTTCAAAGTTATTTTTACCTATAAAAAAATTTGTGCAATAGCTTATTTATTTATTTATCACACGCAAAAGAAAAAATAACAATAGTTACGGTTTCGGTATTTTTATTTCACTTTTTTTCGCAAGAGATTACACAAACACAGACTGCTGGAATTTCGCGCGAAACATCTGATTATATTTGACAGATGACATTTGGCTAGTGTTGTTAGAAAAAAAATATTAATAGTTTTACTTATTGGCTTTGCAACAATGGTAGTGGAATTAAATAATAAAATCTCCGTGTGGTAGAAAAAAAATATTTAACTTCTGTCACCTACAAGTGACACTGGGAATTGAAGAGTTAACTCGACCCCGTATATTTGTTTATAACTTTATAACTATCTTTGTTTCAAATCTTGTGACAGCTTTTTCACCTACTTCCCGTTAATCGATTGACATGAAATTTTGCACACGTGTGTAATTCCGATGACAATACAATATAATGATAACTTGTTAACCAGTCCGACTTCGTCCGGGCGTCAATCGCACTTTTGAATTTTTACCCTCCGCTCGTTAACCGATTGAGTTGGAATTTTGCACACGTGTGTAATTCCGATGACAATACAATATTATGATAACTAACTGTACGATCCGGCTTCGTCCGGGTGCAAATATTACTTTTGAATTGACTTTATTTCTTTTTTGTCCTTGGTAATTAATGTAAAAATGATTTTTCGGGAAAAAGGACTTTATTTATAAGTAAAACACTTAATATTTTATTTTCAGCGACGTTTCGTTCCTTGTTTGGAACTTTATCAAGCTTGATAAAGTTCCAAACAAGGAACGAAACGTCGCTGAAAATAAAATATTAAGTGTTTTACTTATAAATAAAGTTCTTTTTCCCGAAAAATCATTTTTATATTACTTTTGAATTTTCGCCCACTTCCCGTTAAAGGATTGAGTTAAAATTTTGCATTCATGTGTTGTTACGAAGACGATACAATATTTATGATAACTAACTGTACGATCTGGCTTCGTCCGGGTGCAAATATTACTTTTGAATATTACTAACTGTCATTAAAATAAAATAGTCTGAACATCAACCGTAAAAATATTTTTTAAAAAACGGAATTATTACAAACTTTTTAATAAACAATTGTTTAACTCAAATTTATATTTACATGTGTATTTTAACTTTTATATCAACTTGATCTAAACATTTAATAGCTATAAAGCTTGAAAAAGTCCCAAGCAAGGGACGAAACGTCGCTATAAATAACAAATAAGTGTTAACTTAAAAAGTCCTTTTTCCCGACAAATCATTTTTATATTAATTACCAAGGACAAAAAAGAAAAAAAGTCAATTACTTTTGAATTTTCGCTCACTTCCCGTTAAGGATTGAGTTAAAATTTTGCATTCATGTGTTGTTACGAAGACGATACAATATTTATAATAACTAACTGACCGACCTGCTTTCCTCCGGATGCCGATCCCATTTTTAATAAAATACACTAAAAACTTAAAAATAAAATAGAAAAAAAACTTCGAAATTAAACGGGTTTATTTTAAATCAGCAGCTGTACCAAAAATTAGTAAATAATGTGGTGCTGGGGCATTGTCAAAAAATTGGATTTGACAATGACCTTAGATTGTGATAATATAATTACAGTTTTCATATATGCAAGAGCAGTCTAATGTCGTATTCCAACTCCCTGTCATGTACAACATTAGATTGTATTCACACAAAAACAAATGCTAGTGATCTACACAGAAAAAGTTTGTTTTTCAAGTCAAATTTTTATTAAAATACGTAGAAAAATGTCGTTTCGAAGTAAAAATTATGCAAAAACTATGTTAAATACACGTATACACAGTTTAGAAAAAATATAATTTCAATCGATCAATTATTTTTCGAACAGAATCGAATTAAAATTCTACTTCTTATGGAAAAATATGTGTGTTCACAATCTAAGGTCATTGTCAAATCAAATTATTTGACAATCCTTTCTGCAACCCAGCATGGGACTTTTAAAAACTAAAATAAAAACGAATAAGTCTGTATAACGATTGTATAATTACATAATAACGACCTGCCTGGATTTAAGGTGTTTCCAAATCCTTCAAAAGAAATATTTTAAATACCTCTAGTCGAACGTATCAATAGCTTTAAATGCACTGTCGACACAAGTTTTTTTAATACTCGACGGTTATTGATAAAACAATATTTGATCAAATTTATGAACTAGAAAAATATATACAAAATGTAAAAACAGAAACTCAGAAGCAATTAACGGCTGTCTTTAAGTAAATATTAGTATAAGATTTTTTGTTTTCTTTTTTTGGCATCTATGTCGAATAATACATGCATTTTTATCACTACATATTTGGACCACTTTTATACCTCTATAAGCTAGAAACTCGGATTAGTGAAAAACCTTCATACGCGAATAAAGAGATCGCGGTCTCTTCAACTCTTATCCAGGTTCGACTGTATAATAATAGGGATGTTGACTATTTTTGGGAAACTGTTTTAAATCGTGCATAAGTACCTACCTAATATTGCCACAAATATTTATTATTTTTATTTAAATACAACTCAAGCCTTAAAAATCATGTATTTTAAATCCCGTTTCCAATTTCGGTCCAAAACGCCAATACTAGTCGCGTGACGTCACCTGTTCATACCAAAGGAGGCTCAAAAGTTTACACGGGAGCTACCATCCTATAGATGCGTATTCTGTGCTTATAAACGTTAGTACACTGAGGTGATGAAAAGTTGTTTCGTAGTCGTTGCTATAGTTACATGTAATTTGACGTTTCCTATAAACAAATAATAATAAATTACACACTAAATATTAACCAAACAATGAAGTTTTTTAACAGCGGCTGAACAAATGACGTTATGCGCTCTGATTAGTGTCTGTTGTCACTTGACTTGAGAGTGATTTTACTAGGTTTTATTTATTAAATATTAATTAAATTCCTTAAAAATAAGGAAAAATATAGTGTTTTTCAGTATTTCTATCATAGAAACTACTACTTTTCGTTAAAATTATGTTTTTATTTGAATACAGTCAACATCCCTATTATATCAAATCACAAGGCAAAGATCTTAGAAAATGTTGGTTTAATTATTTTTGAAAATTCTTCAAATTCCTTTCTTTTTCAATCATTTCAGGCAGGTCAACCTTCCATAGATTTTGTAGATATGTAGGAAATTTTTCATAAAATGCAGTTTTATGTTTTATGGCAGCATTACTGCTGGGTCGTGTAAGTGTCTCAAATAAAAAGTGAACCGAATAGAAAACGCTGCATGTGCTGTATGTCACGTTTTGTATGTATTGTTTTGACACGGTGGCACGTGAGAGGTCATATTGCGCGACGTGCATTCTTTTGTTTAAGGTTCTAACATGAAATTAGATTTTTTTTATTAGTGTATTTGTCATATTCGCATCGGTCGCATGGCGGAACCTAGGGATCGGACCAAAATTTCTCGACGTCATTCTAAGCAACTTGTTATCATTTTTGAAAATGTTTATATATTATATACAGGTGATTTTTAAGTTGATTCGTTTTTTTAACAGCGTGTAGAAATTAAATAACCAAATATTTCAAATAACTTTTTTGTCACAACTTAAAAATAAAAGACAAACAGGCTTTCAAAGTTTGAATAAATTTTATTAAATTTTGAGGTCGATCTCGGCGTTATGTTATGTCACTATGGAAATATGTTATTAACAAGTATCTACGATGCATGCATATTTGTGTCCAACAAAATGGAGACAACTTCGAACAATTTTTCAAAGTCTCGTAACAGTGTAACACCGTCTGAGGGTGCCAAAAAGAATGTAAGTAAATTATTAAGAAATATGCATGTGAAACACATATTATTCTTGTGAATTGGTATAAAAATAGGTATACCTATCTATTGGGTATCTTAATGACTGTTAGTTTTAAAAAATGACAAACAAAAAATTTATAAAATGTTCTTAGTTTATTTTTAATCGGTACATTAAAAAAATTTAATAAAAATAAATGTGCAATGAAAATAGAACTAGTAAATTACAAAATCAAAATAAAATTATAAGTGAAAATATCCCCTAAAATCTAAAACAACAGCTCGTTGAGAAAACATTGATTTGTTGCGAAATACACATTCTTAGAAAAAACATTTCCAATTGTCGGTTCTTGAAGTTGGTCCAGTGTTGGTTTTGCTTCCATCAATAGCTTGAAAAATTGTTGCTCAATCTGGAAAACATATTGTCTTGTTATTGATATTGCGTAGTTAATTATTACGGTTTATTACGGTACAGTTCGTCAGATGAAATTAATAGACAGTAAAATAGCTATATAGTTTGCTATAATTGTTAAGAAACACCCATTGTTACAACGCTATATTAGAAAAATATATTTTCAAACAACTGTCATCGTCGGAACTTTATGTCTAGCGTTACGTAAGCTAAAAATTGCTCTCGCATGATGTGAATTTACTGTTACAATTAGCTTTTTTATCAGAAAGATTAACTGTTGAACTATGGCACGGAAGAGTAATTGATAACTCATTTCTCCGCGAAAGCGCTGACAGTTGTTTGAAAATACATTTTTCTAATATAGATAGTATTGTAACAATGGCTGTTTCTTAACAATTATAGTAAACGATAGGTAGTCTACTGTTCAATAAAAAGTATCTTAGATACAAGATACTTTCCAGCTCGGCAATTGATAGTGTACTAATTGAAATTAAAATCGTCTCAAAGGTACGTGGGTGATTTTAGTTTAAGAAGAAAAGCATTTTAGAAATACATTTTCCTGTCATAAGTATAAAAAATATCCAAACAACCGTATGAAAGCAAAATTACAGACAGTTGCCCGTTACAATTTTATTGTATTGATTTGTTTAAAATAATCTCGAAAAGTAATATTTCATCAGATCAATATGATTCGCTAGAAACCACACATCAACAATCGACTTAAAAAGTTTATCTGATCAGTTCGTCTCGATCTGAAAAGTTTTTAAATAATCAGATTCACACTCACCATAACACTTCTGTAATTGGTACTAATTGGCAGAGGAGCACCGGGACTAACCCAAGAATACCTAGAAAAAATTTCAGAAATATTATCTAGATATAAAACAGACAGAGATTTCATTATTTATACGCACTCAAACATCATAATGCAATTTAGATGGATATTCGGTCGTCAGACGGCTATTTGGGAAGGATTGGTACATATTTTAGTTTATTTTGGAGCATTAATATCAAAGATTGAATAAGATTTGTCATAGAAATTAGAAATTTCTTAAACGTGAGTAATTTCATTTCACAGACACATCCAATTGATCATAACATAGAGCTATGCGATGAAAAAGGAAGCATATTGAACAGCTGGTACTCAGCAACATTAACAAAAAGTATTTTCTGTAAGTCAGCCATCTTGGGGAGGTTGCGTTGCTCTCTCTCTCTCTCTCTCTCTCTCACACACACACACACACACACACACACACACTCTTTCTCGAGTAAGTTATAAAAGTATACTCACTTTGAAGAATACCATTCTGGCAACAATACTTATCGTAACAGCACTGATTACGAAAACGCATTAATTTACCAGTGCTCTGACTTAAGCAGCATACCGGGTTTGTTACTTGTGTGCACGTGGGACACGTTCCCTCTGCGCCGTAAACGCATAGTGCAAGGGCAACTGTAACGTACAAGTCATAACAATTAGTCACTAAAAAAACATATATTTATTTGTTCGGTTTTGAGTGGGACTCTCAGTTTTATAGCTAGATTTAAGACAAAGTCGAATCAGAAAATGATCATTATGCGCAGAAGAGATACGTGCTATAACATTGTTTTTTGTACAATTATGATATACTTTTAATAACGGTTTATTATTCTATTTGTTTTTCCATGAAGGTTTCGTTAAAAGAATTTTTTTCTAAGCTTCGTAGCTTAGGAAATATTTTGAAAATAAAAAACCGGCTGTTCGTTTGTTCTGAAGACGTCAAAAATATATTAGGTAGCCATTAAGCATGCTTTGGTTCATTTTTACATGTAAAACCATATTATGTTACCGTGAAAATGTTTAGCAAATTTCATAATATTTATTACTAGTCGTTCCTCGCGCCACCGCACGTTTCAACAAAAATTTTATTTTAATTTTTATAATATATCAAATTTCAATATTTTTGAAGTTGAAGTGGCTTGTAAAACTGTATCTTTTTGTAATTTGTGTCCCGAATTAGTCCTCAAAAATATTAAATTTTTATAATAATACATAATTCTAATAAATTTATTTTTATTTCAATCATTATTTTATAATATTAATTAAATGAATTTATTTCTTACCAATAAGACACACGAAAATGAGTTTCATCTTTATTGTGTTTCACGATTTAGTAATTACTATTAATTGTAATTAATATTTAATAGGTACTGATATTTAAATACAATTTTTTTTTTTATTTTATACTTTTCTTCAAATCCCCTTCTTCTTTACAGAATACTAAAAATTAAAACAGGTTATCTCATGTTTATTTTGGAATATAAACTTTTACGTGTTTTTTTTAAATGCGTTTAGTTGCTACTGATGTAGACGTGATTCACGAAAGGTTAAAAAACGTACAAATTGTTAATTTATTCAAGAGGCAACGAAACGTCGATAAACTTTGTTTCGACCCCTAGATTCCGCCATCCGACGACGCCAATAATATATGTGTCATATGGCAAATACACTAAAAACACGTCGGAAATAAAAACATAATAACAGTTATTTTGTATTGTTTACGAATTGCTAACGTTTGGTGTTAAAATTATCTATTTGTGCGTTTTTTAATCTTTTGTAAATCACGCTTGTCTATATCAGTAGTAACTAAACGCATTAAAAAAAAATAAGCACGTAAATGTTTATATTCAGAAATTAACATGAGATAAATCGAGCAGCTTGTTATAATTTTTAACATTCTGTGAAAAAGAAGGGGATTTGAAGAAAAGTATAAAACTAAAAAAAAATTGTATAAAATATCAGTATTAAATATTAATTACAATTAATAGTAATTAATAAATCGTGAAACACAATAAAGATGAAACTCATTTTCGTGTGTCTTATTGGTAAGAAATAAATGCATTTAATTAATATTATAAAATAACGATTGAAATAAAAATAAATTTATTAGAATTATGTATTATTATAAAAATTTAATATTTTTGAGGACTAATTCGGGACACAAATTACAAAAAGATACAGTTTTACAAGCCATTTCAACTTCAAAAATATTGAAATTTGATATATTATAAAAAATAAAATAAAATTTTTGTTGAAACGTGCGGTGGTGCGGGTAACGACTAGTAATAAATATTATGAAATTTGCTAAACATTTTCACGGTAACATAATATGGTTTTACATGTAAAAATGAACCAAAGCATGCATAATGGCTACCTAATATATTTTTGACGTCTTCAGAACAAACGAACAGCCGGTTTTTTATTTTCAAAATATTTCCTAAACTACGAAGCTTAGAAAAAAATTCTTTTAACGAAACCTTCTTGGAAAAACAAATACAATAATAAACCGTTATTAAAAGTATATCATAATTGTACAAAAAACAATGTTATAGCACGTATCTCTTCTGCGCATAATGATCATTTTCTGATTCGACTTTCAGTCTTAAATCTAGCTATAAAACTGAGAGTCCCACTCAAAACCGAGCAGAAGTCTCTGGCTGAAACAAATAAATATATGTTTTTTTAGTGACTAATTGTTATGACTTGTACGTTACAGTTGCCCTTGCACTATGCGTTTACGGCGCAGAGGGAACGTGTCCCACGTGCACACAAGTAACAAACCCGGTATGCTGCTTAAATAGGAGCACTGGTAAATTAATGCGTTTTCGTAATCAGTGCTGTTACGATAAGTATTGTTGCCAGAATGGTATTCTTCAAAGTGAGTATACTTTTATAACTTGCTCGAGAAAGAGTGTGTGTGTGTGTGTGAGAGAGAGAGAGAGAGAGAGCAACGCAACCTCCCCAAGATGGCTGACTTACAGAAAATACTTTTTGTGAATGTTGCTGAGTACCAGCTGTTCAATATGCTTCCTTTTTCATCGCATAGCTCTATGTTATGATCAATTGGATGTGTCTGTGAAATGAAATTACTCACGTTTAAGAAATTTCTAATTTCTATGACAAATCTTATTCAATCTTTGATATTAATGCTCCAAAATAAACTAGAAATATGTACCAATCCTTCCCAAATAGCCGTCTGACGACCGAATATCCATTTAAATTGCATTATGATGTTTGAGTGTCTATAAATAATGAAATCTCTGTCTGTTTTATATCTAGATAATATTTCTGAAATTTTTTCTAGGTATTCTTGGGTTAGTCCCGGCGCTCCTCTGCCAATTAGTACCAATTACAGAAGTGTTATGGTGAGTGTGAATCTGATTATTTAAAAACTTTTCAGATCGAGACGAACTGATCAGATAAACTTTTTAAGTCGATTGTTGATGTGTGGTTTCTAGCGAATCATATATTGATCTGATGAAATATTACTTTTCGAGATTATTTTAAACAAATCAATACAATAAAATTGTAACGGGCAACTGTCTGTAATTTTGCTTTCATACGGTTGTTCGGATATTTTTTATACTTATGACAGGAAAATGTATTTCTAAAATGCTTTTCTTCTTAAACTAAAATCACCCACGTACCTTTGAGACGATTTTAATTTCAATTAGTGCACTATCAATTGCCGAGCTGGAAAGTATCTTGTATCTAAGATACTTTTTATTGAACAGTAGCTTACGTAACGCTAGACATAAAGTTCCGACGATGACAGTTGTTTGAAAATATATTTTTCTAATATAGCGTTGTAACAATGGGTGTTTCTTAACAATTATAGCAAACTATATAGCTATTTTACTGTCTATTAATTTCATCTGACGAACTGTACCGTAATAAACCGTAATAATTAACTACGCAATATCAATATCAAGACAATATGTTTTCCAGATTGAGAAACAATTTTTCAAGCTATTGATGGAAGCAAAACCAACACTGGACCAACTTCAAGAACCGACAATTGGAAATGTTTTGATATTTTCACTTATAATTTTATTTTGATTTTGTAATTTACTAGTTCTATTTTCATTGCACATTTATTTTTATTAAATTTTTTTAATGTACCGATTAAAAATAAACTAAGAACATTTTATAAATTTTTTGTTTGTCATTTTTTAAAACTAACAGTCATTAAGATACCCAATAGATAGGTATACCTATTTTTATACCAATTCACAAGAATTATATGTGTTTCACATGCATATTTCTTAATAATTTACTTACATTATTTTTGGCACCCTCAGACGGTGTTACACTGTTAGGAGACTTTGAAAAAATTTTCGAAGTTGTCTCCATTTTGTTGGACACAAATATGCATGCATCGTAGATACGTCTTGTTAATAACATATTTCCATAGTGACATAACATAACGCCAGACCGGCCTCAAAATTAATAAAATTTAATCAAACTTTGAAGGTCTTTGTCTCTCTTATTTTAGTTCTTTGATAAAAGAGTTATTTGAAATATTTGCTCATCTATTTCTACACGCTGATCTCTCATATTTCTTCTACGTAAGAACAGAACAGATATTCAAGGTAGGGATGTCGGAAGTGCCAAAAAGTATCGATATATATCGTGTCGATATTTTTTTCAAGTATCGATATCGGTACCGATATATTTTTAAAAAAATATCGATATATCGGTCCAATTTGAAAGAGAACATTGGCACTCGAAGAAATTTAATGTACATATTGGCTAGCTTAATATAATGTCAAATAGCAAATTATTTTTAATAAATCGACTAATAAATATTTATCTGAAATCAAAAACGATAAGAATTTTTTTTTGTTTATTAATCAAACGTCTAATACATTTAGGAGCAGATCATTTTAGAGATTAATCGAACAATTAATAAAGCCAGGGATGGTGAACCTATGGCATGCGTGCCAGAGGTGACATTAGACAGAAAATTGTCGGTAGGTACAGCATGAATTGAGGTCTAAATCGAAATAATTAAAAATATTCTAGATGTAAAAATGAAATGAAATATTGCATGAATAGACATTTTGACTGTTTTTTATTCCGAAAATATCGGAAAATCCGATGAAAAAGAAACGTGTTTGATATGTGCTTTATTCACTGTTGTTGTTTTTGGAACACACTTAAAAGTGTTCCAAAAACATATGTAAAAACAGTGAAGTTTTCGATTTGTCGGAATAATTAAACGGCCATAGTCAGTCGCGGTAGTACCTACATACAATTGTTGCTACTGGAAAAAAATATCGGTTTTCGATACTCGGAATTTTATATCGAAATATTAAATATCGCCCAAAAATATCGATATATCAAATAAAAAATATCGATATTTTTTTGACATCCCTAATTCAAGGAGTTAGTGCTTGGCATTGATTCAACAAACTAGATAAATTATGGAGACTAAACCAGATAAATCCGTTTAAAAAAATGTTTGATTTATTGGTATCTGAGGTCAGTTAAATCCATTGGCGTGATCAGAATCAAGCTAAACTGAGTAAATCCCATTGAAAATTAGTAACAAAATTTTGGCAATCGAGCAAAAGGAGATAAATCAAGGAATAAATATTTAAGAAAAACATAAAACATTTATTATTTATTTTACTTACTAGTGATGTCTGTCTTAATCAGGCGTAATATTGAATTTCAAGAATGGTTTCAATCTACACTAATATTATAAAGAGGAAATATTTGTATTTTTGTGTGTGTGTATGTTTGTAATGAATAAACTCAAAAACTACTGTGCCGATTTAAAAAATTCTTTCACCATTAGAAAGCTACATTCACCCTTTATATTTATATTTATTGCTAGAAAATATTAGGGATCCTTACTAAAACTTTAGTAACGTAACCCAAGGTGTAAAAAAAATGCCATAAAACATCTTTCGTCGCATGCGCTGCGGAAAATATTGATGATAGAACAAAAGTATGTTCTACAATATTAAAGAACATATCAATAACTACAAAAAACTTCGCGATACTATATGTCCAACTATTATCGTTGTCACAATAACCGCTTTTTACATTTTAATAATCTATATAGATAAAAGACGATGTATATGTAATCTATGGACTCCAAACGGGTAGACCATTTTTGATGAAATTTTCAGACAATCTTTAGATTAGCCCAGTGGGTGATCTTCTGAAGTTTGGTAGCGATCGGATCAACAGAATTTTTTGAATTTCTTTTCGGGAAATAAGATTTTTCTTCGATTTTTGAACATTCACAAATAAAAGCGATTGAATTCGCGCAAATTCAATACACGTTGAAAATTTAATAATAATGATTCTCATCTTTTATATCCTATATATTACATTTACACCCGGGCGAAGCCGGACTGGGCTGCTAGTTTTAAATATAATAGTTTTAATAATTAAAAAAGATTCCCTCGAACCTCCTTGTTCGGTCCTGAAAACAAAACTACAACTTTTATTTATTAGTATTTAAGTACAGTTCAGTGAACGGAAAATTCCTTTACTAATGTGATAGATTCGAGGCAACGTACCTTGCTTCAGGTGACGTTTCGAAATACTAACTGGAGTATGTTTGCGGAGTACTGCGTGTCCAACCAAAGAATCCCTGTGCGGAAGGGGAATTGATTATGCAATTAAATACAGTAAAACCCCTCTTAACGCGGCAGATACGTTCCAATAAGTTGCTACGCTATACGAAACAGCACTAAACGAGTTAATACGTAGATAATAGGCATTAGTAAACCTGAACACACAATAAGAAAATTTGTTAGTTTTTTTTTGTTTAATTTTGTAACATTTATTGTTCAATACTTTTTACCACATTAATTATAGATTTATTAATTGCTTATATCGATTTTTGTTCTTAAAACATTTATAAAAATCAAATAAAAGTTCGAGTAAGAAGTTATGTTTGTGATGAGGAAGATTCTTAATTTGACGTATTTTTTTTTTGTGAAGAACTCGTCTAATATCGTCTGCCTTTTACTGTTTCCTTTAGCAAGCTGTTGTCGATTGCAAGATATTGCATCAATGACACTTCGTCTTGCCTTTGACCTTCTATCAACATTTTAATCATTTTATATAAATTGATCCATAATTCACGTTGTAGTGGCTAAATATTTTTTTTTGAAACCGTTCAATAACGAAACGGCATTAAGCGAGGTCCTACTGTAATAATATTTTATCAATTTAATTAACATTTACGATTCAGATTAATGTCTATAACAAATCTCATCAAGATTTTGTCACGTAATTTAAGTAGTTGTGTAGTAACGTTTAACCTTTGAAACTATGAAATGGACCTTAGAGCAAATAATTACTTTAATTGGCGCATTAACCACTCCCGACTCCACTAATTTTCGCCTTGCTTTTTTCCGTCACCTTTTTCTTAGCATTTTGATTTCTGAATTCTGCCCCAACAGCAATTCGTCTAGGAGGAATTACTTCTTGCATAACTATATCCTCCATGTTTAACTGTTAAACTAGCAGAGTATCAAGCAAACGAACAAGTTTCGTGTGAGGCCAAACCAGCAACGCTCCCTGCTGACCTGCAAACAACATACCATGCACAGCAGACTGCAAAAAAAATCCAGTCAGTGCGAATTAGCACGAAATCTAGCATCGTGTGCGGCATACTTAAGGTAGTTGTCGTGGTACAATATTGTCTAAAAGTTATATATTATACGCGCCACAAAAGTATACTAGCTTGTAGCTAAGTGATCCATAATTTATACGCAAGACTGTACCCGTGGAAACGTAACCCATACAGTATTCATATGCATGTATACTTTTCTATAAATTGTTGAGCTTTAAACCGTTATTTATAAATAATTAGACGGTCAAAATTTTTTTCTTATTTTTTTTTAAACTCATAACAAATGCATTGAAAGACTGTCAGTTTTTGGAAAGTTTCTGATAGTTCTTTTTTTATAAATAAGAAACTGGTTCAGAACTACAGAGATCGTATACAATCAATGTTAATTATCCAATTTTTAATTGAATTTATCTCGGATTATATACGGTCGATCGACTTCAAATTTTCAGGGTAATTGTATTATCATGTCCTTAATAAGTGTACAAAAATTAAGAATTTTCTGACGGTGTGCCTTAACCACGACAACTACCTTAAAGGACTCTATGTGCATTCTTTTGCTAGACCTTCTTTAGTGGGTCGGATGATATACTGAATACCGGAGCTACAGCGGTTGGAATTTAAATACGGTAAAGGCATAGTGCTCGTCACTACAGAAGACCCTCGTCACATTTTCTAATTCCCAGCAACCATATTCTTTGTAAGCTGCTGTATAATATTGTTATTAGTTTAGTTGTTTGCCACATTTATGGTCGTAGTACTCACAAAACCAAAGTTAACAAATTTTAATACAGTGCATTTCAATTAACGACCCGATCTTACCTGGCAGCGCAAATTGTCGGTCTGTTCGACAGCGACAACAGTAGTAGAGCCGTCGGCTTCAACGTATTACAGTCTTGTATCGTGGGTTTTGCGACCAGCTCGGCAGCACCAATCGTATTATAATTATGCCTCGTGGAGCTGCGCCTCGCTCAACAGTAACGTTAGTAGTAGAGCCGTCGGCTCCTGCATATTACCTCGCGAGGCTCTGGCATTGATTTAATAAGAATAAATCCCATAGAATAAAGCGTTTTGTTTTTTCCAGATTTTTCAGTTTTTCGGGAAGTTTTATAACTTTTCTTTCCGTAAAAACCTGTTTCGAACTATTACGAACATTTAACAGTGTTGGATCACTTTCACACAGTTTGTGCTGAAAATCAGCGATAAGAGGAGAGGTAGGCAAAAGACATATTGTGGGTGTGACCTTCTTTAGCTCTGTCTCGCTCAAATCATCTGCACGTTTCAATTTTTGGCTGGTGCCACACTACCAGGCTAAAAGATGCTATTGCAAGGGTGCCGCTGTCAAAAGTTTTGGAGATATTTTGAAGATTTAAAAAACTTCTCCCAAAAAGGAAGAGTCACTTTAGGTTTGTGATGGAACAATTTTGTGAAATAAGTACGAATAAGGTCGTCGTGTTTTTTTGGCACAATTAATGCCAACTTTTTTCTAGTAAATCGTACATAAATTACAAAAGTAGTCCACTAGAGACCTAGATTTGTCCTTTATCTTCCTTATAGAGAAAGATTTTTTGCAGAATGTTGACGAATAAATCTACAAATCAGTAGACAGCCGAAGCTCTATTTTTGGCTTTAAAACAGAGCGTTCCGACAGCCTTAAGCAGCCAAATCGATCCAGCCGTTATCAAGTGATGCATTTAATTTTTATTTATGCAGATAAAAGTTGATTTCTTTTAAAGTATTTATTTTTTCATAATAAGCAACACGGGAGCATATAGTAGATTTTTAACAACGAATAATATTTAAATTTTTCTAATCTCTGTCATTATATTTCCATTAAACTAGGCTATAAGAAAAATTACCGGCATATCATTGATCTTGAATGCATTAAATATGAGGAGATATTATAACATAAAAGACTTTCATATAAAATCAATTATAGTCATGAATGACAGAGCCTTCGACAAAAGCTTCAAAAGATCGGAGATGGAGCTTTATATAAAAGAAAATAAATAACGAAAATATTAAACAGCTAGAAAATTACCAATAGATTAATGATATGCAATTATAGTCGTCGTTTCCTATAATGATGGCTGCTTTAATTATTGAGTATATAATTTAAATTCATATACCGAGCGCTGTAGCATAGTGGTGAGAGCACTACACACACATTTGAGAGATATTGGGTTCGAATCCCGGCGAGAGTAGATGTGGCTAGGACTTTTTCCTACTGCCTCTCGCCGAGAAACTATAATTCCTGTACCGGCCATACATGGTTTACCTCAATTAATTCCAGATATATATCGAAATGGTTTCTTACTCGGGGCCATGGCCGACTATCTGTCAAACTCCCTACCTTATCCTAATTTCCTATGACTAGCGGTACCTGTGCGAATAATTCGCACTAAGATTCGTTTCTAATTTCTCACACTCTTTATATAACTTTCTTCTTTTTGTTGTATTACATTACGAAGCTCAGTGACGGTTCAAGAAAATATTTTTCTAAAAATGTCATATAGAGGCGTAAGAATCGAAAACGCTGAGCTGAAACGCCGCCATACGAAAAGTATTTATACGTGAATTTTGATTAAAAATTAAACAAAAAAAAATTACCGACCGCCAATCATGTTGACGCTGTTTCAAAGTTAGAACTGTCAGATGGCAGCATTGCTGTATTGTGTCTTAATGTATATCTATATATATAATTTTAATAATTAATAAATTTACAAAAACAAAAGCAATAATAAATTTTTTAGTTGTTGATGTCGGTAGAGCAAGCAATTATTTATAAAATGATATAAAATTTATGTGGAGCAATTGTGTGGTTTTTTCGAAAAAGGGAGGCAAACATCTTAACCTTAACGTATTAATATATATGATGATGATTCCTTCATTTGCCCATAGCTATTAATTAAGTTGAAGTTTAAAAATATCGAAAAAAACGGGAAGTTCGGTAGATGGAAAATAGTAATGGTGCGAATGACGTCTGTTATGATATAAAGTCATGAAACGCATTATTATTATTTAAATTCAGGTAGTAGTTTTGGAATAATTTTGAATTACGTTATTCTGTCACACTTGGTCTTAATTCTCAAAACCTCCTCCGTATTTGTTTTGTAGATTCTATTCTTAAAAAAACTGCCCAAGTTATTAAAAAAAACCGGTCAAGTGCGAGTCGAACTCGCGAGAAGAGAGTTCCGTACTATTCCGTTTTCAGTGAGTACTTTAAGACACGATTTTCGTTTCAATTTTCCTGAAAACTATGGGTGAGACACGACATTCCCTATTTTTTTCAAAATTTTAGGCGTAGTAGTTTCGGAGATAGGAGGGGATGGTCAATTGTTCGTCTATTTTCTTAAATAATGTTAAAACTATTTCTTTTAAAATTATAAAAAAAGTATATTTGAGACCCATACTACAAGCCCTTTCATTTGATATGTCACGATACAATTTGCAAAACTTTTTCTTTTAATTTTCTAATTTACCTCCAAAAATGAGCCCCATGTTCAAAATCAATTTATTTACGTTACACGTTCGTGTTATGGTCACCGACTTTTCCAAATGTGTATACCAAATTTCAACTCAATCGGTCCAGTAGTTCGGCGCAAATTGGTTTTGACAGTGGGACGGATAGACACACGAGTGATCCTATAAGGGTTCCGTTTTTTCCTTTTGAGGTACGGAACCCTATTAAGTGGAGATCGTAAATTAATTGATATCGTATTATATTTAACTTTTAAAATATTGACGGATCACAAATCCCTTTTGAGCGGTTTGTATACTTTGTGTAATATAACAAATAATATAATTGTTTTTTTCGTTGAATATACCTAGAGCCAAAAATCAAAACCGCTTATGTTCGAATTCGTACGAAAATCGAAACCTTTAAAATTTTAAGACCTAACGGACCTGAAAGTAGAGATGGGAAAAACGGGTCTTTTTAGTGATCTGCATCTTTAATAACTACAAAAAACTTCACGATACTATATGTTCAACTATTATCGTTAAGTCACAATAACCACTTTTTACATTTTAATAATCTATATAGAAAAAGACGATGTATATATATAATATATGGACTCTAAACGGGTAGACCATTTTTGATGAAATTTTCAGACAATCTTAAGATTATCCCAGCGGGTGATCTTCTGAAGTTTGGCAGCGATCGGATCAACAGAATTTTTTAAATTTCTTTTTGGGAAATAAGATTTTTCTTCGATTTTTGAACATTCACAAATAAAAGCGATTGAATTCGCGCAAATTCAATACATGTTGAGAATTTAATGATAATGATTCTCATCTTTTATATCCTATATATTACATTTACACCCGGGCGAAGCCGGACTGGGCCGCTAGTGTTATATAATAATTTTAAAGTTAGTAGTACAGGTATTTCTGCGCCTTAATGTGTATTACTGTGGCCGCTATAACAACAAATAATAAAAATAAAATAAAGTTAACAAATATCATACGGTGTTACGGAACCCTTCGTATGCGAGTCTGACTAAACAAAGTTTCATTTCAAAAAGTATGACATAAACGGGTTTGTGTTGTGACCAGACATATTTGATTGGCACGTTACATACCCGAGGCAATAAAAATTAATCATATATACTGGTTAAAAAAGAACAGTTTAGTTAACAAATGTAATGAAGAGAAATACATATTTGATAATAAACCAGCATATTTTGATAAATCAATACTCCATATCATTGAAAACAGCTTGAATACGAGGATTAACTGTACGCAATGTAATTGGCTGTCTGGGGCAACCATTGACATAGAGAATTGTGTTGCTCTGCGTGCCGGCCGAACTATATGAACGCTGAACAGGTCAGAGTGTTGTGTTATGTAGATGAAGAAAGGTAATCTGCGTCCTCACATCCTTTTCTAATAAGGCTTGAACCAATAACGTTCATAGATTGGCAATCATTTCATTTCTTTCATACAATAACGGACATTTTACAGCACATTGCTGAGAAATGCGTAATCTATTCTTCATGTTAATGGAACTCAATCAACCCTCCTAAATGTTTGAATGTTCTGTTTCTGTATGAATAATAAAGCAGATTGAGAAGAGCAGTTTAATTATATTAAAAGGTAAAAAATAAAATCATCTATATTGGAATTGATTAGCTTTGATCGAGAGTTAATTGCAATCGGTTCACGATAATTTTATAATTTATAAACAGAACGCTCTGTCAAAAACTTTACAAAGGCAAAAAATTGGTGATTACGAACGAGGATGACGTTTATTTGTCAGAGCACAGGAAGTGCGGCAATCACCGAGTTGCAGTCGCCAAATTCGCCCGAGTAACGCATAGTACCTTTTTTTTAATTAGCTTCAACTGTATGTTTGTTTGTTTGTAATGGAATCTTTGAACGTGAAATTCACCCACTTCAAAACGTCAGATTAAACTGAAGCTTTGCACACTTATCAAGGACCGTTGACAATAGAATAATTTAATAAGTTAGTCCCATTATTCTGTCCAGGAATTTCAGAATAAAAAAAACTTGAAAAAATTACAGCAAGCAAGCTACACGCTGTACAGTGACGTATGTTGCGTTGCCTACTCCATAGTCAAATGCAATATTGTTTTTTAATCTTATAATTAAAATTAGAGTGTAAAAAAACTAAAACAACACGCTTTTATGAACTAAAAAATGTAAAATAATTTGACAACAAAATACTGTAAAAAGCGTGGAGTGTTTAATATAGGTAATACATTTTTCATTTAGGTACTAGCTAATTGTAAACGTAGAGCTATTATGAAAATTTTAGTAGATAGCACTCCGCGCTTTTTACAGCAAAGCAAATTTTGTTCTCAAATTATTTTGCATTTTTTAGTTCATATAAAAACGTGTATTTTTAGTTTTTTTAAACTCTAATTTTTTTAGTAAAGCATTAAAAGAACAACATTAAATACAATACTTCAATGGATATTGTAGGCTAAGCGAACTGTTAGTACCTATAAGCTCTGTTCTAACTAAATGGACGGTAACAAAACCGTAACGTAACTGTTTGTATCGGTTTTCTACGCATGCCCAAAGCCGAAAGAAAGAGTTATAATTTTATTAAGTATGTACAGTGATTATTTAGGAAGAGCTGTACCTTCAAATGATTTTGATTCAGTTGTGCTCAGGAAGATGGTGGGGTGACCTCCTTTAAGGACGTTCATGCGTGAGACTTAATAGTAGATAAAAATTTGTATTTTTCAGTTTTGAAAAGTTTATTTATATAATAATTTTTCCTCAAAATTTGAAAACTCGTTATCGATCATTTGAAAAAGTTATTAACGATTGAAAATTAGATTTTTAACATACAGTCTTATGGCAGATCGAATTTTTTTTAATTTGAAATTATTATATGTATATTATTAAAGTAGATACCATAATAAAGAATGTCTTCAAATATTCTTTGGAGTATGTAGTTTGAAGATTTTCAATAAAAAATGGATGTTATCGAACGTTTTAAATAACTATAAATTTTTTTAACTGAGATAATAGAAATTATTTTAGTGAATTTTTCACCATATTGAAAATTGACAACAGCGCGCTGACAACAGCTGTCTAATTGGTTTTCTCTCCATGCCTTACGTTTTAAGGAGATAAATTTTCCTTTCAATTTACCGTGACTACTTCTCACATTATAATTATTATTAGTATTATCCATAATTAACACAATACAAAGACTATGTCAACAAAACAACATTACATAACCTATATAGAGTATATGTGTATGTTTATCAGCTGAGAAAGGCGTTGTTGCCAAATTTATTTAGCAGTTAAAATGGAGTCAAATCAGTAATCAATTTTAATTTACTGATATTTGTAAATAAATACTTTAAAAATATTTGGTATACATGAAAGAAATTTATTAATCATTGTAATATTATTAATATATATTGAAAATTTTTTCAAGGTCTAAATAAATTTCGTAAAAAGTTAGTACTCATTTGACTTTAGCGAAGCGCATGAACGTCCTTAATATCAACTAAAAATAAAAAAAAATATATAAAAAGTTTATAAACAGTTTTAATCGATATAAACTTTCAAGAACTGTATAATATTGCGCCATTTTGGTTAAGATTTCCCAGACCGATTCTTAGTGTAAAAATAAACTATTAATTTTAACAGATTTTTTTCTTTTTTCAGAGTCACCATAAAATCGAATCCTACCTCATTATGAAGGTAATAAAATATTTGACTGTTTTTTTTTATTATAAATAATTTTGAAATGTTTTTGACACATTTAACATTAGCACTGTAAAGTTCCGTAAAGTACAAAAACTCGGGTCGCAGTGCCAAAACCCTGCCGAAAATATATTGCTTTATTATGTAAACTTGACTTTGTTTTTGAACAAAATAAAAAAAATCACTCCTTAATACACCCCTTAAAATAATCATTTTTTTTTCAGTTGAAATATTGCTATAAACCCAACATCTGCACCAAATTAAATACATCCCTCAGCAAGTAAATTCGTATACTCGTGTTTTCATAAAATGTGTAGCTCCGGTCCTGTCGGGCCGATTTTATTAAAACTTTAGGAGTGCCTTTTAATTGATGCTATAGGGTCAAATTTCAATTTTAAAATTATTCTAAGATTATATTCGATATTTTTGGACCCAAAAACTTTTTTCAATCCCTGAAAATCACCCTTCAAGTTGTCCGATTGAGCTTATTTTAAATAGGCTTCCTGCGGTGATGGATTCCTACATGTGGACTAAATTTTGCTTAGATCAATTAAGTCTGCTGAAAGTTATCGTGCTAACACACACACATAAACATATATTAACATTTAAAACATTTATGTCAAATTGTTTAGGAGGCTACAAAACGTCGAGCAATTTTGGTCCGGCCTCTAGATCCCGCATCCGCCTGACTGCAATAGTGTATGTGCCATTTGGCAAGTACACTAAGAATATCTTTCAATACGATTGCAACATATACAAATATTGTATTATGTTGACTGTAGTACCTTACAACTTATATAATATTAAAAATTCCAATATAAAACTTATTTAGTTAAGATGTATTAAAATCAAATATCTCCGTTGCAGATTATTATTTATTCAATAACTATTATTTAACTACCAAGTTAACTACCAAGGTCATAACAAATTCCAAATTCGTTATCATACTAAAATACCTTTTTCAGTTCTTTCTCATTTTACAAATTAAATATAGCTTGTGCCATTGTTGGGATATCAAAAATTCATTTGTAAACAAAAAAATAAGTTATTCTGATATATTTTCAATATAAATGGTTATACAAGTTACATTAAAACAATTAAATAATTCTGTTATCTGGAAAATAATCATTTTAATATGTATAATTAATTTAATCATAATTTATACATACTTACCTCGTATTTAAATACATATCTAAAATAAAAGAAATTTACTCATTTTTTCGTAAAACAACATCAATATCAGTCATTACGTTACACGATTTGATCGTTTAATATTATTTAATAACGGTTTTATTCTTAAAACAAGTAAAATCGCGTTCGTTTTAATTAAAAACTGATTGAGTCACGGTCATATTCATCGATTGTTTCATTAAAGAAGCAGTTAATTAATAAACGGTACGACACAACCCTAACTAACTTTCCTATATACTATATAGTATGCCCATAGTGAAAATATTACACGCAAGAGCTATTGAGTATTTTTGGGTAGGTATTTGAGGCTCTGTGAAAATTTGTAAATAACTCTTTAGTAATATCTGAATACAAAAACACAGACCTGATTGAAGGGTAGCGGGGCTTAACCGAATTTAACGGTTTATCGAACATATTGATCGCCTGGCACGTGAAATGTCCCACCGAAACGACCTGTCTTTTTGAATACTTATCTGTTTTTAGTTACCGATATTATTCTATTTAAATTTCAACGTGCCTCAAATATATTTTTTAAATCTTAAAAAAATATAATTTTGCAAACACCTGGCTAAGTTTTAGACCCGATTAAAAAATCGGGCTTTTTTATTTTTCAACTCCTTAAACACTAAATTTTAAGATATTAAAATTTCAAAATGCCTCAAGGATTTTTTATTGCGCAAAAAATTAAAAAATCGGTTAAGTCGGTTAAGCCCCGCTACCCTTCAGCCAGGTCTGTGTTTTTGGATTCGGATATTACTAAAGAGTTATTTTATAAATTTTCACAGTGCCTCAAATACCTACCCAAAAATACTTAATAGCTCTCCTACTATTAGGAACGTTTTTCTCTCTCGTAATCGTTTCTCCCTTGCAAATACTCAAAGTCAAGTGTGTCAGCTCATAAAAATTCCTAGCATGCATAATGGTTTTTATATTTAAATGGTTTTGCAACCAATAATTTGAAGTTCAAGAAGTGACTCATCATTATAGTGTGGTTCGCGGCAAAAAGGTCACTAAGATTAGGAAATTTTGAGGTCGGAGCCAATTTAATTACTAATTCAATAATAAATCTCAGGTATTTGGATTAATAATACAAAACAATCGTGTTATTGTTAATCTTGCTACGTTTCGACTACTTTATTTAGTCTTCGTTATAGAGACGAATTTTTTATTTTCTGTTATTAATTTTTATTATTCATGTAAAAATAACTAAATTTGAAACTTGACCAATCTTTCTGAACATTATTTAAATAATTTTAAATACAATGTGTGTTCAATATCATAAATTTTAAACATAATTCATTTGATTGATTATTTCATTTATTAGTTATGGTAATAATTTACAAAAAAAATGTTTATATATTTTTTACTGATTATAGTATAATTGAATTTGTATATATATATATAGGTATGTATTTTTCAGAGCCTGACGAAGACTAAATAAAGTAGTCGAAACGTAGCAAGATTAAAATGACACGATTGTTTTGTATTTTTAATCCAAATACGTGAGATTTATTACTGAATTATTGTAATAATTTTGGATGCGATATAATGTCCAATTTAATTACTAATACTTTTTACATATCTACTATTATTAAATTGGCGCCGACCTTGAAATTTCATTTTTCATTTTTTCAGCGACATTTTTGAAGGGGGTTAATATTTTTTAACAGAGAAAAATTTACCCTCAATGCGCTAAAAAAAGTATAACTTTAAAAAATTCAAACAGACGCCTCGTCGCTAAAGAAGTTTTACTTCAAAAAATATACGTCGAATCTCTTTTTGTGCGAAGTCGGTTGATAAGCTTTTGTATAGCATTATTGTGTTGAAAAACACGTTTTATTTAAATAGAATAACATTTTATTTTCTTATATAAAACGTGTTGAAAAGGTTTATGGTAATGAATAAAAATTAAATTAAAATCTTACTATTCAGTAACAAACAGTGACGTGAAAACATTTCCCGGACAAATTGAGCATATTATGTGTGAACAGTATTGTGTCCATTCGCCATTGTTAAGTGAGGAGTAGAGGAGGCCATCGTCAAATGATCACCAATGTATTATGGCAAATAGCAGGCGTAACCACTAACGCGCCGTTTTATGAGACTGCGGGGTGCTCGTTCGGAAGGATGTAGGCCGCTTGTATTAGTATGCGCCATTCTCGTTCCATAGAGGAGCGCGTATCGCCCCCCATCGCCCCATCGCCCAACCCGGACCTGGCCCGACCATCGTTACCAGTTAAAACTACAGTAGACTTCTATTAAGTCATCGCTTACAGACCAGAAGGTGTAGAAAAATACTAGCCTACCGCGGGACTTCTTAAAGCCAATTCAGACTAGCCGTTCTCGGTTACGATTCACCGGTCCGGTTGGGAGCTCGACCAATCAGGGCGTAGTCGTTCCCGATTGCGGTTCGGTTCGAGCGTTTAGGTTCAGCTCTAATTTCAACCGGACCGATCGCAACCGTAGCCAATGAGAACGCTTGCTGGAGTCACGTGACTAGCCAGCTGTTTAACTACACATCAAACGTCAAATCATATTTCGAAATTGCGCATGCGCACCGAGAATAATCGTAGAACTGAATCGGGATAGTGTGAGCAGCCTAGATTAATCGAAAACTGAACCGGACCGGTGAATCGTAACCGAGAACGACTAGTCTAAATTGGCTTTTAGACCCGACCATCGTTACCAGTTAAAACTACGGTAGACTTCTTTTAAATCATCGCCTGCAGACCAGAAGGTGTCGAAAACTACTAACTTACCGGGGCTACCTGGACCTGGTCCGAGTATTGTTACCAGTTATATTTATTTATTGTAGATTATAGACGCTCGGCAACTCAGGCCATTAGCGACTTAATTTCATTAAATAACATAAACACTTAAATCTAAACTACATCACAAAACATCCATGAGCAGAGGTAGGATTCGAACCCTCGACAATCCGGTTAAAAAGCTAACAGCTGGATAACCCTGTTTTCGTTATCAGTTATAAATACAGTAGACTTCTTTTAAGTCATCGTCTGCAGATTAAAAGGTGTAGAAAAATACTAAAATTATTCTGTAGTATCTAGATTTGTCTACCAAGCATGTGCGCCTGCGTATTGCCGAGCCGAAGGTTTCACTTCTACCGCGTGTGAACTCCACTCCATATTTTTCTTATTATCTGATGAATTTATTAGAGTAGGGATGTTGACTGTATTCAAATAAAAACATAATTTTCACGTTAAGTGGTCGTTTCTATGATAGAAATACTAAAAAAACAATATTTTTCCTTATTTTTAAGGAATTTAATTAATATTTAATAAATAAAACGTAACTAAATCACTCTCAAGTCAAGTGACAACGAACACCAATCAGAGTACATGACGTTACTCAGTCATAAACATTATCAGACGCTACCAAAAGGCTTCATTGTTTGGTTACAATTTAGTGTGTAATTTATTATTATTTATTCATAGGAAACGTCAAATTACGTATAACTATATGAAAAAACCTTTCATCACCGCATCAATTAGCTTATAACGTCACAGCAGTCACGTGACAAGTATTGACGTTTTGGAGCGAAATTATTGAAATGGATTTTAAAATACACGATTTCTAAAGCTTGAGTCGTTTTTAAATAAAAATAATAAATATTTGTGACTATATTAGATACTTATGCACGATTTAAAACACTTTCCCAAAAATAATCAACATCCTTATTGAACAAACGAATGCTATGTTCGATTTTATTTTTCTCGATATCAGAATGAGTTCTGGAATTCCAAAACTGAGTATAATACGCACCACGGTTCTAAAAGGTTCTGAAGTTAGTTGCAAATGGAGGCTTGCGCAGGTACAGTCGGTTGAAAAACTACAAACTTGCGCTATATTATTATTTTTAATTTTTCTTTAATCTAAAGGCTAATTCCTTGCATAAAGTCATCCAAAAAATCATTTTCGTGCTTGTCTATGCAAAACTGTATTAGGCATCTTGATCAATTAACAATCAAAGAAACAACAATAGCGTATTGGGCTGTACTTTATAGCAGGAAAGCGACAATTGACAAGACAACCAGCGATAACCAATCACCGACGAGCGCACGTTCTGTGCCGGTAACTGGGAGGTGGCGGGAGTCTTCCTTTCCCACAAAACAACCAGGTCGGCTTTAAAATATGCATTTGCGACGCTTTTTTTGACTAGCTTCAGAACCTTTTAGAACCGTGGCGAGTATTTCAACCCTGGAACTGGCAATAGCCAAGTTGGGTTGGAAAATTCCATTTATTTTTTACACGCAATGTAATTTATTTTCTATTTGCTAATTTTGTAATTCTGGGACTTTTTCCTACTGCCTCTCGCCGAGAAACGGTAAATCCTGTACCGGCCATCTTGATTGAGGTTTTCCATGGTTTCCCTCAATTAATTCCAGATAAATATCGAGGTGGTTCCTTATTTGAGGCCATGGCCGATTACCTATCAAACTCCTAGTTCAAAAATTGCCTACCTTATCCTAATTTCCTATAATTCCTTCATTCGCCCATTGCTATTACATAAGTTGAAGTTTTAAAAATGTAGAAAAATAACGGGAAGTGTGGTAGATGGAAAATAGTAATGGTGCAAATGGCGTCTGTTATGACATAAAGTCGAGAAACGGACGTTAAACGCATTATTATTTATATAATTATTATTTATTATTTTTTTCCGAGGAATAAATTTATTTGTTTATTTATTTATTATACCCAGAATTCATGTTCATTCGATATTGGAAGGTCGTAGCTGGAAGCGCTGACTTGTTGAGATGCTACTGTACCGCAACCCATGATTCGGGCATTCAGTACGCCGTGGCTGACACCGACCCAACCCAATGGTCGCTCAACGGTATGGCACATACAATACAACATACATAGGTAGGCTCTCTGGAAGTGGAAACAGATAGCCATTTGCATAATAATATACTGCAGTTGTTAGAGCTATGTATGATTGTATGTGCGTCTGTGTGTTTTGTACATGTTATTCCACGCTAGTCATTTTGCGGTCTTACAATGTTCAGGTGAATTTATATAAATTAATTCATTGAAAATGTTGTTATTTCTAACACGCACTTTTACAAATTTGTATTAAATTTTACAGTATTCACTAGAGTTGGGTAACTCAGATCTGAACCGGTTCCAAGAGCCGACTCCGACAGAAGATCCGTGAGAGCCGACTCACTTTTTTTTGAGCCGACGGATCAACGGATCCGCATAACTCAGTGGAGCACTTAAACACAGAAGTACATTTTACACTTACGTATCAGTTCTTGCTTTGATGCATCTGTCAGCTCAAATGACTCATGCATCACATGCTATGCATTCTTGATTCTATACAGGTCGTGACAGTAACATATTCAGAACTTGGCTCTTTTTGAACCGGTTCAGTGAGCCGGCTCACATACGGGATCCAGATGCAAAGATGCAGATCACTAAAAAGACCCGTTTTTCCCATTTCTAGTATTCACAGTTGAGTTGCGTTAAAGTTACTGAGAACCAGCTGTTCAATATGCTCCCTTTTTCATCTGCATAGCTCTATCTTACTAGCAGTTGTCTGCGTGTAAAATGTTTTTACTCACGTTTCGGAAGTCTTATTAGTGTATTTGCCATATGGCAACATACACTATTGGCGTCGGTCGGATGGCGGGACCTAGGGGTCGGACCAAAATTTCTCGACGTTTTATAACCTTCTAAGCACTTTGGCACCATTTTTGGAAAAATTATATATATATGTATATATATATATATATATATATATATATATATATATATATATATACGTGCGGGCTATAACTTTCGAAAGAGTTAATTGATTTTAACGAAATTTGGCACACAAGTCGGAATCCATCACCGCACGAAGCCTATTTAAAATGGGCCCAATCGGATCATTTTAAGGGTGGTTTTTAGGGGTTGAAAAAAGTTTTTGGGCCCAAAAATACCGAAAAAATTCGCAGAATCGTTTCAAAATTGAAATTTACTCTTTTAGTAGCAATAAAAATGTGCTCCCGAAATTTGAAAAAAATCGGCCCGCCAGGATCGGATTTACCAATTTTTTGAAAATATTAATTTGTAGATAGTGACTTATTTATTGAAGGGTGTATTTAATTCGGTGTAGACGTTAGATTGATAATAATATTGCAGTTAAGAAAAAAAATGTTATTTTAAGGGGTGTATTAAGGAGTCAAATTTTTAATTTTGCCCAAAAACCAACTTAAATTCGCGTAATAAAGTCACACTGCCTGTATCAGCAAATACACTATATTGTCGGCAGGGTTTTGGCACTGCGACCCGGGTTTTTTTAATCTTTGATATTAATGCTAACTAGAAATATGTATCATCCTTCCCATATGACTTTTAGCCAAGTTTTTACGGTTTATTTGGACTAAATAAACGATTTAAAATCAAATAAAAACGAGAAAGTAAGCATGTTTTACACAAATTTTTGTACAGAAAAAATAAATTTTATTTTTTTTTTTTAGCAAGTCAAATTTGTCGGTATTTTTAACGTAAGTTTGTAAAGAAAACATTTCAAAATGTTAATTAGCGTTCCTGTAATTAGAATGCGTGTAAAATGCATTTACTCACGTTTCGGAAGTCTAATTTCTGTAAAAAATCTTATTTAATCTTTGATATTAATGCTATAAAGTTAACTAGAAATATGTACCATCCTTCCCATATGACTTTTAGCCAAGTCTTTGCGGTTTATTTGGACTAAATAAACGATTTAAAATAAGATAAAAACGAGAAATTAAGCATAAGTTTTACACAAATTTTTGTACGGAAAAAAATAAATTTGTCGGTATTTTTAACGTAAGTTTGTAAAGAAAACATTTCAAATTGTCAATTTGTCTTTCCGTAATTTGAAATCTCGTGACGCGACGTGCTGTTAAGAAATATTGACGAATATCACGTTTTTTTATTCAATTTTTAGAACAAAAATATATGTTTTTTGAAATTTTTGAGCAGCAAGCCAAATTCTGTTAAGCTTAATGATTAACCACAGTTAATGAAAACAGTAATAAAATTATTTTTGCGACCACAGTTCAAAATTTCTCCGAAAGCATATTTCTTGAAAACAGGAACTCTGTAGTAAGGCTGCCAGGTCTCCGGTTTTTTAGTATCTTGTCCGGGTGAAAAATTAAAATGTACTTGGGCTATAAAATGCCCGGTATTTTTGAAAACGTCACGTACTTAAAAATCAACTCATCCCTGGTGAAAACATAACCATTAAAAGTGCAGTTTGTGTTTGATTGAGGGTGTTTTTTTTAATTGCAAAATGTCAGTAGGTACTTTATGTTCATTAAAAGTCACAATCTTGTCCTATCGGGGTCCCTACTTAAGATTTTAACACTATTAAACTTTTCGTCATAAATAGTTTACATTAACATAATAAGTATTATAATCACAACCAAATATTCCTTACTAATAAGACTTTGTAGTTTTTAATAATAATAATAATGCGTTTAACGTCCGTTTCTCGACTTAATGTCATAACAGACGCCATTCGCACCATTACTATTTTCCATGTACCACACTTCCCGTTATTTTTCTACATTTTTAAAACTTCAACTTATGTAATAGCAATGGGCGAATGAAGGAATTATATGAAATTAGGATAAGGTAGGTAATTTTTGAATTAGTAGTTTGATAGGTAATCGGCCATGGCCTTGAATAAGGAACCATCTCGATATTTATCTGGAATTAATTGAGGGAAACCATGGAAAACCTCAATCAAGATGGCCGATACAGGAATTACCGTTTCTCGGCGAGAGGCAGTAGGAAAAAGTCTCAGCCACATCTGCCCCCGCCGAGATTCAAACCCGAACCTCCCGAATGCAAGTCTAGTGCTGTCACCACTACTCTACCTAGCTCGGTAGGATTTAGTCTAATTTATTGCAGCAGAAACTTTATATTCACATAGGAACTAATTACCTAGCTAAAAAAAGTAACAAAATTCGTAGCAAGGTACTAGAATAAACGTAGTAAAATAAAAACGCGATTCAAGTTTGCCTCAACTCGAGTTAACCCGGTTTGGAAAATCGAGTTACCCATCACTAGTTTAATTGACTTTGCACGTAGGGAACTGTATAATTAGTGCGAGATCCGGCATTTCAAATATATACTCACATCTGTTATTTATTTTTTCTTAAATTAAAGGTTATTTTATTACCTATCCAACAGTTGCCTAAACAAAAGTGGGTCCATGGGTAGTTTTTAGGGGTCGAAAAATGTTTTTGGGCCCCAAAATACCGAAAAACTTCTCCGAATCGTTTCCCTCTGGTAGCAATTAAAAAGTGCCCCTAAAATTTTAGTAAAATCGGACCAACAGGACCGGACTTACAAATTTTTTGAAAACACTAATTTGCAGATGGTGGCTTATTTATTTCGATGTAGACGTTAGATCGACAATAATAGTGCAATTACGAAAAAAAAAAAGTTTTAATGAGGTGTGATCAATGGATACATGATCGGAAAAATATTTCTTTCAGAAAATTTAACATCCAAATTTAGGCAACCATGGATGGAACCCACTTTGGATTAGGCAACCTAGTACAGTTGGATAGGCAACAAAATAAACTTTCATTTAAAAAAAAATTACATAACAGATGGGAGTATATATTTGTAATGCCGGATCTTATGCCGGCGCCAGACATAGCAACAATATTTGAACACTTGTTTTAACTAGGGATGGGGATTATAAATCGATTATTCGAAATATTCTTTTTTGGACCGATTATCCGATTTTAGGGTAATAAAATAATCGGTTTTTCCCACAATCGGTTTTTCGAAATAATCGAAATCGATTGGCAGGAAAATAATCGACTATTTTGAATAATCGATTTATAATCTCCATCCCTAGTTAAAACAAGTGTTCAAATAAGTGTTCAAATATTGTTGCTATGTCTGGCGCCCGGGTTAGACTAAATGTACATATCTTGATTTATTTGGCAAACCATATATTCGTATTGTTTAAGAATTAATAGCTTAAAAGCAATATACACATTATAATATTAATGGCTCGGTTGTTTGGTAACCGCAGTGACGTCACTGCTGACGGGCTTAGATGTAAAACGCACGCAGAAAACAAACGCCGTCTCATCAATAAGTTGTTATTTAGCTTATTGATGCTATAAAATCTTTGTCTACTCAACATGAAAAATACAAACAATAGTAATAATACTTTATTTGCACATAAAAAACAACGGAGAGGAATTCAACTGGAATTTTATTATTATTATTATTCATGTGGTGTTTACCCGCCATTAACTTTTTATTATTATTATATTGGACGGAAAAATTCCTCCGGACTTTTGTATCCGAAAAGTTAGCCTTTCAACAGAACTGGGAGATAGCGACACGCGACATGCGACTTTCAAGCAACTATAAGCGCGACCGTAATCAAAAAAAATTGTCGGATGGGTTGTGAGTTTGACATTTCATACTACCCAGCTTTTCGGGTTTTAGGGTTTCGTACATCCGGTGGAAAAACAGAACCCTAATAGGATCGTCTGTCACAGCGTATATGTTCTCTGAATCTACTAAAGACGAAAAAAGTTGAAATTTGGTATATATATTGTCGACTCTCGATAATTTGACATTCAAGGGGCCAGAGAAAAATTTCAAATTATCAAGAGTTCGAAACAACAGAGGTTTAAATAACCAATAGCGAGGGAGGAAAAAAATCAGGCAAACAAGAGTTTGATCAAAATTCGTGAGTTATTATTTTAAATTGAAATTTTATATTGAAAAGAAGTCCGTAATTTTCTGTTGAGTGAGCGACTTCAGTCTATCATTGTCCAATGAATTTTCAAATTTCATGTCTCATTTATGTAAACAATCAAATTATAAAGAGTAGGGGAGCCCGGACTTCAAATTATTGCATGTTGGCGGGCAAGATACTATTCCTTCAACTTCAAACTACCGAGGAGACCAATTAATCTTAATTTTATTCAATTTATCGAGTATTTTTAAGGGACCGGGATAAAATTTCAAATTATCGAGAGATTCAAATTATCGAGAGATTCAAGTTATTGAGAGTCGACTATATATAGAGTTAAATAACCCAACCACAGATTTATAGAGTAAATAAACGAATTTCAATTTTAGGGGATAATTTTGGAGGCAAATTAGATAATTAAAAAAATATTTTCAAGTGCATCATGTGACGTATCCCATGAAAGGGCTCGTTATGAGAAATACAAATATCTTTTTTTTATAATTTTAAAATTCATAGCTTAAATAATATTAAAGAAAATGAACCGAGCTGGGTAGACTAGTGGTGACAGCACTAGACTCGCATTCGGGAGGTCCGGGTTCGAATCCCGGCGGAGGCAGATGTGGCTGGGTCTTTTTCCTACTGCCTCTCGCCGAGAAACGGTAATTCCTGTACCGGCCATCTTGATTGAAGTTTTCCATGGTTTCCCTCAATTAATTCCAGATAAATATCGAGATGGTTCCTTATTTGAGGCCATGGCCGATTACCTATCAAACTCCCAGTTCAAAAATTATCTACCTTATCCTAATTTCCTATAATTCCTTCATTCGCCCATTGTTATTACATAAGTTGAAGTTTTAAAAATGTAGAACAATATCGGGAAGTGTGGTAGATGGAAAATAGTAATGGTGCGAATGGCGTCTGTTATGACATAAAGTCGAGAAACGGACGTTAAACGCATTATTATTATTATTATTATTATTATTATATTAAAGAAAATAAAGTCGCTACAAGATTTACTGTTCACGCCTTGAACCTAATTTTTCGAAAAAAAAAAATTTTCTTGAACTCATTTCATAGTAAAACTGCCTTGCTGGATTTTTTGCGCAAAAAATATTTATTTTAAGTAATTACTTAGGCATTACTCAAGCCTTAAAATAGATTTTTTGTTGAGCTTGTTTGTATAAAGAATACACTTCGTCATTGTGAAACTATCTTGCCACATTTTTCGCGCAAAAAATTATATTTGTTATGTATAAAAATCACCTGCTACTGAATTGATAAAAAATATCGTTGCTTTATAAACGAACAAAGCGAATAATTTTTCATTCAAAACGCTGCAAACATGAAACGGGTTATGTGATAAATGGTTGACCCAAAGAGTCCAATATGCTGGCGACATACTATTCTAAAATACATCAGCCAGCTGAATATTGATTTCATATATTGTTACGTCGTTTTAGTTCGGCAAATATTATACGCTCCATAAAAGAAGCCTTCTGTATTTACTTTATTTACGTATTATATCGAGCATTCGCAAAACAGTTGAAGTTATTAAGATAAATTCTCTTCCTATATTGCCGATCATTATTCATCGAAACAAAAAAAAAAAAACAAAATGGTACAAGGTAGAAATACAACGAATACAACGGATTGGTTGCGCCATATTCTACGCAATGTAGAGTGGTACTCCGAAATAATCGGGTGACAGTCGAAAATACTCGGAAATAGTCGAGTGGCACTCGGAAATTCTAACTGACCCGAGAATCACGAAATTTGTCAGTTTTTTTTGTTTAATTTTGTAACATTTGTTGTTAAATACTTTGTTATCACATTAATTATAGATTTATTAATTGCTAATATCAATTTTTGTTCATAAAACATTTATGAAAATCAAACAAAAGTTCGAGTAAAAAGTTACGTTTGTGATGGGAAAGGTTCCTCGTTTGACATATTTTGTTTTTTATGAAGAAGTCATCTAATGTCGTTTGCCTTTTTCGTTTAGCAAGCTGGTGTCGATAGCAAGATATTGCATCAATGATACTTCGTTTTGCCTTTGAACTTTTATCACCATTTGAATTATTTTGTATAAACTGATCCATAATTTACGTTATAGTGGCTAAACTACTTGTTTTAGAAACTGCGTATTACTGACACAGCGTTATAAGACTGTTTGAACGCTCTGAATTTATGCTAAAATTAAGGCTTCGGCTGATAGCTGATTGTAGACTTATTCGTCAACATTTTGTAAAAAATCTTTCTCTATAAGGAAGATAAAGGACAAATCAAGTTCTCTAATGGACTACTATTGTAACTTATATACGATTTACTAGAAAACAGTTGGCATTCATTGTGTCAAAAAACACACGTTTTCAATGTCACACTACGACCTTATTCACAAAATTGTTCCATCACAAACCTAAAGCGACTCTTCCTTTTTCGGATTTTTTTTTAAATCTTCAAAATATTTCCAAAATTTAGAGTAATCAACTGACAGCGGCACCCTTGCAACAGCATTTTTTAACCTCTTAGTCTGGCTTCAGGCTGTCGGAACGCTCTGAATTTAAGCCATACTACGAGGTTAAAAATGCTGTTACAAGGGTGCCGCTGTCAGTTGATTACTCTAATTTTTGGAAATATTTTGCAGATTTAAAAAACTTTTCCGAAAAAGGAAGAGTCATTTTAGATTTGTGATGAAACAATTTTGTGAAATAAGTACGAATAAGGTCATAGTGTGACATTGAAAACGTGTGTTTTTTGGCACAATTAATGCCAACTTTTTTCTAGTAAATCGTACATAAATTACATAAGTAGTCTATTAGAGACCAAGATTTGTTCGTTATCTTCCTTATAGAGAAAGAATTTTTGCAAAATGTTGACGAATAAGTTTACAATGAGCTATCAGCCGAAGTCCTATTTTTAGCTTAAATCCAGTGCGTTTCCACAGCCTTAATCGAGGTCTTACTGAATAGTATTGAGAAATTTCTTAGGAAAAACCTAGGTGGCACAGGATCGAAGAAAGCAAATACTGAGTTATGTAAATTGCAATTATTCAAATAAATAAATTTACATAACACAGTATTTGCTTTATTCTTCGATCCTGTGCCACCTAGGTTTTTCCTAAGAAATTTCTCAATTCTACTTTCAAGGATCATCATCACTCTAAGTTCTTAGAGTTATTTTTGCATCTTACTAAATAGTGTTTTTGTCAATTTTCATTAGTGTAACAGTGAGGAATTACTGTATTTACAATGTGACATTAGAAGATGACTTTTCGCAGTTGGGGCTAAGAGGCCGTGAGCGATGTGGTAAACAGCTGCCGGTTGCCGCCCCACAGACACACGCCACAACCGATGCAATATTTTATTTTGGTGTCGAGTCGAGGTTTGAAACAGCCGTTACGTTGAGTAGTTCACGTTTTGGGAAGGCATTGAACAGAAGACACGCTGCGTGATATCACATATTACACAGAGCACATGCATATGCAGTAAAGAGAATTGGGAGAAGCAAATGAAATTACCGACTGTGTACTATGTACGTATATCTATGGCCCCATGACAGAGTCGCGTATGCTGAGCTTTTTGACTTTTGTCCGTCCGCATTGATGAGGACGGAATAATTCCGCAGGACAATCTAGTCAACAATCTTCTGGAGCTCATGAGAAGATCCGGATTATTGGAAAGCTAGATCCAGAATAAGGGGAAGCACAAAAATCCTTATAGGATGACGTGCTTATATACGCTATCGATAGTCACAACCCCAAATTGTATTCATTCATTCATGTAGAAGAAACGAGATCCACCGCTCTGCATATTATAGTACGTGTCATGGATCTAAGAGCCTCGGAAGTTAGATGCAAATGGAGGCTTGCGCAGGTACAGTCGGTTGAAAAACTACAAACTGGCGCTATATTATTATTTTTAATTTTTCTATCTAAAGGTCAAATTCCTTGCATAAAGTCAGCCAAAAAATTATTTTTCGTGCTTGTCTATGCAAAACTGTATTAGGCATCTTGATCAATTAACAATCAAAGAAACAACTTAACAATAGCGTACTGTACTTTATAGCAAGAAAGCGACAAGTGACACGACAACCAGCGATAACCAATCACCGACGAGTGCACGATCTGTGCCGGTAACTGGGAGGTGGTGGGAGTCTTCCTTTCCCACAAAACAACCAGGACGGCTCTAAAATATGCATTTAGCGACGCTGTATGTGACTAGCTTCAGCACCCTTTAGAACCGTAGCGCGTATTATATATTACACCAACATGTAGACATATACCTTCAGAGCGCTAAAAGAAGTATAACTTCAAAAATTGACCTAAACTGTTTTGACTTTTGACCGCACGCATGTAGAAGAAACAAGATCCACCGCTCTGCATATTATAGAACGTGCCATGGATCTAAAAGCTTCGGAAGTTAGATGCAAATGGGGGCTTGCGCAGATACAGTCGGTTCAAAAAACTACAAACTGGCGCTATATTATTATTTTTAATTTTTCTTTAATCTAAAGGTCAAATTCCTTGCATAAAGTCATCCAAAAAATTATTTTTCGTGCTTGTTTATGCAAAACTGTATTAGGCATCTTGATCAATTAACAATCAAAGAAACAACTTAACAATAGCGTACTGGACTGTACTTTATAGCAGGAAAACGATAAGTAACAACACAACCAGCGATAACCAATCACCGACGAGCGCACGATCTGTGCCGGTAACTGGGAGGTGGTGGGAGTCTTCCTTTCCCACAAAACAACCAGGACGGCTCTATAGAATATGTATTTGCGACTCTTTGAGACTAACTTCAGCACCTTTTAGAACCGTAGCGCGTATTATATTTACACCAAAAGAAGTAAACTTCAAAAATTGACCTAAGCTGTTTTAACTTTTGACCGCACGCATGTAGAAGGAACAAGATCCACCGCTCTGCATATTATATTACACCAACATGTAGACATATACAAAAACATGCATACCGAAGTTATTTATACATCAGTATATATACATATTACATAGGACATACCTACATAATATAGGTGAACGTGGTGTAGGTAAGTTATATACGTTAATATTCGTGATTACATACTGCCGCATCTTCGCTCGTTCGATTGAGCACGCTCTTCAATGTATTCCAGCATCATACTATTGTTATTTGTTTTGTTTCCATTGTTATAAATGTTTCGCTTAAATATTGCTCATCATGCGTATAAGTGATGGGCAAAATACGTCGAATCTCAAACAACATCAAAACGAGTTACGGAAACCATATCTACTCGTATACAACTTCGATATAACAAGGCTGAAGGGAATTAGAAAATATTCCTTATACCAAGTAATTCGTCATAATGAAGTTTATTATATAGAGGTTAGGTTTGTCTAAGAGTCGTTTTATCAAGATAAACCCATTTACTTCTGAAAACTTATCTTTAAACTTTAAAATTGTGACGAATGTACTTGCAGGAATTTCGAGTTTTTTAGCGATGTCTAATTTTTTCTTTGTAGGATTCTCGTCTACATAGTTAATGATTTTTCGTTTCTCTGCGACGGTTAAGGAACACCTTTTTCGTTTCTCAGCCGCTGCAACTTTTAAATTTACTAACAACAGTGACCACCAACAGCAGTGTTTACATTACTTTACATCAAACAATGATTGTCTTAAATTTAACGTGTCTGAACTTGTCGAGACATGAATTGTTGTTCTTGTCGAATTGTGTGTGATTGGTAGGATACGTTAAGTAAAGGTTATAAGTTAACAAATAGAGGTAAATTATACCTATTTTCTAATTATATTCTGCAATGATTGAAAATACGTTATAAAGAGGTTTTTGACAAAAAGTATTCGAAATGGAAATGTATATTTTGCATTAACTCTTACGGGCAGTTTTAGGAAATTTCGAAAAATTTGTTAAATCGAGAAAATCGTTATATTGAGGTTCGTTATATTAAGGTTACACTGTATCTATATCTTACATATTTAAACGAGCAATTCTTGTATATTTCTATTCCTGTATATAGTAGTCAGTAGACACGCGAGTGAGAGGGAAAGAGAGAGAAAGTGAATGTGGACTTGGCGCCGAGTAGTCTACCGCTACTCTAGATATTTATAAATTTCCCGTTCTCGGAAACGGCTCTAACGATTTGAATAAAATTCACTGAAAAGGGGTATTGGGGGACAAAAATCGATCTAGCTATGTTTTACTCTCGGAAAAGCTGGATTTCTCACAGAATTAATCATTTTAAAAATTCATTCTTTGATATTTCAAGATACTGAAATATTGTAAGTAAGCTTTGGAATAATTATATCAAAATACTGATGTGAGTAAATGCATTTTACATTCACACAGATGTGTGTGTCCATGTAAAATGCGCTTACTCACGTTCCGGAAATTTCTAAATTCTATGAAGAACCCTATTCAATCTTTTATATTAATGCTTCAAAACAAGGGCGTACCCAGCAAGGGGCAGGGGGGGGGGCAGCTGCCCCCCCTGGAAGCAAAAAATAAGTCGTTATTAAATTTTGTTGCTGGAATTTTTACAATTCTTGAAATAACTTTACTTCTACAAATCCAAGAAAAATAATATAAGACATGTAACTAGAATCATTTTTTTTCAAGCAAATAATTGTAATAACTTAGTTGATAAAGCACTGTTATAATTATACATAATTTTCTTAATATTTTGGTTTCATTTACCTTTTTCGTGATAAAATGTTACAACCTGAACGACCATGGCTTGCCCCCCCCCCTAGTTTTGATCCTGGGTACGCCCTTGTTTCAAAATAAACAAGAAATATGTATCATTCTTCCCATATGATATTTAGCCAGGTTTTTACAGTTTATTTTATCTAAATAAAGGATTTAAATTCAGATGAGCACCAAATTAGCATATGTCTCAAACAAAATTTTGTATAGAAAAAAATTAACTTGAAAAAACATTATTGAGCAAGGCTTTGTTAGTACTTTTAACATAAGTCTGAAAGAAAAATAAAAACCCGGGTCGCAGTGCCAAAACCCTGCCGACAATATAGTGTATTTGCTTGTATAGGGCCGTGTGGTTTTATACTTTTATTATGTGAAATTAAGTTTGTTTTTGGGCAAAATAAAAAATTTAACCCCTTAATACACCCCTTAAAATAACATTTTTTTCTTAATTGTAATATTATTATCAATCTAACGTCTACACCAAATTAAATACACCCTTCAATAAATAAGTCACTATCTGCAAACTAGTGTTTTCATAAAATTTGTAAATCCGGTCCTGTCGGGCCGATTTTATTAAAATTGTGGGGAAACTTTTTAATCACCATCAAAGGGTTAAATTTCAATTTTTTCGGTATTTTGGGGCCCAAAAACAGTTTTCAAACCCTAAAAACTACCCTTAAAATAGCCCGATTAGGCCCATTTTAAATAGGCTTCTTGCGGTGATGGATTTCAACATGTGGCCCAAATTTCGTTGAAATCAATTAACTCTTTCGAAAGTTATCGCGCGTACACGTATATATATATATATATATATATATATATATTTATATATATATATATATATATATATATATATATATATATATATATATATATATATTTATACATATATATATACAGGGTGTCTCACCGAACGTTGGCTAACATGGGTAACTTTGTTATTAGTGGAGATAGAAAGTCGGTTAAATGGGCAAAGTAGTGCAGAATATTGGGCTCATTAACATCCCGTCGAAAAAACAATTGAATTTTGACACCCTATGAATTTATTCAGAAAATAGTGAAAATTGCCATTTATGAAAACTGGCCATAACTTTTTTATTTATGAAGATATTTGAAAATTTCATTAACCATTTTTTGGTAACTTTTTAAGGTCTTTTCAGTGGCGTAGGTTTAATTTTTTTATTTCCACTACATAATGAGATATTGACATGAACTTTGGTTTTTCTTATGGACGGCATTTTTGATTTTCAGATATTCGAATTCTACTTATTTTTCTGAATAATTTGACATAGCATATCCTATATCTAAACCAATCAGAAGCTACAAAACTGACAAAAATAGCTTTTTGGCGTTATCAAAGTGTGCCGTGTAAAACAAAATTTGTTGAAACAAATACATATCGACAGGTTAACAATCTGTCGAGCGATCGCTACAGTTTTGCTAATTCATTTTGTTTGATTTACTCTCTAAGATGGCTCAAGCATTCTCAAATTTGGAGAAACAGGCTATTTTTGCGCATACATTCAGCGTAACAAAAATACCACGTGGGCTCAAATACAATACTTGAACCTTTATCCAGAAAGGCGACAGCCTTATTCAATAACTTTTAGGAACTTAAATAGAAATTTAAAGGTATACGGTTCATTTTTAAAGAAAAAAGGCAACATTCAACACTGTGAAGAAGAATTAGGTTTAGCAAACGTTGAAATTAATGGAGAAAAGTTCCTAAAAGTTATTGAATAAGGCTGTCGCCTTTCTGGATAAAGGTTCAAGTGTTCTGCTTGAACCCACGTGGTATTTTTGTTACGCTGAATGTATGCGCAAAAATAGCCTGTTTCCTCAAATTTGAGAATGCTTGACCCATCTTAGAGAGTAAATCAAACAAAATGAATTAGGAAAACTGTAGCGATCGCTCGACAGATTGTTAACCTGTCGATATGTATTTGTTTCAACAAATTTTGTTTTACACGGCACACTTTGATAACGCCAAAAAGCTATTTTTGTCAGTTTTGTAGCTTCTGATTGGTTTAGATATAGGATATGCTATGTCAAATTATTCAGAAAAATAAGTAGAATTCGAATATCTGAAAATCAAAAATGCCGTCCATAAGAAAAACCAAAGTTCATGTCAATATCTCATTATGTAGTGGAAATAAAAAAATTAAACCTACGCCACTGAAAAGACCTTAAAAAGTTACCAAAAAATGGTTAATGAAATTTTCAAATATCTTCATAAATAAAAAAGTTATGGCCAGTTTTCATAAATGGCAATTTTCACTATTTTCTGAATAAATTCATAGGGTGTCAAAATTCAATTGTTTTTTCGACGGGATGTTAATGAGCCCAATATTCTGCACTACTTTGCCCATTTAACCGACTTTCTATCTCCACTAATAACAAAGTTACCCATGTTAGCCAACGTTCGGTGAGACACCCTGTATATATATATATATATATATATATATATATATATATATATATATATATATATATATATAAATATATATATACATATATATATAAACATTTTTAAAAATGGTGCCAAAGTGTTTAGGAGGTTATGAAACGTCGAGAAATTTTGGTCCGACCCCTAGGTCCCGCCATCCGACCAACGTCAATAGTGTATGTTGCCATATGGCAAATACACTAATGATACTAGTATAAGACATGTAACTAGAATCATTTTTTTTCAAGCAAATAATTGTAATAACTTAGTTGATAAAGCATTGTTATAATTATACATAATTTTCTTAATATTTTGGTTTCATTTACCTTTTCCGTGATAAAATGTTACAACCTGAACGACCATGGCTTGCCCCCCCCCTAGTTTTGGTCCTGGGTACGCCCTTGCTTCAAAATAAACAAGAAATATGTATCATTCTTCCCATATGATATTTAGCCAGGTTTTTACAGTTTATTTTATCTAAATAAAGGATTTAAATTCAGATGAGCACCAAATTAGCATATGTCTCAAACAAAATTTTGTATAAAAAAAATTAACTTGAAAAAAAATTATTGAGCAAGGCTTTGTTAGTACTTTTAACACAAGTCTGAAAGAAAAAAAATTCAAAATATTAATTTGCTTTCCTGTATTTCGAAATCTCGTTACGTGTTGGTGAAAAAGGGAGCAAATTGAACAGTTGGTATTCAGTAACGTTAATGTAATAATTTTCTCTACTTTTTGTTACATTGTATAAAGTAGTGCTGCTTTTACTGAATTTTTATTATTCGGCTTATAACTAAACCGATTCTAAAGAATATACGAACTGAAAGTCAATAAAATAGGTTTTAACTTTGTTGTTGGTTTTTGAATCGTAATTCTAAAACTTTTCAAAAACAGGTCATTAATTTCATTCTTACTAAATAGTTGTTTAACTATTAAAAACATACTAATGGTATTTTAATGTTAGTTTTTAGTATTGCTGTATAATTTTTAAAATGTTTTAAATGTCCTTCTCTATACTAACTTCCTAGTGTCTTGAACTTTTGAATCGAAATCTGTTTCTTTTCTTCTTTTTTTTTAAACGACAGTTGTGAAAAAGTTACTTTTGCTATTACTTTTTATTTTTCACGACTTTTTGTCATACTACTAGCAGGTACTTAGTATTAGGGATGGAAAAAGCGCGCGCTAAATCGATTTTTGACTTTGGAATCGATTGCAAATTCTTTGACTCTTGAAGTCGATTAATCATCTCTGATAGTCGACTTGTGACTTAAGTCGACTTTTTAGAAATTTAGTAATTCGTGTATACAAACTTTTAATATTTTATTAAATTATGAACGTTCAAACATTAGATGCAAATGGAGGCTTGCGCAGGTATGTCGGTTGAAAAACTACGAACTCGCGCTATATTATTATTTTTAATTTTAATTCCTTGCACTAAAGTCATCCATCCCGGTCGTACTTGAGTGTGGGACTTTGGGGGTTCTCAGCAGACAAATTATAATCTAAGTCATCGTATTAGGCATCTTGAACAATCAAAGAAACAATAATGGCGTACTGGACTGCATTTTATAGCGGGAAACCGACAATTGACAAGACAACGAACGTTAACCAATCAACGACGAGTACACATACTGTGCCGATAACTGGGAGGTGGTAGGAATCTTCCTTTCCCACAAAACAACTAAAATATGCATTTGCGACGCTGTTTGTGACTAACTTCAGAACCTTTTAGAACCGCGGCGAGTATTATACCGAGTAATGTATAAAAAAGTCGAAAAGTCATCGAGTGAGAATCGATTCTAATAGATTCGAGACAGGTTCAACTAGACCCTAAAAAGTCGATTATTTTTATCAAAAGATTGATTCTTGACTAAAGTCAGAGTCGACTTTCCTATCCCTACTTAGTATTTCATTATACAAAAATTGTGAAATGTTTTCTGTATCTCTGCATGCCTTCGCGAAATTTCGAATTTATTTATTTTATTTTTATTAACTGTGAATAAGCATTAAGCTTCACAAAATTTGGTTTGCTGCTTAAAAATTTTAAAAAACTTATTTGTTTGCTCTAAAAATTGAATCAATAATTCGTCAATATTTCTTTACAGCACGTCACTTGATTTCGAATTACGAGAAGGCAAATTAAGATTTTGAAGTTTTTTCTTTACTGACTTATATTAAAAATACTGACTTTGGCTTGTTCAATAATTTTTTCAAAGTAATTTTTTTCTGTACAAAAACTCATGCCAATTTTTATCTGATTTTAGATCGTTTATTTAGATATAATAAAGTGTAGAAACATCAAAGATTGAATAAGATTTTTCATAGAAATTAGATATTTCCGAAACGGGAATAAGAGATTCTGAATTCAGTCAGCTATTGATTCAGACGCTAATTATCGTGCCTCATAAAATTTTATTCTTGCGGAAAAATAAGATTTGACCGGCGCTAAATGCTTTTCAAACGCTTTTGCAAGGTCCGTAAATTTCTTATTAGTGTATTTGCCATATGGCAACATACACTATTGGCGTCGGTCGGATGGCGGGACCTAGGGGTCGGACCAAAATTTCTCGACGTTTCATAACCTCCTAAACACTTTAGCACAATTTTTAAAAATGTTTATATAAATATGTATATATATATATATATATATATATATTATATATATATATATATATATATATATATATATATATATATATATATTTATATACGTATATATATATATGTGTACGGGCAATAACTTTCGAAAGAGTTAATTGACTTTAACGAAATTTGGTCCACGTGTTGAAATCCATCACCGCAAGAAGCCTATTTAAAATGGGCGTAATCGGGCCATTTTAAGGGTGGTTTTTAGGGGTTGAAAAATGTTTTTGGGCCGCAAAATACCGAAAAAATTCTCAGAATCGTTTCAAAATTGAAATTTAACCCTCTGGTAGTAATTAAAAAGTATCCCAAAAGTTTTAATTAAATCGGCCCGACAGGACCGGATTTACAAATTTTATGAAAACACTATTTTGCAGATAGTGAATTATTTACGAAGTGTGTATATAATTTGGTATATTTGTATATATTTTGGTATATTTAAGTAATTTGGTATATTTAAGGAAAAAAATATTATTTTAAGGGGTGTATTAAGGGGTTAAGTTTTTTATTTTGCCCAAAAACAAACTTAATTTCACATAATAAAAGTATAAGACTACACGGCCCTATATACAAGCAAATACACTATATTGTCGGCAGGGTTTTGGCACTGCGACCCGGGTTTTTTTTAAATTTTCTTTGGTACACAAAGCGTTTCCAACAGTTTATATGTATTTTCTGATAGTACATTTTGAAGAAAAAAGTCGTTTCAAATCATTTGCTTTGGTATGATTAATCGCAAAGAAATTTGTTAATTTCCCTTCAAAAATTCTAAATTCCGACATTAAACGATTGAACTCAGAATGCATGTCCGTTATAAAGAGTAGAATTCGACTCGCTTTTCGCCATTTTAAATTTGAAATTTTGACTCTCGTCGTCAACTATAATGTGTTGTAGAAATAATAATGCAGGTCTTGTTTCTTTCAAAACGAAAAGTATTCTCTTCAATAAAAACAATTTTAAAATACTATTACAAATCAGATAAAGGTGATAACTGACGGTGATTTTTGCTTTTCATTCAGCATCTTTCACTCGAAGTGAAACATTTGAACATAAAATAAAACAATAGTGACGAATGAATTCATTAATGAACCGATCCAACAACGCTAGATATCGGCATTCGGCATGATTCATTCGCACTCCGAATGAGCGAAAAATGAAACGTCTAAACTTGGAAAGACCATTCACTCGTGTTTGGCCATTTTGTCTCGCGTTTGTAGCGAACGGACTTGGGACTACGACACCCCATAATGAATATATTCTGTCTGTGTATGAGACAAAATGGTATTCAATAATAATAATAATAATAATAATAATAATAATAATAATAATAATAATAATAAGTTTATTGATGCTAAGACTTACAAGAAGTATGCATAAGTCAAAATACATGAGATAGTACAATTAAAAAAACATGTTATAGCTTAGCGGAATTCCAAATTTTGACATTTTAGAAATTCACCTATGCTATAAAAACAGTTTTTTTTTAAAAAAGCTGTTGAGATTATTTTTAAAATTTTTTATAGATAAAACCTGTATTGACTCTGGCAGCCTGTTAAATAGCTTTTTCGCCATGTAGTCTGGGGCAGTTTGGGAAATATGTAGCCTTCTTCGTGGCAGGCAAATTGAACTTTTTGTTCTAGTATTATAACTATGATAGTCTGAATGGTTTTCGAAACGGTCCATGTTTGTTTTTACATATAGCAAACTTTGATACATGTACGCAGAAGGCAATGACATAATACCATGTTTTATAAATAGGGGAGCGCAATGTTCAGTATATTTGACTTTGCTTATTATTCTTATCACTTTTTTTTGAAGTTTAAAGATTTTACATGCGTGAGGAGAATTGTCCAATAATGTAATTCCGTACATCATTACGCTATGAAACATACCATAGTATGCCGAGATCACAGCTTCAGTTGACGCCACCTCTATGATCTGCCTAATAGCAAAAATTATGCACGATAATTTATCACAAACCCACTGGACGTGAAACGACCAGTTGATAGTGTTATTAAGATATATCCCTAGAAATTTTATGTTTTTTGTCTGAATTATCGTGCCTTTCTCTAGTGAAAACTTGACATGGGATCGACCAAAACACGCTGCGGAGAATTTCAAACAATATCATTCACAGAAAACAGTATCACAAGTAATTGGAATAATGAAAATAAATCAATTTAAACACTCATTGATTGCAACGTTTCTTCTTTTTTTTATTAATAAACGTGGCAATCAATGAGTGTTTAAATTGATTTATTTTCATTATTCCAATTACCCGTGATACTGTTTTCTATTATAACATATATCTGGAATTGAACTTTAAAGATGAATTATCAATGACGTTGGAACCACAAACTCGGCGAATCCAAAAACAGAGCAAAATTTCTAATTAATGATTTAAACTTAAACTTTGTTTCTTTTTGTCAATTCTTCGATCAAATGATCACAAATCAAACGAACTCCAAGGCGCACGACGTCATTTGACGACATCTTCGAGGAAAAGACTGGATGAACGTTCATTTCTATGTTATTCTGTCTGTGCCGTGTGAACGCGGAATGAAACAAAAATAATAATTTGAAAAGATATTTGACGGATATATAGAATTTATATAATATAAATATGTATTATAAATCTGCGCATGTGTAAGTAATACTAACAATTTTCACACAGGCGAACTGAGTAATATAATGAAACGGTTATTGCAAAAGTTAAATGAAGGGAGATTTTTTTGTGAATAACTTATTAACCGTGAATATGCTGAAATAAACTTCGGTGTGTAATGAAAGAAAATTTTAATTCAGTAAGCCTTCAGGTAATACATTCATGACTGTATACGCCATTAATTATGTTTTAATATTTAAAGCGGGTATATACTGTTTTTATACATCCAACAGAATCTGGCACTCACTTCACACCGATGTTGCCAGGTCTATGGAAATTTTCTTAGATTACGGATGGCAGAAACTAGGTCTTCTTTTTCGATGCAGATAATCATTTTTTTCATACTATGCTCAAAGTACGTACTTTCTGATTCGATTTTAATGCCGAAAGTATATCATTTATGCATTGTTGTAGTCACAAGCTGGAATTATACGCATATCGTCTGTATAAGCGGGTCTAAACAGTTGTGTCATGCGCAATGATGGCGTGTGTCATCACATGTTCACCCATAGATGTCTATGTGTACGCCATCTGTTGTTATTATATGAACGTTATTAGATGCATGTGTCATTACATATAACCTCAACATTGCTCACTTAAAAGTAATTAGTTTAATGTTTTCTATGACAAGGAGTTCCACAACGACATTAGACTGCTACTGCATTTAAATGTCGCAGGGAAATGGTGAAAACGGAGAAGTGATCAAATCCTTAAGGCGCTATATAAATAAAATTTTTCGTTTTTCATAAATAACTTGAACAAATGATTGAATATTTGTCTGAAATTTTGCACATATACGCTTCATGATACGACAAGTTGCGCTACAAAGCCAGATTTTTGAAATTAAAAAAAAAAATAAAAAATATCATTATTTACTTTTTTTTTTACTTTTTTGAGCTTGTAGCGCACATTCTAAAACAAAAATAGACGACTTCTTTCATTAACATTGTGGCGTCACTTGAAAAGGTGGTTTTTTATTTATGAAAAACGAATTAAAAATAATTTCATATTATTACAATCATCCGGTGCTGCCTCAAATGGCAATTTGAGTTAATAACGTAGCTAGATGGCGAACATTTAAATTAGGGAGATTAGAATTTTAGAAGGAGATAACGTAATGTAACCTCCTAGTTTGACCTTATTTTGCTGTTTTTTAGCAAATATGTGTTTTCAGAATTTATTTTCATTCATTGTGATTTGTAGTTATAGTAACTAATAATAATACGAGTGTTAAATAATATTATATAGTATGTTATGAAGACAGCAGAATAATAGAATTCCAATTCTGTAGTGTAATAGTGTTTTTGCCGTTTATGCAACATAAGTGAATTCAAAATGAAAATAAGCAAGAGAACATATTATGGTCGTAAAAAGAGCGCAAAGCAGAGAGTCAAGTTGTAAGTAGAATATGTGATTAATTTTTCTTTCTAATAACAATTTATATATCATTCAAGTTGTTTTGTCAGTATATTCAATAAAATTAGACAAAATCCATGTTATAAAAAGTCCGGGTCGTGTATTAGGACTCAACAAGTCCGATCATTATATATATAATTATTTTTTTTCAATAATGGAAATAAGTAAATACTAAATTCATTTTTTCATTTTATTAAATAGATAATAATTTTTTTTATAAAGAAAATATTTTTAACGTAAATAAAGTATTTTTGTGGCGTAATCATGGAAACGACTTTTTAAGCCTCCTGTAAAATCCGCTTTTTGCGTTTCTTTTATAAAAAAATTACCTTATTTTGATAAAATTTCTTTCAGACTATATTTTCGTCGTTACGCTTCGATTCGAACCCTAACGAAGTCATCATTTTTTTCGAGAAACAAAAACAACTTGTTACAATAATTTTTATTTATTTTAGCGTAAGACAAAGTAGATCAATGTTTTCGCCTGGTAATTCCTCTGAAATTTTGCCTAATGTCGATATGGGTAATGAGGGTCAAAGGTTATCTGATACACTAGTCCCTGAAGATTTGACAAATAGAAACGAGCTTGTTGAATACATAGATGATACAAATAGCTTAGACATGCTTGATATATCTTCCACTTCAGAAAAAAATGATCTTACAAACAGTTCATATACCGATAGGGACCCATTTAGAACTGACATGGAGGATTCATATTATGAATTGGGAGACCAATTACCTACTGGAAGAAGGGTGATCAATATCCACTATTTTTTTAAACAAATCTTTGAAATGAAATTACATCAGCCGTTTTCTTGTGGTCTACAGGACATGTATGTAATATCTGAAAAGAGAAGTGGATTAAAAAGTATATTTACATTGCAATGTAAAATGTGTAATTTAAAAGATACACTTAGTACCGACGACGATGATCCATCTGCCAACATAACAGTGAATGATGCAGCCGTTCTTGGTTGTATAACTACGGGTATAGGCCATACCCAGTTAGTTGAACAACATGCTGCACTTAATCAGCCAAGTTTATCAGTCTATCATTATACAGCTAGTCACAATAAAATGGCTAATGTTATTCGTAATACTGCATGGCAGTCGATGGAAGAAGCGGGCAAAGAAGAAGCTCGATTGGCTAAAGAAGTTGGGGACATTACAGACGACGGCATTCCGATGATTACAGTTATAGCTGATGGGGCATGGTGTAAACGATCGTACAAAACAAATTATAACGCGCTATCGGGAGTGGGGTGCATAATAGGTCAAAGAACCGGGAAAATGCTGTTTTTGGGGGTCAAAAATAAATATTGCACCAATTGTACAAGAGCTGATTCTCTTGGGTTGATAGCCGATCAACATATTTGCTACAAGAATTGGAATGGAACCTCAACAGCTATGGAACCCAGTATTATAGTCGAAGGATTCCGTTCTTCTATATTACATCATGGTCTTGTTTATAAAAAATTAGTCGGTGACGGGGATAGCAGTGTCATGAAAAATTTGAAACTGGCAAAACCGTACGGTAATAATTTAGTTGAAAAAATAGAATGCCGTAACCACCTGTTACGAAATTATTGCAACAAATTAAAAGAACTAACTAAAAAGAGGAACAGTTCCAAAAATCTAGCAGTTCCACCTATTTTGCGTAAATGTTTGGAATCAAATATTACTCGATTGCGGTGTCTAAGGCAATTGCGTTTCGAAAAAAATGTTCTGCAAGTTTGGAAACCAAAATTAACAGTCTTAAAAACGACTTGATCAATTCATGTATTTGGAGATCATTTGAAATGTAATAACTTAGGTTATTTCTGTTCTAAGACTGTACCTGATGATGACAACAAGGTTGAAGGTTCGTAATATGTACTTAGTTTACATACACTTATGCTAATTTCTAAACCGAAATAACTGGGTGTTTTATACTTTATTTTATACTTTTTTGATTGCAGATTTAAAATTTTGCGGGTTATATGAAGATATAATGTGCTGCGTATACCGCTTAGTTCAGCACGCATCAAGTTTGTTGATGGACATGGACAACAATGCCGCTGAATTGTACAATTCAATTTTGTGTAAATTCGTTGGTGGAAAGCGAATAAATTTTTCACTAAAAGGAGCATATCAAACAAGGTGCGAAGCAGCAGCGTTGTCATATAATTGTTCTTCAGACCTGTATTCTAAGATAAATAAATCTGTAACGCAAAGAAGTCCAGGAATGTACACCAAATTTTTCATCGCGTCAAAAACCAAACAGAAAAATTACAACGCTAGGCTACGATTGAATTTTAATGCAGTAAGCAGAAAACTTCATGTGAAAAACCTGGGAAACAATGCAGATCAGGATTATGGATCTACAGAAGACATGCCTGAAAATGTGTGTTTGCAAAAGCAAGAGGAGTTTCTCAAGTCACTAGAAATTGACGAAACGCAGAGATCGGAACTTGAAATAATAACAAGAGGACAAAATTCCAACCCTTTATGGAAACAAGAAAGAGCTATTCGGATTACAGCTTCAGTGTTTGACAAAATTGGTAAGCTCCAGAAGAAAACATCGTGTGTAAAAACGGTGGAATTATTGCTTTATAAAGACTTTTTTGGAAATGCTGCTACGCGATATGGCAACGAACATGAACCAATAGCTCTCTCAAAATTTTCGCATATTTCAGGCTTAGAAGTTCAAGGTTGCGGTCTCTTCATACACAGAGATTACTTATTTTTAGGAGCTAGTCCAGATGGCCTAGTTGGCGAATATGGCATTCTTGAAATAAAATGTCCGTGGTCTGCTTCAAAGTTAACCATTCAAGAGGCAATTGAGAAAAAAAAATAAAGTTTTTAAATCTAAATGCTGACGGGGACATTAATTTAAAACCGGAAGATCTTTACATGTATCAAGTGCAGGGACAAATGGAAGTTTGCAATAAAGAGTATTGTTACTTTGTTGTCTGGACCCCCCTTGATACCAAAATACTGAAGGTATAATATCTTAGATATTACAATATAATTTAGATACCCTTCATAATTCTAACTGTGTTTGAAAATTATGTATATATTATTGTTTTTGTTTTTTTTTCCAGATCAATCGCGATAATCCTTTTGGGAAGAAAAAATGAAGGACAAGCTAATACATTTTTACAAATTATGTATACTCCCAGAAATTATAGACCCTAGACTGCCTCGAAATTTGCCAATAAGAAATCCAGATAGACCTGCCTAATTTTAATTCTTTGCTATTTACATTTCTGAACGTTCGAGATCATTAGCGGAATATTTTCATATGCATGAAACACGAATTTACGAGCAGTAAAAATTGTGAATAAAAAGCCTATATCACTCGGGGATAGTATAGCTTTCTATTAGTGAGATAATTTTTAGAATCAGTTCAGTAGTTCTAGAAATAATAATTTATGATTTATCCCCCCCGTGAGAATCAAAATAAAATATAGCCTATATCACTCAGGGATAGTCTAGCTTTCAATTATTGAAAGAATTTTTAGAATCGATTTAGAGGTTCCAGGGATAAGAATTTATGCTTTATTACCACCACTCCCCCGCGAGAAATTCTCCCCCTGCGAAGCGAAGTTGCCTCTCGTTTTATAATATTAGTATAGATTTTCAATAATGAGAAGTTAAAAATTAAATACTTACCTAAAAACCGTACAGTAAATTAATATAAGATAAATAAAATATATATAATTATAAAATAATACTTTGTAAACTGTACGATGATGTCAATTTATAAGATTTATAAAATATAGAAAACTGATAATTAATGATTTATTTTTCTTTTATAAAATACAAAATATTTATTATTATTATTAAACAGTCTGATACTAAATTGTTTTCCTGAATTCTAACATCTAGCATTATTCTTTACAAAAATCAAAAACCAATCCGTCTAAAACCATAAAATATGGCCAATAAACAATAATTATGTTATTTTCAATAGAAAATATATTTTACATATGTGCATATAAAGCAACTATTTTTATGAACACGATGTCATGTGAATATAATTTTAATATTATAACTCTTCAGCTCTAGCTAGTAAGTAGGTGTAGAAATTTGAACCATGGAACATTTTATAAGCTCTATGGTGTCAACGATGTAAACAGCGCCAATGCAGGCCAGTGTTGCATTTGCTTAACTATGAATATTGTCATCTCTATTCCTATTGGCGGACGGAATTCTCACTGATTTTACCGTCCCTGCACCCCTTTACCTCAGCGAAAACTCAAAAGATTGTAACATAGCGCCTTAAGGTAGATGATCAATTCATGGAAGATGATCTTTCGTAAATTATTGATCATTTAGCTTAGGGATTTGATCAAATCTCACTTTTTATCATCTCCCTGCAACACATATTATAAGAACTATAATAATTTACGATCACATCTAATAGTTAAGGAACTATAGTGACGATTTTACTCATAGTATTTCCTCAAACCTGCATTTTTGTGAAGTCATTAAGGGCGCTGTCCTGAACATAAAAACCGCAGTCTGGCAGCTGAGACCGGGGACAATGCGTGAGTGGACGCAATCAAAGATGTCAAACTGGAGGAGTCCCTAAATATATTTTCTCATGTTTGAAATTTTCTGAGCGATAAGTTCAGGTGGCTTTGAACACAAAAACTCACGTCTGGCATTTCGTACCCGAGACAAACCCCGTCTAGCTAAGGATTCAATATGTCGAAATCCTTAGCTTCCTCAAAATATTCCATCAAGGCTGATTTTTTCAAATCTGTTTAGGAATATGAAAAAATCAGTCTGGCGGCCCGTGCTTGGGGAAAAGTGTGTTTGGCAGCCGGCAGGCCGACGCTAGTGTTATAAAAAATAATAAAACGAAAAATGAATAATGATAAATGTCAAAATTGTCAACCAAAACTATGGTAACGTCTTTAAGGTTAATAATTTATAAATATTTTAGAGGAATTAGGATCTGATATATACATTGTTTTTAAGGTTGTTATATCAAAAAAGTGAATTGTTTAAAATAAAAATTATGGAAGTTTCAGAAGATTCTGATATAGTGACGACGAAGATGATGACTTTTCTGATGAAGAAAAGAGCAAACGTTTTATGAAAGCACTAATTTGCGTATACGAATTTACTTACTAACGGATATATTTAATTTGGCACAGATGTTGAATTGATAACAATATTTCAACTGAGAAGAATATTATTATTTTAAGGGGTGTATTAACGGGTTTATTTGTTCAATTTTCTTCAAAAGCACAATTAAGTTCACGGAATAAACCGGACAATACCTTTATTAGCAAACTAGCGGCCAAGTCCGGCTTCGCCCGGATGTAAATGTAATATATAGGATATAAAAGATGAGAATCATTATCATTAAATTCTCAACGGGTATTGAATTTGCGTGAATTCAATCGCTTTTATTTGTGAATGTTCAAAAATCGTAGAAAAATCTTATTTCCCAAAAGGAAATTTAAAAAATTCTGTTGACCCGATCGCTACCAAACTTCAGAAGATCACCCGCTGGGCTAATCTAAAGATTGTCTGAAAATTTCATCAAAAATGGTATAGCCGTTCAAAGTCCATAGATTACATATACATCGTCGTTTATCTATATAGATTATTAAAATGTAAAAAGTGGTTATTGTGACATAACGATAATAGTTGCACATATAGTATCGCGAAGTTTTTTGTAGTTATTGATATGTTATTTAATATTGTAGAGCATACTTTTGTTCTATCATCAATAGTTTCCGCAGCGCATGCGACAAAAGATGTTTTATGGCATTTTTTTTACACCTTGGGCTACGTTACTAAAGTTTTAGTAAGGATCCCTAATATTGTCTAGCAATAAATATAGCCTATGTTACTCAGGATGAATATAGCTTTCTAATGGTGAAAGAATTTTTAAATCGGCACAGTAGTTTTTGAGTTTATTAATTACAAACATACAAAAATACAAATCTTTCCTCTTTATAATATTAGTGTAGATATACTATATTGTCGGCAGGGTTTTGGCACTGCGAACCGAATTCCTTTGTTGTTGAAATTTTAATATTTTAATACCTGACTTGGCAACACTGCTTTATACAAAGATATTTATGAACACGCAACACGACTTAGTGTACTCACATACATTTTCTTCATACAAATCGCATCAATTGAAATAACTTAGGAGGAAATTGTTTTCCCTTATTATGTGTACTTACGTCATGAATACTGCCTACAGGGTCGGTTATTAGTGTATTTGCCATAATATGGCAACATACACTATTGGCGCCGGTTGGATGGCGGGACCTAGGGGTCGGACCAAAATTTCTCGACGTTTCATAATTTCCTAAACACTTTGGCACCATTTTTAAAAATGCTAATATATACATGCGGGCAATAACTTGCGAAAGAGTTAATTGATTTTAACGAAATTTGGCCCACGTGTTGGAATTCATCACGGCAAGAAGCCTATTTAAAATGGGCCTAATCGGGACATTTTAAGGGTAATTTTTAGGGGTTGAAAAATGTTTTTGGGCCCCAAAATACCGAAAAAATTCTCCGAATCGTTTCTAAATTGAAATTTAACCCTCTGGTAGTAATTAAAAAGTGTCCCTAAAATTTTAATAAAAACGGCCCGATAGGACCGGATTTACAAATTTTATGAAAACCCTAGTTTGCAGATTGTGAACTATTTATTGAAAGGTGTATATAATTTGGTATAGAGGTTCGATTGATAATAATATTTCAATTAAGAAAAAAATCTTATTTTCAGGGGTGTATTAAGGAGTCAAATTTTTTATTTTGCCCAAAAACCAACTTAAGTTCGCATAATAAAGTTACACTGCCTGTATTAGCAAATACACTATATTGTCGGCAGGGTTTTGGCACTGCGACCCGGGTTTTTTACATTGCTATTGGTCAATGTTCAGTTTATTAGTACATCCTTTTCGCGGCTGTATGTTGGCGATTAACTCAAAAACCGCTGGACTGATTGAAATTCGATGTTTACGATTGTGTAGACTTAAAAACTCTACAGTGTAGAGTTTTTAAGTTATGACCTCGTTTTAGTGACGAGCAAAATGGGTCTCTGCAAGACCAGGATCATACTTATACTAGCAAGACCAAGACAGAAAATGCGAAACCAATACCAAATGTGCAAGACTAAGCTAAAAATTATAACTTCCATCGAAATAAGAAACATGAGAATATTTCTCAAAACTTAGTAGATAACGATTTTTTTTCTTGACATTGTTTTTAATGTAGTGATTAAAAAAAGGCCAAATAAGCAAGACCAAGACCGACACTGAATGACCAAGACCAAGACTAGAACGATTTATTAATTTAGTCTTACGAACTATACCGTAGTGAACAATTTACAAGTAAAAATAAAGCCAATATAGGTAATATTGAACATTGTAATCATTATTTTGAATAATTGATTTTAAATATCATTACATTTCATAGGTCTTAATTAATTTGATAATGAGGGCGCGTATCGGGTTTCGAGTTAAACGATTAATTATTAGTGGTATTTGTGGATACGCATACATAGTGCGCGACAAAAGTGTCCCCCCATCCTAACTTTTGAACAAATTGCGAGTTAGGACAAAATCGAGACAAAATCTTAAGGTAGTTGTCGTGGTTAAGGCACACCGTCAGAAAATTCTTAATTTTTGTATACTTATTAAGGACATGATAATACAATTACCCTGAAAATTTGAAGTCGATCAACCGTATATAATCCGAGATAAATTCAATTAAAAATTGGATAATTAACATTGATTGTATACGATCTCTGTAGTTCTGAACCAATTTCTTATTTATAAAAAAAGAACTAACTGTCAGAGACTTTCCAAAAACTGACAATCTTTCAATGCATTTGTTACGAGTTTAAAAAGAAATAAGAAAAAAAATTTGACCGTCTAATTATTTATAAATAACGGTTTAAAGTTCAACAATTTATAGAAAAGTATACATGCATATGAATACTGTATGGGTGACGTTTCCACGGGTACAGTCTTGCGTACAAATTATGGATCACTTAGCTACAAGCTAGTATACTTCTGTGGCACGTATAATCTATAATTTTTTGACAATATTGTACCATGACAACTACCTTAACACATGAACAATCTTTTAAAGATACATTCGTTTCTGGAAATTCAAAGATGGCGTCTAGTGTAGTATCAAGTCAAAAATTTTAGCTATGAAGAGGAGTCAGGTCATATGGTACCTCATTTGAATTATATTTCAATTCTTGACTCACTCGCTTAAAATAATTGAAAAATCATTTCTTCGTTATCTGCTTATGAATAAATAGATTAAAATGCAGGCAAGCCAAACACTTAGGCAAAAAAAATAGTACATTTTAACTTAAATTGGTATACTTAGGTACCTATTGAACAAATAAAAATCTCCTTCAAAAGAATCACTAAAAAGATGAAAATAATGAAATTTTGAATTACAATCTATTGGAACCGAACTCAAAATTACATTACTTTCGTCTTTGTAGTGACATTTTTGAAGAAGGTTAATATTTCTTAAAAGTTTTTTTTTTATTTTTAACTTTTTAGTGGATTTAATTTCACAGATTTTTCTTCGTAATCGCTTTGTTAATAAATTTTAAAATGTTAAAATAGGTAGTTACAGTGGTGATATAATAATAATTTAAAGATTGTAAATTTCGGTTCACAACTATACAGGGTGTCTCACGACATGACTGCCATAGCCTGGGACAGTGTTGCTGGAGTGATTTCAAGTCAAAAATGTGTAATGAACATATACCCGGAACGCTATCCTAACTGAGCTGGAAGCATTTGAAATTTTAGGTAAGTAGTACTAGGAATTCCCTACTAATTTAAAAACCATTTAAAAAGAAATTGTTTTATTGAATTAGTTGCTCAAAATGTCCACCCAGTTGCTGTATACATAGTCTAGCTCTTCTTAGAATTGAAGTGGTAGCTCTGCGAAGAGTCTCAGGATCAGCACGAATAGTTTCTGCGGCATCCATGATTCTAGCTACTAGTTGTTCTCTGTTTTCAATATTTCCTGCATAAACTAAACTTTTCAGTCTTCCCCATAAAAAGTAATCTAGGGGATTAAAGTCTGGTGACCTTGCTGGCCAAGGAACTGCAGAACGTCTTCCAATCCACCGATTTGTATAATTTTGATTAAGAAATTCTGTTACTTGTCGACCAAAGTGTGGACTAAACTTTTCAGTCTTCCCCATAAAAAGTAATCTAGGGGATTAAAGTCTGGTGACCTTGCTGGCCAAGGAACTGCAGAACCTCTTCCAATCCACCGGTTTGTATAATTTTGATTAAGAAATTCTGTTACTTGTCGACCAAAGTGTGGACTAAACTTTTCAGTCTTCCCCATAAAAAGTAATCTAGGGGATTAAAGTCTGGTGGCCTTGCTGGCCAAGGAACTGCAGAACCTCTTCCAATCCACCGGTTTGTATAATTTTGATTAAGAAATTCTGTTACTTGTCGACCAAAGTGTGGACGTGCGCCATCGTGCTGAATACACATTCGTTGTCTTACATTAATAGGAACTTCATCCAGTAATATTGGAAGATCATTTTCAATGAAACGTAAATAACGAATGGCTGTGAGACGATCTTTCAATATAAACAGACCATTGAGATGGTCATCAATAATGCCATACCAAACATTCACCGAAAATGTATCTTGAAAACACTGTTCCAGGCTATGGCAGTCATGTCGTGGGACACCCTGTATAGCTGAGACATCGTGAAACATACATAAAAAACTCCTGAACCGATTTAAGTAAAATTTACGTGCGATCATCCTGAAGGTATGCCCTATTAAATAGGAAAAGAATCATCAAAATCAGATCACAAATGTTGGAGATATGTGGTCAGGGCTCTCTTTCCTACTGGCCCAGGGTCCCGCGATCGATAGGGGCCCCCTTGTTCCTGCCAGATCACCAAATGATAGCCGATATTTATTACCAAAACTGTCTTTCGGTTAAACTATCGTTCGGTTGAACTTTCCGCTGTTGAACTGTCTGCGATTGAACTGTTGAATGATCTGCGATTGAACTCTCGATCGGTGGAACTGTCGTTCGGTTGAACTGTCCAAGGCTCTCCAATAGGTTAAAGACGGCCCTGTATGTGGTAACATATCTACACTAATATTATAAAGAGGAAAGATTTGTATGTATGTAATGAATAAACTGAAAAACTACTGTGCCGATTTGAAAAATTCTTTCACCATTAGAAAGCTACATTCACCCTGAGTAACATAGGCTACTCAAAAACTACTGTGCCGATTTAAAAAATTCTTTCACCATTAGAAAGCTACATTCACCCTGAGTAACATAGGCTATATTTATTGCTAGAAAATATTGGATGTTTTTAGATTATACCGGATGTTTATAGATTATACCGGGTGTTTTTAGATTATACTGGGTGTTTTTAGATTATACCGGGTGTTTTGATTATACGTTACGAAAAACGTCTTATACGAAAGGGACTTCGTTCCAAACGCGTGTCCCGCGACACGTTCCAAGTTTTTTTTTTAAATTTCTTTTTGGGAAATAAGATTTTTCTTCGATTTTTGAACATTCACAAATAAAAGCGATTGAATTCGCGCAAATTCACTACACGTTGAGAATTTAATGATAATGATTCTCATCTTTTATATCCTATATATTACATTTATACCCGGGCGAAGCCGGAGTGGGCCGCTAGTATGTTATATAAAAATATGTTAATATTTTTTTATGTTTTTATTCAATTCAATTAGTAAAGATAGGGGCGACACTTTGACGCGCACTGTATTATTAGTTACGTATTATAAGCGGCAACGTTTTATACCTACATAATATGCCTAATATACATAGATAGCAAGGTAACTCTCGATAAGCTCCGATCAATTTAAACGAAATTTAGCATAAATTAATATTGAATTACATCACGTTCAGGTTTCAATTAAAATTGGCAATACAGATATTGTGTATTATAGATGCTCTAAAACGGCGGTCGGTGACCCAAACGTCTATATTACACAATGGATGTTTTTATTCACAAGATGATTTTTTTAACAATGTATGTTTGTAATCATATCTATGTAATTTTGACCTTTCCTATAACCTATGTAGGTTTTTAATGGAACAAATATATATTATTATTATTATACAGTGCGTATGATTTCTATCATCATATTGACAGTTTATACATGTGCTACAAAACAAGTAATTCAAATACTAAATACTCGACGTACCACTTAGATCTATTAATATTATTACGATGTAATGTTTGTAAGTTTGGGTGTAAGAGGCTTTCTATAGTGAATCTAATTTTGTTGTCAAATTATTTTGAATTTTTTGTTTGAGTCTGTAATATATTTGTGAAAAGTCACGATTGGGTAGAGTAGTGGTGACAGCACTAGACTCGCATTCGGGAGGTACCGGGTTCGAATCCCGGCGAGGGCAGATGTGGCTGGGACTTTTTCCTACTGTCTCTCGCCGAGAAACGACAATTCCTGTACCGGTCATATTGATTGAGGTTTTCCATGGTTTCCCTCAATTAATTCCAGATAAATATCGAGATGGTTCCGTATTTGAGGCCATGGCCAAATTACCTATCAAACTCCTAGTTCAAAAATTACCTACCTTATCCTAATTTCCAATAATTCCTTTATTCGCCCATTGCTATTACATAAGTTGAAGTTGTAAAAAATGTAGAAAATAACGGGAAGTGGTAGATGAAAAAATAGTAATGGTGCGAATGGCGTCTGTTATGACATAAAGTCGAGAAGCGGACGTTAAACGCATTATTATTATTATTATATTATTATTATTATTTTGAATTTTTTAGTTCATGAAAGCGTGTTGTTTTAGTTTTTTTAAGCTCTAATTTTAATTATAAGACTAAAACAATTTTGCATTTGACTATGGGGTAGGCACTGTATGTCGTTGTACATGTTAGCTTGCTTGCTGTAATTTTTCAAGTATTTTTATCCCGAAGATCAGGGTAATGGGACAAACTTATCAAATTATTGTATTGTCATCGGTCCTTGATAAGTGTGCAAAGTTTCAGCTTAATTTGCTAATTATTACGACATACCGCATTATATATCTTCATATCTTCGGAGAATTATATCTGTTAGAGCTACCAGCTGTATTGTAAACAAAATTCGTACCCACAGAAGTGTTCCAAATAGACAAAAATAACAGATTTTATGAATACAGAAAAATGACAATGATAATGTGAATATTATTCCTATTATTAATAGTAATAATTATAATAATAATAATAATGCGTTTAACGTCCGTTTCTCGACTTTATGTCATAACAGACGCCACTCGCACCATTACTATTTTTTCATCTACCACTTCCCGTTATTTTCTACATTTTTTTACAGCTTCAACTTATGTAATAGCAATGGGCGAATGAAGGAATTATATGAAATTAGGATAAGATAGGTAATTTTTGAACTAGGAGTTTGATAAGTAATCGGCCATGGCCTCAAACAAGGAACCATCTCGATATTTATCTGGAATTAATTGATGGAAACCATGGAAAACCTTAATCAAGATGGCCGGTACAGGAATTACCGTTTCTCGGCGAGAGGCAGTAGGAAAAAGTTTCCAGCCACATCTGCTCCCGCCGGGATTCGAACCCGGTACCTTCCGAATGCGAGTCTAGTGCTGTCACTACTACTCTACCCAGCTCGGTATATTATTCCAATAATATCTATATTGATTTATATGTACCTACACATTCAATAAAACTACATACTTAATAAAAAATTACTTTGTACCTCGAAAACATCACCGGTTGTTACGACTATCGGTTTTTGCGACCAAATATGAGTAGACCCTTCGATGTCGTTATAACAGATTTTTACTGTATATATAGTTATCTATTTCGATTTTTTTGTTGTATTGTCGCTGTAACTTAGATGAAAGATATACAATCCAACTTGGTGGTCCAAAGTACATAGCTAGGCTATCAGAAGATGACCCTTGCTCGAACAATCGGACGGGCCGGGGTTTGTTGAAGTTAAAACCGTCAACAATGTAGCAGATTACGGAAGTGAGATGAGAGACGATACAATAACATGGAGCGTCTGAAGAGAGCATAATGGCCGTCGGTCGTAGAGAGACGTGCAGTTCATGACATAACTAAAGTACCTAACAACAGTAGAGAAACAGCTAACAATTCCAGAAGGCGAATACCGTCAACAGCTGCAATGGACGCCTCAAATCGCGAACCCTTCACAGCATAGATAAATTAATATGTATTTGATACACGCTAGGCTATAACTATACAGATAAATCATTGTATGTTCTCTGTTGAGTCGTTTAAATTACAATTTTCTTGAACTAGAGGTCTTGTTCCTTTGCTTCAAAAAAAATTAGCGGTCACAGCGCACGGGTTACGCTAGTTTAATTTAAAAAATATATATTACGTAACTGACTACTAACGGTCCACTAGTAAATATATATTGGACAAACTTCTCAATGGCTTATGCAACGCAAACAACATGTTTATGATTTAAACAGAATTCAAAAATATCAGTATCCCGCCACAAACCATACATCGCTGGTGCAACACAGTGTTTTAAATAAACATGAATTAGGGATAGGAAAGTCGACTCTGACTTTAGTCAAGAATCGATCTTTTAATAAAAATAATCGACTTTTTAGGGTGGAGTTGGCCTGTCTCGAATCGATTAGAATCGATTCTCACTCGATGACTTTTCGACTTTTTTATACATTACTTAGTATAATACTCGCCGCAGTTCTAAAAGGTTCTGAAGTTAGTCACAAACAGCGTCGCAAATGCATATTTTGGTTGTTTTGTGGGAAAGGAAGATTCCTACCACCTCCCAGTTACCGGCACAGTATGTGTACTCGTCGGCGATTGGTTAACGTTCATTGTCTTGTCAATTGTCGCTTTCCCGCTATAAAGTACAGTCCAGTACGCCATTATTGTTTCTTTGATTGTTCAAGATGCCTAATACGGTGATTCAGATGATAATTTGTCTGCTGAGAACCCCCAAAGTCCCACACTCAAGTACGACCAGGATGGATGACTTTAGTGCAAGGAATTAGACCTTTAGATTAAAGAAAAATTAAAAATAATAATATAGCGCGAGTTCGTAGTTTTTCAACCGACTATATCTGCGCAAGCCTCCATTTGCATCTAACGTTAGTACGTTCATAATTTAATAAAATATTAAAATATCTAAGTTTATATACACGAATTACTAAATTTCTAAAAAGTCGACTTAAGATGATTAATCGACTTCAAGAGTCAAAGAATTTGAAGTCGATTCTAAAGTCAAAAATCGATTTAGCGCGCGCTTTTTCCATCCCTAACATGAATTTGATTTTCCTAACACCTCCAGTCTACATATAGAATCAAATTACCAAAAAAGAATTTTTCTGGAAATGGTATACATTCTTAAAGATAAAAATAGTGTAAATAAACGTTCAGATGTTGGAGGTTGTTCAAATATATTTCATAGATTAATCCAAAAATTATAATCTTTTGTATCAATAGTATTCCGCCATTTTAATCTCATTAAGTGCTTAGTTATGTTTTATGCAGGTATAAAAAATACCAGTATAAATTTTCTCGACGCTAATTACAATAAAATAGACTCAAACAATATAATAAATATTATTAAAATCAAACAAATATTTCATAAGTATGTGGACATATTATTTTCAACCGATAGACAAAGTATTTTTAGTTTAATGTGCAAAAACTGTATGTACAGATAAATTATTTTATATTTTTAAGACATTAATTGTACAATCAAATCTTCAAAATTCCTGTTAAAAAAAATGTATATTATCTTTAGTTCTCCGAAGATGACAACTTTTGTCGAAACGTCAGATTAAATTGCAAAATTTTCATTGAATACGGCTTTTATCTTGAATCCCTAAGCAAATTTTTTTAGTGTATTTGCCATATGGCAACATACACTATTGGCGTCGGTCGGATGGCGGGACCTAGGGGTCGGACCAAAATTTCTCGACGTTTCATAACCTCCTAAACACTTTGGCACCATTTTTAAAAATGTTTATATATATATGTATATATATATATATATTTATATATATATATATTTATATATATATTTATATATATATATATATATATATATATGGATTTCAACACGCGGTCCAAATTTCGTTGAAATCAATTAACTCTTTCGAATGTTATTGCGCGTACACACACACATATATATATATATATATATATATATATATATATATATATATATATATATATATATATATTATGACATGTTGAATATCTCACGATCCAGCGACCCTAGGTACTTGACAGATTCATTACTGGATACCCCTTGACGTCCTGAATCCGTAGAGCCCACGATTATGACTCTAGCATTTCTGGAAGCCTAAATATTGCAAAAAGAATCAAAAAGAAAAAATGATCGTGTGTATGCGCTTTAGACCGCACCTTTGAATGTAGAAGGCGTGCTTTACTGGTTCATAAACATGACTCGCAGCCGCGACGTCAACTGAGCGCGACTTTTTTGCGAGAAAGGGAAGGCTTCATGTAGGTATTGTGTGCGTTAGAGAGAATTCGATGCGTTGTGTGAGGAATTATAGGCGCCTGATGGTACCGGTCGAGGACTTGACGATAGACGAGCGAAATATACACATCTATGTGTTGTCGATGTGTTGTTTTTAACTTTTTAATACAGATATTTTATACATGGAATTTTAATTTTTGAAAGGAAGCATATTTTTTGTGGCGAATAGGGACTGTTGTTATGGATTCTGGATTATCGTTGTAGTGTATTTCTGGCGCTATCTCGTTTCCGTATTTTGTTGTCGTTCTTGTCGAATTTTTTCCTGGTTCGAGAGTCCCGTATTTCCCTGGAAATCCTGTCGTTTGTATTTTTTTTATTGTTGCGTAGGATTTAGCTTCCCGTGAATAATAAAAGTGTATGTCTGGATTAGGTCTGGTCTGTTGTTAGGGAGTGCTACCGTGCAATCATTGCCCCATACCCCTTTTAGTAGTTGTCGTTTTCTTGGATTTGTAGTTCTGGAAGTTAGGGATAAGACGCTTAGGTTTTCCTGGAGTTAATTGTTTGAAGTTTGTGATATCGTCCATTATACCTGTGTGGCGCTCTTAATGAATATGATATCAGCTTAGGTTGGATTTGTTTCATATTCAGGATAGTGTTCCTACAGGTTCCGGGAATAAAGTTCCAGACTTCCCGAATAATCAAATTTTCATTTTGAACTAAACATTTTACTTTATCTGAACGGCAATTCTATGTGCGTGCCCAGTAATAAGAATTTGTATTCGTTGGGCATTGATTGTAAATGCTAGGGTGTTCCCGAGGGATAATAGGAACACAAATTTGGTGTCGTTTTCGTGTTGTTACGACTTGTTTCGGTGTTCATACTGTTTGGATTGATTGCACAGACGCTTATGTCCCGTTTGAAGTTTTTATTTTATTTTTTTTGGTATTTTAATACAACTTGAGTATTTTCCCGTGACGAAAGTTCATTGAGATACCGGGTGTCTTGTTTAAGATAAAATTCTGTTGAAGCTGACCCGTTATTTTATAGTGATTTTATTGTTATTGCATCTTCCGGGACAGGTCCCGTTGGTGTCTTCAGACCCATCTACAGGGTGTCCTTGTCAAGTCGGTCAATTATATGAAGTGACTTCTAGCTGATTATTCAAGATTTTACCATCACTTTTGTTAGTAATCAGGATATCCAAAGACACATATACCGGGTGTCTTATTTAAGTCGGACAATTGCTGTGAACTGACCCGCTATTGTAAACCCTCAATATTTTAGCACACCTGTCAGCATATAGTGGCGTCACTACCGACATATACCGGGCGTCCTATTTTAGGAAGATTATAAATTCCAAGTGGATCAGCCGTGGATGGTGTTATATTAGTTATTACGGATAATAACTGTGGTGTACCGGACCTTTATACCGGGTGTTCGATAAAACTGAGTGTATGCACCCTCGTTTCGCTGGTTCTTTCTCAAGTCCAAATTTCTTTTAACGTGTTTCTCGAATGTTTTGTAAATTGTGTTGTGAATTTTAAACTAGTAAAGATCATCATTGACCTGCCCCGTTCTAAGCCTCCTAGTCTGGACTATCTAGGTGTGGCAGCTAACGATCTGAGTCTTGGCGCCCTGTTACCTCCTGTCGGTGGATACGTTAGCCCAATTACTATCTTGGACGTGTTGGTCAACTGGTTGGTCAAGTGTTTGTGTGTTTTCGTGTTAGGTGATAGGATTTGATTCAATCTTCTGTAGGTTAGTGGTTTGGTAATCATTTCCGGGAATTCTAGTATTGCATGTTGTCTGTACTGTGTTGTCTATTTGTCGAGTGGTAGGTGGTAGGATTTTTTAAGCCTTCATTAGGCTATTCCGTTTGGAATTATTTTCGGGAACTCAAATATTGTGTTGTTCTTCTGTGTTGTGTTGTTTACTTGTCGAGTGGTAGGTGGTAGGATTTTTTAGCAGCCATAGTAGGCTGTCCCCCAAGTCAGTGGTTGTTTATCTAAAGTGTTCAGTTGGTTTGAATGTTCCCCATCAATGTTTTTGTTCGTACCACGACCCAGCATCCGCTGATCGCTAGCCGCGCATCTGATTAAATTCAGAATTGAACTTCTTTCACTTGCTGTGGTACAAGGGTGATCTCTAGGCCCTGTGGCACTTCTCCAATCCCTTCTAATACCTCAGAACAGCTTGAGAAGGTTAAGGTCACAATATATATAAATGTGTGTACGCGCAATAACATTCGAAAGAGTTAATTGATTTCAACGAAATTTGGACCGCGTGTTGAAATCCATCACCGCAAGAAGCCTATTTAAAATGGGCCTAATCGGGCTATTTTAAGGGTAGTTTTTAGGGGTTGAAAAATGGTTTTGGGCCCCAAAATACCGAAAAAATTCTCCGAATCGTTCCAAAATTGAAATTTAACCCTTTGGTAGTAATTAAAAAGTGTCCCCAAAATTTTAATAAAATCGGCCCGACAGGACCGGATTTACAAATTTTATGAAAACACTAGTTTGCAGATAGTGACTTATTTATTGAAGGGTGTATTTAATTCAATGTAGACGTTAGATTAATAATAATATTACAATTAAGAAAAAAAATGTTATTTTAAGGGGTGTATTAAGGGGTTAAATTTTTTATTTTGCCCAAAAACAAACTTAATTTCACATAATAAAAGTATAAAACCACACGGCCCTATACAAGCAAATACACTATATTGTCGGCAGGGTTTTGGCACTGCGACCCGGGTTTTTTTTTTGGATTTCTGTCCTAGAAGTTTTACAAAAGTAAATATAAAATTGGTCGACCCTGGGTGGATGGTTATTAACCGTTGCCTGCTATACTAAAATGTCGAAAAATAGGTACATAAAGAGAGATACAAATAACTTGTTTTTGAAAATATCATTTTACGCAAGAAGAGAGTTTGACATTAGTTGTATGAAGAGTAAAAAGGCGTAAAAAGAAAGACACATGCTAGCGGTCTACGCCTCATATATATTTCCTTTTATTCCTTTTTGCTTATTACTCAACAAAGGTCAAACAAACACCCTTCTTACATTACATGCTCTTTAAGTTCTTTTTTGTGAATATTTTATTTCTGTAGGATGGTTTATGAAAAAAACAACAATATGTTGTAGTTGAAACAACACAAAAAAATACACTCAGGTCGCAGTACAAAACACTACTGACACAATATTGTATTTGCTAATACATGCATTGTGAACTTTATAATATACAGTAAGACCTCGCTTAACGCTGTTTCAGTATTATGCGGTTTCTAAAAAAAATGTTTAGCCACTATAACATAAATTACGGATCAGTTTATACAAAACGATTCAATTGTTGATAGAAGTTCAAAGGCAAAACGAAGTGTCATTGATGCAAAATCTTGCTGTCAACAACAGCTTGCTGAACGAAACAGAAAGAGGCAAACGCCATTAGATGACTTCACAAAAAACAAAATATGTCAAATGAGGAACCTTTCTCATCACAAACAGAACTTCTTACTGGAACTTTTATTTGGTTTTTATAAATGTTTTATGAACAAAAATTGATATAAGCAATAAATAAATCTATAATTAATGTGATAAAAAAGTATTTAACAATAAATGTTACAAAATAAAAAAAACTAACAACTCTCCTTATTCTCGGTTCTGTTTCACGTATGCCTATTATTTACGTAAAGCGCTGCTTCGTACAACGCAGTAACTTATTGGAACGTATCTCCCGCATTAACCAGGGTTTTACTGCATTTGTTCTTGAGAAAACAAACAATTAAGTCCCATAAAGTGATTGATTCATCAGATTGTAAAATATGCTCTTGGGAAATTTCGAACTGTGGTAGCAAAATTCATTTTATTACTGTTTTTATTAGCTGTGATTAAGTACTTCACAAAATGTGGCTTGCTCTTTAAAAATTTCAAAAAACATATTTTGTACGGTGGCCAAAATTTAACAGATGTATAAAAGCTATTCTCGATTAATTTATTGTCAAATCAACATTTATCTAGACGAGGGCGGGCGGGAAAGCTAGATTAACTGAAATTTGTAAATTATAATTGACGATAATACTATGTTGCATAAAATTAGAATAATTAAAATCTAATAAACGGTAATGGAACTTATAAACCAGGGTTGAATTTTAAAGTAATATTTGTCAGACATACTAAAATATCGGTCACATGCCTCCGTTTATACACAGACGGTTCTCTGCTGGCAGCGAAAGTAGGGATTGTAATCCAGCGGCATTTTCATCCAGCTGGATCCAGCATGAAAAGATTTTTCATTGCATCCGCTTATAAGAGGGAGTGGAGGGGAAAGTTGCCGATTTCTTAATTTTTCCGTTGTTTATATGCAAAGCGTAGCCTATATACAAAATTTCAGCCTTTTAAGACTTCAGGAAGTATCCTAGAGGTTTTAATGACCATCAGTTAGTGAGTCACGAAATCAACACATTTCAGATGTCAATAAATTTCAAACTATAACAACTAGACAATTAATACCTAGCGTGTTTTATGAGTCTACTAAGAGTATTTTATGCTGAAAATTTCAACTTTCTAGCATTATCCAGACCGAAGCTATGACAGTTTGAAAATACGACGAAACGCTTCCAGAAAAGGGAGGTAGTGTCTTACTTCCTTTAGCTCGTCTTGGCGGGGGCACTACTGTTTCCAAGCCCTTCAAAAGAAATATTTCAAATACGTCCCACGTTTTTATTTCAGTCTGTTAAAAGTCTTAGATTATTTTCTAGTTTATGGTACAGCTGATGATTTAAAATAAAATCGTTTAGTTTAAAAGTTTAATTCACGAGGTTTCTATCACGCACAATTTGCACATCGACTGCCGCCTATACGAAACAAGTGAGAGCGCAGCACTATCTTCCGTTTTTGTTATCTTTGGCTTGTTTTGGCGGGGGCACTACCGTGCCCCTAGATCTATAGATATAAAATACCAAAATTTCTTTAAAATTTCTTAACTTAAAAAACATGGAGTCGTTTATTCACAGAACTGCTTGTACTAAAATTACAGTATGTAAATGAGAGTGAGAAAGATGGAACATGCGATACGTTCTTGTTTAGTGAACACTTGCAGTGCTTGTTTTAAACAATAAATGAAATGTGATGTCGGTATAGAAGGACTCTGGTAGTCATAAACAGTGGAAATACTCTTTCTCTGAAGACCAGTAAAAATTACAGGATATTTCTTTAGCCTCCTTTCCAGCTTCGTGTACAACAATGTTACATATGTTACAGTAGCTATGTTCCAACCTCACTGCGAACATATTACCGTTACGCGCATGCGCAGTAGATAAATCATGTTCCAACCGAGTAATGGAAGGTTATCGAACCGTTCTTTAAGCGTTCCAGACGAATTGGTAAGCGTTTGGTGACGGTTCGTTTCGGTACATGGTCTAAATATGAAACTAAAATGAAACTGTTAAAACTGACATGCGCATTAAGCATTTTGTTACGTTTGTCTAATGGAGGGTAGATAGTTTGTCTGCATAATACTCAAGGAGTAAAGAAATCCATAATAATACTGACTAGTGACAGTTCTTTATTCATTTCACGTTTGTTTTTGCTGAATTGCTGTGCAAAATGATTAATTTAAATATTTTGGTAGCTAAATTAAATTTAAAGATATGAATAATGCATATTTTTCTAATATTAACAAAAATAAGAGAATGTATTGTCGTGGGACACTTACCCAAAATGAAACTTCTATAATTTTTATTTTAAACAACCTTAAATATATTACTATGGTTTTGGTAAACAATTTTGACACATTTTCGTTTCATTACATTTTTTTCCAGCTTATCTCCCAAATCGTTGAATGACGCATAAGAAGTTTCGCTGTAAAAAATAAGGTTATAGATCTCTTATCTTTAGTTTTAATCCTGAGATCTGAAATTGGAAATTGAGTTCTCTCTTTTTGATCACAAAACGGTCACAAAAGCGTTCCAACCATTGTCAACGTTTGAATCGTTACAAAACAGTGCAACATCGACGCATGCGCACAAAACCGATACAAACAGTATCGTTATGATTTCGTTACAGTCCATTTATAGCAGATTGGAACAGAACTCTAGTATAAACAGTTCTCGTGTTTTTAGCAAACAAATGAACAGACATGCGAGATACTTTTCTTTATATTGTAGGTGCAATTATTTCTTTTATTTCTTAAATAATTTCCTAAATATTTTCACTCTGTCGAATTTCGGTCGTGACAGTTTAGTAAGTAATTTAAATTAGTCGCAATATCCGGTTTTATACTATTTTGTAGATATTTAAAAGTATATGGTGGGAGTGTCGTGATTAATACCTGTGCTTCCACCACGTTTATTATTATTAGGTGATTACAATAAAGCATTTTCACGAATTGGAGTCCATTCTCCTTCATTACGATTTCGGTTTTAACTTTATACTTTTGGTAATTAATAACTCAATAATTATTACAAATGGGATTTCTTATTTATTGTATTTTTAATGAATAACGTAAAAAATAAAAACTGAATAATAATAAAAAATACTAATGGGAAATAACAAAAAATTTCAAAAGCAGTCACCTTTGTCTCCTTTTACTTTCGAGTTAAAAAACTTTCATAAATTAGGATTTTTACGAAATTCGAGGCTTTCCCGTCATAAAAATTTAAAATGAAAATTTTAATGAATAGTACGAATATTTTCTTTCAAAATATCCTATCTCTAGTGGCAACGTTGCGTATTGTAATCTGTATCATAAAATTCTCAGCTTGTATTGAATTTGAGCGAATTCAATCGCTTTTAATTGTGAATATTCGAAAATCGAAGAAAAATCAAAATTTCCAAAAAAATCAAATAACATTCTGTTGATCCGATCGCTGGGCTAGTCTAAATATTGCTTGAAACTTTCATTAAAATCGGTCCAGCCGTTTGTAGTCCATAGATAACATACATACATCGCCTTTTAGATTAATTGAGGAAAACCATGGAAAACCTCAATAGATCATCGGTACAGGAATTACCATTTCTCGGCGAGAGCCACATCTGCCTCTGCTAGGATTCGAACCCGGCACCTCCCGAATGCAAGTCTAGTGCTCTCACCACTACTCTACCGTACTCGGTACATATTCAGTGTATCTGACATTTCCTTAACATGGATACTTGCAAAAGAACATGACTTGATTGGGGATTTTGAAAGTATTTTTGTAAGTTCTAAAGGTGCGCTTACACGAGCAACTAAAATTGCTCAATTCCGGGCAATATTGATCAATTATGTACATCAGCAATTCACGGCAATGGCAACATGGAGCAATTATTGCCAAAGATACCGCCACACCATATCACGCAATATGGAGCAACTTTGAGCAACTAGGCAATTCAAGGCAATCATTCATACACTATAGCAATTCAATTGAACTGCCACTGGCTATGGACGAGGTTTTACTGGCAGCAGCGTGTAGTGCTTTTATTATAATAAGTTTAAAACGAAAAAAAAAGAAAAGGAATAGACAGATTTGGGTGCGAACGTATCTAGCAAGACGAAAGCCATCTTTATTGTGTGATGATATGGACAATTATTTATTCAAAAACTTTACCAGAATTGATTTATTTCTTTTTTGTACTTGGTAATTAATATAAAAATGTTTTTTCGGGAAAAAGGACTTTTTTTAAATAAACACTTAATTTTTTATTTACAGCGACGTTTCGTTCCTTGGTTGGAACTTTATCAAGCTTTAATAACTATTATATGTTTTGATTAAGTCGATATAAAAGTTAATATACACATTTAAATATAAATTTGAGTTTAACAATTATTAATAAAAAGTTCATAATAATACCGTTTATTAAAAAAATGTTTTTACAGTCGATGTTCAAATCAACTGTAAAACATTTTTTTAATAAACGGAATTATTATAAACTTTTTATTAATAATTGTTAAACTATATTTAAATGTGTATATTAACTTAAATGTCTCGGAGTGATTTTCAATTACTTCTATTTTTATTAATCCACGTACAGCTGTACTGCACTGTACAATAGAAGCAAAGAAAATGAAATGACAGCGGCGCATCTCATTCCCACCACCGGTCTGTCACCACACGAAAGTGAGACAATAGATACGTATGCAAGCGAGATAGAAGAAAAATTGACTAAAATTTCCAAACCGTGTAGATATTCGGCAATTCATGTCGGCCACTTTGGGCAATAGGAATATATGGAGCAATTCGAAGCAATATTGCCGAAACTATTGCCGCAATTTTATTGAAATTGCTCCAGATTGCTCCATTAATTGCTCCATTGTGTTGCCGGGCAATTATTGCTCAAAAAATTGCTCGTGTAAAGGCACCATAAGATCTATGCCCATGAATGTATAAAAATCTCGAACATTTTTTGTTAAGTAGACCTTACACAATTACCGTAACTTATATAAATAATCTCAAACTGTCTGTCAGATCTCGAATATACACAGTCGTCAGTTTTTTGTTAGCGAGAACCCCCCAGAGAGACATTGTGTCGCGCCGCTTGCAGACGAATGTTCGCAGCGAAATTACGGTCCTGACTAGAAAACAGCCACATTGCAAGTGTTTGTTAATACCTTCATACATATTTGTAGTCCAAAGGTCAAAACGCTTATGTCAGATTTTAAGTAAAATATAATCAATCAGGTCAAAGCAGAGCAATGCTGGGAACTTAGTGTTTGTTAAATGCTTTAAACACTTACAATGCTTAAAACATGCTATTTTATTAATAAGAGTGCGATGAAACAATAAAACAATTATTGTTTGAATTACAATTGAAAAATGTTTGAACCAGAAATATCAGTTTGTAAACTACTTTTATATTTAACACTGGCGGCCCAGTCCGGCTTCGCCCGGGTGTAAATGTAATATATAGGATATAAAAGATGAGAATCATTATCATTAAATTCTCAACGTGTATTGAATTTGCGCGAATTCAATCGCTTTTATTTGTGAATGTTCAAAAATCGAAGAAAAATCTTATTTCCCAAAAAGAAATTTAAAAAATTCTGTTGATCCGATCGCTACCAAACTTCAGAAGATCACCCGCTGGGCTAATCTAAAGATTGTCTGAAAATTTCATCAAGAATGGTCTACCCGTTCGGAGTTCATAGATTACATATACATCGTCTTTTATCTATTATATAGATTATTAAAATGTAAAAAGTGGTTATTGTGACATAACGATAATAGTTGGACATATAGTATCGCGAAGTTTTTTGTAGTTATTGATATGTTCTTTAATATTGTAGAACATACTTTTGTTCTATCATCAATAGTTTCCGCAGCGCATGCGACGAAAGATGTTTTATGGCATTTTTTTTACACCTTGGGTTACGTTACTAAAGTTTTAGTAAGGATCCCTAATATTTTCTAGCAATAAATATAGTCTATGTTACTTATGGTAAATGTAACTTTCTAATGGTGAAAGAATTTTTTAAATCGGCACAGTAGTTTTTGATTTTATTCATTACAAACATACAAAAATACAAATCTTTGCTCTTTATAATATTAGTGTAGATTAATTTATTTTATTGTTTCACGCACTGATAAAATAGCAAATAAATTACAGATTACATTCATATTTTGAGAAATTTAAGGAATGATTTTTTTTTACCATACGCAGGAGTTTTTTGTGATTCTGAACAACTTTTTTTTAATACAATTTTTGATTGTACATAAAGTTTACTTGAAACTCTATTTTTTATTTTAAACGTAGTTGGCTAGATTTTGACTTTTGAAAAATTTTGTTCCTACAAAAAAGATGCATAACTGCTGAAATTTTTATGATTGCTTTTAAAATGAAAAAGTTATTTAGGATTCCTCCTGTAAAGTAAAACACACCGTATATATGTGTTGTGTGTTTTCGGGCAATAACTTTCCAAATTTATTGATTGTAACAAAATTTGGCCCACATGGTGGAATCTATAACCGCACGAAACGTATTTAAAATGAGCCTAATTGGATGATTTTACGGGGTGTATTTAGAGATTGAAAAGCCAAAAAAATTTTTGAAACCGTTTCAAAAATTAAATTTAACCCTTTAGCAGCAATTAAAAAGTGCTTCTGAAATTAATAAAAAAAATCGGTTCAACAGGACTAAAATTACAAATTTTATAAAAATACTTCCAGATAGTGAGATACTGAAGAGTCTATTTAACTTGGTTTTCGATTGATAATAATATTGCAATTAAGAAAAAAAAATTAAGGTGTTATTTTTTATTTTGATCAAAAACAAACTTAAGTTCATGTAATAAAACCACACTGCCTGCGGTATGAGCACTATATTGTCTATATTGTCGGCAGGATTTTGAGCAGCGATCCGAGTTTTTATTAATACAGTACCTACAACCTCGATATAACAAAGCTGAAAGGAATTCGAAAATATTCGTTATACCAAGTAATTCGGTATAATGAAGTTTGTTATATAGAGGTTAAGTTTGTCTAAGATTCATTTTAACAAGGTGAGAAAACCCATTTTCTTCTAAAAACTTATCTTTAAACTTTAAAATTGTGGCCAATGTACTTGCGGGAATTTCGAACTCTTTAGCGATGTCTAATTTTTTCTTTGTAGAATTCTCGTCTACATACTTAATGATTTTTCTAGTGTTTATTTTGTATAATTTTCGTAATTAAAAAAAAAACTAAACATAATTATACCCGTATAAATAGTGATTAGTTCATTTATCCAGTAACCGTATAAATAGTGATTATTTTATTTATACAGTACCCGTATAAGTAGACACTTCCATTTAAAAATTGCAAAAATCTTGTAATTCCGCTGTGAGTCGTTCTGCCTTGTGGTCGTGACCATACAAAGTGTAGAGCGTTTGGATACGCGCGCTTCGCTGCTTACATTCAAAGATTAATTACGGACTGTACACTAATTAAAGATCGTTTATGTCTTACAATTAGGTATGCGCAAACACGCATACATAGCTGAGCTTTTGTTATAAATAACGCGCCACTATACACTTTCAACACAACAGCAACAACTGTAGGTGTTTTATGCCACCTACTTTGTATTATTTTGTACCTCGCACTAATCTACACCAATTTATGTCGGATAATATGTACGTAGTCTGTGCTTTTGCTATAGTAGTGTCCGTTTTAATTCGACATATAGGTAGGTTGACCAAACGAGCGTGGCTGCAATCATAGGTGGGCAAAGCACCGAACCTAAGATCCAACACTTATTAAAGTGCTCAAGGCTGTCGGAACGCCCTGCATTTAAACCACGCTACGAGGCTAAAAAATGCTGTTGCAAGAGTGCCGCTGTCAGTAGATTACTCTATGACAATAGATAGCAAAAATAGCCATAGAAAATGTATTTTAATAAAAATATGATATTTTAAATCAGATTTACCCTATCGTTAAATAGTTGAGTCTTATTCGTCTTCTGAATAAAAAAAATTAAAAAAACAGAAATCAAAATCAAAAAAGTTTTATTCATTAGAAAAATATGGCGTTTCAAACAATAGTCTGAGGAATGAGTGTTACAAATTAATAAGAGAATAATTATTTACGCACGGTCGAGTTATCTCCGAAAAGCGGGACTGAACCTGTCCCGCGCGGGACATTTAATTTTGATTTAAAAATCGGGACGTCCCGCCAAAATCGGGACGTTTGGCAACGCTGTAAGGAACCCTAAAAACCAGAAAATGATAAATGTATGTGGAATTATTACGTGTTATAACGCTACAGAATCCTATGACAGCGCGAGTTCTACTCGAACCCGTTTGTCTTTTTTATAAAAAAAATTGATTTATCTGGTTTTTGTCTGTTTGCTCCTCAAATAACGACATCGCTACACGCTCGACTATTTGGAAACTCTGTGATATTTTCATTTTTAAAATATTGTAATAAGTTTTTATGGAACATAAAATTCTGTCAGAATCTTCATTTTCATATTTTTAATTTGTGTATGTACTGTGCGGACATGAATTGTGAAGCCAACATAACAACACTAAACACACACCACACCATACATAGGTAATATATCGTGCAGAGTCCCTATGTCCTGTGGTCACCTCCTTCATGTTCGTGTTCGGGTACGCGTGAATGTATATGTTCATGTTTGCCTCCTTTGTTCACGGTACAGGACAACAGAAACCATTGACTTAAACTGTGGACCGCGCATTCCAGAACATTAAGGCTGTCGGAACGCTCTGAATTCAAGCCAAAAATAAAGCTTCGGCTGTCAACTGATTGTAGACTTATTCGTCAACATTCTGCAAAAATTCTTTCTCTATAAGATAAAGGACAAATCTAGGTCTCTAATGGACTGATTTTCTAATTTATGTACAATTTACTATAGAAAAAAGTTGGCATTAATTGTGCCAAAAAAACACACGTTTTCAATGTCACACTATGACCTTATTCGTACTTATTTCACAAAACTGTTCCATCACAAACCTAAAGTGACTCTTCCTTTTTCGGAAAAGTTTTTTAAATCTTCAAAATATTTCCAAAAATTAGTGTAATTAATTGACAGCGGCACCCTTGCAATAACATTTTTTAGCCTCGCAGTTGGCACCAGCCAAAAATTGAAACGTGCGGATGATTTGAGCGAGACAGAGCTAAAGAAGGTCACACCCACAATATGTCTTTTGCCTACCTCGCCTCTTACCACTGGGTCTCAGCACAAACAAAATTCAGAGCGTTCCGACAGCCTTAACAGATTTTGATGTATTTGAGCTCATTCGATGGAGCTAAAGATCAAGATGATAGTTTCCAATTTTTATCGTTAGCTCCTCAGTAATTTTTAAATAAACAATAAAAAACTTAACGCGTCCGGACGCTGGATTTCGGAGCTCGTTTCTAACGTTCAGTAGCCGTTTAAAAGAAAAACAAATAATGAAAAGTCATTAAATTATGTTGTTCTTGATTGCTCCGTCCAAAAATTCTCGAGTTTTTTATTGTTCATTTAAAAACTATTGAGGAGCTAACGATAAAAAATTGGGAGCTATCATCTTGATCGTAAGCTCCATTAGATGAACCCAAATAAATAAAATTAATCACTTCTGTAGTGCGTGTACTGTCAATTGTTTTTCCTGGTTTGTTCCACCGTCTATTCTCTGAGTCAATGAGAACCAACAACAGACCTAGTTCGTAATGCGCTGTAGAAGTGCTGCATGGCAAAGGAACCGTCACGTCGTCTCGTCGTCGTGTTGTGGGCCGTACCGGACTTATTAATTTAGTTCTAATGTCAGCCACAAATGACGCAACAATGCATGCTTCTGCAAACTAGAAATAGAATAAAGTCGTTGCGAAGTCAACGTATTATGTACGAATTTCACAGGGCTTTCCATTGTGTAGTGTAAGATAAATACCGCTAATCAACATTATGCCATAAGTCATAAGTCCTGCCGATAATAAAATAATAATAATAATACGTTTAACGTCCGTTTCTCGACTTTATGTCATAACAGACGCCATTCGCACCATTGCCATTTTTTCATGTACCACTTCCCGTTATTTTCTACATTATTTACAACTTCAACTTATGTAATAGCAATTGGCGAATGAAGGAATTATACGAAATTAGGATAAGGTAGGTAATTTTTGAATTAGGAGTTTGATAGGTAATCGGCCATGGCGTCAAAAAAGGAACCATCTCGATATTTATCTGGAATTAATTGAGGGAAACCACGGAAAACCTCAATCAAGATGGCCGGTACAGGAATTACCGTTTCTCGGCGAGAGGCAGTAGGAAGAAGTCCCAGTCACATCTGCCCCCGCCGGAATTCGAACCCGGTACCTCCCGAATGCGAGTCTAGTGCTGTCACCACTACTCTACCCAGCTCGGTTCCCTGCCGATAATATAGTGTATTTATAATTACAGGTTGGACATCTTAACTTATCGCTAACAATTAACTGGTCGCCACTTTCGAAAGTTAGTAACGATTTTACTCCTATAATATTTTCTAATTTTTGAGAGTTCTTTAAGGACACTATTCTGGACATAAAAACCGCAGTCTGGCTGCTGAGACCGAGGACAATGCGTGGGTGGACGCGGTCAAAGATGTCAAACTGGAGGTGTCATATTTCCTCACGTTTGAAATTTTCTGAACGATAAGTTCAGGTGCCCTTGATCACAAAAAATCTAGCGACCCGTGCTTCAGGAAAAGTATGTCTGGCAGGCCGACAAAAGTGTAAAGATAAAATGTCAAAATTGTCTACCAAAACCATGGTAACGTTTTTAAGGTTATTATATCAAAAGAGTGAATTGTTTAAGATAAAAATTATGGATTTCAACATATTCAACCCTTTGCCAGGCAGAGGTTGCCCTCGGTACGAAATGCCAGACGTGAGTTTTTGTGTTCGAGGGCACCTCAAACATGAGGAAATATATTGCCAGCTCCCGTTAGACATCTTTGACCGCGTCCACCCACGAATTGTCCCCGATCTCAGCTGCCAGACTGCGTTTTTTATGTTCAAAATAGTGCCCTTAATGAACTCACAAAAACTCAGGTTTGAGGAAATACTATGAGTAAAATAGTCACTAGCTCGCTAAGTATAAAGACTTAGCCGTGATAAAAGCACTAGAATAAAGACGGAAAAAACGGGTCTTTTTAGTGATCTGCATCTTTGCATCTGAATCCCGTATGTGAGCCGGCTCACTGAACCGGTTCAAAAAGAGCCGAGTTCTGAATATGTTACTGTAGTCTGCCACAGAGTTACCTAGTTCAGTCAATCATATCACGACCTGTATAGAATCAAGAATGCATAGTCAAACATGTGATGCATGAGTCATTTGAGCTGACAGATGCATCAAAGCAAGAACTGATACGTAAGTGTAAAATGTGCTTCTGTGTGTTAAGTGTTTCATTGAGTTATGCGGATCCGTTGATCCGTCAAAAAAAATGAGAAGGCTCTCACGGATCTTCTGTCGGAGTCGGCTCTTTGAATCGGTTCAGATCTGAGTTACCCAATTCTACACTAGAATTAAAAATGTTTTTAAATTCTTACATAATACTTTAAAAACGTTTTTTTTTTTTAAAGTTAACGCGAACAAAGCCGTAGGTAAAGGCTAGTATTTAATATACTTACCTTATATTTGAATCTGTTTACTTTTATGTAAAAACTGAATTAAATAAAGCTGTAATGTCAGTTTAAATTATTTCCAGAGAATTCCCATGTCTAAAAACGAACACGTTTTAACTTTTATTATACAAAATGTCTGAGATCGAGTGCCCACGGACAGGCCAGTGAAATGGAGATAATATTTGTGAGCAGAAAGTCTTTAAACATTCTTTAACCGATGTACCGTGAATAAGATATTAAGGTCACTGACCCTTCATTTCTTTAATGACTTTTTCGCCCACAATTGTTTTTTCTAATTTACTCTCTGTGCTCTGTTGATCTGAAACACCCAGTATAAGAAAATATATTTTTAGCACAACAGAAACGAATAAAAATAACTAAAGTCTACCGTCGCGGTCGGCTATTTTATATTTTAAAAAAGAAAATATAAATCGAGTGCTACAATCTTAGTTGTATATTTGGATCCTGAACTGTGACGGATTTAGGTACTCGACACTATGAATACGTGCCCATAGCCCCTACAAAATCTAACCTAAAAATAAAAAGGTCAACTTTTTTTTTTAATTTTAAATGTAGAAAAAAATAGAAATTGCACGCGATTGAGATAAAACATGGCAGCTACAACAGTAGTAAAGTTTTCGGCTCAACCGTATTACAATCTAGATATAATAATAATAATTCATCTTTAAAGTTCAATTCCAAAATATGTAATAATAGAAATTAGTTTCACGGGTAATTGGAATAAAAAATCAATTTAAACACTTATTGATTGCAACGTTTCGTCTTTATTAAATCAAGACTTTTTCAAGCTCTCAGCATGTTTAAATTATAATAAAACTATGATATAAAAGGCAATTTTGCATTACAAAGATCAATAATAATAATAATAATAATGCGTTTAACGTCCGTTTCTCGACTTTTATGTCATAACAGACGCCATTCGCACCATTACTATTTTCCATCTGCCACACTTCCCGTTATGTTTCTACATTTTTAAAACTTCAACTTATGTGATAGCAATGGGCGAATGAAGGAATTATAGGAAATTAGGATAAGGTAGCTAATTTTAAACTAGGAGTTTGATAGGTAATCGGCCATGGCCTCAAATAAGGAACATCTGCCCCCGCCGGGATTCGAACCCGGACCTCCCTAATGCGAGTCTAGTGCTGTCACCACTACTCTACCCAGCTCGGTTACAATCTAGATCTACAATCTACTTTTACATAAGTGTAATGTATTACGTACTCATCGGTATATATTATTTTTCAAAAGTGTTTTTCTGGCGGTAGGAAATATCTTCCTTATCAAAATTAATTTTTGAAACACAATTTCGGAGATAATTTTTCTCTCTAATGACGAAAAATATATTAATATCTTAAAAATAATGTTTTCATTAAAAAATTACAGTTTAATTTTTTTAACAATTTCATTACAGAAAATAACCTTCAGAAAAAACGAATGTCGTCGTCTGGTGGCAATCTATTTATTTTAACAGTTGTCGGTAATATTAAATGACGTAGTGTTAATGAAATAATTATTATTTCAATTCTATTTAAAAAAAATTGTAATTATTTCATTAACTAATCTGTATTTTTAATCATTGCAGTTTTGCCCGAAGAAGTTAAAAAGATTTAACGAAACGTCGCAAATTTTTTTATTTAGTTTAACTATATATATTAAAATTAAATTGTCCAATTTCCCGTGAAAAAATAAAATAAAAAAAAACTTATAGAATAAAATTTATTTCCACCCTATTATATTAACGGTGCGAAGAATTCGCACGGGTTCGCTAGTATAACTTTAATAAGCATTGGTTTTATTTTCTGTTGTATGTAACAAGTTATTGTTCAGTTAATATGACTGTTATTTAAAACAAAAAGAAAATCTTAGTCTTAATGACAATCATATTATATTATGAAGCTTCTCAAAGGAGAGAGAATAAAATAAAATTAATGTTGTCAAGCGAAAGAAGTACAAAACTATTGTTGGAGGACGAAAATGGTTGCACAGCGCCGGGGGTAAGAAAACGCGTTTCTTCTTTCGCTTAGCCTTATTAAATGAAGACGACGGACACACACACACAGAGAGAGAGAGAGAGAGAGACGCGAGGTGTCCATAATTTTGTGTTACATAATCTGTTAAAATTAAGAACAGTAGGTTTTACACTGTATTCATCAAGAGCTGGTAAATCTCTCAATAGTTATACAATCGTTAACTGCTATTGAACCAATAAGGAAAGTTGGTATTCATGAAGCAGAATTGTCAAATATATAACTATTTTTTTTCTTTCTTTATTTTAAATAAGCCTTTGGCTTTTGTCCAATGTAGTTTCTTTAGTTGTCCATAAATCTGGCTCGAAGGACCAAAAAATGTTTGATATTTCTGGCTCTCAGGTTTGTGTCCTTATTATAAATTGTTCAGTGGGGTGCCGCGACATTTCAACCGCCGAGAGTTCAACCGAATAACAATTCAGCCGGCGACAATTTAACCGGTAACTCGTCCCAAAAAAAAAAAAAAATGTTAACAATAATTATTATTTAAAAAAATGTATTTAAAGAAGACTTTATTTCTTTATTGTCCTTGGTAATTAATATAAAAATGATTTGTCGGGAAAAAGGACTTTTTAAGTAAACACTTATTTGTTATTTACAGCGACGTTTTGTTCCTTGTTTGGAACTTTTTCAAGCTTTAATAACTATTAAATGTTTTGATTAAGTAGATATAAAAGTTAAAATACACATGTAAATATAAATTTGAGTTAAACAATTATTAATATAAAGTTTATAATAATTCCGTTTTTATAAAAACTGTTTTTACGGTTGATGTTCAAACAAGAAATGAAATGTCGCTGTAAATAACAAATAAGTGTTTACTTAAAAAGTCCTTTTTCCCGACAAATCATTTTTGTATTTAAAGAAAGTTCTTCTCATATTATTTTTAAAATGCGAATTCTTTCATTTTAAACAAAGATTTATTTATTAAATTTTAATTTAATTATATATGAATAAATGTATATATCAGATCCTTTTGATAATAATAATTATAAGTATTTACAGGAATAAAGATCACCTGATGAAGTATTAATGAAATACGAAACGTTGTGAAAAATAATTTATCTTAAAATTCATTGATCCTTATTCCTCTAAAATACTTATAATTAATTATATATATTGACTTTATTTCTTTTTTGTCCTTGGTAATTAATATAAAAATGATTTTTCGGGAAAAAGGACTTTATTTATAAGTAAAACACTTAATATTTTATTTTCAGCGACGTTTCGTTCCTTGTTTGGAACTTTATCAAGCTTTAATAACTATTAAATGTTGTGATTAAATAGATATAAAAGATAATATATACACGTGAATATAAATTTTGAGTTTTATTATTATAAACTTTGTATTAATATTGTTAAACTCAAAATTTTAATTCACATGTATATATTATCTTTTATATCTATTTAATCACAACATTTAATAGTTATTAAAGCTTGATAAAGTTCCAAACAAGGAACGAAACGTCGCTGAAAATAAAATATTAAGTGTTTTACTTATAAATAAAGTCCTTTTCCCGAAAAATCATTTTTATATTAATTATATATGTTTCGGCTAAAAAGCTACAATATGTCCATGATATTGCTGCAGTATTATCACTGTGATTTTTATGTCATTTATAATTTTTTCGATACTTAATTCATTTGTAGCAATGTTGTGCCAAAGTAATCATTATTCCTTATTCACTACTTTAAGTATTAAATAGATAATATAATAAAGATATCTTCTTCACATCGTATTTTGAATTTTTTATTTTCATTTGAAAATATGCATGTGTGTAGATTGTAGGTTATAAATATTGGAGTTATAGTTTAATATTTTTAATATTGGAGTTATAGTTTAATGATTCATGATTGATTTGTCTTGCTGTTAAAGTATCGTCGGTTGAACTGTCGTTCAGTTGAAATGTCTCGGTTGAAATGTCCGCGGCTGAATTGTTACAGAACCGCTCAGTGAATATTTGATTACATGAAATATTCCTAAATATTGCCCTGCTTCCTTTGGTTTGGTTCGTCTTGAACTCAGCCGTGCCCCCAGATCAGCGTTGCCAGACGTTCCGATTTTGGCGAGACGTCCCGATTTTTAAATCAAAATTAAATGTCCCGCGCGGGACAGGCTCAGTCCCGCTTTTCGGGGATAACTCGACCGTGCGTAAAAAATTATTCTCTTATTGTAAGTTGCAATTTGTAACACTCACTCCTCAGACTATTGTTTGAAACGTCATATTTTTCTAATGAATAAAACTTTTTTGATTTTGATTATTTTTTTATTAATTTTTATTCAGAAGACGAATAAGACTCAACTATTTAACGATGGGGTAAATCTGATTTAAAATATCACATTTTTATTAAAATACATTTTCTATGACTATTTTTGCTATCTATTGTCACGTAAACGTAATTTGAACTCAAATAAAAAGATAAATATTTAAAAACTTCTGATTATATACGTTTTTTTACTATGTCCCGCTTTCGACGAAAGAATCCCGCTTTTTTCACTCAAAAAGTTCCAAAATCTCGACTTGGCAAAAAAAAAATCAGGCAACGCTCCCCCAGATATAGGTATTAAGTTCACGTTGTTTCTTTTTCGAAACGGACACATTTTCTCGCCGATTGTCCATCCATGAGTATAGGTCTATGGATAAATTATTCTTGGCCTATATTCATGCTATAGACCCTAGTATATAACTTATTTGTCACAGAGCGATGGTAGGTAATGATTAACGCTTGCAGTGGAGGCATTACAATAGGTAATTTTTGATAAAGATCTATCATCTCACTTTAACACATATTTTATTTAGTTATTCTCGTCTAACTCACAAATGAGTTATGTAACATTTCCGGATGGACACGCACACAAAAAAACACACACACATAAAGAGAGAGAGTACTGACCTTAGAACGTTTACCTATGGAAATGCCGATATCTGCCCATAAGCCAAGATGTAGTCAAGACGTGCTAAAAAATAATAGACATTTTATTCTCCTGTGAGAGTGGATAAAAGGCTCTAATAAATAGTTATAATTACAAGAAATAGAACTATAGAAACAGTCTAGCTTTGAATTTAAACAAGACTAAATTCATTAAATTTGGCAATTATGGGGACTTTCCCTCTAGTTTGAACTTAGCAAATGCTACCTCTATTCCCGTAGATAATTGTGTTAAATTTCTAGGGGTATATATAGATAAAAATTTGAAGTGGAACAGTCATGTAGAACACGTTATATCTAAAATAAACAAATATATTTACTTACTAAGGTCAATTAGCAAGTTCGTTCCGATTACTATTTCTTTAAATATTTATCATGCTTTTGTTGAGTCAAACTTGCGTTTTGGCATAATTTTCTGGAGTTCCTCTTCTAATATGGAGGACTTGTTTAAAATTCAAAAAAGAAGCCTTAGAGCTATTGAAAAGGTTGGTCCAAGACAGTCCTGTAAACCGCTATTTAAGAAGCATAACATACTGACACTATACGATATATATATATACTGGAAAGCGCCTCTTTCGTTAAAAAATATCCGCAGCTATTTACAGAAAACATTCGTACCCATGGGTATGAAACACGGACGAAAAATGATTATGTCACATCTCGTGTTAAAGTAAACAAAGAGCCTTAAATATAATATTGAAAATATACAAGTTGCCACAACATATTAAGGATTTACCTTACCTGAAATTTAAAAAACGTTTAAAAATCTTTCTTCTACAGAACAACTTCTACTGCCTTGATGAATTTTTAAGCACGCCAAATTGTTTTTTTTTAATACTGACTTTTTAATGTGTGTATCAATAATAAAATAATGTTAACAATTCTAATGTAAGTTTTATCCGGACTCATTCTACTCTGTATTCGCAGTATTTAAAGAATAAAGTATATTTATTATTATTATTATATATAGGTAAACTTGAAGAGCAAAACCTTATCTAAATACTAAATTTCATCCAAATATTTAGAGCCGTTTTCGAGATACGCGAAATAAATTAATTATTTATGTACAAGAATTACTCCTTTAAAAATACATATTAGAGTAGACTGTTTCACATGCTATTGGTAAATGTTTTAAGGCCGTGACATAACAACGGACTGAATGAATCACATCTGTCTCTGTTCGTTCCTATTATGCGTAGATATTGTATTATGTAATAAAAACTGTTCTCGCGTTTTCTGTAATAAAAACCCAAAAACATAATAGAACCGACCGGATTTATTATTTTACTTTTCACACATTTTTAATTGCTTATCTTATAATTAACTACATTCATGATATAGTGGCATAACTAGAGAATGGTTCGGTTGGCATAATGCCAAGGACCCTGCTGAGTTGCAGGACATATTGTCAGAAAATCTGTTTTGATCTTAAGTAGAGTTGGAAAACTTAGATCTGAACCGGTTCAAAGAGCCGACTCCGACAGAAGATCCGTGAAAGCCGTCTCACTTTTTTTTGAGCCGACGGATCAACGGATCCGCATACCTCATTGAAACACTTAACACACAGAAGCACGTTTTACACTTACGCATCAGTTCTTGCTTTGATGCATCCGTCAGCTCAAATGACTCATGCATCACATGTTTGACTATGCATTCTTGATTCTATACAGGTCGTGATATGATTGACTGAACTAGGTAACTCAGTGGCAGACTGCAGTAACATATTCAGAACTCGGCTCTTTTTGAACCGGTTCAATGAGCCGGCTCACATACGGGATCCAGATGCAAAGATGCAGATCACTAAAAAGACTCGTTTTTCCCATCTTTAATTTCGAACTGTAGTCGCAAAATTCATTGTATAATGTAAACAAATGTTTGACCTATAGGTATTTAAACGAATGTTATTTAGTATTGTTCTACGAATTGTGTAATGATTTATGTTATGTAAGCTGCGAATATTGATATTGAAAAGATTGTAATTGGGGATGCAGTAGCTTTCTGTGTTAAGATTAACATTGATTGCATTGATTTGCTGCTTAAAATTTTCAAAAAACTGCAAAATGTTTGCCTCACAGGGAATCTGAACCGAAAGTCGTTGGTCCGCGTTGGTTTGTGCTGGTCTGTGCAGATATAGTGTGCGAAATCAGGCGGGTTCGTGTTGGTGTAGTGTGCGCGGTCTTTAAAACAAATAAATTCGGGAATCTCTGACCTAAACAATCTTGGATTTGCCGACATGGGAACGTAACACGAGCATGTATATTTAAGGTCAGTATTCACCCTTTTTCGCCCGCATGTAAAATGCGCTTACTCAAGTTTCGAAAATCTCTGATTTGTATGAAAAATCTTATTCAATCTTTAATGTTAATGCTTCAAAATAAACTAGAAATATGTATCATTCTTGTTTTGAACAGAAAAAATTAAATTTGAAAACAATTAATGAGCAAACCAAATTTGTCGGTATTTTTAACATAACTTTATAAACAAAAATTTATAATGAGCCTCACCCTCATAAGCTCACATAAAAAGTTTAACTTCTTTTGTTTTTAATATTATTCCTAAGTTTAATTTTTTTTATGTGAAACTAATTAATAATTCATCTTTAAAGTTCAATTTCAGATAGGTATATGTTATAATAGAAAACAGTAGCACGGGTAATTGGAGTAATGAAAATAAATCAATTTAAACACTCGTTGATTGCAACGTTTCGTCTTTCTTTAATTAAGACTTTTTCAAGCTCTCAAAATGCTTAAATGATAGTTAAACTATGATAGAATATGAAATTTAACATTACAAAAAACAATTAATTTAATTTAATTAATATAATTGTTTTTTGTAATGCCAAATTTCATATTCTATCATAGTTTAACTATCATTTAAGCATATTGAGAGCTTAAAAAAGTCTTAATTAAAGAAAGACAAAACGTTGCAATCAATGAGTGTTTAAATTGATTTATTTTATTATTCCAATTACCCGTGATACTGTTTTCTACTAATTAATAATGTTTACACTACTTAGCAGCACACTATAAACTTCTGTCCTTGTCAGTTTCATTTAGGAGACAAACTAACTTCCCCTTTATTTGCCAGTTCTACTTCCCTTCGATTTCTTACTTTTTTCAAACAGATACGTCGCTAAAGAAGTTAAACTTCAAAACGTTAATTTACCTTTTCGTAATTTGAAGTCTCGGGACGTTCTGTAGAGAAATGTTGACGAATATCACGTTTTTTGATTCAATTTTTAGGACAAAAATATGCGTTTTTTCAATTTTTTTAGCGCCAAGCCAAATTTTGTGAAGCTTAATGCTTAATCATAGTTAATAAAAACAATAACTGAGATATCCGGGATACAAAGCTATAAAAAAATAATAATCATTTGCTAAACTTAATTATCAACATTAATGTTATCACCCATGATTATTAAAATAAAAATACAAAATTATCAGGAATGTGGACAGTAGATTGTTAAAAACGCAGACAATCAATTCCGCGACGTTTCGACCATCTTATTTGAGTTTCATCAGACGTCAAGAACATACATACCAATAAAAATTACACCAAAAAAGTCAATACAATAAGTTTATAAAATTAAAACAATATAAATATACCTTGATTTATGATGAAGGCCAAATAAAATGGTCGGAAATAAATCAAGGTATATATTTTATACTGTTTTAATTTTATAAACTTATTGTATTAACTTTTTTGGTGTAATTTTTATTGTTATGTATATTCTAGACGCGTGATGAAGACCAAATAAAATGGTCGAAACGTCGCGGATTGATTGTCTGCGTTTATAACAATCTACTGTCCACATTCCTGATAATTTTATATTTTTATCTTAATTATCAACATTTCTACAAATATTTTCATACCTAATAAAAGCAGTAATAAGATGCATTTTGCGAACACAATTCGCCCGAAAGCATATTTTACGATTTCAGGGATCAGGCACCTCACTATAAATCTTTAAGTTAAACGTGGGTAGTGCCATTATTTTTTTTTTTTTTGAATTTGACGTTTTTGAAGTTTTTTATAATGCTTTTATAAAGTAGACTTTTCAAAAATAAAACATGATAATGAAATTAAAATCTAATGAGTATAAAACTCAAATATGAAAATAAACTTTGTCAAAAGTAAAAAACGTAAATTAAAAGTTCTTTTTTAAATATAATTTACGTTTGCGTAGTCAGTTCTACTTTGACCGCACTTTTATTTTAATTAGTTTTTTCTTGTTATAACTCATAAGATAACTAAGCTTGAGATTAGTCGAGATCGTAAGAATACCTTTGTTTACATGCTTTGTTTATTACGAACGCAAACTTAAACTATAATGGAGTCAGTATTATAATTAGCGGTCTGCCTGCGACATTGTCTGCGTACTATAGTAGATACCCGATTATTTTTTTTTATATAAAACTAGCGGCCCAGTTTGGCTTCGCCCGGGTGTAAATGTAATATATAGGATATAAAAGATGAGAATCATTATCATTAAATTCTCAACGTGTATTGAATTTGCGCGAATTCAATCGCTTTTATTTGTGAATGTTCAAAAATCGAAGAAAAATCTTATTTCCCAAAAAGAAATTAAAAAAAACTCTGTTGATCCGATCGCTACCAAACTTCAGAAGATCACCCGCTGGGCTAATCTAAAGATTGTCTGAAAATTTCATCAAGAATGGTCTACCCGTGTGGAGTCCATAGATTACATATACATCGTCTTTTATCTATTATATAGATTATTAAAATGTAAAAAGTGGTTATTGTGACATAACGATAATAGTTGGACATATAGTATCGCGAAGTTTTTTGTAGTTACTGATATGTTCTTTAATATTGTAGAACATACTTTTGTTCTATCATCAATAGTTTCCGCAGTGCATGCGACGAAAGATGTTTTATGGCATTTTTTTTACACCTTGGGTTACGTTACTAAAGTTTTAGTAAGGATCCCTAATATTTTCTAGCAATAAATATAGCCTATGTTACTCAGGGTGAATGTAGCTTTCTAATGGTGAAAGAATTTTTTAAATCGGCTCCGTAGTTTTTGAGTTTATTCATTACAAACATACAAAAATACAAATCTTTCCTCTTTATAATATTAGTGTAGATTCACCCCCATGCCGTGTGGGTAGTGTTTTCAAAACATGTATTTCTTTTTTAATTTAAGTAATTTCAGAGATACAGTTTATCCTTTATGAAGGTGTCCATCACTCGGTTCACACCCTTAAGAGTTATTTTTAGGATAAAATGTAGCCTAGATCACTCCTAACCTGTTTGTGAAGTGCCATCACAATCGGCACAGCCGTTTCAAAGATTCGCCGAGACAGACAGAACAAATTAACTGAAAACTTTATTTATATGTATTCTTTTTCTTTAAAAAAACTTAAAAAAAATATTAACCTCCTTCAAAAAAATCACTAAAAAGATGAAAATATTGAAATTTTGAGGTCGGAGCTAATTTCATTACAAAAACTTTTAATTACATATCTACTTTTATTAAATAGGCGCCGACCTCAAAATTTCATGTGATGTTTTTGTAATTAAATTAGCATCATAATCGCTTTACAAACGTTGGAGATATGAGGTAGCATACATTAAAAAATATGTTTTTTGACGTCGTTTAAAAACGGATGAACCGATTTCAATAAAAACTCTATGGGACCACCTGGGATGTATACTCGTTCGAACAAAAAAATAATTTTCCAAATCGGTTCAGACGTCTTTGAGTAATCGGGGAACATACATAAAAAATAAAAAAAAACGAATTGAGAACCTCCTCCTTTTTTTTGAAGTCGGTTAAAAAGAAAAGTAGCCTAAGTTACTCCCTATAACATCAGCTATCTGTCAGTGAAAGTCCCGTCGTTATAAAATTATGGGTATTTTACTACCTATTTTCCGACTTTTATCGGGATTTTTCAGGTGGTTCACAACCCAGCCACTTCTTTGGAAGAGTCAAAAATCACGTCCTCAGATAATTGGCCGTAGACAGTTGCACTTGAATCCAAACACTAAACTATCTGAAAAAAAAGTTGCGTTTTGTGTTCACCTTTCCACTGGTATCTTGGGTTCGTTGATATATTTATTCTGTAAAAAGTTACACTTCCAAAACAAAACCCGGTTCACAACCCAACACAATCCCCTTAGTACAAAAAAGCTTAGCGTGTCATAGGTTGCCCATGCCTGCTTTAGCCTGTCAATATAATCCTATACCTATTTATATAGTTTAATAATATTTTACTTTCATCACGAAGTTTTTTTACAAAACTGCGAGATTTATTAGTTTTTAGTTTGAGGGTGTCATTAATTTTTACGAGATCCGTTTACTATAGATATAATATACTTTTATAGCGTATAACCACTGATCTTTATATTGTACTAACTGGATATCTGATTCCTATCAATTCTGCACTACGTTTTTCAAACGGAATCTCTGTGAGTAATTCCGAGTTCCTTCGAGTATTTCAAGGTTACCAGGTTATAAACTAGTTTTTTTTTATGTACCGAGCGGCGTAGCGTAGTGGTGAGAGCACTAGACTCGCGCGCGGTTCGAATCCCGGCGGGGGCATATGTGACTTAGAGCTAGTGCCTCTCAACAAGAAAGGATAATCCCTGTACTGACCATCTTGCTGAGGTTTACCATAGTTTCCCTCAATTAATTCCAGATAAATATCGTTTGACGAAAATAAATTATCCGGGTTAATGTATAAATCAATGGATAAATATCAACCCTTTTTTTCAATATCTCTTTTTATGAAATGTGACGTGGGTTTTTCTTTTTATTGCAAAAGTTTTACAATTCTTGGATCTTGTTTCGGGTAGGTATTTTTTTATAATTAGATTTTTTAAATTAACTCTATAAAAATGTAAGCACTTTTACTTCGACCTTCCTTTAAAAATTTCTTTATGTTTTTGGGATTGTACTTTTAATTGAATTACAATTTTTTTAATCACTGATATTTCGAAATTTGGATTTACGTAGGTAGGTCTAATCGCTGGGTTAATTTTAAGGTTTCTTTTGTTGCGTTGAAAAAATATATTGAATACTAGTAGGTATAATTATTTCTAACCGACTTCAAAAAAAGATTGAGGTTAGAGATGGGAAAAACGGGTCTTTTTAGTGATCTGCATCTTTGCATCTGGATCCCGTATGTGAGCCGGCTCACTGAACCGGTCCAAAAAGAGCCGAGTTCTGAATATGTTACTGCAGTCTGCCACTGAGTTACCTAGTTCAGTCAATCATATCACGACCTGTATAGAATCAAGAATGCATAGCCAAACATGTGATGCATGACTCATTTGAGCTGACAGATGCATCAAAGCAGGAACTGATACGTAAGTGTAAAATGTGCTTCTGTGTGTTAAGTGTTTCACTGAGTTATGCGGATCCGTTGATCCGTCGGCTCAAAAAAAAGTGAGTCGGCTCTCACGGATCTTCTGTCGGAGTCGGCTCTTTGAACCGGTTCAGATTTGAGTTACCCAACTCTAGTTGAGATTCTATATTCGCATTGTATGTATTTTTTTATGTATGTTCACGTATATTTTCGTCAATTGTAAACGGTTTTGAAAAATTTCAGCGCCATTTTGTTCAGAATGCTACCGCACTTGTGCAACATAGTTTTTATTAAAATATGTTCATCCGTTTTTAAGTGACATCAAAAAAACATATTTTTTATATGAATGCTACCTCATATCGCCAGCATTTGTGAACCGATTTTAATTATGATTCTTTTCTTATTTAACAGGGCATACCACCCACATAAATTTTACTTAAATCGGTTCAGGGGTTTTTTATTATAATTTATAAACAAAACAACTACCTACGAAATTAGACAATATATTAACCTTCTTCAAAAAAGTCACTAAAAAAGGAAAATAATGAAATTTACATAATTAGTTTACAATAGTGCTCTATTTGTCCACTACGCGCGCTGTAACCGATTTGGTTATCCCCACCATGCACTCTACACGCAGCAAATACATAATTATGCCATTATTATAGTATCTCATTTCAAAGCTTTATGAAAATCTCTTTTAGATATTTTCACGGTAGTTCACAATAGTTTTCATTATGGTCTTCATACTTTTTTTATTTAATAAATATTTCAAATGTAACTTATAAATCGCTTCGAAAATGTTATTGTGTCCTTAAAATTACATTAATAGTACCTTATTAATTATTATATACATATATAATAGGCGATGTATGAATGTATGTATAATATTTATGGACTCTAAAACGGCTGGACCGATTTAGATGAGATTTTTAAGCAATCTTTAGATTAGCCCAGCGGGTGACCCTCTGAAGTGTGGTAGCGATCGGATCAACATACTTTTTTTGTTTTTGTTTTTGGGCAATTTTGATTTTTCTTCAATTTTTGAATATTCACAATTAAAAGCAATTGAATTCAGGCCAATTCAATACACGTTGAGATTTTTTTGATAATGATTCTCATCTTTTATATCCTATATATTATATTTACATCCGGGCGAAGCCGGACTGGGCCGCTAGTAGCTAATAAAAATTGAGAGGACAGTGTGGTTTAGAGGTTATAGCGTGATGGTTTCTTGACTGAACTGTCGTGGGTTCGATTCCTGCCTCATGGATGTTTTGTGATGTCGTTTAGATTTAAGTGAATATGTTGTTTTATGTAATTAAGACGCTAATAACCTAAGTGGCCGAGCATCTATAATCTACAATAAATTAAATATAAAAATTGAAAATATCTAAAAAACAAAAGTTAAGCGTCTATAATCTACAATTTATTCTTCTTCTTCTAGAGCAGCTAGTTTTAACTATTTGCATTAAATTTGTATTACATTGTTTTAAATTAATAACCGCACCAAAAGTTTTCCAAAACGGAAAAAAATCTCGTGAAAAATTAAACATCCCATTTGTACATATCATTGTTTTAACATCACTGGTATACAATATTATAGTTTACCTCGCTCAATGAATGACGTTTGGTAACCTCTGTAAATTACTGACCTTGAGTTTTCTGTTTTATTTATTCTATGACTTTGATGTAGAAACGTTTTGATAGTTACATAACTGTATAATTTGTAAATGCCTTTAAAAATTCAGTTTGTTGTTTGAATTGTGCTGCCGATTGTAGTTATCGCTTTTGTGCGTTATTATTATTATTGTTATTTATTTTTTTTGATAAGTGCTAATACTCAGATTATTTTATAAACGCTCCAGAGTGGAGCTCATTAGTGTTGTGCATAATGATACTTGGTAAAACTTGGAACTTAAAAAGTGAATTGTGTATTTAAATTGGTATCCATTTGCAATATTATTCACAAAGTATGTCTTTTGTTAACATTTTTGTTTACTAAACATTTAACATTATGCTTATTTTCTTAAACATACTTCATAGTAATATTATTTTAACTTTCAATAATGATCTAAATTTTTGAATACGAGTATTAAAAAAAATAATATTCAATAATATGGTTGAAAATGTGGAAAAATATTTGATTTCTATTTTCGGATCTAATATAAAAACTTTCCATTGTATTGGGAAATAAAATAAATTAAAATTAGAGTTTAAAAAAACTAAAATAACACGCTTTTATGAACTAAGAAATGAAAAATAGTTTGACAACAAAATTTGCTTTACTGTAAAAAGCGTGGAGTGCTATACCTACTTAAATTTTCATAACAGCTCTACGTTTACAATAAGCTAGTAAATGAAAAAATTATTGCCGATATTAAACACTCCACGCTTTTTACAGTAAAGCTAATATTGTTGTCAAATTATTTTGCATTTTTAGTCCATAAAAGCGTGTTGTTTTAGTTTTTGAAATTTTAATTTTAATTATAGGTAAGACTAAAAAAAATGTCATTGCAATTGGCTATGAGGTAGGCAACTCAACGTACGTCACTGTACAGCGTGTTAGCTTGCTTGTTGTAATTTTTCAGGTTTTTTATCCTGAAGATCCTGGTCAGGATAACGGGACAAAATTGTTAAATTATTGTATTGTCATCGGTCCTTGATAAGTGTGCAAAGTTTCAGTTTAATCTGACGTTTTGAAATGTGTGAATTTCACGTTCAAAAATTTCATTACAAACAAACATGCAGCTGTGAAGCTAATAAAAAACCCGGGTCGCAGTTGACTCCTTAATACACCCCTTACAATAACATTTTTTTTCTTAATTGAAATATTATTATTATTATTTCAGTAAATAATTCACTGTTTGCAAACTAACGTTTTCATAAAATTTGTAAATCCGGTCCTGTCGGGCCGATTTTTTTTAAATTTTAGGAACACTATTTAATTACTACCAGAGAGTTAAATTTCAATTTTGAAACGATTCAGAGAATTTTTTCGGTATTTTAAGGCCGAAAAACTTATTGCAACCCCTAAAAACTACCCTTAAAATAGCCCGATTAGGCTTATTTTAAATAGGCTTCTTGCGGTGATGGATTTCAACACGTGGGCCAAATTTGGTTAAAATACCGAGCTGGGTAGAGTAGTGGTACAGCACTAGACTCGCATTCGGGAGATCCGGGTTCGAATCCCGGTGGGGGCAGATGTGGCTGGGACTTTTTCCTACTGCCTCTCGCCGAGAAACGGTAATTCCTTTACCGGCCATGTTGATTGAGGTTTTCCATGGTTTCCCTAAATTAATTCCAGATAAATATCGAGATGGTTCCTTATTTGAGGCCATGGCCGATTACCTATCAAACTCCTAGTTCAAAAATTACCCACCTTATCCTAATTTCCTATAATTCCTTCATTCGCCCATTGCTATTATATAAGTTGAAGTTTTGTTTTAAACAATGTAGAAAATAACGGGAGGTGGTAAATGGAAAATAGTAATGGTGCGGATGGTGTCTGTTATGACATAAAGTCGAGAAACGGACATTAAACGCATTATTATTAGTGTATTTGCCATATGGCAACATACACTATTGGCGTCGGTCGGATGGCGGGACCTAGGGGTCGGACCAAAATTTCTCGACGTTTCATAACCTCCTAAACACTTTGGCACCATTTTTAAAAATGTTTATATATATATGTATATATATATGTATATATATATTTATATATATATATATATATATATATATATATATATATATATATATATATATATATATATATATATATAGTATATATATATGTGTGCGGGCAATAATTTTCGAAAGAGTTAATTGATTTCAACTAAATTTGGCCCACGTGTTGAAATCCATCACCGCAAGAAGCCTATTTAAAGTGGGCCTAATCGGGCCATCTTAAGGGTAGCTTTTAGTGGTTGAAAAATGTTTTTGGGCCCTAAAATACCGAAAAAATTCTCCGAATCGTTTCAAAATTGAAATTTAACCCTCTGGCAGTAATTAAAATGTATCCCTAAAATTTTAATAAAATCGACCTTACAGGACCGGATTTAAAAATTTTAAGAAAGACTAGTTTGCACATAGTGAATTATTTACTGAAAGGTGTATATAACTTGGTATAGAGGTTCGATTGATAATAATATTGCAATTAAGAAAAAAAATGTTATTTTAAGGGGTGTATTAAGGAGTAAAATTTTTTATTTTGGCCAAAAACCAACTTAAGCTCGCAAAATAAAGCCACACTGCCTGTATAAGCAAATACACTATATTGTCGGCAGGGTTTTGGCACTGCGACCCGGGTTTTTATTATTATTACTATTATTATTATTATTATTAAATTTAGTTAAAATCAATTAACTCTTTCGAAAGTTATTGCCCTAGGTCCCGCCATCCGATCGACGCCAATAGTGTATGTTGCCATGTGGCAAATACCTACACTAAAAAGCGTATTTAAAACATTGATCCATCATCATGCCTGAAAGAGATTTCATTTTGGAAGTGTGCTAATACTGTAATAAATTTGTTTTTGTTTCAGGTCGGTTGCGGCGAAATCAGCACACATTGGTGAAAATAACTATCGCTAATAATTATTATGGTAGGTGAATAAATTCTCTTTAATTCTCATTAAATATCTGCATATTATACCCACTTATTATGTGTTATGTTACATTTTAACGAGTTAATTATAAAGAGATTATATTTATTGAGCTTTATAATCCACAATTTAATTATGGGTTAGATTCTTCACAAATATCCTCCAAGGGTAAGTTTTTCGTCTGCAGGTAAAAGGGGAAGAAATGACACAATAATATTTAGGACAAGGGAATCGTAATTCAGTTCGTAAATTCCATAGACAACGAAATATGTAGACCGTGCGCTGGCTGCATCCCGTATAGGGATTGCATTTTCAATCCAGCTGGATTTATGCTGTATCAAAGCAAATCCAGCTGGATCCAGCATTAACCTATTTTTCAAATAAATGAAACCATTATTCTTGGATTCTAGAATCTTTTATAACAATTTATCTACATTTACATCAAATATATATTACTAGCGGCCCAGTCCGGCGTCGCCCGGGTGTAAATGTAATATATAGGATATAAAATATGAGAATCATTATCATTAAATTCTCAACATCTATTGAATTTGCGCGAATTCAATCGCTTTTATTTGGGAATGTTCAAAAATCGAAGAAATTTAAAAAATTCTGTTGATCCGATCGCTACCAAACTTCAGATCACCCGCTGGGCTAATCTAAAGATTGTCTGAGAATTTCATCAAAAATGGTCTACCCGTTTGCAGTCCATAGATTACATATACATCGTCTTTTATCTATATAGACTATTAAAATGCAAAAAGTGGTTATTGTGACATAACGATAATAGTTGGACATATAGTATCGCGAAGTTTTTTGTAGTTATTGATATGTTCTTTAATATTGTAGAACATCCTTTTGTTCTATCATCAATAGTTTCCGTAGCGCATGCGACGAAATATGTTTTATTGCATTTTTTTACACCTTGGGTTACGTTACTAAAGTTTTAGTAAGGATCCCTATGTTACTCAGAGTGAATGTAGCTTTCTAATGGTGAAAGACTTTTTTAAATCGGCACAGTAGCTTTTGAGTTTATTCATTACAAACATACAAAAATACAAATCTTTCCTCTTTATAATATTAGTGTAGATGAGTAATTTTTGGCGTTAGTAAAGTACTTTAATAATAAGTAATAGTTTGGGGTATTATTATTAATTATCACAACACTGTCATAAATCACCTAAATTGATATTGTAGATATCTGAAACAGTTATTCATTTACCTATTTTAGTAATTATGTTGTCTCAGTTTCTCAGTCTCAATAATTTTCGAAATCAAATTCCGTTGTCCGCTTATAAAATCTTTTATTAACTTTTATTAAAAATTCAACTTTAATATAAATTATATAATTTAAGACTTGACTTGTCTATTAAAGAAAGAAGCCAATCAATTATGTAACAGTTTTGTTTTTCCCTTCTAAAAGTAAGATCTTAAAAAAGAAATGTTATTGATGGTGTTATTTCCTAGCCTACTTCTTAAAGAACTGCAAATATACCCAACTGCGGGAAAGGCTCTCTCTGCCTCTACGCTGGTTCGTTTGATAGTCATCAAATAATCATAGATTAAAGCTAGATTTTTACCGCTTACTCCCTCGCTTTCATAAAGTGCCTTTTCTTTCTTTCAATATCTTATCATAATCCTTCTCAAACCCAGTTCATTACTTGTTTTCAGCTAATTGTGGATCCGCACCGCTGGATCCAGCAAGACCAAAAATATGCTGGATCCAGCAAGATTGCTAGATCCAGCATTACAATCCCTAATCCCGTATGAAAAATCCGATGGATTCACTCCGATTGATGATTTAAGTTCACAAAGACCTAAGGAAATTTTGAAGGTCCTCGGAAAAAATTGGGGTGCAATTTTTTTTACCGGGCTATGGGAATTATCAGTTAAATCGGTTTGTGAGTTTGTATGTCCGCTAAAAACGCGAGAACTACTAATCGGATTTGAATGCGATTTTTACCATTCGATAGTTTATTTCTTGGAAAAAGTTTAGGTCTATAATAACTGAGTGATCCGGCTTCATCCGGTTGAAAAATAATTTAAGTTCATAATTATAAAAGCGTGGGTCGTGACTATCATACAGCTTACAACCCACGCTAAATTATTAAAATTATTATTGAACATTATTTGCATCCTTTTTATTACACTGCAATAAAAGCTTGCTTATAAATGTTTTTTATCTAATATTTTTTAATAATCCAACTGAATTTAATTAAAAAATATTAATAAATATCGATAGGTATTATAATAATATTGACGGCACATCTGGCACATATTTGATAAAGAAATGAAAAGAGACTTCAATATAAATTCCGTATCTTATATCCAGAGATTCCATCTAAGCGATTTTTAATTACTTTATGATGTTCATAAAACTTATTTAATGTGGCGTGAAATGTTTTTACACCCGTTATAATAATAATAATAATAATATTCATATTATAAGAAGCACGTGCGTTTAAGTTGGTAGTTTTAACAAGTTAATATACTAAAAATGTTCTCTTCATTTTTTTTTTATTTTTCGCTAAAGCTTTTTAAAGTAGCTACTATACATACATACTGCACCGAGCTAAAGTTATGTACTAACTTTAACTTTCAGTGGATATTACTTTTGACGTATGTATGTGACTATGTATAGATAATATATACATAATATATATAAATCCTTATGCATGTGAAACACTTATAACTTAAATAACTTTTTTCACTAAAATGATGTTCATATGAAAAATTGCAGTACAAGTTTCCTCTTAGTGCATTTTCCATATGGCACATAAACTAGGGGGGTTATCGCTGGTTGTCGTGTCACTTGTCGCTTTCCTGCTATAAAGTACAGTCCAGTACGCTATTGTTAAGTTGTTTCTTTGATTGTTAATTGATCAAGATGCCTAATACAGTTTTGCATAGACAAGCACGAAAAATAATTTTTTGGTTGACTTTATGCAAGGAATTAGACCTTTAGATTAAAGAAAAAATTAAAAATAATAATATAACGCGAGTTTGTAGTTTTTCAGCTGACTGTACCTGCGCAAGCGTTCATTTGCATCTAACTTCAGAACCGTTTAGAACCGCACTCAACCAAAAAGTAGCGTAAATATAATAAAAAAAGGAATTGAGACAATGAAAATATTCGTTAAAATACGTCCGATGAACAAGTTAATTGTCTCAATAAATATGTTTCATTTGTTAATAAACGTGTTTATTGTTCAATGTAAGGTACATTGTATGTAAGTATGTTGTTCACTGATTTTTATGCGCTGCAATTCATTGAGTAAATGATGATATACATTAAAATTATGTAGAATATTGATTAAGCCAATGTATCACATACACTGAAACAATTAACTTTATTTACTAATTTCATGAATGTCTTACATTGTCCCAGTGTTCATGATACAGTGATCCAATGTACACTGTACATCGAATCAATATATACTATACATTACAACAATGTATAAAGTTTATTGGCTCAATGTTTATTTTAGATTGAATCTATGTACTGTAGTCTTCTAATTCCTGTGCACATTTTCTTACATATAGGAAGGAATCTTGCGAATCTTTTATGGTGAATTTTGTTGTGACTTTCTTGCCCAGGGTGTCATCTTTCTTGACAATTTGATTTGTTGGCACAAAATAGCCATGGAGGGCCCACATTATTGCCGCATCATAACCATCTAAAATGTTTTTAAAAATGTTATAAAATGTGGAGTAGGAGCAAAATTAATTAATAAAATTTTTCAAACAGTGACTAAGACTTACTTTCACTAAGGTCCTCATTTCTGATCTTTGCTAAAATACTTCGTATCCCCTTTTCTTTAACATGGTTTTCATCGTTAAGAAATGAAACAATTGTGTTACAATATGTTGGCTAATTCTTTAATAAACCATCAGCATTCTCGAAAACTGCTGTAAAGTCCATGTCGACCTACAAAATAAAATGTCAATTAGATATCATATAAATTTGCACTTGTGATGAGCATTAGGGTCATACCAAACAAAAACCTGATGGGCACTTATAAAACGGGCATTTTTCCAAAATATCGGTCATAGACTTTAACATTTTAAGGTCATTAAAACGGTACTGCTTGCACGCTTTCTATGTGCTGTCAAAAGCTTCTGAAGAAAGATTGTCAAATTTTAAAGATCTATAAATATCTTCTGCGTCTTCTTCTGGCACTAAAAGTATAAAGCGATAATATATAAATTAGTGATACCCTATTCAGTAGATCACCTACAACTTTGTTGACTATAGAATACTTGTATAACGGTTTTTATCAAATATATAATACAATTTTACCTGGATATTTGTTCTGCCAAGATTTTCCTTTTTGATTTGTAGTTTGATCATCATCATCAGTTTTTGACAGCAAATATTCTGCCACTGCAGTTTTAAAAGAAGATTTACGATTACAGCATTTGATGTATAATTTCCCTCTTTTGCTCGTTCTATAAAATTCCTGTAAACTAAATTATGGCGGTAAAAAAATAGCCTCGAAAATTATTACCACTCAAACGTTTTAAATAATTTTTTTTAGAAATTCTACCTACAAACAAATCATTATCTGATTAGCATGATAAGGTATTGAGTATATCTGGTATAATAGTAGGTACTTACCGAATCGCAAATTAAAAACACCCCGTCGATGCACTATATATTTAAGAAATACGACATCAAATCTAGAATATTTAATTTTATTATAATAACGAACAATAATCTTAAATCTACCTGCTGATTCAGCTTTTGCAATGAGAAAGAACACCCCGAAGTAAGATAAAGTGTCAATCGGGATGTATCGACGAAATTCGGTTATAAATCGTTCATTGCGACAATGTATTTATTTATTGGTCCGTAAAAAGCTGGCATTAGAATAATATTTGGTACTATTCAGGCAATGTACATGTTTATTGACTAATGAACTTGTACATCAATGTTACGAATTTTCGTTGTTGATTCTATTCATTTGCCTAATGAATAAATTCATCAATACCATGAATTTTCAATAAAACATTTTATTGTAACAGTGATTGACTACATTATTTTTTAATAAACGGGATTCATAATATTAATAACTCTAGTTATAAACTGATTCAAAAAGCATGTAACAGTTTTCATAATAACAATGAAAAATTAATTGAGCCAATGAACTTTATGCCAATAAATGAAGTTTATTAATATTATGAACAGATTTTTTTTCAGTGCGTGGCGCGTATTATGTGTGTGCCAGCAATAACTCTTACTAAGAACGGTTTACACACAAAATCTCATTTCGATTTGAATATCAGACAGCTTTGCTGTCTCATTGTTAGACTGTATTTCGTTCACCACTAATTAGTTGCCGAGCGTCTTTAATTTACAATAATTCATTTATGAAAAGGTCTCTACTTTCTTTATCTCCGTTTCATGTAGGTTCCTTTATTGTTCTTTTTTCTATTTAGGTATCTTTATTTTTTGTGATTAATCTCCTTTTTTTGTACGACAGAGAAAAGGAATAAACAAGTTATCAGATGTAGTACACAAAATCCCGTAATATATTTTCTTGCTTTTGTTGAATAGCAAAATATTTTTTTAGTGTTTTGTCATATATGGTACACACACCATTGGCGTTGGTCGGATGGCGGAACCTAGGGGTCGGAACAGATCCGTCCTTTCTACTGGGCACTCTGGGTAAGTGCCCAGGGCTCCGCGATCGATGGGGCACCCTAGTTGTTGCCAGATCAGCATCCGATAACCCATACTGCCAACAAATATAACGATATACTATATTTTTTAATAACAATGTATCTAGGGGTCGGACCAAACTTTTTCGACGTTTGTGTGTGTTTTAGCACTATAATTCCCGGCAGACTTAATTGATTTAAACTAAATTTAGTACTGATGCTGCAATCTACCACCGCACGAAACCTATTTAAAACGAACCCATTCAGGTAGGCTCATTCGAGTTAACCCGGCGTAAATGAACCTCATTTCAATGAAATCGTCAATGAGTCAGGGCGAATTTTACCCGGTTATAGATTTCAATATATTTCGTTTGAAATAGTTTTTTTCTTATCTAAATAACTACCTAATACGATATTGTTATAATATACGTAATAATGAAAAAACATTTTTAATATCATAACTTTTTATTTGTTTTTATGGGTCGTGACAATGAATTTGAATAATAATTATATAAATATTAGATATAAATAATTAAAACAATTCCAAATGAATGATGGCAGCTACCGAGGCGCAGGAGGTAGGATACCGTCAATTGGAACAAGTTTTTATACAATAGTGGGTGCTAAAAACCCTGGTTCATTCACGCCAGGCTAAGACTACGAAGCATACTTCGGTTCGCAATTTCTTTCCTTCAACGCGAACTAGTGAAACGAGATCGTTCCTCAGACAAAGTAAACGTTCCATGTCCGTTCCGTCTTTGCTTTCGAAAGCTTATATACGGTGACCCTGCGTCAACCGAGTTGCCAAAATGGCATTTTCCCTTCACAGACACTTTCAAAGATTAGAAAAAGTTGTAAGCACGAGGTAAATCCCGATAAATTTCTTTCCTTCAACGCGAACTTGTGAAACGAAATCGTTGCTCAGACAAAGTAAACGTTCCATGTCTGTTCCGTCTTTGCTTTCGAAAGCATACGGTGACCCTGCGTCAACCGAGTTGCCAAAATGGCATTGGTGTACATTTTCCCTTCACAGACACTTTCAAAGATTAGAAAAAGTTGTAAGAACGAGGTAAATCCCGATAAATTTCTTTCCTTCAACGCGAACTTGTGAAACGAAATCGTTGCTCAGACAAAGTAAACGTTCCATGTCTGTTCCGTCTTTGCTTTCGAAAGCATACGGTGACCCTGCGTCAACCGAGTTGCCAAAATGGTATTGGTGTACATTTTCCCTTCACAGACACTTTCAAAGATTAGAAAAAGTTGTAAGAACGAGGTAAATCCCGATAAATTTCTTTCCTTCAACGCGAACTTGTGAAACGAAATCGTTGCTCAGACAAAGTAAACGTTCCATGTCTGTTCCGTCTTTGCTTTCGAAAGCATACGGTGACCCTGCGTCAACCGAGTTGCCAAAATGGCATTGGTGTACATTTTCCCTTCACAGACACTTTCAAAGATTAGAAAAAGCTGTTAGCTCGAGGTAAATCCCGATAAACATTAACAACACGATAAATACTTATTTGTATGCATATATTGCAAGTATGTGTCGGCGGTAAATGGCGCGTGTTTAATGCATACAGTGTTATCGAGCTCCCAGCTCCTTCGACAGCTTGTACTATATAGACGGCCGATTGCGTTTGTTTTCTAAATGGTTCATTGAGTTGACTACCACAAGGCTATACATTATATCTGTGGTCGAAAGGCAGAAAGATTCATGTCGAATTTTTCGTTATTGTTAAAAGTTATTAGTGTATTTGCCATATGGCAACATACACTATTGGCGTCGGTCGGATGGCGGGACCTAGGGGTCGGACCAACATTTCTCGACGTTTCATAACCTCCTAAACACTTTGGCACGATTTTTAAAAATGTTTATATATATATGTATATATATATTTATATATATATATATATATATATATATATATATATATATATATTTATATACGTATATATATATATATATGTGTACGCGCGATAACTTTCGAAAGAGTTAATTGATTTCAACGAAATTCGGGTCACATGTTTAAATCCATCACCGCAAGAAGCCTATTTAAAATGGGCCTAATCGGGCTATTTTAAGGGTAGTTTTTAGGGGTTGAAAACTGTTTTTGGGCCCCAAAATACCGAAAAAATTCTCCGAATCGTTTCAAAATTGAAATTTAACCCTTTGGTAGTGATTAAAAAGTGTCCCCACAATTTTAATAAAATCGGCCCGACAGGACCGGATTTACAAATTTTATGAAAACACTAGTTTGCAGATAGTGACTTATTTATTGAAGGGTGTATTTAATTCGGTGTAGACGTTAGATTGATAATAATATTACAATTAAGAAAAAAATGTTATTTTAAGGGGTGTATTAAGGGGTTAAATTTTTTATTTTGCCCAAAAACAAACTTAATTTCACATAATAAAAGTATAAAACCACACGGCCCTATACAAGCAAATACACTATATTGTCGGCAGGGTTTTGGCACTGCGACCCGGGTTTTTTTTAAATTTTGAATCTATTTTGAGAATATTTTCGATGTGTTTAGACCCCAAAACAGTTTTCAACACCTAGATACACCCCTTAAAATGGTCTGATTAGATTAATTTTAAGTAGGATTTATGCGGTGTTGGATTCCAATATTAGGACCAATTTGGTTAAAATTAATTAACTTACTCTAAAGTTATTGCTTGTATATAAATATTTCTAAAAATGATGCGAAGTTGCTTAGAATGGTGTAAAACGTTGAGAATTTTTGTTCCGATCCGGGGTCTTCTTGGAACTTATTGGAGGTCCTGGGCACTTTAGGATAATACTATTATTAAAACAGGAAAAAGGAACACCTATATAACCATTTACACCCTAGAGATGAAATTCTATTAAATACTAACAAAATAAAATTACTTGCAATACTGTTCAATATTTTTATTTATATAAAAGACGTTTCAACCAACAGTTTTGATCCTTATCAATTTTCAAAACCAAAACTGTTGGTTGAAACGTCTTTTATATAAATAAAAATATTGAACAGTATTGCAAGTAATTTTATTTTGTTAATATATCTGTTACTGTTGGTAGAGTCAATATTATTAATCTTTTAAATACTGTTAGAATGTTGTTACGGGGTTGCCTTAGTGTCCAAAACTATTGTTTTGGACCCTTGTTTTTATGTTAATAAAGTATATTTTGGTGCACTCTCAGATAGACACAATCGATCGACGCCGACTGCATTCACAAAAATAGTTTCAGGTAATTTTTCAAAGTCAAAATTTGGGATTGTATAATCTCGGGTGTAAAGGGATTAACAAAATTCTTAAACAACCTTGAATATTATTCCTTAAAAAAGGGCGTAATCATTAGACAAATTAATAATTAACAAATACATTATTATTAAAAAATATATCGATATATTTGTCGGCAGTATCGGTTATCGGATGCTTGTCTGGCAGCAAGTAGGGTGCCTCATCGTTCGCGGGCCCTGGGCACTTACCCAGAGTGCCCAGTAGAAAGGACGGATCTGTTCCGACCCCTCGGTTCCGCCATCCGACCGACGCCAATAGTGTATGTGCCATATATGACAAATACACTAAAAAGTAAAAACCCTGTCGACAAAAGACTTCTTTATGGTCAGAGTTTGGGATGTGATTAGTTGAATTTATCATTCGTCATTATTATCATACATGAGCGCTTTTGCTTTTTGGTCACAAATGTTATGTATCGCAGTTTATGCTTTACACAGGACATATTTCATCAAACTCTATTACTCATATACTGTATATAATATATATAGCTTATTAATTTATGGACGGCAATAAATTGGATGCTTCTGTTGCACATCACTAAGGCTTTAGATAGAAATTGTTATATTAACTTCTCTATTAGACTGTCATTGAATACATTCGAACGTCTACATCCCAAAATGAGCATTTCATTTGCAAGTAATCCTTTTTGCACACTCCACTATAAAACAGCTGCTTTTCATGTCTCCATAGCGGTAGTAAAATTACCCGTTTAAAACTAGTTCTGTGAACAGCGTTGCCAGATTATTTTTTTGCCAAGTCGGGATTTTGGAACTTTTTGAGTGAAAAAAGCGGGATTCTTTCGTCGAAAGCGGGACATAGTAAAAAACGTATATAATCAGAAGTTTTTAAATATTTATCTTTTTATTTGAGTTCAAATTACGTTTACGTGACAATAAATAGCAAAAATAGCCATAGTAAGTGTATTTTAATAAAAATATGATATTTTAAATCAGATTTGCCCTATCGCTAAATAATTGAGTCTTATTCGTCTTCTTAATAAAAAAAATAAAAAAAAACAAATCAAAATCAAAAAAGTTTTATTCAATAGAAAAATATGGCGTTTCAAACAATAGTCTAAGGAGTGAGTGTTACAAATTGTAACTTACAATAAGAGAATAATTATTTACGCACGGTCGAGTTATCCCCGAAAAGCGGGACTGAGCCTGTCCCGCGCGGAACATTTAATTTTGATTTAAAAATTGGGACGTCCCGCCAAAATCGGGACGTCTGGCAACGCTGTCTGTGAACTAAGGCAAATACATGCATTCTTACCTGTTGGTGCAAATATTTTTTTCTTAAATGTTACTAAACCGGCCGATGAGTAATTAATGACCGTTTTAGTAATATTTTTGCACCAAATTGACATAGATAAGATAGATAAGATAGTATTTATTTGTTTTCTTGCACTGTTTGCGTTTGTAACTTTCAAAAAAAATTTGTCCCCGTATTCTTTGTAGAAAATAAAAAAAAATTCTTTATAAATTTTATTATTAATAGTATTAATATTATTACTTATATGAAATGTTAAGTGCCAAAAAGTTTTTGTCAAAAACTTTTGTCCAAAATTTTTCTTAAAAATTTTTGTCCAATTTTTGTTTTATTTTTTAGAAGATATAAAAGTTTTTGAAAAGATTTTCATATACATAACTCTTTTGAAATATCAGGCATTAGAAATTTGTTTTCTTGCAAGGGGGCGGTAGTCCAAAAAAAGGCTGGGAACCTTTGGTCTATCCTCTATATTCTATAGCATTAATATAGAAACATATTGTCGATTGTAGACGCTCGACAACCGAGGTCATCACTGGTATAATGGGATTGTACTTCAAGCGCAACTAATTTAAACATTTAAAAATTGGCTGTACATATTATGGCATGTTGTACCTTGAATATTATAAAATATTTTAAAGGAAACATTTTTAAGTGATGTATTACTTAATGAAATGTGGAATTCCTTTCTGTATAAATTCAAATATTTTAAATCTTTTTAATTACGTTGAATAAAATTCATGAGTAAAACAGCGTATATTCTGGAACAATATGTAGTCCCTAGAATGGTGGCTTCCTGAAGATGTTGGTAAACTGTTATTAAATTTTCTCAACATTTTCATCTCTAATATATAGAAGTACGATCGTCTTCATAGATTGGTATAGGTTTTTTTGGTAACTAAATGTTATTTTCCGCAGTTTTTTTCAAATAATAGTTACAGTTTTAAGGCTGTCGGAACGTTCTGAATTGAAGCCAAAAATAGAGCTTCGGCTGATAGCTGATTGTAGACTTATTCGTCAACATTCTGCAAAAATTCTTTCTCTATAAGGAAGATAAAGGACAAATCTAGGTCTCTGAGGTAGTGTTGCCAACTGTTTGAAAACTTCCCCCCTGAAGCAATTTCAAAATCCACTAAATTCACAACAAAACTCCCCAAATCCGGAATTATATTCTCAAGTACGGAAAAATTAATCTTAGAAATATTTATTACAAAGTTGTAAAGTCATTCAAAGCTGAGAACAAATCATTTAGTACTGCCTAACTTTAAATAATGCAAATGAAATTTTATCCCTAAAAATACCCCCAAAAAAATTTACCCCCCAAAGAACTCCCTATATACATTTTTCCCCCTAAATTTAGGGGGAAAACCCCGGAGTTGGCAACATTAGTCTGAGGAACTACTTTTGTAATTTATGTACGATTTACTAGAAAAAAGTTGGCATTAAGTGTGCCAAAAAAACACACGTTTTCAACACTACGACCTTATTCGGACTTATTTCAAAAAACTGTTCCATCACAAACCTAAAGCGACTCTGTCTTTTTCGGAAAAGTTTTTTAAATCTCCAAAATATTTCCAAAAATTACAGTAATCAATTGACAGCGCCACCCTTGCAATAGCATCTTTTAGCCTCGTAGTTGGCACCAGCTAAAATTTGAAACGTGCGGATGATTTGAGCGAGACAGAGATAATGAAGGTCACACCCACAATATGTCTTTTGCCTACCTTGCCTCTTACCGCTGGGTCTCAACACAAACTGTGTGAAAGTGATCCAACACTGTTAACTGTTACTAAAAAGTTTTATATAAATATAATCATAATAATAATAATAAAAATAATAATAGTTATATGCATAACATTTCTCATCTGAAGAAACCTTTGGGTAGCAATGTAAATAAGCCTAAATGTTTAATAACGAAATTCCATTAAAATGATTAATAATGCACTCAATACCCACTCAAATATGAACCATATAATAGTGGAAATACATGGTGTGCTTGTTAGACAGGTTTCTCTCTCTAAAAATCGTTTCTCTCTTGCACGTTTTTGTAAAATTGTAGTCAGGTTTATAAACTTATAAAAATATCTAGAACACTTGAGGATTTTTATATTTAAATGTTTTGATAACCAACAATTTGAAAAATAAATAGTAAACGTTTAAGCGGTTAGTGTGGTCACGAAGTCAACAATTAATCCAGACAAAACAGTTTAATGATTACAACATTGACGCAATTTAATTCATTAATGTGACAAAACTTTTGTCAATTTAATAGTTTATTATAGAGGTAAACTAAAATAAGATATATATTAAATAAATATTAATAAATAATAAATACCAAATTATTATATATGCATTTTGGACGATTTTTAGAGAGAGAGTGACTCTAAAAGAGTTCGATCGCCGCCATTTTAAGTCGCGACAGCTGTACACTGCGTACAGAAGCAGCCGACAGCTGTACACTGCGTATAAAATGGCTCAATATGGCGCAGCCAATCCGTGTTCTGACTAGGTCACGTGATCTGTTGGTCACACTCCGTTATAGTCACTCTAAAATGAACGTCCCTTAGGCGCCCGGTCTATAACATTCAACGAAGCAAACGTTCGTTTCAGTCGGTACAACAGCACTCTGTAGTATCATTGGGAACTAGAGATGGAAAAACGGGTCTTTTTAGTGATCAGCATCTTTGCATCTGGATCCCGTACGTGAGCCGGCTCACTGAACCGGTTCAAAAAGAGCCGAGTTCTGAATATGTTACTGCAGTTTGCCACTGAGTTACCTAGTTCAGTCAATCATATCACGACTTGTATAGAATCAAGAATGCATAGCCAAACACGTGATGCATGAGTCATTTGAGCTGACAGATGCATCAAAGCAAGAACTGATACGTAAGTGTAAAATGTGCTTCTGTTAAGTGTTTCACTGAGTTATGCGGATCCGTTTATCTCATTTATCTCACGGATCTTCTGTCGGAGTCGGCTCTTTGAACCGGTTCAGATCTGAGTTACCCAACTGTAAACGAACCAAGCGTTCATTTCAGTCGGTATAACAGCACTCTGTAGTATCATTGGGAACCCATAAAGCTCTAATTTTAAACTTTGTTTACTTAGTCGTGTACATAAACTTGTTCCGTCCAGAACAGAGGTAATTATTCAATGCGCATAATAATTAATCAATATTTAATATTATATAAAATAGTACATGTACTTTCTGTTCGTAATAAAGATGCACCGGATATCCGTCAAACATAAAATCATATACTATGCAGCATTATAAGGCTCCTTTTTATATGACTTCTTTCTTTCCTGTGCCGTCATAATTTCTGTTCTACACAACACAGAACGCAACTCAGCAGGTATCAAAATTTTTAGCAAGGTGCGATCTTAAGGTAACTAAATACCAGCTGTTAAGCTCTAATTTCTATTTAAAAAATGTTATTTAATCTTTGACCCATTACCATATATGTATTTTTTCATGGAGAAGGCTTTTATGCTATCCACTTTGTTAGAACTCGGCACAAGATGGCACCAAGTCGCTATCGTATTTTATCTCAATATATTATACAGGCTAATCCATTTTAATCTCTACGGTAAATTCTTGAGACGGGGCTTTCGAGAAAAAAGATTAAGACAAAAATTGTTCAGTTTGAAGGGCGAAATCGTTTGGTGACAAATACCACCCCCCACCACCAACGTTTGCGCAAGGATGAGGGTGTCTTTGACATTTTTAATAGGAACACCTATTTTTTTATTACAAATTATGATTTTACGATAAAAAATATACAACTTTTGTCTGAAACATATTTTTATCCGATGCCTCCCTCAACCCCTAAAATGCGTCAAAAATCGGTTTCCCGAAACTCCATTAAATTTTTATGCCTAAACGACCTTGCGCAGAAAATTACAAAAGGTAAAATTTATTTGGTTTAGGAAGGGTCATAGTTATATACAGGATGATCCATCAGGGAAATTTTCGAAACGGTGGTGTTGTTGAAAAAAAAGTTTCAGGCAAAAGTTGTTCAGTTTGAAGAGGGACATCATTTGGAGACAAACACCACCCCCCACCCCCAACCTTGCGCAGGGATGAGGGTGACTTTGACATTTTTAATAGGAACACCTATTTTTTATCACAAATTATGATTTTTCGATAAAAAATATGCCACATTTGTCTGAAACATATTTTTATTCGATGCCTCCCTCAACCCCTAAAATGTATGTTAAAAATCGGTTTCCCGAAATTGCGTTAAATTTTTGTGCCTAAACGACGACCTTGCGTAGAAAATTACAAGAGGTAAAAGTTGTTTGGTTTGGGAAGACTCATATAGTATATATCTATAAATGGATGTGTGTCTGTTTGGGAGTAATTGATTTCGACATCGTTTGACCGATCACCATGAAAATTGGCATATATATGTATTTTTTCATGGAGAAGGTTTTTATGCTATCCACTTTGTTGGAACTCGGCACTAGATGACGCCAGGTGGAGCCGAAAGCTACACTACCGTTGTTGCCTCTTGTTTCATTTCAATTGCGTGCAGAGCCGCGGGTAGCGGCTAGCTAATTATAAATTCAAACAAAGAAGCGAAAGCACCCGGATGAAGCCGGACAGGACTTCCGGTTAATATATAATTATTATAAAACAAATTTACGCAAAACTTGTAATTTATTTCGGTTTATTTATTAAAAAGAATACAAAGAACGTACAATATACCACGGTTATAATAATAGGTATGTTGTTTGCCTTAGTTTATCTGATAGTCTGCCTCTGGCTCAACCGACTTCTCCCTCCCTCTCTTTCTTTCCCTCTTGTTGTCCTTCTGCTCCTGAGGGCTTTATGTATGTACGAGCGTAACGTAAGTCTTAACAATGACACTCTAGTGGTTGCCGCTCGACTGTTATGGAGACGATAAACTATAATTTCCATTAAATCGGTGACACCTTTTTAAATTATACGGGATATGGTTTTTGTGAAACATTTTATGCGCTTTAATTACATGCAACTAACAAATAAAAAATGATTCATTGCACATTTTCACACGCCTGTTTTACAAGGCGAATTATGCAGACTATTCAGATTTATATTTTTTATTGATGTTTGTTCGCGTGTGTCGCATTTTGTTGATGATTCCGAGAATTATCAACTATCGTTTCATTTTTCAAATGAAATTTCTTATGCGGCGTCTCGCCAATTTGGGGGCTGTGGTTAAATGAATGAAACAAATAACTAAAGTATACGGGATTCACGATAAAATGTTGGCAGCACTAAACAAATTTTTAGGCTTTTTTCGGTTCGTATGGGTGGTAAAAATACATACGAATTAAATTCAAAATTGCTATGGAAATATTAAAAGAACTACTAAATTTAATTTGATTAAAATATTGTGTCAGAAAAATGTTATATCATACCAAAGTAAAAAAATCCGGGTCGCAGTGCCAAAACCCTGCCGACAATATAGTGTATTTGCTTATACAGGCAGTGTGGCTTTATTATGCGAACTTAAGTTGGTTTTTGGGCAAAATAAAAAATTTTACTCCTTAATACACCCCTTAAAATAACATTTTTTTTTCTTAATTGCAATATTATTATCAATCGAACCTCTATACCAAGTTATATACACCTTTCAGTAAATAATTCACTATCTGCAAACTAGTCTTTCTTAAAATTTTTAAATCCGGTCCTGTAAGGTCGATTTTATTAAAATTTTAGGGACACATTTTAATTACTGCCAGAGGGTTAAATTTCAATTTTGAAACGATTCGGAGAATTTTTTCGGTATTTTAGGGCCCAAAAACATTTTTTAACCCCTAAAAAGTACCCTTAAAATGGCCCGATTAGGCCCATTTTAAATAGGCTTCTTGCGGCGATGGATTTCAACACGTGGGCCAAATTTAGTTGAAATCAATCAACTCTTTCGAAAGTTATTGCCCGCACACATATATATATACGTATATATATATATATATATATATATATATATAAACATTTTTTAAAATGGTGCTAAAGTGTTTAGGAGGTTATGAAACGTCGAGAAATTTTGGTCCGACCCCTAGGTCCCACCATCCGACCGATGCCAATAGTGTATGTTGCCATATGGCAAATACACTAATAATAATTTATTTGACAAAATGCCTGGAAAAGGAAATGATTTAACGCGGAAAGAAAAACTGCCAGTGGTCAATTGTTGTGACGAATTAAGAACAAAAATAAATACACTGAATGAAACAAGTCATCACAAAAGTCACTGAAATATTTTCTGTATGAATACATTCTATTACAAAAACAGTAATTAAATATACATTTTGCCAATACAATTATGTTAGTTATTAGCTCTGTGATGTGAGGCAACTAATATATTAAACATTTCAGCTTCTCCCGAATGTCATCTAAATTATAAAAAATACCGATACACAGTTACAATAAACTGAATAAGTATTATCTATATATTTTTAGTTGTTTTATGGATATACAGGGTGTCCCACGACATGACTGTGTTGCTGGGGTGATTTCAAGTCAAAAATGTCTAATGAACATATACCCGGAACGCTATCCTAACTTAGCTAGAAGCATTTGAAATTTTAAATAAGTATGTCCACTAATGCAGGCTCGGCTGTTGGTTTTGTTATTATTAAAAAGACCAGGTGGCTGTGAATCACTATTCGTGCTGATCCTAAGACTCTTCGCAGAGCTACCACTTCAATTCTAAGAAGAGCTAGACCATGTATACAGCAACTGGGTGGATATTTTGAGCAACTAATTCAATAAAGCGATTTCTTTTTAAATGGTTTTTAAATTAGTAGGGAATTCCTACTACTATACTTATCTAACATTTCAAATGCTTCTAGCTCAGTTAGGATAGCGTTCCGGGTATATGTTCATTAGATATTTTTGACTTGAAATCACCCCAGCAACACAATCCGAGGCAGTCATGTCGTGGAACACCCTGTATAATAATTTTGTCTTGAAAACATAAACTGCAGATTTTGACAGTAAAGTAATTTTTTTTAGTAACTTACCGAGTGCTCAAAAAATATTTGTGTTTAATTTTTTTTATTTTCTCCAAAAATAAACAAATTCATATAATAAAAAGTCACGCTACCTGTATTAGCAAATACACTATATTGTCGGCAGGGTTTTGGCACTGCGACCCGGGTTTTTTGATTATTGTTAATATTTGTATTGTAGAATATTACTTTAACGCTTTTAACTAAAAACGCACGTGTTCTTTATTTTGTGAATCTGAAGTTTGTTAAGATTTATCGTGAGTTTGTCGTTAACATAAATAATTCACTAACTACAAATTATAGATACAATGTGATGTCGTTGAGAATTTGCGTACTTATTTATAATATATTGTATAGACGCGTACCTGCCTACCTACATAATATTATATCATAGATATATACGTAATACTAGATTGATGACGCATTAGAAATGGGAAAAACGGATCATTTTAGTGATCTGCATCTTTGCATCTGGATCCCGTATGTGAGCCGGCTCACTGAACCGGTTCAAAAAGAGCCGAGTTCTGAATATGTTACTGCAGTCTGCCACTGAGTTACCTAGTTCAGTCAATCATATCACGACCTGTATAGAACCAAGAATGCATAGCCAAACATGTGAGGCATGAGTCATTTGAGCTGATAGATGCATCAAAGCGAGAACTGATACGTAAGTGTAAAATGTGCCTTTGTGTGATAAGTGTTTCACTGAGTTATGCGGATCCGTTGATCCGTCGGCTCAAAAAAAGTGAGTCGACTCTCAGGGATCTTCTGTCGGAGTCGGCTCTTTGAACCGGTTCAGATCTGAGTTACCCAACTCTATGACGCATATCTCTCGATCATTGTGCGGAATGTACTGATTAGAAGCCATTATGAGAGAGGCCAACGTCGTAAAACCGCACGAGAAGCTAAAATATAATATAAAACTAACGCGCCCGTCCGAATACTTCGCATTGTTAAGTCTGTCGGACCGCTCTGAATTTAAACCAAAAATAGGGCTTCAGCTGATAGCTGATTGTAGATTTATTCGTCAACATTTTGCAAAACATTTTCTCTATAAGGAAGATAAAGGACAAATCTAGGTCTCTGAGGAACTACTTTTGTAATTTATGTACGATTCACTAGAAAAAAGTTGACATTAATTGTACCAAAAATCACACGTTTTCAATGTCACACTACAACCTTATTGTACGAATACTAGAAAAAAGTTAGCATTAATTGTGCCAAAAATCACACGTTTTCAATGTCACACAACGACCTTATTCGTACTTATTTCACAAAATTGCTCCATCACAAACCTAAAGTGACAGTATTAACAGAGATATTTCATACTGACTAAAAATATCTTTGAGAAATAAATTATACCGATTCTATGATACTATTTCATTGGAAATAGCAACAAATCTTATAATACTATGAAATGTTGCATGAATAGCTATTTTGACTGTTTATTAATCGAAAAATCTGTTGAAAAAGAAACATGTGTTAAGTGCGTTCCAAAAAATTGAATAAAACACATGTTTCTTTTCCAACAGGTATTTCGATATTTTCGGAATTATGAACAGTCAAAATAGCTATTAATGAAACTGTCATTGATTATTTGCAATGAAATAATATCATGGAATTTTAAATACTTTGGAATGTCGCGCGTTTTTTACGGTGTTTTCCTTTCCCAAAATGGCTTCTTATCGAGATAAGAGGCGCCAGAATCGTCCGCAATCTAGTGTTATATTTATATCTGAAAAATCTGTTGAAAAAGAAACATGTGTTAAGTGCGTTCCAAAAAATTGAAAAAAACACATGTTTCTTTTCCAACAGGTATTTCGATATTTTCGGAATTATGAACAGTCAAAATAGCTATTAATGAAACTGTCATTGATTATTTGCAATGAAATAATATCATGGAATTTTAAATACTTTGGAATGTCGCGCGTTTTTTACGGTGTTTTCCTTTCCCAAAATGGCTTCTTATCGAAATAAGAGGCGCCAGAATCGTCCGCAATCTAGTGTTATATTTATATCTATGTTTTATATGTTATATAACGTTGAATCTCCGCACTCAACTCTGAGGTTTTGTGTACCTGTGAAAATATACCTCAGTAGCCTAAGTCCTACCGACCAACACACAGCCATCGGTAGTAGTATATTGTATTATCACAGAAGTGGATAGTACAGAAGCGAGACTCAGATAAAATATTTGCATGAAGTAAAACTTCTTTAGCGAGAGTATCTGTTTGAAATTTCTTGTGACGTTTAAGGGGGTCGTCTGGTGTGACAACTGTTTTTTTCACGCTTTTTTGGGAATTTTTCGTGGCGAACAATGAATGTATACTACCTTAATATTTTCATTATGTATTTACTGACATTTCACCAATCTTTCCAAATTTTTTCACGTTGAAATGTACCGTTGAACCGACTGTAGATCTCCGGGATGACGCCCATGTAAAAAAAAGTCGGCTGACGGTTGCCACGATACGTATACTGTTCTGCTTATCTAAAATCAACAAATCAAATTGCGTTTTAATTGGTAGGCCTGTGACTATAGCCGGTACTAGAATTAAGTCGAAATATTGGAAACTTCGTTTGGCGAAGATTTGAAAAAAAATTACGATTTTCATCGTTTTTTTGTACTATTCCAGCTTGAAGAATAAAAAAACTATTACAGTTATTACAACGATTTTAGTTCGGGCTAGAACTATAGATGTACTGAAGATACCATAAAAATTTCAACGCAATCGGATCATTAGTTTTTGAGATATCGTGGCAACCATTTTAAAAAATACAGTTTCGAGAAAAACGCGTTTGAAAAATCAAGTATGCGTAACAGAAAAAAGCGCGCCTGTCACGATCTACCTCTGTAACTTTCCAACGACTTCGAATTTCGAAAAACTCTTACATAATCTGGAGATCCTAAAAAGGCGATTTAATAAAAAAAAAATTTTCGGTTTTTTTGACCCTTCACACCAGACGACCCCTTTAAGGGAAAATAACGCGTTACCTTAAAGGGGAAATATGAGGGAAATCTCAGATACGATATTTGTACGAATTTTTGAAGTAAAACTTCTTTAGCGAGAGTATCCGTTTGAAATTTTCTGTGACGTTTGAGGGGAAATAAAACGCGTCATGTTAAAGGAGAAATATGAGAGAAACCTTGGCAACGTAAAATTATATAAATAACATCTATAACTAAAGAAGTTTTCCATCGTGGGCTTATGAGGATGAGACTCACACCTTTTTTTTAATCGCATTTTAATGACAGTAGAGTTTCGGTAACGTGACCTAGTGTCGTGTTCATGTTTTCGAGGAGTTCGTGCAACTGAATTAGATAGATGATAATACTAAAAACTCAGGTCGCAATGCCAAACCCTGCCGACAATTTGGTGTATTTGCTAATACAGTGTGGCTTTTTGTTTTTGTAGCAAATACAAAATTTATACTCTTAAAATAATTAACGAAATAAAACTACTTGCCAATGCTGTCGAATGTTTAATTTCGTTAATCATATAGCATTACTGTTGGTAGATTTAATATTGTACTCTTAAAATAATATTTTTTGAATTATTATTATTATCAATCTAACATCTGCACCAAAGTAACTCCTTATCCGCAAACTAGTGTTCTTATAAAATTTGTAAGTCCGGTTCTGTTAGGCCGATTTTGTTTAAATTATATCAACATGTTGTAATCTTTTCTTAAGAGTTAAATTTCAAATTTGAAACAATTCTGAGATTTTTTTCGGTATTTTTTGACCCAAAAACTTTTCAACTCCTTAAAATTGTCCAATTATACCCATTTTAAATAAGCTTCGCGCAATGATGGATTCTAACATGCGGACCAAATTTCGTCTAAATGTATTTACTTTGTTGAGAGTTATCGTACTAACACACACGTATAAAAAATGACGCCAAGCTGCTTAGAAAGACGATAAAATGTCAAGAAATTGTGGTCCGACCCCTAGGTCCCGCCATCCGACCGACGCCAATAGTCTATGCGCCATATAGGTATGGCAAAGACACTAATAATTGATTTAGTTTTTATAAAATGTACATGGGAAATAACTAAAACAACTTTTATTTATAAAACAAATTACATATTATATAATAAAAAACAAAACAAAAACAAATGAAACTAATAATTTCCTGTAAAATGTTTTATTTTACTATGTAAACATATACTATATACATATATAGGGTGTATCATAGAAAACCGAACATAGGGGAAACTCCATTGTGCAAATTAGTTAGGATCAACGATTACTTTGGCCACATTTGAGAATGGGTACCATGGCAACGCTGACTAACCATAATTTAATAACAATAATAGCTTATAATGAATAATTAGAAAAATCAGTTTAAATAAATGCTTCAATATTAAATGAATTATTTTTATTAATGAAATAATTTTTTATTAAGAAAATATTTTTAAAAATAATTAAACAAGGCAAACAGTTAAATAAAAAATTAAAGCAAATGTTCAAATAAACCTCCATTTTAAATTAAGCAGTGCCTTAATCGGTTATAAAAAGTTTGTAGCGGCCCAGTCCGGCTTCGCCCAGGTGTAAATGTAATATATAGGATATAAAAGATGAGAATCATTATCATTAAATTCTCAACGTGTATTGAATTTGCGCGAATTCAATCGCTTTTATTTGTGAATTTTCAAAATACGAAGAAAAATCTTATTTCCCAAAAAGAAATTTAAAAAATTCTGTTGATCCGATCGCTACCAAACTTCAGAAGATCACCCGCTGGGCTAATCTAAAGATTGTCTGAAAATTTCATCAAAAATGGTCTACCCGTTTGGAGTCCATAGATTACATATACATCGTCTTTTATCTATAATATAGATTATTAAAATGTAAAAAGTGGTTATTGTGACATAATGATAATAGTTGGACATATAGTATCGCGAAGTTTTTTGTAGTTATTGATATGTTCTTTAATATTGTAGAACATACTTTTGTTCTATCATCAATAGTTTCCGCAGCGCATGCGACGAAAAATGTTTTATGGCATTTTTTTTACACCTTGGGTTACGTTACTAAAGTTTTAGTAAGGATCCCTAATATTTTCTAGCAATAAATATAGCCTATGTTACTCAGGGTGAATGTAGCTTTCTAATGGTGAAAGAATTTTTTAAATCGCACAGTAGTTTTTGAATTTATTCATTACAAACATACACACACACAAAAATACAAATCTTTCCTCTTTATAATATTAGGGTAGATTACAGGAGTCGCATTGAAACATACTTCGGCGATGCTGTCTTTAAGTTCATCCAGATTTTTATTTGTAACTAAACTTCAATAACTAAACTGTCAAATGAACAGCAATATTATGCATTTGTTACTGTATAGGCACATCATGGTAACCATGGCAACGACCTCTGAATACAGGGCAAAGCAATCTCTGATTTTAACTAATTTGTACTGTTTATTTTTCCCTATGTTCGGTTTCCTATGATACACCCGGTATATAAGTACAGTCAGATTTTATGTATTTTCCACACCGACTGTTTTCAACTGATTTTACTCACGTAGTTTCAAGTTTTTAGTTCTTACTTTTCACGTAGTCTGATCTGTTTAACAGTTGTCGGTATACTTTTGAAGAGTTTTTTGACTATCACCATGTATGATATGTTATACGAAAATGACAATAAACTTATTATTATGACTTGTGGTGGCGCTGAAGTCTCTGAATAGAATGGAATAAAATAAAGCAAATGTCGTCATCTGGTGGCAGTCTATTTATTTTAACAGTTGTCGGTAATATTAAGGCTGTCGGAACGCTCTGAATTTGTTACGAGGCTAAAAAATGCTGTTGCAAAGGTGCCGCTGTCAGTTTATTACTCTAAATTTTGGAAATATTTTGAAGATTTAAAAAACTTTTCCGATAAAGGAAGAGTCAATTTAGGTTTGCGATGGAACAATTTTGTGAAATAAGTACGAATAAGGCCGTAGTGTGACATTGAAAACGTGTGTTTTATGACACAATTAATGCCAACTTTTTTCTAGTAAATCGTACATAAATTACAAAAGTAATCCATTGGAGACCTAGATTTGTCCTTCATCTTCCTTATAGCGAAAGAATTTTTGCAAAATGTTGACGAATAAGTCTACAATCAGCCGAAGCCCTATTTTAGGCATAAATTTAAAGCGTTCCGACAGCCCTAATGTGACGTAGTTGGTAGTAGCGCTGAAGTCTCTGAATAGAATAGAATAAAATTTATTTTCTTCGTAAGTACCATGACGAAAGTACGTACTTTCTGATTCGATTTTAAAGCAGAAAGTCTAACATTTATGTTCTGCTGGAATTACTCGCATACCGTCTGTATTGGCGGACCTAAACAGTTTTGTCATGCGCACTGATAAGTGAGACTGCCGTTTGTCAGCACAGAACACGTGTTCGCCAGTAGCCAACTGATGTTATTACGCAACATTGCTCACTTGAAAGTAATTAGTCTTTTTATATATTGGCGAAAGTACGTACTTTCGACCGGGTATGAAGAAAAATAGTTTACACCACACGGGCAGAAAGCTGAAAGTTCTGCACTGCGCGACTTCTCATCGGGCATCATGACGCACTGTGCAGGAATTTCAACTTTCTGCTCTTGCGGTGCAATATACTAACCCATCCGCTAGTGTATATTTAATTAGACTTGGGTAACTCAGATCTGAACCGGTTCAAAGAGCCGACTCCGACAGAAGATCCGTGAGAGCCGACTCACTTTTCTTTGAGCCGACGGATCAACGGATCCGCATAACTCAGTGAAACACTTAATACACAGAAGCACATTTTACACTTACGTATCAGTTCTTGCTTTGATGCATCTGTCAGCTCAAATGACTCATGCATCACATGTTTGGCTATGCATTCTTGATTCTATACAAACCGTGATATGATTGACTAAACTAGGTAACTCAGTGGCAGACTGCAGTAACAAAGACAGAACTCGGCTCTTTTGGACCGGTTCAGTGAGCCGGCTCACATACGGGATCCAGATGCAAAGATGCAGATCACTAAAAAGAGCCGTTTTTCCCATCTCTATACAGGGTGTTCTACAAGCTTTATGACAAACTTTGACAGATGGTAGGTCACTTAATTTTAAACTATTTTTTTTTTAATAAACATGGGTCCGATTTGTTTTTGTTTAGAAGTTACAAGCATTTAAAGAATCAAAAACGTAGGCTGATAAATAGAAATATCGGTTGTTATGACAATAATTATTGTTAGTGTCATTTTAATTATTTATTAGATATCTGAATCCTCTGGATTTTTATTAAGCAGCTGGTCTACCATGTTGAAATCGCTACCCATCAGCAATTACTTGAAAGAATTCAAGATGCAGCTAGCCAAATAAGAAATGATCCAAATCTCATTCTTCGAGTGACCGAATCTTTAGTTCGTCGATGTGAGGCTTGCATTCAAGCTGAGGGTGGACATTTCGAACAATTTTTATAGTCTTAAGTTTTGTGATTATCATTTAAATTAAATTTTTATTGCTAATTGTTAATAAAGGTTAAATGCTTGTAACCTCTAAACAAAAACGAATCGGACCCATGTTTATTAAAAAAAATATGTTTAAAATCAAGTGACCTACAATCTGTCAAAGTTTGTCATAGAGCCTGTAGAACACCCTGTATTTAATTAATAGTCAACATAGGAGAGCTAATTGTACGCGCAAAAATATGGTCTTTTAAATTGTGGTCTGTAAATTTTCTTCTGTGGTGTACCAATGTAGATATTATGGATAAGTATATCTGTAGGTGTGTTTGTGTGTAAGTCACAAAATGTACAAATGTTATTTACAAAAGGAAGACGCAAACATCCGGGCTATATAACATAGCTCATGACGCATTTTATTGCCTGTCTGTAAATTCGCCAAACGACCGGTACAATTGCAAACGTATACACCTACGGAGCTATCCACCTCTATACTCCTTGGCATGAATGTATTTTCTATGTGTATGTACCTTTACTTTATCTTATAAGATCGCTTATTCGTCGGGAAGCGAAGAAAAAACAAAACAATAAAACGTGAAAGAGAAAATTTATTTGTGTTTTCTTTAACAATAAGTGTTTATACATCTTCTGTTTATGTGAAAAAAGAGATTCTGTCTATACTCCGTATAGTGGCAGAAATAATGTTTCTTTTCAAATATGTGTTTGTTTACATCGTAGGCGAAAAAATGTGTGACTAACTCCATTGACACTTTCTTATATACAGTAAGAACTCGCTTAAGGTAGTTGTCATGGTACAATATTGTCAAAAAGTTATAGATTATACGTGCCACAAAATTATACCAGCTTGTAGCTAAGTGATCCATAATTTGTACGCAAGACTGTACCCGTGGAAACGTAACCCATACAGTATTCATATGCATGTATACTTTTCTATAAATTGTTGAACTTTAAACCGTTATTTATAAATAATTAGACGGTCAAAAATATTTTCTTATTAGTGTATTTGCCATATGGCAACATACACTATTGGCATCGGTCGGATGGCGGGACCTAGGGGTCGGACCAAAATTTCTCGACGTTTCATAACCTCCTAAACACATTGGCACCATTTTTAAAAATGTTTATATATATATGTATATATATATATATATATATATATATATATATATATATATATATATATATATATATATATATATATATATATATATACATTTATATACGTATATATATATGTGTGCGGGCAATAACTTTCGAAGGAGTTAATTGATTTTAACGAAATTTGGTCCACGTGTTTCAATCCATCACCGCAAGAAGCCTATTTAAAATGGGCGTAATCGGGCTATTTTAAGGGTAGTTTTTAGGGGTTGAAAAAAGTTTTTGGGCCCCAAAATACCGAAAAAATTCTCAGAATCGTTTCAAAATTGACATTTAACCCTTTAGTAGTAATTAAAAAGTGTCCCTAAAATTTCACTAAAATCGGCCCAACAGGACCGGACTTATAAATTTTTTGAAAACACTAATTTGTAGATAGTGACTTATTTATTGAACGGTGTGTTTAATTCGGTGTAGACGTTAGATTGATAATAATATTGCAGTTAAGAAAAAAAATGTTATTTTAAGGGGTGTATTAAGGAGTCAAATTTTTAATTTTGCCCAAAAACCAACTTAAGTTCGCGTAATAAAGCCACCCTGCCTGTATAAGCAAATACACTATATTGTCGGCAGGGTTTTGGCACTGCGACCCGGGTTTTTATTTTTTTTAAACTCATAACAAGTGCATTGAAAGACTGTCAGTTTTTGGAAAGTTTCTGACAGTTAGTTCTTTTTTTATAAATAAGAAACTGGTTCAGAACTACAGAGATCGTATACAATCAATGTTAATTATTCAATTTTTAATTGAATTTATCTCGGATTATATACGGTCGATCGACTTCAAATTGTCAAGGTAATTGTATTATCATGTCCTTAATAAGTATACAAAAATTAAGAATTTTATGACGGGGTGTCTTAACCACGACAACTACCTTAACGCTGTTTCAGTAGTACGCGGCTTCTAGAAAAAAACTTTAGCTTGTTGTAAACATTCATTGTTACATTGCTAAATTAGAAAAATTTATTTTTATCCAATGTCACCGTCGGGGTTCAGACCCGAATTTTTCCACTTTCGCGGCGGAATGAGTTACTCTACGGTGCGATATCTGAACATTTAATTCTTCATAAATAAATTACAACAATTATATAGCTCGTTCTGAAGCTTTGCAGAATTAACACATTCTTATATTAAAAAGTTTAGCCACTATAACGTAAATTATGGATCACAAAATGATTCAAATGTTGATAAAAGTTCAAAGGCAAGTCGAAGTATCATTGATCTTGATATCGATAACAGCTTGCTGTACGAAACAGAAAAAGGCAGACGACATTAGATGACTTCTTCACAAAAAAAAGTGTGTCAAATGAAGAACCTTCCTCATCACAAAAATAACTTCTTACTCGAACTTATTTGATTTTCATAAATGTTTTATGATCAAAAATCGATATTAGCAATAAATAAATCTATAATTAATATATGATAAAAAGTATTTAACAATAAATGTTACAAAATTAAACAAAAAAAAAACTAAAAAATGTTCTTATTCTCGATTCTGTTTCAGTTATGCCTATTATCTGCATATTAAAATAAGTTTAGCGCTGTTTCGTATAGCGCAGGAACTTATTGGAACGTACCTTCCGCGTTAAGAAAGGTCTTACTGTAGATACTTTATATTTTTTACACACACACATTCAACTACTCTTTATATATTTTGAAGACCCTCGTATAAAATATGTATCACAATAGTAGTCTAGAATGCAGTCATTATGCAAGAGAGTAACATTATGTTAAAACCAGCTTCAATATGCTCTTCTTTTCATGCGCATAACCTTAAAATTAGTTGAGTGTGTGTGTGCAAGTATAATGCACTTACGTTTAGGAAATCAATTTCTATGAAAAATTTTATTCAATCTTTGATGTTAATGCTTCAAAATAAAGTAGAAATATGTACCATTCTTCCCATATGACTTGTAGCCAAGTTTTTACAGTTTATTTGATCTAAATAAACGTTTTAAAATCAGACAAAAATGAGAAAATTAGCGTAAGTTTTACACAAAATTTTGTACAGAAAAAAAATAATTTGAAAATAATTATTGGGCAAGCCAAATTTATAAGTATTTTACAAGTTTTAATTTAACTTGCAATGTATGTAATATGTAATATGTTTGTTCGGGTGGAATCTTGCAACTGATTTTTAAAGCAGTTATCCTCAACTGATTGAGCTGAAATTTTGAATTCACGTTTAGTTTGGATGACAATACATGGCTGGATAAATGACTTCATTCTAAATCCAATATGGCGGGCAGACCAAGATGGCGAACTAGTTATTTTTTATGCACTTCCATGATATGGATATCAAATGAAAGGGTATGACAAGTAGAATACAATCAGCAGTGTGACTTAATTCCAAATCCAAAATGGCGGCCGACACAAAATGACGAATCATCTATTTTTTTACAACCCCCTTGATATGGGTATCAAATGAGAGGATATGAAAAGCAGAATACATTAAACTGTGTGACGTTATTTAAATTCCATTATGGTGGCCAAAAGGCGTAGATAACTAAAAATTTAAAAATAAAATATTAGTAAAAAAACTTTTTAAAAACAAGCTTTTATTAGATTGTACTAAAAAGAAAAAAATAACTCTTAATACTTTAGGTTCATAGTTTTAAAAGCGTGGGTCGTTATTATCGTTGAGCTTACAACCCACGCTTTTATAACTATGAAACTAAAGTATTAAGAGTTATTTTTCTGTTTTAGTACAATTTAATAAAAGCTTGTTTTTAAAAAGTTTTTTTACCAATATTTTATTTAACATTAGTTTGTAATGAAAACCTTGACTTTTTTGATATATTCAAAATATGTCGGGAACCGTTGTTCCTAGGACAATGTTTGTTAATTTCATTTTTAAAGAGGAGAAAATTCTTAACAACTTTGATCCTCTTAATTGTTTTATACGCACACAGTACATGAGCATAATATTTGATGACGATATTGCGTGCTTCAAGTGTTTTATTTATACAGTTATTAGAGTATTTTTTAAGTTTGTACACACTAAAAAAACGAATGTTTATCAATATTAATTAATGCACCTAAGGCCATGTTTTATTTTTTAAAAGTAAAAGTTATCGGATCTACTATCGTATCCGCCTCATCATTTTATTGTAGAGAGAGAGGAAGACAGATTGTAGATTATAGATGCTCGGCAAGTGTGGCTTTATTTTCTGAATATAATTTTGTTTCATTAAAATAATATTTTTTTCATAATTTCAATATTTTGTCTCTGTTTTATCAGTTCATCATCTGCACAAAATCAGATGCCTACATTGGATTCATGTCAGTGTTAACGGTGTTAACTTATACATCAATGGATGTCTAGATAGTAATAATTTTGCTCTTACCAACTATACAACATCAAATCACTAATATAAAAAAAAGAATTTAAAAGATTTCAGCCGAGCTTTAGATGTCTGCTAATACATTTTTAATACTTGTAAGCCTTTCTAAAAAACTGATTTAATACACTCTAATATACAAAATCCATGTAGATATTTCTTCCCTTTCGTTTAAAAAAATATTCGAATCGATCTGACATTAATTAAGCGAGTTATAAGCAAAAAAAAAACATTATGTTTAATCATACATGATGTAAAAATAAAATACCTTATGTCTATTATTCAAATATTAGTTAAAACTTACTTAATTAATATTTCTTCGTTTTTATTTAAATAATTTACGTTTTATTTAGTATAACTTATTAAAGATTCACTGTCAGTATTTTGTCACAATTCTTATTCGAAAGCTAACTTACAATACTACAGTATTTTGAAATGTCAAAAAATTAACTTTTAAAATAATTAAATCTGTGGGAAAACAAACTTTTCCGTGAATAAGACCTAGCTAGATCGGTTTTTTGTCCCCCAATACCTCTTTTCAGGGAATTTCATCCAAATCGCTAGAACCGTTTCCGATGTAGGTACGCAAAATTTAAAAATAAATAAGAAAACATATATAAATATAAGATTTGTTCGTTTAAATATGTAAGATTAATATTTTTGCTCGATTGAAGAACAATATTATTCAATTCAAATAAAGCAGTTTATTTGGAGCTATTGGCCTTGCTGTCGAAGCCCTCATCTCCCTAAATAAAAAAAATGGCTAGGATACCCTTGGAATTTCTGAAAATAATAGTTCAATGTTTAGTGTAAAAGGATAGACAGTCATAAACGGCTAACGTTGGCAACACTGGCTCTGATATTTAATATTTTAAAGAATATTTAAGCAGATTGTTACATAACAACCGGATTTCTAAAACATCCCCACTTCGTCTCTGCATATTTACAATAACACTGCGTATTCTCTGTGCGTTTCTTAAAAGAATAAAAAAATAAAGAATTCAATAATAAATCTCAGGTATTTGGATTATTTTTTTTTTTATTGTTAATCTTGCTACGTTTCGACTACTTTATTTAGTCTTTGTCAGGCTCTAAAAAATACATATATATACAAATTAAATTATACTATAATAAGTAAAAAATATATAAAAAATTTTGTAAATTATTACCATAACTAATAAATTAAATAATCAATCAAATGAATTATGCTTAAAAATTTATAATATTGAACACACATTGTATTTAAAATTAATTAAATAATGTTTAAAAAGATTGGTAACGTTTCAAATTTAGTTATTTTTACATGAATAACAAAAATTAATTAAATACAATGTGTTCAATATTATAAATTCTTTAAACATAAATCATTTGATTGATTATTTCATTTATTAGTTCTGGTAATAATTTACAAAATTTTTTATATATTTTTTACTTATTATAGTATAATTGAATTTGTATATATACTATGTATATATACTATGACTAAATAATGTAGTCAAAACGTAGCAAGATTAACAATAACACAATTGTTTTGTATTATTAATCCGAATACCTGAGATTTATTATTGAATTATAGTAATAATTTTGGATGCGATATAATGTCTAAAATAAATAATTTTTGTAAATATATGTATTTCTTTTTCAGATACGCAGAACGCTGACTTTTTTTAAAGACTAGAGAAAGAGTTCCACCTCAAAACAATCAAACAACTCCACAGTACTTTGAAAGGTAAATAGCAATTAAACTTCTTTTTCTCGCTTTTATTTTATCGGTGGTTTTCAAGATTACTAGAAACTAAGGTTGGGCGTTAGCATTGTTGAAGGTGTGACTAGGCGAGACGCGAGAGAGGACGGGGGAAGTAGACTTGTGACTTTTGAGTTCGGTTTACCATCAAAGCGTGTTTTTTTTAGTTGTTTTAAACTATCATTTATTTTTTTATTTGTTAGTCTTATTTTTTTATCCTGATAATCCTTGTCAGGCATTAGGACAAAGTTATCAAATTATTGTATTGTCATCGGTTCTTAATACGTGTGTAAATTTTTTAATCAATCGGACGTCCTGAAGTCAGTGAAAATTACGTTGAAAGATTCCTTCATATACATATTACATATTATTTTACCAAAATCGACACTAACGTTGTTTAACAAGAGCGCCGAATATCACGCTCTGAAAATGTTTAATAAATCGTCAAACAGTTTAAAAAATCTACACATTTCTAAATTTAAAAGAGAATTAAAGGCTGCTCTTCTTAAACAATGTCTATTTAAGATAGATGATTTTGTTATAAATGAATAATTGTAAACATATCTTTTTTTTTGACGAATCCTATACATATTTGTATGTCTTTGGATCAATAAAATCTATCTATTCTATAGTCCGAGAGTTGGTAGCCATTTTTGGGTAGGTATTTGAGGCACTTTAATTAAGTAGACGGATTCGGTGAAAATTACGTCGAAAGATTGCGTCATACTGATACAGGTGAAGCTAATAAAAGCGTGTTAAAAAGGTCGCGAGCTCTCGGCCTATAAGTATAACCTCTGAATTCTAAAGCCGGGTCCAGACGTGTGTAACGTGTAATGTAAGATTACGTGTAATTTAGCGTCAACAGTGTGGACAGCACACGAACTCAACGCGAATCGTGAAAGCGAATCTTTGTCAAAAGCTGTTTCCACTCAGTTGCTACGAACATGCCGAATAGGAAAGTCATGATAGCTGGTGCTGCTTTTATTTATATATATTTATTAACTGAAGATTTCAGATTTTTTTAAAATAATCCGGATTTTTTGGATCCCAAATAACACGTTTTTCTTGATACAAACTGATAAGTTCAAGCGATTGTTCGTATCATGAACGTACACACGACACAATCGTCACGAACGCCGCCCAAACGAGAACTGCGAGCGCCTTTGTGTTCGCGCTAAAAACCGACAGCCGATGGATCACGGCGATCGCCGGCGCGAGCGTTACATGCAATGCTCGTACTGCCGTCCACACGCAGAATTCGTGTTACATTACATGATAGATTACATTACGCGTTACACACGTCTGGACCCGGCTTAAAACATATCCTATCACAACTCACAAACGTACGATCAGCCAATGTAAAATACAGAGCGCTGTATGAATAGTATTTATCGACAAAATGTAAGTTCAAAAGTTTATGTAGAAGTTACGAAAGATAACAAGATAGAATTTCTATGAAAACTTTAAAATTATGTAAAGCATATTTCAAACGTAAACTCATGAAGCGGCAAGATATTTCATATTTTTGTTTTTCATTGTTGTATTTAATAAAATTAAGATTAAATAAATTTTAAATTGTTTTGATGAATAATAAGCAACATCCAACAAAATTGAATATTCTTCACTTTGGTAGTAGTAATTCAAAAAGTTTCAACTCAGGAAACAATAATTTACGCCCGGAAATTTTCATAATATATTTTATTATCTTGTCTTTTGTGAAAAGCGACACTCGACGCGAATTGAAACGTTAAAACATTTACATTTCCGAAAATAATAAAGTTTACGTTCTTTGAACTGACTCCCCATTTTATACAATACTAGCTGCTACTCGCGGCTGCACACGACATTAAGGGGGTATTCTCATGTGACCACTTCGAAAAATCGATTTTTTTTTCATATTTCAATAGTAAAACCTATCGAAAATATGCTGCGAAAAATAGAGACCGAAATTCCTAGTTTTAAATAAATTACAACTCATAGTCGCTGACGAGCCGTATAAGCGACTTGTTGGCTCTTGAAACTTTAAACGCATTTGTCTGGAAACATTATTTTCTAAAACTGTCTTGGTCCTAAAAAAAAAGTATTCAACCGATTGCTTTGAAATTTATATATGTTCTTCTACTCATTAATGGTTATCGTCCGTACTGAAATTGCTTATTTTCGAAAATATTTTCTTATTTTTTTAAACGATTTTTAACAAAAAAATTAACAAAAAACACGAACTTTTTTTCTACAATCCGCCATTTTTTTTTTAATGAAACTGATTAATTTTAGTAGGGACGATAGCGACATCCCTACTGAACAATGATCCATTCGATTTTTTTATTTCAGACAACATGAACAACCGCTATTACCATGACCAGTCACCTGCTTTTTTTTAGTGTCTAATTTAATTAAGAAAAATATATATATATAAAATGTAAAATAAGAGAAAAAAAATTTTTTTTTTTTTAAATTAAAATGATTGAATGTTATTGTCGTCTAAAAAAAAATTCCCTAAAAAGAGGTAAAATTTATGCTTTCACATGAGAATACCCCCTTAAGATAAACAATGTTTTATAGCTCGCTCGACAGCAACAACAGTAGTAAAGCCTTCGACTCCACCGTTTTACAATTTTGCCTTGCGAGGCTGCGTTCCGCTCGATAGTAACAACAGTTTTTTCGTCGACTTACGTTACAAAATTGGTCTCTAGGAAAAGTTCTTTTATTTTAACGCGATAATATATAGCCTATGTCCATCCTGAAGGTTTATTCTAAATACTGGTGAAAAATATTTTGAAATTGGATGAGTAGTTTCGGAGATTAACGCCTAAATCCAAACTTTACCTTTTTATAATATTACTATAGATTGAACTATATTATTGGCAGAGCTCTGTTGATTAAAACTTCATTTAATACCCAATACAGTTAGAGTTGCCAGGCGTCCGGATAAAGCAGGACATAATTAAGCTTTTTGATTGCGTGTACAGCCAAAATTAAACGGTGTCCGGCTTTTTTTAGAATTTAATTTTGACTGATGGCTTTATTTGACTGATAGAAAATAAATTATTTGGACTGATTTGGCGTTTTATTTATTTTTTATTAGAATTTAACAAGATTCATGGTAATAATCAAAAAAGCTTGATTCTACATAATTTTTTTTGTCGTACCTATTAATACTGATAAAAAAATCCTCAATAATGTAGGGTGTCCGGCTTTTTTACCCAAATGTCCGACCAAACTGGCTGATCTGTTCGGCTTTTAGGTTTGGCGTCCTGGCAACCCTAAACACAGCACATTTCAAAACAAAATTTTTATTTAACACACAACTTTGTCCTCTAGAGGGCGCCATATTGAATTTAGTATGACGTCACAGCCTATAACCAGCGGACGATGAAGACGCTTTTAACAATTACTTATTTATCAAATTATACCGAGCTGGGTAGAGTAGTGGTACAGCACTAGACTCGCATTCGGGAGGTCCGGGTTCGATTCCCGGCGGGGGCAGATGTGGCTGGGACTTTTTCCTACTGCCTTTCGCCGAGAAACGGTAATTCCTGTACCGGCCATCTTGATTGAGGTTTTCCATGGTTTCCCTCAATTAATTCCAGATAAATATCGAGGTGGTTCCTTATTTGAGGCCATGGCCGATTACCTATCAAACTCCTAGTTCAAAAATTACCCACCTTATCCTAATTTCCTGTAATTCCTTCATTCGCCCATTGCTATTATATAAGTTGAAGTTTAAGAAATGTAGAAAAAACGGGAAGTAGTAAAATGAAAAATAGTAATGGTGCGAATGGCGTCTGTTATGACATAAAGTCGAGAAACGGACGTTAAACGCATTATTATTATTATTATTATTTATCAAATTATGATACACACATAAATACCTGGTAAAATCTTAGATAGATAAATATATTTAGTAGGGATGTAACGATTTCGATACCGATATATCGGCATCACCGATAATATATACAACCGATATTAAACAGTTTGAAAAGAGCGCAAAACGACGACGCACTCGCGTGACATTTTCGCAGCGTCGCAGGTGAGAGAACTGCGCATGTTTAGCGACATGGTAACACAGCAGATTAACTACAAATAGTTTGAAAAAAAATTTCTTTCTTAACTGATAAATATAGGTCAGTTTTAAGCGTAATAAAGACATACCAACGCCCGAGGTACATACTTTATTAGTGTATTTGCCATATGGCAACATACACTATTGGCGTCGGTCGGATGGCGGGACCTAGGGGTCGGACCAAAATTTCTCGACGTTTCATAACCTCCTAAACACTTTGGCACCATTTTTAAAAATGTTTATATATATATGTATATATATATATATATATATATATTTATATATATATATATATACGTATATATATATATATATATGTGTGCGGGCAATAACTTTCGAAGGAGTTAATTGATTTTAACGAAATTTGGCCCACGTGTTGAAATCCATCACCGCAAGAAGCCTATTTAAAATGGGCCTAATCGGGCTATTTTAAGGGTAGTTTTTAGGGGTTGAAAAATGTTTTTGGGCCCCAAAATACCGAAAAAATTCTCCGAATCGTTTCAAAATTGAAATTTAACCCTCTGGTAGTAATTAAAAAGTGTCCCTAAAATTTTGATAAAATCTGCCCGACAGGACCGGATTTACAAATTTTATGAAAAAACTAGTTTGCAGATTATGAATTCTTTACTGAATGGTGTATATAATTTAGTATAGAGATTCGATTGATAATAATATTGCAATTAAGAAAAAAAAATGTTATTTAAGGGGTGTATTAAGGAGTCTAATTTTTTATTTTGCCCAGAAACCAACTAAAGTTCGCATAATGAAGCCACACTGCCTGTATAAGCAAATACACTATATTGTCGGCAGGGTTTTGGCACTGCGACCCGGGTTTTTATTTATTTATTTTCGACTAACCCATCGGTATCGGTATCGCCGATTAGTTACTATAATAATAATCGGTATCGTATCGGCAAAATTATGTATCGTTACATCCCTAATATTTAGTGACCAATATTGGTATAAAAACATCAAAAAGATACAAAAACTTAGATCATTTTACAAAGTTTTACATAAAAATACAATAGTTTTATATATTACACGATAAGAAATCTGTGAAATTATACAAACACATATTCTGTAGCAAAATCTTAATTATATTCTTTTGGACGCAGTCAGTAAATTAAACATCATCAGATTAAACACCATCAGCCTATTACAGTACAGAAATTTTTGATAAAATATTTGAAACCGGAACTCTTGTCTAGAGAATAAAATAATTAATTGGCAAATAAACTTGAATTATTCGAATACATCTGAGACATAGTAAGTCTGAAATTTGACTCGTTTCATTAATAAACAGTAATTAATATTCCTGTATATTGCGTGTTATATCTAAATAACCGGTGCGTCTTTATAAGAAAATCATGATAGAAATGTCCAAAAATTATGCTGGGGCCAGATTAAATCAGATTTCTGAAAATATTTTCTCGTCGTTTCTTCATTTCTTTCTTGTAATCACGTTAAAATCCACTCGCATGTATTCGATCGATTATTTATTGAGCGTCTATAATCTATATTCCTTCTCTCTCTCTCTCTCTCCAATCGACTCTGCACGCTGTTGAGATGAAACATGACAGCGACAATATGTAGTGGAGCCTTATTAAGGTCTACTGGCGAGTTAGAACAAAGTGAATAATAAAAATCTTTTCCATGAAAAAATATGCGAGGATTGATCTATAAGTACCCGTGTTTGACGACAGATGACGTTTATGAGTGAAATTGACTTTACCATCGTGTACTGCAGACTTTCAAATGACCTCGTGCTGAGTTGTAGATAAATTCATAGGTTAGGTTATTTCTGACAGCCGCTTGCATCATTCGTGTTTTGTATTTTTTGACAAAATGGAAAAAGAGCAATATCAATCCGTAATTTGTTTTTTAAAAAACATGCGAAGAACTAAAACTGAAGTTGGATGCTTAGAGACCCTTCACCATCTGTGGCCACGGTGAGATACTCGTAAAAAACGAATTACGAATCTATTTTGCTCATTTTCCATTTTGTCGAAACATACAAAACACAAATGATACAACTGGTTATCAAAAATAACCTAATCTATGTATTTAGCTACAACTCAGCACGAGGTCGCTTAAAAGTCTGCAGTACACGATGATAAAGTCAATGTCACTCGTCAATGCCATCTGTTGTCAAACACGGGTACTTATCGATCAACCCTCGTATATATTATGTGCCAACTTTCATGGTGATCGGTCAAACGGTGGTCTCAAACAGACAAACATCTATAAACAGTTTCGTCGTTCATTGAAGTTTACGTAATAATCACGTCACTTCCACCATAAATGCTACGTTTCTCCCGCCATGTGAAATGCAATATGTTTGTCTACCCAAAAAATTGCTTACATTTTTAGTACATACACTATTAGCATGGGTTCGGATAGCGCGACCTAGGGGTCGTACCAAAATTTCTCGACGTTTCATAGCCGCCTGAACAGTTTGGCATTATTTTTGGAAATGATATACAAATATACCGTTAGGCTACGTTTGACGGATAGTATCAGAATAGTAGTTATAATACGCGACGACCATAACTTTAAGTAAATATATTTCCATCTTCTCTGAAGATGGAAATATATTTTCCGAAACGTAGGCCACAAGCGAAACATCGGTAAAGCTTCTTTTTTTCAACTTTTCCTCAACCAAACTTTCCTTCCACGTTAAAAATATATATTGGAACAAAACATATTAAAGACTCTAAAGTTTAAAATGTAGGGATATATTTTTTAAACTTTTGCTTGCGATTAAGGCTGCTAATTCCTCAGATTGTAAAATATGCTCTCGGGAAATTTCGAAAAAATGTTGTTGCAAAGGTCAGTTGATTACTCAATTTTTGGCTGGTGTCACACTACGAGGCGAAAAGATGCTATTCCAAGGGTGCCGCTCTCAATTGATTACTCTAAATTTTGGAAATATATTGAAGATTTGAAAAAACCTTTCCGAAAAAGGAAGAGTCACTTTAGGTTTGTGATGGAACAATTTTGTGAAATAAGTACGAATAAGGTCGTAGTGTGACATTGAAAACGTGTGTTTTTTGGCACAATTAATGCCAACTGTTCTCTAGTAAATCGTACATAAATTACAAAAGTAGTCCATTAGAGACCTATATTTGTCCTTATAGAGAAAGAATTTTTGCAAAATGTTAACGAAGAAGTTTACAATCAGCTATCAGCCGTAGTCCTATTTTTGGTTTAAATTCAGAGCATTCCGACAGCCTTAAGCGGTAGTGGCGCTGAAGCCTTTGAATAGAATATAATAAAATTTATTTTCTTCATACCATGCCAAAAGTACGTACTTTCTGATTCGATTTTAAAGCAGAAAGTCTAACATTTATGCTCTGCTGGAATTACTCGCATACCGTCTGTATAGGCGGGCCGAAACAGTTTTGTCATGCGTAACGTGACTGCCGTTCGTCAGCACAGAACACGTATTCGCCAGTAGCCAACTGCCGTTATTACGCATAACCTTAACCTTGCTCACTTGAAAGTAATTCGTTTTTTTATATATTGGTAGTAATTCATTAGAGACGTAGATTTGTCCTTTATCTTTCTTATAGAGAAAGAATTTTTGCAAAATGACGACGAAAAATGAGCTATCTGAAGCCCTATTTTTGGTTTAAATTCATATTGTTCCGATAGCCTTAAGAGAAAGGATGAAAGAACAAACAAATTGGGTTACAAACACTTTTTACAAGCGAGGAATGGTATATATTAATCGAAATGATTAAATTCTGACATGCGAAATGACTCCATTTTGCCGCCCACAACCACAACCTATCGCCGAAGGCAACCGCTTGATCCAATAAACAATCCGCACAACATTGTTATTTCAGTAGGTTATTGATTTGTGTCTAACAGGGATGTTGACTATTTTTGGGAAAGTGTTTTAAATCGTGCATAAGTTCCTAATATTGCCACAAATATTTATTATTTTTATTTAAATACAACTCAAGCCTTCAAATAATGTATTTTAAATCCCGTTTCAAATTTCGGTCCAAAACGCCAATACTAGTCGCGTGACGTCACCTGGTCATACCAAAGGAGGCTCAAAAGTTTACACAGGAGCTAGCATTATATAGATGCGGTCACAAAGTAGGAGGCTGTGCTCAAACGCTAGTAAACTAATGAGGTTATGACACCATTTTTCGTAATTCTTGTTATAAAAGACGAATTCTAAGTTTTCGAACTATTAGCCTTAATAAATACATTTTCCATGACGTTAAAACTCCTTGCAGTCTTTTTTTAACAGAAATTTTCGAATAAATTACACACTAAATATTAACTAAACAATGAAGTTTTTTGACAGCGGCGCAACCTATGCCGTCATGCGCTCTGATTGGTGTCTGTTGTCACGTGACTTGAGAGTGATTTTATAATAATAATAATAATAATAACGGTTTTTATTAGTCAAGTTGAAGATACAGAATGCATCTATGTGACATGTCAGAAATATAATATACATAATAGGTACATTATTAAAATATGTTAAAATTTAAAATCATCGATATTATCGAGGCACGCTTCAGTCAGGATTACTTTGATTCTATTTTTAAAGTTAGGTAATGATAAATTTTTTATTATTTGGGGCAGATTATTGTAAAATTTTTAAGATGAATAGTAAAAATAGTTCTGAGAACTAGACAGATTATACTTCGGTAATCGAAGTGCTTCTTTATACCTTGTATCATAATTATGGTTATCATTAATTCTGTTAAAGGATGAGATATTTGTTTTAGCGAACATTAATAAATGAAATAGATGTAGCGACGGTAGAGTCATTATTTTTAAGTTTTTGAAAAATGGTTTGCAGTGCTCACGAGGAGCAGCTCGAGCTAAAATACGTACAGCTCTTTTTTAGGTTTTATTTATTAAATATTAATTAAATTCCTTAAAAATAAGGAAAAATATAGTGTTTTTAGTGTATTTGCCATATGGCAACATACACTATTGGCGTCGGTCGGATGGCGGGACCTAGGCGTCGGACCAAAATTTCTCGACGTTTCATAACCTCCTAAACACTGTGGCACCATTTTTAAAAATGTTTATATGTCAAATTTTTTATTTTGTCTAAAAACCAACTTAAGTTCGCATAATAAAGCCGCACTGCCTGTATTATCAAATACACTATATTGTCGGCAGGGTTTTGGCACTGCGACCCGGGTTTTTTAGTATTTCTATCGTAGAAACTACCACTTTTCGTTAAAATTATGTTTTTATTTGAACACAGTCAACATCCCTATTAGAGACCTAAGTGCATGCATAATATATAGGGTAATATGATTTTAAGTAATAATTGGTGACAGTATAACGTGGATAATGAATGGCGGCCGGGCGTGATTATGTTTCCGTGTAGGTACGGTTGTCAAGTGGCGATAATGTACCCTATGCGTGCCGCATGTTCGTGGTCGCGGGACCTTGCTACTAAATTATTGTAAGCAGTCGTAGAACAACTTACAATTACATACATACAAACACATTATATAACGCGTGTTCTAAGCTAACTGCGACGTGGAATAATGGGCTCGTTTCACATGTCAGCATTTGTTAATTTTGAACAGAGCCAACTATTCCTCATTCGTAAGCGACCGTTCATTCGGCGCAGAGCGACTATAGTAAGAGTATGGACTAGAGTTGGGTAACTCAGATCTGAACCGGGTCAAAGGGCCGACTGCGACAGAAGATCCGTGAGAGCCGACTCACTTTTTTTTTAAGCCGACGAATCAACGGATCCGCATAACTCAGTGAAACACTTAACATACAGAAGCACATGATGTTACACTTACGTATCAGTTCTTGCTTTGATGCATCTGTCAGCTCAAATGACTCATGCATCACATGTTTGGCTATGCATTCTTGATTCTATACAGGTCGTGATATGATTGCCTGAACTAGGTAACTCAGTGACAGACTGCAGTAACATATTCAGAACTCGGCTCTTTTTGAACCGGTTCAGTGAGCCGGCTCACATACGGGATCCAGATGCAAAGATGCAGATCACTAAAAAGACCCGTTTTTCCCATCTCTAGTGTGGACAACAAGTCATGGGACATGGCCGGAACACGGATTGGGTTCGCCATAAAAGAAGATGTGATTAGGGAGGCGGTAGGGCCTAAGCCCTGAGGAAACGTGACGTTCGCAATTCATCAATTTCAGTTTGATTTTTTTCTTAATTTTCTACTTGCTAGTGTCATGTTTGACACAACTTCGAAATTAGCGGTGCGATGCGTCGCAATCGGTGCCTCTGTAGATCGAGTATGTTAAAAATTTAGACGACTTTTTTAACCAAGTTATTTGCTATTGAAGCAAGAATGTCACTTTAGACTTTAAATGCTCATAACTTCTGAAGAGATGATCGTACGACAATTTTCAAAAGTGCTTTAGAATGCTGAGGATGTCCTCTTTAAAATGCTTCTGTTCAATTTTTTTAAAATGTGTTTTTTTTTAAACAAAAATTTTGCTTAAGTAATTTTTCTAAGAAAAACAAAATTTTTTAAGCAAAAAATTGGACAGTACATTATAAAGAGGACATTTTTAGCATTCTAATGCATTTTGAAAAATTATCGTATGATCATTTCTTCAAGAATTACGAGCACTTAAATCTAAAGTGACATTTTTGACTCAATAGCTAATAACTTGGTTAAAAAAAATCGTCGAAATTTTTAACAGTCGTGGACATAGAAAAAAAAGTTGCAGCAACTTAGGATTTAGCAGTTTTTAGTAATACTCTTGTAAGAATAAAAACGTAAAAACATAAAATGGCGTTTAAATAACAAAACATGATAAAAGTTCGTTTTTAATGACATTTTAAAACAACAATTACAAAAGAAAGAAATTTTTAAGAAAACAATTGGACAAAAGCATTTTAAAGAGGATATCCTCAGCTTTTTAATGCACTTTGGAAAATTTCCGTACGATTAATTCTTCATGAGTTATGAGCATTTAAAGTCAAAAGTAGCATTTTCACTTTGACAGCTGATAACTCGGTTAAAAAAATCGTAGAAAAATTTTTAAAAAATGAATTTAAAGAGAAAAGTACCAACTTTAAGCTACTTCACTCGAAATTTATCTGGAATTTTTTTTTTGGAGCCCATAGACATGATGCAATTTTATAAAAAATTAAGGGGGCATTTTTCTTTTTCTTTTTTCAATTGTCACGGTTCGCTAAGGGATGATAAAATTTTTTGAAATTTTGATTCAAAAACTAGAATGTACAAGCTTTAAAATGAGTTATAGTTTTTTAAAATCCAATCATTTTTCGCGAAAATACAGCGATTTGAAAATCATCAAAATTTCAACATTTTTTATGTATCCCCTTAATTAAGTTGCGGAATGTATATGTTACCTCATATCTCCATTTATGAACCGATTTTGATGATTTTTTCTCTATTTAATAGAGAATACCTTCAGAGTCAGGATCTTAAGAGCTAATTTGCACAAAAAAGCATGTGTCGCGGCACACACATGCGAAGTGAAACTTCTTATGTATGATTAATATCAATTTTTGCGATTTATTTTATTTTCCATTGTTATTTTTTACAGTAGATAATAAAATTCCATTATTTGTATTGCGTCATGGTTTCGTCGTCATTAATTTGTGTCACTCAATTGTGTCAGTGTTTTTCGTTTCATTCATTTTACCAATCAAATCAGCAAAGTGTCGCATAAGAAGTTGCACTTAAAGAATAAGAATATTTAAAGGAAAGCAACAATTAATAACTCAATTTAATCGCAATTCCGTTGGGACACACAGTATAAATACCTACACATAGAAATATCGTTATGCTTAGCACTGGTATTTTATTATCAACCCTGCCGACTAGGGTTGTACGCTTTCTTCGAAATATGTCTATAAATAATTAATATATTACAAAAAAAAAACTTTTATGAAGTCTTATTTTTATTGCAGTGTACTAAAAAGGATAAAAATAGTTTTTAATTGTATTCTACAATTAATAAAAATTATAAAAAAGGTTTTTTATGGTTTATCCAAATATTTTATTCTGCAATTGGTCACTTTTCAATATGGAATGTTCATTAATTATCATGAAATTACGGTACTTATTTTATTTTACATCTTAAATTGTGTAGTGATATGTACAAATTGTCAATCCATGTGTTGAACACAAAAAAATATTTTTTTAGATGCCTGAAGAAGGACTAATAATAAAGGCCGAAACGTCGCAAATGTAATAATCGACATTTTGATCTACTTTCTTGATCCACTTTCCTGCTACAACTTACAATTTATTCATTAGAATGGACGCAACGGTAGAGAATGAATAGTTTTTAATAATTTAAGTTCATAATTATAAAAGCATCATGGGTTGTAAGCTCTATGATAGTTACAGCTCACGCTTTTATAATTGTGAACTTAAATTACTAAAAATTATTTTATCCTTTTTAGTACTCTGAAATACTCGAAATCTTATCTTTATAAAAGTTTTTTTTTCTAATATTTTATTTTTAAATTTTTACTTGCGCCTTTTGATCGTCATATTTCATTTTAAATAACGTCACGTTTACTTTATTCTACTTGTCATACCCTTTCATTTGTTGCCCATATCAACAACAAAAAACTTAAGAAATATTGACAACAAATTAACAAATAAAAGAAAATATAACAAGATAGAACAATTTCTAAGTGTAGATTAAAAAACATGAACCTGTAGTATTTAATTAAAAACCCGGGTCGCAGTGCCAAAACCCTGCCGACAATATAGTGTATTTGCTTGTATAGGGCCGTGTGGTTTTATACTTTTATTATGTGAAATTAAGCTTGTTTTTGGGCAAAATAAAAAATTTAACCCCTTAATACACCCCTTAAAATAACATTTTTTTCTTAATTGTAATATTATTATCAATCTAACGTCTACACCGAATTAAATACACCCTTCAATAAATAAGTCACTATCTGCAAACTAGTGTTTTCATAAAATTTGTAAATCCGGTCTTGTCGGGCCGATTTTATTAAAATTGTGGGGACACTTTTTAATCACTACCAAAGGGTTAAATTTCAATTTAGAAACGATTCGGAGAATTTTTTCGGTATTTTTGGGCCCAAAAACAGTTTTCAACCCCTAAAAACCGCCCTTAAAATAGCCCGATTAGGCCCATTTTAAATAGGCTTCTTGCGGTGATGGATTTCAACACGTGGCCCAAATTTCGTTGAAATCAATTAACTCATATATATACGTATATATATATATATATATATATATACATATATATATATATATATATATATATATATATATATACATATATATATATATATAAACATTTTTAAAAATGGTGCCAAAGTGTTTAAGAGGTTAAGAAACGTCGAGAAATTTTGGTCCGACCCCTAGGTCCCGCCATCCGACCGACGCCAATAGTGTATGTTGCCATATGGCAAATACACTAAAAAGTCTTTAATTGTTTGGAGCAATTGTGAATTTTTAAATGTCTAATTTTAGAATCGACGCTGTTCCATAATTTTGGTCAAACAACAGAAAAACTTATTGCACCGATTGAGGCTTTGCGCTTCGAGATGTAAAGCTCTGTATTATTTTTGGTGTCATAGGAAAAACTAGACAAAGATATTATAATAGTAATAATGCGTTTAACCTCCGTTTGTCGACTTTTATGTCATAACAGACGCCATTCGCACCATTACTATTTTCTATTTTACCACTTCCCATTATTTTCTACATTTCTAAAACTTCAACTTAACTAATAGCAATGGACGAATGAAGGAATTATAGGAAATTAGGATAGGATAGGTAATTTTTGAACTGGGAGTTGGATAGGTAATCGGCCATAGCCTTGAATAAGGAACCATCTCGATATTTTCTGGAACTAATAGAGGGAAACCATGGAAAACCTCAATCAAGATGGCCGGTACAGTAATTATCGTTTCTCGGCGAGAGGCAGTAGGAAAAAATCCCAGCCACATCTGCCCCCGCCGGGATTCGAACCCGTACCTCCCGAATGCTGTCACCTCTACTCTACCCAGCTCGAGACAAAGGTATTAATAATTCACTGAAGTAGTTTGCATTGTTACAAATATCGTAAATCGGATATAAAATCTGTGTATCGACTTTTTTTAAAAATCGATATTTCTGTGGTTTTTAAATATCCCCATCCCTACTGCCAACAACATATTTTCACATGCATACAACCAGTTGCAAATCTACCATACGTCTATTATCATAAATAATATTGCCTACTAGATGAGATTTTTCAATTAATTTTAACGGTTATAAATAAAATACAACTAGCAGATAAAAAATAGTTTATTTCATAGAAACTATGCTATCAGTATTACATCTTTTAGAGCGATATAGGGTCAAATACTTATTTTATTTTGTAACAAAAACATTAGTTGAACTTAAATTTGTTTCTGGTACAATTTAAATACCAAAATATATATGTAATTTGCACTGTTTTTTCACCCAAGACGATGATTAATAATAGTAATAATATAATAATAATGCGTTTAACGTCCGTTTTTCGACTTTATGTCATAACAGACGCCATTCGCACCATTACCATTTTTTCATGTACCACTTCCCGTTATTTTCTACAGTTTAAAACTTCAACTTATGTAATAGCAATGGGCGAATGAAGGAATTATAGGAAATTAGGATAAGGTAGGCAATTTTGGAACTAGAAGTTTGATAGGTAATCGGCCATGGCCTCAAATAAGGAACCATCTCGATATTTATCTGGAATTAATTGAGGGAAACCATGGAAAACCTCAATCAAGATGGCCGGTACAGGAATTACCGTTTCTCGGCGAGAGGCATTAGGAAAAAGTCCCAAGCCACATCTGCCACCGTCGGGATTCGAACCCGGACCTCCCGAATGCGAGTCTAGACGATGATTAATAATAACAGATAAATAAAAACACTTGAAAATTTTACAAAAATGTATTATTAAATTATTTCTCGACTATCCTCATTCCTCAGGAATATAAAACATATACAAGATTTGCAATGTACTAGTACTAGCTACACGGAAAGTTGACCTGAAATTATTTGGGTCAAACATAGATCTACCTGTAAACTATTATTCTGATAAAGAAAAACAGAGCATAGTGGAATTTATGAAATTCATTGCTCGGATTGTGATGCCATTTACATAGGACAGAGAGGACGTACTTTCAAATTAAAAATTAAGGAACACGCAAAGGCAATAGAAACACTGTCATAACACTGGCTTTGCGACTCATTGCATAATAATAATAATCTTTATTTAAAGAACCTGATGCAGGTCATAATAGTGTCAACTATAATTCAATTCACATAAAAAACTTACTACCTACTTAAAAATTCATTTATGTAATAGTAACATCCATTAATTAAAAATGCCTTTAAATGTTTTTTAAAAAGTTCGAAATTATCTATATTTTTTAAGGAAAGCGGCAGATTATTTAAAAATCTGGAACCTACGCACACAGGAGTTCTACTATAGGAAGTAGATTTAAATTAAGGTTCCTGGCGAGTGCTGTAATTATGTACATTGAAATTAACGACATAAAGCTGATTTTTTTATTTAAAAACATTTAGTAATAATTTAAATAAAAATGTGAATGTTACTGTCATAATATTATATTTTTTTTAAATTTCACGATATGACAATAAGATGTATATTAAAAATTAAGCGTAGTACTCTTTTTTGTAAAATAAATGCGCCATGCATAGACTGACCCCACAAAACTATATTGTAGCTAAGATGATAATACACTAGTGCATAGATAATGATCACAATTTTAGTCAAAAAATTTTAAATCTCTCCACATTTCTAACAAGAGTAAAAAACACGCTACTAGAAAATGTTGAGATTCAAAAAGCTATTAGAAAAAATAAAAATAGTTTACAGGTAGGTCTATGGTTGACCCAAATCATATCAGGTCAACTTTCCGTGTAGGTAGTAGGTACATTGCAAATATCTAATTTAGTATATGTTTTATATTCTTGAGGGTGGACTTATTGTCCGAAACGATCGTCAAGATATAATTTAATAATATTTTTTTGTAGAATTTTGAAGTGTTTTTATATATCTGTTATCAAAATATATGTATTAGCAAGTACCTGTGATGCAACTACAATGGTGATAGAGCAGGTAAAAACCAGGGATTGCAACCCAATAGAAGTATTACCTCTAATAATTTCGTTATTAAACATACGTTCAATCAAATTCTATAGCTAACTGAATCGAAATTAAATTTTAGCTTTATATATTTTTCAGTTATACGCGTTTTGCATGCTCATATACAAACGCAGAACATTATTAATGGATCAGAATTAAAAACGCCGTTGGCCACCGTTAAATAAATATAACTTTATTAAAAAAAATATTAAAAATCGTACAGTTGCGTTAATAATTTTAATCCATCCATACTAATATTTAGTATAATAACTTTTGTCTGGTATAATTGTTAAGAAACATTCATAGCACTATATTGGAAAAATGTATTATTCTAACACGTCACCGTCAGGATTTAAACCCGAAACTTTCCACTTTCGCGGCGGAATGAGTTAATTAATTACTCAACGGTGCACACAATTCAACATTTTAATCCTTCAAAATATAGCGATTTACAACACTCAAATTCACTACATGCGAGAGCCAATTATTTTTAGCTATAGCTAGACATTAACTCTCACAGTAGCGAGGGCTCTTGAATGAATCAAAGATGAACTTTCCATTATTAATACGGTCCTAAGTCACAGAACTTTTCTGTTTCGTTAGGACTGTTTCAATGCGGAAAACGACTAATATTGTAAATGCGGAAGTCTGGCTGTCTGTTACCTTTTCAAAATTTCACGTCTAAACCGCTGAACAGATTTCGATAAAATTTGGCAAGGATATAGATTGCACCTTGAGAAAGAACATAGGCTACCTTTTGTCTTAAAAAAGAAAACAAGAAGGCGGTGAAATGTGGATTGAATCTCTCACATTATATCCGGAACTATTAGACCTCCAGACTTGAAATTTGCAGACATGTTTCTTCCGTTGAGTAGAGATCCGCTAAGAACGGGTTTTTGCAGAAATCGATTCTCAAAGGGGGGTTGCGGGGGTGCTATAGATAAAACTTCCCGTTTTTGAACCATCAGACTACAAACTTAAATGTTGGCAAGCGTGTTTTTTTTTGTTGAGTACAGATCCGCTAAGAATGAGTTTTGCAGAAATCGACTCACAAGAGGGGATTGCGGGGGCGTTATAGATATAAAATTACCGTTTTTTTAACTATACCTTCTTCAGACCTAAATTATTATTATTACCGATACTAAGCATTCCGCATCTTTTACAATAAAGCTAATTTTGTTGTCAAATTATTTTAAACTCTAATTTTAATTAGAAGACTAAAAAACAAAATATTCAATTGACTGTGGGGTAGGCAAAGCAACGTACGTCACTATACAGCGTGTTAGCATACTTGCTGTAATTTTTCAAGTTTTTTTATCCTGAAGATTCTGGTCAGGATAATGGGACAAACTTATTAAATTATTGTATTGTCATTTGTCCTTGATAAGTGTGCAAAGTTTCAGTTTAATCTGACATTTTGAAGTAGGCGAATTTCACGTTCAAAAATTCCATTACAAACTAACAAACATACAGGTGAAGCTAATAAAACGGTGTTATTTGCACCATTCCATGTAGGGATGTGGAAAAAATATCGATATTTTTTATTTGATATATCGATATTTTTGGGCAATATTTCGGTATATCGATATAAAATTCCAAATATCGAAAAGCGATATTTTTTTCCAGTAGCAAAACTTGTATTACCGCGACTCACTATGGCCGTTTAATTATTTCGAAAATATCGAAAACTCCACTGAAAAAGAAACGTGTTTTTACATATGTTTTTGGAAAGTATTTTTAAGTGCGTTCCAAAAACAACAGTGAATAAAGCACATGTAAAACACGTTTTTTTCACGGGATTTTTCGATATGTTCGGAATAATAAACAGTCAAAATAGCTATTCATGCAATATTTCATTTCATTTCATTTCTACAACATCTAGAATATTTTTAATTATTTCGATTTACACCTCAATTCATGCTGTACCAACAATTTTCTGTCGAATGTCACCTCTGGCACGCATGCCATAGGTTCGTCATCCCTGGCTTTATTAATTGTTCGATTAATCTCTAAAATTATCTGCTCCTAAATGTATTACACGTTTGATTAATAAACAAAAAAAAATTCTTATCGTTGTTTTTGAGTTCAGATAATTATTTATTACTTGATTTATTAGAAATAATGTCCGTTAATTGCTATTTGAGATTATATTAAGCTAGCCAATATGTATACTAAATTTCTTCAAGTGTCAACGTTCTGTTTAAAATTGTACCGATATTTTTAAAAAATATATCCATATCGATACTTGAAAAAAATATCGATACGATATATATCGATATTTTTTGGCACTTCTGACATCCCTAATTCCATGCATTTTGCAGGATTCTTAGTAGGTTTACGTGCAGGCCGTTAGTGTAATAAAACTGGTTTCCGCGTAAATATTAGACATTAGACACGTACTAGTGCATTGCACCGTCTAATCAGATTGCCCGTTCCTTTTAGACATAAATCTGACATTTCGCAAAACAAGCATGTGTTGAAGCGAAACGCCTACGCTGCTAGCTGCTGCGGAGTGCGGATCGTCCCTTTTCCACATATACTAAGATATAAATTCTTCGCTCTATGATGAAATCAGCTACTACGAGGTCAAGGCCAAGCAAGCTCGTTGTTCAGCGTGGTCGGTATGTTCCAGTCAAAGCTTCCAGCACGAAGTAAGATATACAGGAGATGAAACAACTAATATATACCACAATCAAAATTTCGAAAAGCTATAAAAATATTATTTTCATATTAGGAAAAACCAGGTCTTGAAATAAATTAGGTAAAAAGAATCAGGTGAAAAGACCAATTTTTACGTTTTTAACACATTTATTCGTCTGTTAAAACTAGATAGAAGTCGGAATAATACCGACGCAACGTCGTAGAACGAATAAATGTGTTAAAAACGTAAAAATTGGTCTTTTCACCTGACTCTTTTTACCTAATATTATTAGTGTATTTGCCATATGGCAACATACACTATTGGCGTCGGTCGGATGGCGGGACCTAGGGGTCGGATCAAAATTTCTCGACGTTTCATAACCTCCTAAACACTTTGGCACCATTTTTAAAAATGCTTATATATATATATATATATATATATATATATATATATATTTATATGTGCGGGCAATAACTTTCGAAGGAGTTAATTCATTTTAACGAAATTTGGCATACATGTTGGAATCCATCACCGCACGAAGCCTATTTAAAATGGGCCCAATCGGGTGATTTTAAGGGTAGTTTTTAGGGGCTGAAAAAAGTTTTTGGGCCCAAAAATACCGAAAAAATTGTCAGAATCGTTTCAAAATTGAAATTTAACCCTTAAGTAGCAATTAAAAAGTGCTCCTAAAATTATAAGCAAATCGGCCCGACAGGACCGGACTTACAAATTTTATGAAAACACTAGTTTGCGTATACGAATTTACTTACAGAAGGTCGTATTTAATTTGGTGCAGATGTTGGATTGATAACAATATTTCAACCAATAAAATTATTATTGTAAGGGGTGTATTAAGGGGTTCAATTTTTTATTTTGCCCAAAAACAAACTTAATTTCATTTGTTACACTTAAGTGTTCATTGTAACAATGAATGTTTAACAATTAAATAGCAAACGTTCTGCAGCTTGTAGAAATTAAAACATCTTATATTAATTTCATTTAATAAAGCCACAATACCTGAATTAGCAAATACACTATATTGTCGGCAGGGTTTTGGCACTGCGACCCGGGTTTTTTTCTTTACCACTGGATTATGACGCTGCCCTTGCTTGCCCTAATGTTATATTTTGTTTACTGAATGTTATTCGATTGAAATCATTTAGACTTTATTCAATTTTTTAAAATACAAATGTAAAAAAACTTTTTATATTATAAACCTCCTTCAAAAAATCACTAAAAAGATGAAAATAATGCATTTTTTTAGTAATGAAATTGGCTTCGACCTCAAAATTTCATTATTTTCATCTTTTTTGAAGGAGGTTAATATTTTTTTTTAATTTTTTTAACTTTTTACTGGATTTAATTTCGCACATTTTTATTAATAATATTTCGTAGTTGCTAAGTTTATAAATTATAATAAAAAAAACTTGTGAATCGATTTAAGTAAAATTTATGTGAGATCACCCTGAAGGTATGCTCTATTAAATAAGAAAAGAATCATCACAAAAATCGGTTCATAAATGTTGACGAAATGAGATAGTATTCATATAAAAAATATGTTTTTTTGATGTCATTTAAAAACGGATGAGCCGATTTTCATCGGTTCATAATTGGCGGAGTAATCGCGTAACAAACATACAGTCGAATTGAGAACCTCTCCTCTTTTTTGAAGTCGGTTAAATAGTGCTGTTGTTTAGTCGTTCGTTGCTGTATTAGATCTGATTTTATAATTAAAATAATTAATCGTTTCAACGTTAATACAATATTATTTAATTATTACGACTAATTATGCAATCTATTGTAAGGCCTACCTAAAATTAAGTGCTTTTAAAACAATTTATATAACACCTAATATAGATATACCGTAATCAAATAATATCGAAAAGGGAAAAAAAAGTTTTTTTTTACCATTGAGGCGTTTCCTGGAACTTAGCGCTTGGAGTAGAGTTGGGTAACTCAGATCTGAACCGGTTCAAAGAGCTGACTCCGACAGAAGATCCGTGAGAGCCGACTCACTTTTTTTTGAGCCGACGGATCAACGGATCCGCATAACTCAGTGAAACACACAGAAGCACATTTTACACTTACGTATCAGTTCTTGCTTTGATGCATCTGTCAGCTCAAATGACTCATGCATCACATGTTTGGCTATGCATTCTTAATTCTATACAGGTCGTGATATGATTGACTGAGCTAGGTAACTCAGTGGCAGACTGCAGTAACATATTCAGAACTCGGCTCTTTTTGAACCGGTTCAGTGAGCCGGCTCACATACGGGATCCAGATGCAAAGATGCAGATCACTAAAAAGACCCGTTTTTCCCAGCTCTAGCTTGGAGCGACCGCTCTGTTCACCCTATGTTAAAGCCGGCCCTGCCTGAACAGAGTGTTGCATAAGCACGTATCCAGTGATCGTAATCAGCTGTGTTGTGAACGAGACAAATTCTACACACATGATATCTAAAACTACGTTGTACATTATTTTAGATTTCTTTTTGCACTTACATTCTGAGATCGTGACACATACCTTAAATTATGATATATCTCTCTTTCATAAATTGCGCCACGCTATTTTTGAAGTTATACATCTTTTGGCGCACTGAAAGCGAACTATATGTTTTGCTTAACAAACTCCAAAAAATCATTACTTGAGATAACAAAAACTAACTCACTACAAAATTCATGAAACAATTTAGATCAATTTGTCATTATCTCTGAAGTCTTACAACTTCTCAGGGGAAATGTAAACTTTAAGTAGGTAGGTGGTACATAATATTGAACCTGTCAACAACTCCCAAAGGTTTGTCATCAAATAAATATGAAATTCTCATTTACATTCACCACAGATTTGTCAAAGAGACAGACGAAATATTTTCCCATCAGATTTATAAAAACGTATCTCTTATTTTCTAAGAAAAAAGGTAAAATCAGGATGTTTATATATTATACGAAATTTATGTATATATAAAAAACAAACATGAAACAATCTTACAGCAGAAAAAACATCATCACTACATATTAAAAATTAAAGTTGTCCGCCGCGCTGTGTTTGTCCGGGCTAATCTCAGAAACTACTCTACGAATTTTAATACGATTTTCGTCAATAGAAAAAGGCATTATCTAGGAAGGTTCCAGGCTATAATTTATGAACATTTTGCGAAAATAAGCTACCGGTATGATTATATTTGCTAATGAAGTCGGAAAAATCACTGTATATTATAAATTAAAGCTCTTCGCCACGCTAAGTTTGTGTTTGTCCGGGCTAATTTCAGAAATGGTTTTTCATACGGCTTTTCCCATTAGGAACAGGGATTATTTAGGAAGGTTTTAGGCTATAATTTATTAACATTTTGTCGAAAATAAGCTACCGGTATGATTATATTTGCTAATGAAGTCGGAAAAATCACTACATAAAAATTAAAGCTCCACGCCGCGCTGAGTGTGTGTTTGTCCGGGCTAATCTCAGAAACTACTCTACGGATTTTAATACGGTTTTCACCAATAAAAAAGGGACTATTCTGGAAGGTTATAGATTATAATTTATGAACATTTTATGAAAATATGATGATATTTGTGAATGAAGTCAAAAAAATCTCCCCTTCCGAGAACTTCCGTGTCACACGAAAATAATGTATGGTGGAATAGTTTCTCTTAAAAAGTTCTAAAGAAAAGTCCACCAACGTAGCATTAACTCTTATTTAAATAAATATGTTGTCTAAAAGTGCTTTTAAAGTAGGCATTTTGATTAAATTTAATGTTTACCATTTCTTCAATATTTCATAATATAATGGGAAGTTCATCTTTGATTCATTCAAGAGCCCTCGCTACTGTGAGAGTTAATGTTTAGCTATTGCTAAAAAAATAATTGGCTCTCGCATGTAGTAAATTTGAGTGTTGTAAACCGCTATATTATGAAGGATTAAAAATTGAATTGTGTGCACCGTAGAGTAATTGATTAACTCATTCCGCCGCGAAAGTGGAAAGATTCGGGTTTAAATCCCGACGGTGACGTGTTGGAATAATAAATTTTTCTAATATAGTGCTACAACAATGAATGTTTCGTAACAATTATAGCAGACAAAAGCTATTATTCTCAATTAAATATTTCTTTTAAAATATAAAAAAATAAATATTTGGGGAATTTTTCAAGTAGAATTTCTGTGAGTCGACTCAAGTCAAAAAGCATTTTTGGAGCCCCGGGATCGACTCGTGTTTCTAAATGGAAAGCATCCATAGAAGCGCTTCTGCTAAGGTCACGCCTATAAACTTTTACACCCGTCCTTAGGCAGCTATTGTAAAAAGAGTAAACTTGTAAGTTTCCGGCACATCCATCATTCTCATTGGTATATCTCATTTTCGCATTATTTTAACAGGAAAGACTCCGGGCGACAGAAAGAAGAAGGCAACTGCATGAATTAAAAATAACTTCATCAATCAGCAGTACTACATAGGTAAAGCGACGACGACACTTACATAGCTATTTTCAATGTTATAAGGTTGCATCGTGTCTAAAAAGTTCGTGGAAAGTTTTTTTACAGTTTCATTTTTTATTCACTCTATTTTTCGCAATTTAAATTTCAACCGATCTATCATAATATACTGAGAGTGCCACGAAGAACTGGTTATAAGTTTGTGCACTGTCAAAAAGTACAAGAAATTACATTACTGTGATTGATCTGGAGTATTCTCACCAACTATGTTTTTGTTTAGTTTTTTTTTTAAGTAAAACTTCTTTATGGAGGGTATCTGTGACGTTTAAGGGCAAATAGCGAGTTTATGTTAAAGAGGAAATATAAGTAAAATCTTGGCTTGGGATGTGGCTCACACATTTTTGAAGATTGACTTCTTTAGCGACGTATCTGTTAGAAAAAAGTAAGAAATCTAGGGGAAGTAGAACTGGCAAATAAAGGGGAAGTTAGTTTGTCTCCTAAATTACATGAAACTGACAAAGACAGAAATTTATAGTGTGTTGCTAAGTATGTGTAAATGTTATTAATTAGTTTCACATAAAAAAAAATAAACTTGGGAATAATATTAAAAACTAAAGAAGTTAAACTTCTTATGTGAGCTTATGAGGGTGAGGCTCATTACATTTTTTTTTTATAATTGTTTCGACTATTTTTAAATAACATGTCTCCAAAACTACACGTGAACTTTTTTTCATTATAATTTTTACGTTAACTGAAACAGTCAAACTTTCGGATAATGAATTTTTGAAAATTTTTGCGGAGCCAATTTGGTTTCAATTTTATTTTTATACACATTTCCCGTGAGGCTTTTCATTTATCATTGTTTTTAAAGTCACATTTTTAATAATTAATTGCTTGAAAACCAAATGTGCAAAATTAAATAAAATAAATATTGAATCCAAATTGATATTAGCATCCATGATTTAAGTAAGTTCAAAAATAAATTAGCAGGAACGTTTTTAATAGTTTGTCTTTGGTGCATTGGTATCATAAATTGTATTATAATATTATTATGTTTATTGTGAAGTACCTATTATGATGTTTGATGAAGATCTAATTTTGAATCAAAACGTCGCAGAAGTAATTAATAATTATAGTGTATTAATTATAATAAACTTTTTCATCGACGTTCGTGCTAATTCATTTTTGAACTTATATGTTGAATGTTTTTATCGCTAAATAACATACTAGAATTTCAGCTTTTCGTCCGAAAAAATTTCGCATCGAATAACCTTAACCCAGATCGAGAAGTTGTACGCTTTTAAATAGTAACTAAATTTTTCAAATCAGTTAACTAGTTACTGAAATTACCCACAAAAAGCAAACTATTAAATTTTCCTCTTTTTAATATTAGTGCACCTAAACTTTTTATCACGACGGTCAATAAAATTGCGACAATCAACTTGTTTTAATTGTTTATTTAATTTCTTTATACATAATTCTTATTTGCTTTGTAGTTTTTGTTACTCCAGGAAATGTAAACAGTGGATTAGTCTTTTGAAGTTCATCGTAGTCGATCGATAGTAGATCCTGAAATCCGGCGCGTTCAGCGACAATTTGCGACGCTACATTTGTAAAAACTGTCACCGTTAAGGTCAAACCTATCGCTTGACATAGTTCAGTCCTGAAATAAAACAGGCTTTTATGAAGTGAAACCTCTTTCGCGACATATCTGTTTGTAATTTCTCGTGACGCGTAATAGTTAGTGAGCTAGTGACGATTTCAAACCTGAGTTTTTTGTGAGCTTCTTAAGAGCACTATCCTGAACGTAAAAACTGCAGTCTGGCAGCTGAGACCGGGGACATTGCGTGGGTGGGTGGATGTTAAACATATTTCCTCATGTCAAGTTTTCTGAGCGATAAGTTCAGGTGTCCTTGAGCACAAAAACTTAATAATAATAATAATAATAATAATAATAATAATTTATTTCCAAAAAGATCACAAAAGGAGGCTTGGATAGTCATACAGATACATATTATATTCACAATTCAAGAAAATCGCTAATGTTGTAAAAAGATTTTGTAATTAAAAACTTCTTAAGAGCTATTTTGAATTGGGCCATTGGCGAAATATTTTTTATATGAGAAGGCAATTTATTAAAAATTGTTATGGAGAAATTCAACGGGCTTCGTTGGAAGCTTGTTATGTTACATTTGCTGCCTTTAAAGGCTCCACCATGCCTAGTATTATATTCATGTGTATCACCAACCATTGGTAAAGAATGGCATCTTGCTTTTTTATTATACTGCTGCATAAAATATGAAAATGCAAGGCAGTGTTAATATATTATGTAATTTGAAAAATGGAACACATGAATCAGTTCTTTTTAAATTAAACATATACCTTAAAACCATTTTTTGTTTTACAAAAACTTTTTTACTTAGTCCCGCTTGACCCCAGCAGAGAACTCCGTATTTTAAAAAAGGATAAATGAATGAATAATAAGCTGTTTTAATAACCGTAGGATCTTTTGAGATCCTACAAAGTCTTCTTATTAAAAAGGCATTTTTGGTAATTTTAGAACAGATATGGTGTATATGTGTAGTCCAACAGCAATTTGCATTGATTTGAAATCCTAGTAATTTAAGTCTGACATTTCATAACCGGGACAACCCCCGTCTGGTTAAAGGTTGAATATGTCGAAATCCACAATTTTTATTTTAAACAATTCACTTTTTCGGTATAACAACCTTAAAAACATTATTAGGGTTGTGGTAGACAATTTAATAAAACTTTCGTCGGCCTGCCAGATATACTTTTCCCGCCAGACTTGAGTCTTTGTGCTCAAGGGCACCTGAAATTATCGTTCAGAAAATTTCAAATATGAAGACATATATTAAGAGGCACCTCCAATTTGACGTTTTTGACTGCGTCCACCCACGCAGTGTCCCCGGGTTCAGCTGCCACACTGCGCTTTTTATGTTCAGGATAGTGCCCTTAATGCACTCACAAAAAATCAGCTTTGAGGAAATACTATGAGTAAATTCGTCACTAGCTCTCTAACTCTAAGATGAAATGGACGGTTACGGAAAAGAAGGAGAAAAAATAATGCCTTGAGTGGCGTTTGTTTCGTCACGACAATTAGTATCGTATAAAATTGGACGCGAGCATATTATAATAATCATTTTTATTAAACAACATAGATTCTAAAATGGTTTCCGCATAAAACGGACTTGACTAAAGGCTGCAAAACGTGATATGAAAATATGAGTGAATAACGTGAGGTTAGAATTGAATGTGTAGTACATTTTATTACCTGGCATTTAATATTTCTTTTCCTAAATTCATTCCGCGATATTCGGGCAGAACCGACAAACCCAGCGCCGTTAAATATTTATCGGTTTTAAACTTTCCATACGGATCGACTAAATGACTCACATAACTTACACATCCGTAAACTTTCTTCCAAGGTTCACCAATTACCTAAAAACAGTAAAACAGTACTAATTTGTTCCTCGTTGACATCGATTGTTTTAAATATCCGAAACTTAAATAGAAACAATGGGGACGTCCCACACTTTTGTTACTTTTGTTTCTTTTGAAACTAACGCTTACCTTAAGTAGCGTTGTACAGTTTCAAAGTGTAATGTGGATGTGGAAAAAATGGTATATTGCATTTGCATTTTATGAAACAAATATTATGCGCAGTTCATGGCTTTCAACTTTCTGCCATTGTCTTGTAATCCTAACTAATATTATAAATTTGAATGTGAGTTTATTTGTTTCTTACGATTTCACGCCTAAACCACCGAACAGATTTCGATAAAATTTGACAAGGGGATAGATTGCATCCTAAAGAAGGACATAGGCTACCTTTTGTCTCAAAATAAAAACTTAAAGGGGGTGAAATAGGAGATGAATATCACTGACAGGTCATTACGATACCTTCCAGAACTATTAGACCTCTAGACTTGAAATTTGGCAGACATGTTTCTTTTATTGAGTAGAGATACTAAAATAGTCTTCTAAGGTGGTCTGGAAAGGGGGGAAGTACAGGGATGTCAATAATTAACACACTCTAATTTTTAAAATACACTTTCTATGGACTGAAAATGTAGCTGTTAGGTCTTGATGAAGATTCCACTACTGTTGTTGTTGCCGTGTATCATTACAGTCGCGGGCGAAGCCGCGGTGAGCGGCTAGTATAGTACGTGCCATGGATCTAAAAGGCTCGGAAGTTAGATGCAAATGGGGGCTTGTGCAGGTACAGTCGGTTGAAAAAATACAAACTGGCGATATACTATTATTTTTAATTTTTCTTTAATCTAAAGGCCTAATTTCTTGCATAAAATCATCCAAAAAATAATTTTTCGTGCTTGTCTATGCAAAACTGTATTAGGAATCTTGATCAATTAACAATTAAAGAAACAACTTAACAATAGCGTACTGGACTGTACTTTATAGCAGGAAAGGGACAAGTGACATGACAACAAGCGATAACCAATCACTGACGAGCGCACGTTCTGTGCCGGTAACTGGAAGGTGGTGGGAGTCTTCCTTTCCCACAAAACAACCAGGACGGCTCTAAAATATGCATTTGCGATGCTGTTTGTAATTAACTTCAGATTCTTTTAGAACCGTGGCGAGTATTACATTTTATAATTTTAATATAATAAATTTTAATAATAAATTTAAAATGCGTAGTTTGAAAGATATTAAAGGAAATATACAAAAATTGAGCATATACGAATGAAGCATATTTCTAAATTTCAGAAAAAAATGATTTCTTACATTGGTCCAGTCTTCTGCATCACCCTTACATGATACTGCTGTCATATTGCAGCCTGCAAACTTCTTCTCACCCGAAGATATTATTTCAAAACAAGTTATTGTAGCTTTTTGTTGTAATACTTCTCTCCAAAAACGTTGGCATCCTCTCACTGATTCTTCATCTTTTATTAACTCTGGAAAAATGAATGCATGCAAAATAAACTCGGGTCGCAGTGTCAAATCCTGTCGACAATATAGTGTATGAAATGCCAGACTCGAAATTGTGTGCTCAAGGACACCTGAACTTATCGCCCAGAAAATTTCAAACATGAGGAAATAAATTGTCCAATTTGACATCTTTGACCGCGTCCATCTACGCATTGTTTCTATTGTTCTATGTTTTGGCTGTCGGAACGCTCTGAATTTAAGCCACACTACGAGACTAAAAAATGCTGTTGCAAGGGTGCCGTTGTCAGTTGATTACTCTAAATTTTGGAAATATTTTGAAGATTTGAAAAACTTTTCCGAAAAAGGAAGAGTGACTTTATGTTTGTGATGGAACAATTTTGTAAAACGTACATAAATTACAAAAATAGTCTATTAGAGACCTGGATTTGTCCTTTATCTACCTTATAGAGAAAGAATTTTTGCAAAATGTTGACGAATAAGTAAGTCTATAATGAGCTATCAGTCGAAGCCCTATTTTTGGCTTAAATTCAGAGCGTTACAACAGTCTTAATGAACTCACAAAAACTCAGGTTTCAAAAAAATACTATGAGTAAAATTGTCACTTGCTCTCTACCTATATAAATTTAGAGGGCTCCAACAGTCTTAACCCTTCAATTCCCATGTCCAAGTTAATAAAGATTTTTGGTTTCTTTTTAAATAAAATACCTTATATACATTTTGTTATGACAAGAAGAAATATGAATAAAAAATAAACTACCCCAATTTTCTTTTATGGGGGTGTCACTTACAGATGACACTGGGCGTTGTGAAATTAGGACTTTGAAGCAGACACAGATTGTTTCTTATTGTTACGGTAAGAATAAAACGTTAGAATTTATAATGATATTTATTTATATTTAAATATATCAGTTTCTTTATAATAAAAATAGTTTATCTGAAAGCTACAACCAGTAAGAACGGAGCATCAATGAAAAATGTTGCAAAAACGGGAAAAATTATTCCTTTTGAGAACTTCCGTTGCGGCATAAACGGTTATTATAATGCCCAGTGTCACCCGTAGGTGACACGGCATATTTCCAACGTCGTAAAAAACGTGTTCAAAGTTATTTTTACCAATAAAAAAATTTGTGCAATAGCTTATTTATTTATTTATTACACGCAATAAGAAAAAATAACAATAGTTACGGTTTAGGCATTTTTATTTCACTTTTTATCGCAAGAGATTACACAAACACAGACTGCTCGAATTTCACGCGAAACATCTAATTATATTTAACAGATGACATTTGGCTAGTGTTGTTAGAAAAAAAATATATATAGTTTTACTTATTGGCTTTGCAACAATGCTAGTGGAATTAAATAATAAAATCTCCGTGTGGTAGAAAAAAAATATTAAACTTCTGTCACCTACAAGTGACACTGGGAATTGAAGAGATGAACTCAGGTTTGAAATAATACTATGAGAAAAATTGTCATTTGCTCTTTCCCTATAACCGACATATAGATCTGGAGACTGCATTATGCATGTGCGATGTAACCCGTTTGAAACTTTACTACACAATCCCGTACGTATTTTTGAATCGAGGATATTTAGAGTACGCAAAAGACACTAAATATTTTGTACCTGTAGCTCTGCAAAGTGGCTCATCTCTGGCAAAAGTTTCTGTCATATGTGCAACCAGAAAATCGAAAAGTTCTTCTGGTGTATCCTGTACAATGAATTTATGAATTTTGCCATCTTTTGCTGTTTTTTCGAAACTAGTATACACAGCTGGAAATTTGGCTGATTCTGGACGTGTCCAGACCATTCTGAAAATGACAATCGGTATATATTATTTCTTAAAGCTGTTTTTTGTCGATATGAAATATCTCTCTTAACCCTTCGTTGCATTTTGTAGCAAATATGCAACAGTTTTTAAAAAGTGTATTTTATTAATGTAATATTGGTTTTAACTCTCTGTATCATAATGTTGTAAATTTGCAACGTTTTTTCTACGTGGTAAGTTTCGTATTTGTCCACTAAATCTCAGCATAGTAGTCATGTTCATTATTTATAACGTGGTATAACAGGTTGTACATAACCCTCTTTGTTGTCTGATGTTATTTTTTGTGTTTGAAAGTGAAAAATTTGCTATTTAGTGTATTTGCCATATGGCAACATACACTATTGGCGTTGGTCGGATGGCGGGACCTAGGAGTCGGACCAAAATTTCTCGACGTTTCATAACCTCCTAAACACTTTGGCACCATTTTTAAAAATGTTTATATATATATGTATATATATATTTATATACGTATATATATATATATATATATATATATATATATTTATATGTGCGGGCAATAACTTTCGAAGGAGTTAATTCATTTTAACGAAATTTGGCATACATGTTGGAATCCATCACCGCACGAAGCCTATTTAAAATGGGCCCAATCGGGTCATTTTAAGGGTAGTTTTTAGGGGTTGAAAAAAGTTTTTGGGCCCAAAAATACCGAAAAAATTCTCAGAATCGTTTCAAAATTGAAATTTAACCCTTTAATAGCAATTAAAAAGTGCTCCTAAAATTATAAGCAAATCGGCCTGACAGGACCGGACTTACAAATTTTATGAAAACACTAGTTTGCGTATACGAATTTACTTACTGAAGGTCGTATTTAATTTGGTGCAGATGTTGGATTGATAACAATATTTCAACTAATAAAATGATTATTGTAAGGGGTGTATTAAGGGATTCAATTTTTTTTTATTTTGTCCAAAAACAAACTTAATTTCATTTAATAAAGCCACAATACCTGTATTAGCAAATACACTATATTGTCGGCAGGGTTTTGGCACTGCACCCGGGTTTTTTTTTATTTGTGTTTTGTATAATTTTACCGGAAAAATGAGTACTAGTGTATAGTTAAGTGCGATATGGTAAATAATTTTATACGAAAATTAATTTTACCCCGATAATTCGTGATATTGTTGCTAAAATGCAACAAATTATTTTTTGTTTAAATAAAGTTTAATTTTTGCAATAAAAATTTTTTAATATTTTTCTAGAATTCTGTATCATAATATAATATAGAAAATATTTTTTTCATTAATTTTAAAAAAATCATGCAACAAAGGGTTAATAAGTTGCGGGACACATGTCGTAATGTATTTGTTACTAATAAACTGTTGACAGTACCGTCAATTTATATCTATAAGTGTGGCATCTTCGTCTGGAATAACTACGATTTATTTTCTGAGCATAATCACCAGTACAATACAAGACACAAATATAATCTACTATCTAATAAGCCAAAATTGAGCTTGTATATAAAAAGTCCAATGTACTGTTGCAGCAAAGTCTACAATACCATTCCAGATGACATTAAAAATGTCCCCAATATAAATATATTCAAAAGGAAACTTAAGACTTTCTTAAACAATAATTGTTTTTATACGATTGACGATTTTTTAAATTTTGTATAAAATTTTCTCTTGTATTTCCATTGAATTGTATTGACTTCTCCTATACATGTATGTCCGTGGAGCAATAAAATTATTGTTATTATTATTTCTGTATCAAAATTATTGTTTGATACGCCATTTTGGAAATTATTTTTCTCTCTAATGACGAAAAATAAGTTAATATCTTAAAATTAATGTTTTCATTAAAAAATTTGTTTGTAAAGGAATCTTTGAACGTGAAATTTACCCACTTCAAAACGTCAGATTAAACTGAAACTTTGCACACTTATCAAGGACCGATGACAGTACAATAATTTAATAAGTTTGTCCCATTATCCTGACCAGGACCTTCAGGATAAAAAAAATTGGAGAATTACAGCAGCTAACACGCTGTACAGTGACGTACGTTGCGTTGCCTACCCCATAGTCAAATGCAATTATATCTTTTGGTCTTAGAATTAAAATTAGAGTTTAAAAAACTAAAACAACACGCTTTTATGAACTAAAAAATGCAAAATAATTTGACAACAAAATTAGATTTACTGTAAAAAGCGTGGCGTGCTTTGTATCGGTAATAATTTTTTTATTAACTAGCTAATTGTAAACGTAAAGCTATTATGAAAATTTAAGTAGATAGCACCCCACGCTTTTTACAGTAAAGCTAATTTTATTATCAAATTATTTCGCATTTTTTAGTTCATAAAAGCTTGTTGTTTTAGTGTTTTTTTAAACTCTAATTTTTGTTGCTTTTATTTTGTTTCAAATTCTAGCCGGACCGGAGAGCTAGTAATATATAAACGGGTACTTACATTGCAAATAAAGTATCGACAACAGTTTATTATAGATTCTGAGTTGAGCTCATTAATCGTCTATCGAGCGCGGATTGTTTGATGTGTTGCGATGATTGAATGATGACTGATGCGAGTGTATATAATATTTGATTGTTGCGACGTCCGGTAAACAACTAACAACTGGCAAGTTAACCTAACACGTATTTACAGTGAATGACGGTTCAACTACATAATATCAGTGATGCAAGACGAAATGGCGTACGGCAGTTCGCATAGATCAGTCTTAAAGGTGATATCAAACGGTTCATTCAGGTGAATGTTCACTTGAGCGAATGTTTTTTTATTCATTCCCCGTTCACACGACACAGACAGAATGACATAGAAATGAAAGTTCATCCAGTCTTTTCCTCGAAGATGTCGTCGAATGAAGTTGGTGCACCTTGGAGTTCGTTTGATTTATGATCATTTGATCGAAGAATTGACAAAAAAGAAGCAACGTCTAAGTTTCAATCATTAATTAGAGATTTTATGGAATTTATCCGTATCTGTCTTTGTATTAGTCGAGTTTGTGGTCCCAAAGACATTGATAACTTTTGAAATTCTCTAAAAACAGCAGCGTGTTTTGGTCGTTCCACTTGAATACCATTTTTGTCTCATACACAGAAAGAATATATTCTCTATGTGGTGTCCCAAGTCAGTCCGCTACAAGACGCGAGACAAAATGATCAAACTCGAGTGAATGTTCTCTCCAAACTCAGACGTTTCATTTTTCGTTCATTCGGAGCGCGAGTGAATGATCCCGAATGCCGATATCTAACATTGTTGGATCGGTTCACTAATGAATTCATTCGTCACTACTCACCATTGTTTCACTTTGTGTTCAGACGTTTCACTTCGCGTGAAAGATTGTGAATGAAAGACAGAAATGAACAAAAAGTTAAGGGTCTGATAGCTTTAGAAGCCGTTTTAATCATTTGGATTTTATTAATAACCAATACATTAATGATAGCATGCATTTTATACCACAATACGATTTGTGATAAATTTTACTCTCCATTTGGGCTTCGCCGCACTTAGGTAGAATAGAAGCCCCCCGGCCCCTCCCAAGACGTACACACTACATGCTCATTGAAACTAGATCATTTAATTTCATTTTTTTACCGAGCTGGGTAGAGTAGTCGTGACAGCACTAGACTCGCATTCGGAAGGTCCGGGTTCGAATCCCGGCAGGGGCAGATGTGGCTGGGACTTTTTCTTACTGCATCTCGCCGAGAAACGGTAATTCCTGTACCGCCCATCTTGATTGAGGTTTTCCATGGTTTCCCTCAATTAATTCCAGATAAATATCGACATGGTTCCTTATTTGAGGCCATGGCCGATTACCTATCAAACTCCTAGTTCAAAAATTAACCTACCTTATCCTAATTTCCTATAATTCCTTCATTTACCCATTGCTATTACATAAGTTGAAGTTTTATAATTTTAATAATAATAATAATAAAATAATAATATACTACTACTTACCTTTGAAAATGCAAATATAGCGAAACGTCAGGAATATAAATTTAAAATTTTACTATGTACGACAATTATTTTCAAAAAATATAATATTTTTTGGAAAAAAAAATAAAATTCAATTAGCTGTTACTCCAAAAATCTATCAAATTAATATAATCCACAGCTGTAATAAAATCATCAATATTATTATTATTATTAATTTAATTTTTTTATCTAGTATTGGTGTAGCAAGCTTTGTTACAATAACCCTCTCTTTCTATAATGTAATAGTTTCTAAATTGTTGTTCCTTGTATTTAAGGAAAAACAATTTAGAAAATATTACATTATAGAGAGATTTTGTTTTTCCTTAGTTCCAAGGAAAATTGAAGGTTATTATTAATAACAACCTTCAATTTTCCTTGTAGCTAAGGAAAAACAATTTAGAAAATATTACATCATAGAGAGAGAGGGTTATTGTAACCAAGCTTGCTACATTGGTTTACGTAAAGATAAAACGTTTGCAGATTTGTTCATAAAACGAAATAGAACTAAATCCAAAACAATAAATCACAAAACATTTGACATACACCACTTTCCCTTGTCGTCACGTTTACATACCTATATAGTTAGAATTAAAGATAATAATAATAATATTAAATATGCACGGTATAGTAGGGTCTTGGTTATCCGACAGTCAAGTTTATCCGGAACATCCACGAGGCTGATCTAATAATTTATGGAATAATAAGTAACAAAAAATACGTTCTGCAAAATAGGTCTTTTTTAAATATATATCTCTAAAAATATATTACGGCCCATACGGTTTAAACATTAAATTGAAATTAAAAATTACTAAACCGATTTTGATCTTACTGTACTATTTGTTATACGTCAGGTAACCCAGTACCAGATATACTCGTGTAGTATGTTTATAATAAGCCACACCTATCCTGGGTTGCAGAAAGAATTGTCAAATAATGCGATTTGACAATGACCTTAGATTGTGATAATATAATTACAGTTTTCCTACATGCAAAAACAGTCTAATGTCGTATTCAAACTCCATGTTATGTACAACATTACATTGCATTCACACAAAAACAAATGCTTGGTTTACACAGAAAACGATCGTTTTTCATGTCAAATTTTGATTAAAATGCGTAGAAAAATGTCGTTTCGAAGTAAAAATTATGCAAAAAACTATGTTAAATACACGTATACACAGTTTAGTTAAAATATAATTTCAATCGATCAATTATTTTTCGAACAGAATCGAATTAAAATTCTACGATGTTTTTCTTATGGAGAATATGTGTGGTCACAATCTAAGGTCATGGTCAAACCAAATTATTTGACAATCCTTTCTGCAGCCCAGCATTATACTCGTGCTTGCGTCAGCGCAACAATAGAAAGGGCTTCACCCATATTTGTAAAGTGATTCTTTAGCGACGTATCTGTTTAAAATTAAAGGGGTAATGATGCAACGGCGGGGAAGTATAAAAGAAACCTTGGTGACGCAAAATAGATTAAGCAAAATAAATTTAAGATGTCATGTATAAGAAAAATAAAAACGGACTCAATAAATAACACAAACGGCTAAAGAAGTTCCACTTCCCCATAAGTTTATATGGGTGAGACTCACAAGTTATATTTTTAGAGTTGGAATCTACGTTACAAATAGATAATAATTTTTCGGTATCTTTTTCTACATTTATTCAGTTTACGTTTCGATAGATTGTAGTTTATGTCAGATAATCGAGACTATATTATACTTATAACACACGTGACATGTATATTATCAATCTAAATAGGTATGTATTATGTAAGTTTATATGTATACATATGCCATTACATAGTTTATTTTTTTAAATTACGATTGATTTGTTAATCATCGTAAACATTTAAATTTTATTTCAGCTCGCATTTGAAAAGCAATTACAAAAATAGATGTTAAATACTATATACTAGATGTTAAAGACTATACTAACATTTTCGCCAATTTAGAGATTTCCAATATTTTTTTGGCGAATTGGGCTACTTCAGTCCAAAATGTATCGAATGCTACCGAAAGTGGTCTATTTTCTAAAAGAGCGGCCAGTGAAACCTGAGGTTGTTTATAGTTACACTTTTACGATAAGTAACACGATTTTTTCTTGTACTCGCTGGTTAAAAGCTCAGATTTAAAATAATTCTCGAATAATTCGAACTGTGGTCGCAAAATTAATTTTATTACTGGTTTTTATTAGCTGTGATTAAGCATTAAACTTCACAAAATTTGACTTGCTTCTTAAATATTTCAAAAAACACGTACTTTTGCCCTAAAAATCCAATCAAAAAACATTATACTCGTAAATATTTCTACACAGAACGTTACGAGATTTCGAATTACGGGAAAGCAAATTAACATTTTGAAGTTTTTTCTTTATAAATTTATGTTAATAATACTGAAAAATTCGTTTTGCTCAGTATTTTTTTTTTCAAATTAAATTTTTTCTCTAAAAAGTTTGTGTAAAAGTTAAGCTGGTTTTAAATTGTTTATTTAGATCATATAAATTGTAAAAACTTGAACAGTTGGCAACCTTAATAAATATAAAATCATCAAGTCTTGAAAAATAAGTTTTAAGTATCTCTCGTAAATTGGATATTTTCATTAAAAAAAACAATATTTTCGTCACTGTAATGACATAGGCATTTTGTAATCATTTTGATTTATATACAGTGTTAAAAATACTGGTAAAACAAACTCCTAACTAAATAGTATATAAATGATAAAACCTCTTATCACAGCGAGGTTTAATAATAAATTTGTTTATTTTGTAATAAAAAAAACGTTGTAATGAGTATTCATTTTTTTAAGGTTATCAACAGCCAAGGACGCCAGAGTTATATAGGATTAGTAATATATAGTTTTTTATATTATTATTTACTAATAAATACAATAGAATTAATGTAGTGCGACCAGTTTTGTTTTACTTTACCGCACTTGTGCGTAATGGTTCAGTTTACGTACCTACGCGCATGTAAAACAACTAGTTTATAGAGGGTAGTGCGAAAAGATATTTAATATTCGTGCAGCAAATTTTTGCGTCCGTCAATAATTTCATTTATTTACATCAATTTGACATGAAACGTCATAATTATGACGTATGCAAATGGGCCCAACACGTTTATTGTAATAAAAAAAAAGAAATGAACCAGTGAGTATTGAATATATCAAAATTTAGATATGCAGGTGGAATTTGCATATGTATGAATGAATTGAATGTAATATTTATAACACATCGTTATGCCAAACAATTTTATTATTCAACCGGTCTTCTAAAGAGTGCTTTTCTGTTGTTACTGTGCAGGCATTGTAGTACAATGACTATTTTGTTTCTGATTATAAATACTATAATTTTCCCCCACTATTATAGCACGCTTTACGTGAAAAACAAAACTTGCTGGTAATTTTTAGGGTTTCGTATCTCAAAAAGAAAAAAGAAACTTTATAGGATCACTTCGTTGTAGAGATCGGAAAAACGGGTCTTTTTAGTGATCTGCATCTTTGCATCTGGATCCCGTATGTGAGCCGGCTCACTGAACCGGTTCCATGGCGGGACTGCAATTTTTTGCAAGACTGACCTAAACTGCCATGCTAAATCCCTCAATTTAAGACTATATTGTAGTGACTTCATATGTGAGTGCTCTGGTGTTGAGCTGACATTTAGTAATAACGTCTGCCTTGCTGTTCTAGTGCTGTATAGATCTCCATTAAGTAGTGTAGATCAATTCATAGATTCGTTGTATAATATATTAAATGACGTGTACGCAAATGACAAAATAATTACTGTCTGCGGTGACTTCAACGTCGATTTTTTACGAGATTCAGCAAACAAAAATGATTTAGTTGATGTTTTTAACTCATTTAATCTTAAGCAATGTATAGGTGTCCCTACCAGAATAACGCAGTTGAGCCAAACTCTGATTGATTACGTTTTAACTAACGCTGACGACAAAGATTTTGAAACTGAAGTCCTTCATGAAAATCTTTCGGATCACACAGCGCAACTATTATCGTTTAAGCATCCTTTATTTTCAATAAAAGACTTAAAATCAGATTCTGTTACATATGTAAGCAGAAGAATTTTTAATGAATCAAATGTATCGTATTTTAATTATTTGCTGTCTAATAATGATTGGTTAAATGTGTATTTATCAAATAATACGGAGGAGTCCTTCAATAACTTTTTTGAAACATTAAATTGGTGTCTCAATGCAAGTTGTCCAGTAACCAAAATAAAAGTCAAGCCTAATAATAAGCGTTGTGGGTGGATTACTAAGGAGCTGATCACTGAAAGTGAAAATATTAAAGACTTATACAACATTAAAATGACATCGAATTCTAATTAAATTGACAATATTTAGAAAATTAGGAAAAATAAGTATGAAAATAATTTGAAAAATGCAAAACATCAGTATTTTAATGATTTAACTAATAATTCTAAAAACAAACCTAAACAGATTTGGTCTAATATAAACAAAATTCTAGGTCGAAATAAATGCCATCAAACTAATATAAATATTCAGTTGAATAACACACTTTTGTCTGATCCTGTTATCATTGCGAATACTTTTTGTAATTATTTCTCTCAAGCACTACTGCGTCTACGGCATGTACATCTGCGGCTAAATCTGAGCGTAGTTTTTTTATCAGAGAAGTTACACCAGCGGAAATAACTAACATTATTAATAAACTGGATAATTCCAATTCATCAGGGTTTGATGATATATCTAACTCATTACTAAAACGCTGTGCTGATAATATTGTAAATATCATTTCCCACATTGCTAATTTGTCTTTCACTGAAGGAAAATTCCCTTCAATTTTAAAATTATCTAAAGTCATTCCTATCCATAAGAAGGATGACAAAACATGTCTAAACCACTATAGACAAATTCATTTATTAACAGCAATCTCTAAAATTTTTGAGAGACATGTTCAAAAGGCTAACTAATTTTTTTAATAAATTCAAAATTATCTCGCAATGTCAGCATGGCTTCCAAGCGGGCAAGTCTACTTGTACGGCCTCTTTCAAATTTACTGAAGATTTATATAAATCAATTGACTGTGGAAAGTTTGTAGCTGGTATCTTTTTTGACTTGTCGAAAGCTTTCGATTGTGTGGATATTGGTTATTTAATGTTAAAGCTCAATTGCCTTGGAATAAGAGGTAACGCAGCACAATGGATCAAGTCTTATCTTACGAATAGAAAGATTTATGTTCAATACGGTAATGCTCACTCTAATACTTGTGATATACATCTAGGTGTCCCTCAAGGCTCAGTGCTTGGCCCTTTGCTTTTCCTTGCTTATATTAACGACCTGCCGGAACATGTGATTTGCGATCATATTACCATATTTGCAGATGATACCACTATTGGTGTCTCGGCTAATAGTGAACAGGAGCTTATAACCAATATTACCAACGCAATTGATAGTTTTCGACAATGGTGTGAGAAAAATCGTTTAATACTAAATGACGATAAAACGTCTATTGTGAATTTTAGTAAGGGTTTGAGTAAAAAAACAGTATTAAATAATAATTTCAAACTATCTCCGCAAACTAGGTTTTTGGGAGTTGTACTGGACCAGTCTCTAGCGATGACTGATCATGTCAATAATGTCTGTAAAAAATTGAATTATACAATTTATTCGATTCGATGCTTAAAAAATATATTTCTTGATATTGGTTCGTTACTTAACGTGTATTATGCCTATGCTTTTTCGGCGATGAGCTACAATGTGACTATATGGGGTAGTTGTAGTAATTGCAAAAGAATTCTTGTGTTGCAGAAACGCATTATTAGACTAATTTATGGTCTCGGTCGTACAGAATCCTGTCGACCTTATTTCATTACCAACAAACTACTAACCTTCTCATCAATTTACATTTACGAGTCATGCAAATTTGTCAAACAAAATATATCTGATTTCACGCATAACAAAGATGTACATGGACATAACACGCGTCAGGCAAACGACCTTCATTTATCTAAAAACCGATTATCTATGTATAACAAGGGTCCACTAGGTGCAAGTATCAAACTTTTTAATAAATTGCCTCCGTCTATTAAAAATGTTGACAATTTTAAAATTTTTAAACGTAACCTTCGGGATTTTTTAATAAATAGGTGCTTTTATAGCATCATTGAATATATAAGTTTTTAATATTGTTATATTTTAAATATTGTACACACTATGTAGTAATTTAAGACGCATTGTTATCAATTTTTGCTAACAATAAAATAAATATCAATATCAAAAAGAGCCGAGTTCTGAATATGTTACTGCAGTCTGCCACTGAGTTACCTAGTTCAGTCAATCATATCACGACCTGTATAGAATCAAGAATGCATAGCCAAACATTTGAGCTGACAGATGCATCAAAGCAAGAATTGATACGTAAGTGTAAAATGTGCTTTCACTGAGTTATGTGGATCCGTTGATCCGTCGGCTCAAAAAAAAGTGAGTCGGCTCTCACGGATCTTCTGTCGGAGTCGGTTCTTTGAACCGGTTCAGATCTGAGTTACCCAACACTAATAGAAACTAGAGTTTTCCTAAACGTAAGTTTTTTTTAAATGCACACACATGTAAGAGAGTTACACGGATGAAAAAGGGGGCATATTGAACAGGCGGTTAACAGTCATCTTAATATGTATTTTATCTTTGTCGCGCTAATCATTCTTCTTTGTCGCACTCATTAATTTGCTATGTTTTCAAACCTGTCATGCACATCTGTACAATAAATAAAACAATACACACATAAAAGTAATTATCAGATAAAATTGATAGTTAAAAAACTTAAACAAACGCAGATTAAACATCAATCCGTGACCAGCGGTAGTTAAAAACCTGAACAGAAGACCAGCAAATGACAAGGTCATTTACGCTCAGCTCACCTACTATTAAGATCAGCTGTCTTGTTCTCTGTCGATGTTTTTTCATTTCCTTATTCCCATATGACTGAGGATCTAACGCAAATAGACAATAATTTACCCTTTTTCAGCACGGAGTGTGCAGACAAATAGTGTCTCGTGAATAAAATATAACATCACAAAATGATACGAGAAAAGACTATCGATTGAAAATCCTACTAAGATTATAAATGTGAAAGTTTGTGTGTTTGTTACTCAAATACGCAAAAACTGCTGAACGGATTTGGATGAAATTTAGTACACAGATAGTTTATTACCTGAGTTAACACATAGGATATTTTTAATCCCGGAAAATGTTAGGTTCCTGAGGGATTATCAAAAAACGAACTACAGAACGTATCCACTTGAAATTTGTTACTTTTCTTTTGTTGTTTTCAATTTAATCATAATTCTGAGTTAATCATTAATTAACGTTCTTTTTTTATAAAGTTGAAAGGAAACTCGGTGGCTCGGGATCAAATTAAAAGCAATACTGATGTTAAAATTGCATTTATGGCTAACGTTTTGGTGAACTTTTCACAATCCTCAGAGCAACAATGCGGTTAAAATTTCAGTATATTCTTTTTTTTATTTTTAGCTTGATAGCGGAATTTTTTATTGCGGAATGTTTGTCTGTCACCTTTTCAGGCTTAAACCGCTGAATAGATTTCGATCAAATTTGACAAGAAGATAGATTGCATCCTAAAGAAGGACATAGACTACCTTTTGTCTCAAAATAAAAACTTAAAGGGGGTGAAATAAGGGATGAATGTCACTGACAGGTCATCACGATACCTTCCGGAACTATTAGACTTACAGACTTGAAATTTCGCAAATATATTTCTTTTGTTTTTTTTCTTTTGCCATATGGCAAATACACTAATAACAAATATTGATCCATCATCATGTCTGAAAAAGATTTTATTGTGGAAGTGAGCAAATACTTAATAAATTTATTTTTGTTTTTCAGGTCGGTTGCGGCGAAATCAGCACACATTTTCGTGAAAATAACTATCGCCAATAATTATTATATGGTATGTGAGTAAATGTTGAATATCTATATATACGTAGTATCCCCATTTATTATGTGTTATTTTACAATTTAACGAGTTAATTATAAATAGATTATATTTATTGATCGTTTATAGTCCACAATTTAATTATGGATTAGATTCTTCACAAATATCCTCCAAGGGTATTTATCCGTCTGCAGCTGAAAGAGCAAAAAATGGCACAATGTACACTGTGTTACTTAATATTTAGGACAATGAAATCTTAACTATAGTTCAGTTCTTAAGGCTGTCGGAACGCTCTGAATTTAAGCCAAAAATAGGGCTTTAGCTGATAACTGATTGTAGACTTATTCGTCAACATTTTGCAAAAATTCTTTTTCTATAAGGAAGATAAAGGACAAATCTAGATCTCTAATGGACAACTTTTGTAATTTATGTACGATTTACTACAAAAAAGTTGTCATTAATTGTGCCTAAAAACACACGTTTTCAATGTTACATTGCGACCTTATTCGTACTTATTTCACAAAATTGTTCCATCACAAACCTTTTCTGAAAAAGGAAAAAGTAGCTTTAATTATTATACTTCTGCTTCTTTAATATTAAGTAAGTTCCTACCCCTATATAATTAAATTAGTATTTGGTGTGAATTTCAATTAGTCACTAAATAATAAAATCTTGATATTAATCATCCATAATTCTTGTTATGTATGTTTTAGAAGCCTGATGAAGATTTAATAAGCAAATTGATAGTAAATTTTAATTTTGTCCAATTTCCTGCTAATTTTAAACTTAATAAAATCTTGTTTTTCGCATTTGAATTTTTGGCGCCCCTTGCTACCTGGCGCCTAGAGCGACCGCTCCTCTCACTCTACCCCAGGGCCGGCGCTAAATCTAACCTTGAAGAGGCTTATACCAATAAATCGATTCATAATAATTATGAATCGATTTATTAGTTCTAAGTCTCTGCAGAAGTAATTATCTGCTTACAAAAAAAATAGTTTTTTGTAAGCAGATAATCAGGTTTGGATCTTGTATTCAAGAAAAATGTATTATCAATTTAAACTCGAGAAATACTCGAGTACTTTGCTTGTATAACCTTATCGCATATTTTTTGTTTTCTTAATACGTTTTGAAAAATTCATAAAAAATAGATTAATTAATTTCTAGTATTATGACTACTAAATTTTGCTTTTTTTTATTTAAAAAGAATAACCGAGCTGGGTAGAGTAGTGGTGACAGCACTAGACTCGCATTCGGGAGGTCTGGGTTCGAATCCCGGCGGGGGCAGATGTGGCTGGGACTTTTTCCTACTGCCTCTCGCCGAGAAACGGTAATTCCTGTACCGGCCATCTTGATTGAGGTTTTCCATGGTTTCCCTCAATTAATTCCAGATAACTATCGAGATGGTTCCTTATTTGAGGCCATGGCCGATTACCTATCAAACTCGTAGTTGAAAAATTACCTACCTTATCCTAATTTACTATAACTCCTTCATTCGCCCATTGCTATTACATAAGTTGAAGTTTTAAAACTGTAGAAAAATAACGGGAAGTGTGGTAGATGAAAATAGTGATGATGCGAATGGCGTCTGTTATGACATAAAGTCGAGAAACGGACGTTAAACGCATTATTATTATTATTTATTATTTAAAAAGAATCTAATCAATTAGTAATCATTTCCGATATTTTTTAACCTCCTACCCACAAAAAGAGGAATGCTTTGTGTTCAACACTCTTCGATGTGTGGACCAATTTTGATGCGGTTTCCATTATACAACAAAAAATCACGCTGAACCGATTCAAAATCCCATGCTTACAAGTATATCAAGTCAGGTATATTTGTTTTTTTGCATTTCTACCTATAAAATAGCTGCTTTACATCCATGCATGATCTGTCAAAAACTTATAAAGAATACTGAATTTGAAGTGAAAATCAGCTTATACATTTTAAAAGAATGCTTTGAATATCTCGGGCAATTTTCATCCGATCGAAAAAATGCCCTAACCAAATTTGTGTGGTCGGGAACACCAACAGCCAAGTTTATTTGTATACTTGGCACCAATTCATAACTTCACTTTATTATTTGTTTTATAACAGATTGAAAATTAAATTGATACATTGACTTTTTTTCTTTTTTGTCCTTGTTAATTAATATAAAAATGTTTTGTCGGGAAAAAGGACTTTTTAAGTAAACACTTATTAGTGTATTTGCCATATGGCAACATACACTATTGGCGTCGGTCGGATGGCGGGACCTAGGGGTCGGACCAAAATTTCTCGACGTTTCATAACCTCCTAAACACTTTGGCACCATTTTTGAAAATGTTTATATATATATGTATATATATATATATATATATATATATATATATATATATATATATATATATATATATATATATATATATATATATATATATATATACGTATATATATATATATATGTGTGCGGGCAATAACTTTCGAAAGAGTTAATTGATTTTAACGAAATTTGGCCCACGTGTTGAAATCCATCACCGCAAGAAGCCTATTTAAAATGGGCGTAATCGAGCCATTTTAAGGGTAGTTTTTAGGGGTTGAAAAATGTTTTTGGGCCCTAAAATACCGAAAAAATTCTCAGAATCGTTTCAAAATTGACATTTAACCCTTTAGTAGTATTTAAAAAGTGTCTCTAAAATTTTAATAAAATCGGCCCGACAGGACCGGACTTACAAATTTTATGAAAACAGTACTTTGCAGATAGTGAATTGTTTACTGAAAGTTGTATTTAATTTGGTATAGAAGTTTGATTGATAATAATTTTGCAATTAAGAAAAAAAATGTTATTTTAAGGGGTGTATTAAGGAGTCAAATTTTTTATTTTGCCCAAAAATCAGCTTAAGTTCGCGTAATAAAGCCACACTGCCTGTATAAGCAAATACACTATATTGTCGGCAGGGTTTTGGCACTGCGACCCGGGTTTTTTTTGTTATTTATAGCGACGTTTCGTCCCTTGCTTGGGACTTTTTTTATTAAATTGATACTTTCACCAGTTCTCGGTTTAGAATCCGAGAACCGGTATGAACGTGAACGAAACCGCGGCTAAAGGATAGTTTGTTATATAATACAGTAGAATTTCATTTAGATTTGCTAATCGTTAGATACACATTATCAGTCCGGCATTAAGTAAGGTTTTGTGAGATATATTTGCGTTTATATGTCCCTTTTCCGTCGTTAATGTGTAAATAGAGCCTTAACGCCTCTCCAGGCGACCGTTTGTCTAAATATCAATCTTTCACCCATTCATAACACCGCTCTAGTTCTACACAAGGTGTCGAAAAATTGTGGGAGAAAAATTGTAAATTATAGACGCTCAACAGGTGAGGTCATCAGCAATCTAAAAATTATGACCCATACAACAAAAATCATATATAGGTCCCGGCTGAATGCGATAAGACAGCCTAATAAAAAACACTGCTTATTACGACATTGCTTATTACGACATATCGCATTAAGCGACTACATTTATTGTAATATCTTTATATCTTCGGATAATTATATCTGTTAGAACGACCAGCTGTATTGTAAACAAAATTCGTACGCACAGAAGAATTCCAAACTAAAATTACAGATTTTAGGAACACAGAAAAATGATAATGATAATGTGAATATTATTCCTATTAATATCTATGGATTTATATGTACCTGCACATTCAATAATACTACATACTTAATAAAAAATTACTTTGTACCTCGAAAACATCACCGGTTGTTACGACTATTGGTTTTTACGACCAAATATGAATAGACCCTTCGATGTCGTTATAACAGATTTTGACTGTATAACATAAACATTTAAAATTTAATTTAATATAAGTTACGCAGTGAGACAGAAATTTAACAGATCTGTACCCATCTAACAGAGGTTACATAATCGTGTCATAAATAAAAGATTGCAAAATAGTGTAGGTTGGAGTTAGATTGATACAAAAAATATTATATACTGAAATATATTAATACTTATAAATAAATAAATTATAATAATAGTACGGTTTTCTAACAGAATCATGTTGGGTTGCAGAAAGAAATATCACAAAATCTAGTTTGATAATTACCTTGGAGTAGTTGGCTTCCCTAAATTAATTCCAGATAAATATCGAGACGTTTAAACGCATTATTATTATTATTTTATTAAATCAATCTTGTTGAAAAATAATTCATTAGTTCAAACGAAACATTTACAGTGTAAACTCTTTATAACATTATTCTTTATAACGATAAACTCTCTATAACATAGAAAAGATCACAATTTGGTTGGTTTACCTTAAAACCCATACATTGATACACTCTTTATAGCGCAGCAGCCATTTTCTATTACGAAGAAATGTGTTCATATTTAGACACAGAAAATCGTCATTGTCGGTGTTATTGTTTATGTTATCTTATCAGATTACAAAAGACGCCGACTAAACCTTTGAGGCCCCGAAACGTCAGGCAAAGTTAACTGACTATATGTATTAATTTTATCAATATTATTGTTAATTTGGTTGTTTTTCTTTCTTCACTCCATATAACGGTAACTCTCTATAACGATAAAAATGCTCGGTCCCTTGAGTTTCGTTATAAAGAGTTTACACTGTATATATAGTTTTTTGTACAGTTCTACTTCGAAACACTTCCCTATGCATTTGGATCAAAATTTAGCTTCGAGAACGATTCTTAGGATTTAATTGACTGTCTATCCTTCAGTCACTATTTATTTTCTCTGAATCTACTGGATGAAAAAATTTGAAATTTGGTAATGACATAAGTATATTGGGTGACCCAATCACAGACGTAGAGCGTAGATAAACGAATCCAATTTTGGGATTGTTTGGAGGCCAAACTAGAAATTCGTTATTCAGGAACACCCGGTATACTAGTTACCGTATTACGTCATTAATAGTCATCGCTTGTATAAGATCATTAAAATTACTATGGATATTACTATGACATCTCGCATACAATAATGATTCTAGGTTCAAAGTAGATTACAGAGGGGACGTTCTATTATCAGTCTGATTGTGTAGTAAATTCAAAGAAAAACAGATGGCACTGATAATATTAAAACACAAACCGTGAGGTGGGTCGTTTATTGGAACTCTACAAATGGGACCCTTGAGGACCACGCGACCAATTTCTCTGTAGGATCATAACTGAATATTTAAATATGTCGGATATTTAACAAATTAGACCCGAAAAATATTTTTCAAAAAATCCCAAAAATACACTTTTGTTAACAATCTTTTTGTTTAAACAAATAAAAAACGACTGGACCAATTTTGAAAAAAAAATTTCGGAGCACTAACGCAACGATATCATTGTTTCTTCGCCAGATTTTGTGTAAAATCTACCTTTATCGCAGTATTTTTGTTTAAATAAAAAAAAAGAAAAAAACGGCTGGACCGATTTTGATAAAAAAAACATCGGATCAAAATGACATTAACACGCTTCGATAGTCTAATGAAGTCGATATAATTTTTTATTAGCAAGATTTATTGCAAAATCTACTTTTTTGGAGTATATTAAAATGTGAAAGACGGCTGAACCGATTTCGAAAAAAGTTCGTTCAGATCGTATTTACGTTACTACGTCACTACGCGGCGATCAGCGCCGTAACGTAGTCGATATCATTTTTTATTTTCGAGATTTCATCTTGAAACAAAAATTTGTCCAGATTAGCTCTCGGAGTAGGTGAAATACAGTCGCAAATATACTTTGTTATGAAAAATATTGATTATTTAGATATGTCATTGTAGAGTATTTGATAACTCATCCGCCGCGATAGTAGACAGCTCAGATTTGCGCCCCGCAGTGGCGGATTTACCAGCAGGCTGAGTAGGCTGAAGCCTAGGGCGGCAGATTTTACAGAAATAAAAAAAAAAAAAACATTATATACATAGAGAAAACGAGTTTCGAAAATTTAACAAAAATTTCAATAGATAGGTATTTTAGAAAAAAATAGGCTTTCCGAAAATATGTATGTTAAGTCATGTCTTGTGAGTCTTGCTGTCGATATAACACATTTCTCTTTAAAAATGGCATTTTGGTAACATTTTAACACAGTGAGCAAAGCAACTTGATATTATATCAAAAATATTTAATGCAGGGGCGTCGCCAAGGGGGGGGCAGGTAGGGGTTAGAGATTCGGGATTTTTTTAAGTTATAAGTTTTCCTGCCTAATGTCACAAAATAAGTAAGAAATAAAATGTAGCGTTCAGCAGAATTACTCTGAAACTAAAATCAAATTTAAGGATTCAATAAATATGTTAATATTTAATATTTTAACCCTCAAAAATCTGAATTTTTTGTTTTTTTCTCATCCTTCTGCCCCCCTCTGGCTCAAAGGCTGCCGGCGCCCTTGATTTAATGGCATAAGAAGTTCTTTTTTATAATTACTTACTAGTCATATCAGATCAGTTTGGGACAGATGACTACATGGACAATTCATCTACGGCAAAACTCTTTTTTTCCTTTGCCAACTGTGTTAAAATATTACCAAAATGCCATTTTTAAAGAGAAATGTGTTATATTGACAGCAAGGATGGCCAGGCCCGGCGCATGACCAGGGTTTTGTGGGTAGCTATACCCATACGAAAAATTCCGTGTGGGTAAAATACCCACATGGAGTTTGACAACATTTTTTTCACGTATTAATAAATAGTTTGTTAACTAACCAATTTAACTTATGTGCTGGCTTCCCCAGAGTTATGGGATTTCGAAGGTTTGTTATACGATTACGAGGCTTATAAAATATAAGCTATATACAATTATTAGGTTTTAAATGCTCAGTGCTGGCATGAATTAATTGGAGGGGGCTTGCTTTGAAGTTTGTTAATTTAATCACCGCTAGATCAAAAAAAAAATTTCATCTCACTACCCACACGGACTGAACATGACCTGCCGGGCCTGAGGATGGCAAGACATGAGATTGCAAACTAGGGTATTTCAGAGGTCAGTAGGGGCGGCAAAAATTTAATAGCCTACTGGCGGCAAATTTGTAAATCCGCCACTGGCGCCCCGATAGTGATATTTTTTCTAATATTGCATTTTAACGTCAACAATGGATGTTTGGTAACATTTTCGAAGCCTTTGTATAACAGAGTGTCGAATAAATCTCTAGAAAAAGAAACGAAAGTAAAAGACCAAAGTTTATAAATTCAGCTACTGGCCAATGACAGAAGTCAGGCCATAAAAAAAACAACAACAACAAAGATAATAATAATAATTGTTATACCTAATGATAATTTGTTAACCGTAAAAATATCCTGAATGAATGAAAATAGCATTGAGTTTCCTGAAAAATACGCGATGTGATGAGGAACATCGAGGAGATAATGTAATCTTCATTATTCTGACTGCAGCGACATGAGTAGACGCGGAGTAAAACACAACCCGGCAGCGAGACGAAATGCGAGTAAATTGTCTCTCGTCGACCATCGTGTAAAAGCTGTAAGGAGGCGGTCTCTGCATCATTCTGTCGCAGGCTTTCATCCATACCCAACCACTGATCTCTATTTCATGGATAACGAATGAAACCAACATGGGCGGCGTGTAAATTCCATGTAACGTCACTCGATTTAACGTCAAACTCTCTAAAGCGTCGAAATTACTCGACTTTTGTTGGTTTGCCTTGTTGTCAATACAATGATACACTCTATGTGGCCTCACACCCACTCTAAATAACGACATTATCTACACTAATATTATAAAGAGGAAAGATTTGTATTTTTGTGTGTATGTTTGTAATGAATAAACTCAAAAACTACTGTGCTGATTTAAAAAATTCTTTCACCATTAGAAAGCTACATTCACCCTGAGTAACATAGGCTATATTTATTGCTAGAAAATATTAGGTATCCTTACTAAAACTTTAGTAACGTAACCCAAGGTGTAAAAAAATGCCATAAAACATCTTTCGTCGCATGCGCTGCGGAAACTATTGATGATAGAACAAAAGTATGTCCTACAATATTAAAGAACATATCAATAACTACAAAAAACTTCGCGATACTATATGTCCAACTATTATCGTTAAGTCACAATAGCCACTTTTGACATTTTAATAATCTATATAGATAAAACACGATGTATATGTAATCTATGGACTCCAAACGGGTAGACCATTTTTGATGAAATTTTCAGACAATCTTTAGATTAGCCCAGCGGGTGATCTTCTGAAGTTTGGTAGCGATCGGATCAACAGAATTTTTTAAATTTCTTTTTGGGAAATATGATTTTTCTTCGATTTTTGAACATTCACAAATAAAAGCGATTGAATTCGCGCAAATTCAATACATGTTGAGAATTTAATGATAATGATTCTCATCTTTTATATCCTATATATTACTTTTACACCCGGGCGAAGCTGGACTGGGCCGCTAGTGTCATTATATAGCAAGTAATTTCGGCAACTTATAAAGCACCTACTATTTGTAGGTACTTCCTAAGTTGACGAAATTGATAAGAACTGCAGCTTTGTTGTCTAGCCCGTATTTACCTCGACTGTCAACCAAGTTGATTCCTCCACTATCCCAAGATATGAATAAAATAGATAAGAAAATAGAACTAAAATACTGGCACAGCAAAAATATTTTAAAATTCAAAAAAAAAATTAAATATGTCAAAAATAAATTAGGTAATGCGGTAACTTCCGAATCGAATTAGAACCTATGTTGAGATAACATTTTTGGCTTAAAACTACCTAAGTAAGTTTGGAAGATTCCTTCCGGGATGCATGTTGGAATGTTACCGACACGTCCGCTGTTCGTCATTTCCCGACGTTCGTCAAGAAAGTTACAGACATATTAGCGAACGCTCTGTTGAGCTGTCGGTAACATTCCAATTTAGGCTTACAATATGTGCATTGCATTTCATCTTCATCTTTATTGTTGTTTATCTTAAGTTGCTTGCTTTGATTGTTCGCTTGCTTGTTTATTATTTTATAAAATATCTATTACCTATACAAAATGAGTAACAGAAATTTACCAGAAGAATACCAGTACAAGTTAATTGACAATAACTTAATAAAGATTCAATTAAAAAAAATGTTGGGTTAGGGTCCAATAAATATAAAAAATAATTTTATTTAAGTTTATAATTATTAGTTTGCTAGTTAATAGTTATATTTAGTCGGTCTAATTTCAAAAAACATGACAAAATCGTTAAAAATATTAAATTTTTCATTTCTATATGTATCATGTTTATATTTATCCTTTTTTAGTTATCCGCATTTATAATATCAACATTTCATTATTTCTGGCCGACACTCGACACTGTAAGAGTAAATACACTTAATAATTTCTTAAACTATTTCACAATTTGTATTATTTTTTACGAATTTCCTGTACTTAATATAGGTGTATTTTCGTGTACTTAATATATGTATACTGTAGTAATAAATATAATATAATAATAAATATTTGAAAACAAATTACTTAAAATTAAAAATTATATTTCTGAAAATATAAGTACAGCTAAAAATCTGGTTATTATTGAAATGTTGCAGACACGTCCGCTCCCCGCGTCGGTAACATTTGTTGGTTCGTTTCGCATATTTACGGAAACTCCCGAACCGCGGACGTGTCGGTAACATTCCAACATGCTTCCGGGATAGCCTATATAGATGATCTGAATGTACTAAACGAGCCAAGAAAACGCCGTATTAAACTACATCTCTATATGAATTTGGTTATTCTTAAATGCCGAATTAATTTTGATAATCTCATAATCTGCCCGATATTGAATTGTTTTTGAACCCTTTTACATCCCGTAATAATATAAAATCTTTTAATTTGATTATAATATGAATAAACATTTTATTAATTAAAATTCATAATTAAGTATTACCTATAGGTTTCAAAGATTCGCCGAATTGTTTTTTGGATGTTTACTGTTAATTTAATTACGTATTTGGACCGAGCTGGGTAGTGGTGACAGCACTAGACTCGCATTCGGGAGGTACCGGGTTCGACGCCCAGCGGGGGCAGATATGGCTGGGACTTTTTCCTACTGCCTCTCGCCGAGAAACGGTAATTCCTGTACCGACCATCTTGATAGAGGTTTTCCTTGGTTTCCCTCAATTAATTCCAGATAAATATTGAGATGGTTCCTTACTCAAGGCCCTGGCCGATTACCTATCAAACTCCCGTTTCAAAAATTACGTATTCTGTCCTAATTTCCTATAATTCCTTCATTCGCCCATTGCTATTAGTTAAGTTGAAGTTTGGAAATGTAGAAAATAACGGGAAGTGGTAAAAAATGGAAAATAGTAATGGTGGCAATGGCGTCTGTTATGACATAAAAATGTCGACAAACGGACGTTAAACGCATTATTATTATTATTATTATTAATTACGTATTTGGAGTACCTAAAAAGTTCAGTAACCACATGAAGAGTACCTACTATGCGTCCTACAAATACCCGCCGCCTTCTTCATCTCAAATTATTTCCACTCGGCTATAAACGAACTTCAGAATTATTCTATACTAATATTATAAGAAGGTAAAGTTTATAAGGTAGGAAATAGGAGGTAATCTCCGAAACTACTCATCCGATTTCAATTTTTTTACAAATATTTAGAATGGACCTTCAGGATGGACATAGGTTATATATAATTGTGTTAAAATAAAAGCCTTTTTCATGGAGAGCAATATTATACAAAACTGATAGATCTGTTTGAGATTAAACTTCGATACCGTTTGACCGATCACTATGAAAGTTGGCATGTATATATTTTCCAAAGATAAACAATTTGTAGTTAATTTACATTATTACTAGCTTCGCTCGTATATACGATTTGTCTGCGAATTATTATTATTTTTGGATATACGATTCTATTTCAAACCACTGTTTATCATAATATACTTGCTTTCAATCGAACTTGGAATTAATTTGACTTACACTGGAACGAAGTCGGGCCGGACAACTAAACCTTCCAAAGTTCACAATTAAAATATATTACATTTTGCTCCTCTTTAATATTTTTTGTTCCAATATATATTTTTAACGTGGAGGGAAAGTTTGGTTGAGGAACAGTTGAAAAAAGAAGCTTTATTGATGTTTCGCTTGTGGCCTACGTTTCGAAAAATATATTTCCATCTTCAGGGCCTCCTCCTTGTAATCCAATCCGGGTAACTTCCCGAAATACCACTCACTCCCGATCGGAATGAAACTTTGGGCATTTGTTGGCCTTGATAGGACTTGAAAAACCCCCAAGGAATCTTTGGCGCAAATGTAGCATATCATTTTTATGGAGGTTTTTAAGTTTTCACCGTTTTTAGTTATTTATTCCACGAGCCACTTTCTGAAAGGTTAAAATTTTGGGAATGAAACCTGAGGAATAAATAAAACTTTGAACTCCCATCAAATTGTTATGGTGCAGCAATTGCACCGAAAATCCCTTGGGAGTTTTTCATGTTCCATCAAGGTCAACAAATACCCTAAGTTTCATCTTGATAAGGAGCAATCAGTATTTGGGAAAGCATACCCAACACTTTAAACCAGCGTTGTCAGACGTCCCGATTTTGGCGGGATGTCTTGATTTTTAAATCAAAATTAAATGTCCCGCGCGGGACAGGCTCAGTCCCGCTTTTCGGGGATAACTCGACCGTACGTAAATAATTATTCTCTTATTGTAAGCTGCAATTTGTAACACTCACTCCTCAGACTATTGTTTGAAACGCCATATTTTTCCAATGAATAAAACTTTTTTGATTTTGATTTCTGTTTTTTCTTATTTTTTTTATTTAGAAGACGAATAAGACTCAACTATTTAACGATAGGGGAAATCTGATTTAAAATATCATATTTTTATTAAAATACATTTTCTATGGCCATTTTTGCTATCTGTTGTCACGTAAACGTAATTTGAACTCAAATAAAAAGATAAATATTTAAAAACTTCTGATTATATACGTTTTTTTACTATGTCCCGCTTTCGACGAAAGAATCCCGCTTTTTTCACTCAAAAAGTTCTAAAATCCCGACTTGGCAAAAAAAAAATCTGGCAACACTGCTTTAAACCCTCGTAAAAATGCAATTGGGTCAAAAATCCGTTTGGTAATTTATATCACTAGTCGAGGTAAACACGTAAAAAATTTTGGTCCAAATCGTGGGCATTGGGTAGTATATCCTAAGGTCTTTCCGGCGGCCATGTTTAAAATACGTCGATATGTCAATAATTATTATAGTACTTGCTCGCATTTTCCTATCACTTCGGGGACCCGTTCGCCACACGTGTCGTAATATATACACAATAGTATTCGGGTATAGATATAGAGAGACTTGAAGTTTGTCACGATACAAACAAGGTACCTACATTCAGTGTAGTAAGTGAAGCTTATTGACGCCCGTCGTCAATGTACTGCCAATGTATCTGTTCTCTGGCTGTGCCTGAGGTGAGATGGCAATGCTGTAGTGTCGTAGCACCCGCTTGGGAGACATACAGCCTGTTACATCGCTTCTATATGCCGCCGTGCCACACCGCCACCTCCCGGTATCAGCACGACAAAGATGTATACATATTACAGAACTAGGCGTACGCCACGTATACAAAGTGTTATATTTTCTAGAAAACGCGAAGACAGTTTTTATGGAAATGAATATGTGAAAACCGTGACGGAAGTTGTTGTAGAAATAGGGTAAAAGGATAAATGTATATTGTAAATTAGTGACGCTCGACAACTAGGAAATGCAATGCTGGATCCAGCACATTTTTGACCTTGCTGGATCCAGCATCTGGTGCTAGATCCAACGGTGCGGATCCGCAATCAGCTGAAAACAAGTAATTGACTGGGTCTGAGAAGAATTATGATAAGATATTGAAGAAAGAAATGGCACTTTATGAAAATGAGGGAGTAAGAGGTGAAAATCTAACTTTAATCTATGATTATTTGATGACGCGAAGACAGTTTTTATGGAAATGAATATGTGAAAACCGTGACGGAAGTTGTTGTAGAAATAGGGTAAAAGGATAAATGGATATTGTAAATTAGTGACGCTCGACAACTAGGAAATGCAATGCTGGATCCAGCAAATTTTTGACCTTGCTGGATCCAGCATCTGGTGCTAGATCCAACGGTGCGGATCCGCAATCAGCTGAAAACAAGTAATTAACTGGGTCTGAGAAGGATTATGATAAGATATTGATAAAGAAATGGCACTTTATGAAAGTGAGGGAGTAAGAGGTGAAAATCTAACTTTAATCTATGATTATTTGATGACGCGAAGACAGTTTTTATGGAAATGAATATGTGAAAACCGTGACGGAAGTTGTTGTAGAAATAGGGTAAAAGGATAAGTGGATATTGTAAATTAGTGACGCTCGACAACTAGGAAATGCAATGCTGGATCCAGCAAATTTTTGACCTTGCTGGATCCAGCATCTGGTGCTAGATCCAATGGTGCGGATCCGCAATCAGCTGAAAACAAGTAATTAACTGGGTCTGAGAAGGATTATGATAAGATATTGAAGAAAGAAATGACACTTTATGAAAATGAGGGAGTAAGAGGTGAAAATCTAACTTTAATCTATGATTATTTGATGACGCGAAGACAGTTTTTATGGAAATGAATATGTGAAAACCGTGACGGAAGTTGTTGTAGAAATAGGGTAAAAGGATAAATGGATATTGTAAATTAGTGACGCTCGACAACTAGGAAATGCAATGCTGGATCCAGCAAATTTTTGATCTTGCTGGATCCAGCATCTGGTGCTAGATCCAATGGTGCGGATCCGCAATCAGCTGAAAACAAGTAATTAACTGGGTCTGAGAAGAATTATGATAAGATATTGAAGAAAGAAATGACATTTTATGAAAGTGAGGGAGTTTTTAATATTATTCCCAAGTTTAATTTTTTTATGTGAAACTAATTAATAATTCATCTTTAAAGTTCAATTCCAAATATATGTTACAATAGAAAACAGTATCACGAGTAATTGGAATAATGAAAATAAATCAATTTAAACACTCATTTGATTGTTTTCTACAATTTTCGATTTTTATAATTGTTTTTTGTAATGCCAAATTGCATATTATATCATAGTTTTACTATCATTTAAGCATATGAGAGCTTGAAAAAGTCTTAATTAAAGAAAAGACGAAACGTTGCAATCAATGAGTGTTTAAATTGATTTATTTTCATTATTCCAATTACCCGTGATACTGTTTTCTACTAATTAATAATATTTACACGTACTTAGCAACACATTATAAACTTCTATCCTTGTCAGTTTCATGTAATTTAGGAGACAAACTAACTTCCTCTTTATTTGCCAATTCCACTTCCCCTCGATTTCTTACTTTTTTCAAACAGACATGTCACTAAAGAAGTTAAACTTCAAAAATTCGTACAGAAATTACATCGTCAACTATAATTTTTTATTTACTTTTAATCTACCTAATGCGTAGAAAATTGCGATCCAGTTGTTTGAAGAATCTTCTAGGAAAGGAACTCTTGAATAGCTTAGAGATCCAATAAAAGCGGTATTCAAAAAAATGCTATATTTCTGACGTTTCGGCATAATTTGTTGCCATTTTCGGAGAAACTAATAAAACAAACAGGCATATTTTTACCGGATTACTAAGAATATCATTTAAAATTATGTCACTTAAAGTAAAAGTTATCTTTACTTAGATTTTGCTATCAAACTAAAATACATTGTCTATCCATACACAGTAATATGTCAACAATATATCTAGTAGAGTTGTGTAACTCAGATCTGAACCGGTTCAAAGAGCCGACTCCGACAGAAGATCCGTGAGAGCCGACTCACTTTTTTTTGAGCCGACGGATCAACGGATCCGCATAACTCAGTGAAACACTTAACACACAGAAGCACGTTTTACACTTACGTGTCAGTTCTTGCTTTAATGCATCTGTCAGCTCAAATGACTCATGCATCACATGTTTGGCTATGCATTCTTGATTCTATACAGGTCGTGATATGATTGACTGAACTAGCTAACTCAGTGGCAGACTGCAGTAACATATTCAGAACTCGGCTCTTTTTGAACCGGTTCAGTGAGCCGGTTCACATACGGAATCCAGATGCAAAGATGCAGATCACTAAAAAGACCCGTTTTTCCCATCTCTATCTAGTAGTTTTCTCTTGCTTCGAGTACGCCGATGTGTCGCTAGTGGAGGACAAAAAAAGGTATTCCACGAATGAAAAAAAACCAACACTTATTTCCAATGTTTACTTTTAATTTAACAGAAATGTATTTCGATTGCTTATTTTAGATATTTTTAATTTCAATTTAAAATCAGTTTATTAGTTTTATTGAACTTTGCATGAGACTATCGCCATGCTTGAAATATTTATAGTGATTTTTATCGTCTATTTTCGAACTACTGTACCTAAATGTTTGTTTATCATTAGTACTCATAGAGCCGTCCCACGTATCAAATTTGCATAATTTTGAACAGGGTGTATTACGTTGAGTTACCTACCTCATAGTCCAATGCAAGATTTTTTTTAGTCTTATAATAGGGATGTTGACTGTATTCAAATAAAAACATAATTTTAACGAAAAGTAGTAGTTTCTATGATAGAAATACTAAAAAACACTACATTTTTTCTTATTTTTAAGGAGTTTAATTAATATTTAATAAATAAAACCTATTAAAATTACTCTCAATTCACGTGACAACAGACACCAATCAGAGCGCATGACGTCATATGTTCAGCCGCTGTCAAAAAACTTCATTGTTTGGTTAATATTTAGTGTGTAATTTATTATTATTTGTTTATAGGAAACGTCAAATTACATGTAACTATAGCAACGACTACGAAACAACTTTTCATCACCTCAGTTTACTAACGTTTATAGCACCTATAGGATGGTGGTAGCTCCCGTGTAAACTTTTGAGCCTCCTTTGGTATGAACAGGTGACTTCACGCGACTAGTATTGGCGTTTTGGACCGAAATTTGAAACGGGATTTAAAATACATGATTTTTAAGGCTTGAGTTGTATTTAAATAAAAATAACAAATATTTGTGGCAATATTAGGTACTTATGCACGATTTAAAACACTTTCCCAAAAATAGTCAACATCCCTATTAAAACAACTAAAACAGGACGCTTTTATGAACTAAAAAATGCAAAATAATTTGACAACAAAATTAGCTTTACTAGTAAAAGCGTTGCTTAAAATCGGTAATAAATTTTTCATTTACTAGCTATAAATTGTAAACGTAGAGCTATTATGAAAATTTGTACAGTAAACTAATTTTGTTGTCAAATTATTTCGCATTTTTTAGTTCATAAAAGCGTGTTTTAGTTATTTTAAACTCTAATTATATTATGTTAGGTGCGTTGCAGCTATCTATGCTATACAGACGTAGACAGTTCTGCGCGAGTGGAGCCGCGGGCAAAGGCTAGTAGTTATATTTATATTCGGGCATTTTTGTGTTGTAGCCATATTACATGAATTCCTGTGTGTCTCATAGGAAAACAATAAGAAACGAATTGACAATAAATTGGATGTAAAGTCGATATAAGGCATACATATAATATTACCGGCGCTCCTATTGTATCACAACTTTAGACTAGGACTTCGATATCGCTAATATCGAATAAATATTGTTTTATTTATTATTCATGTATCGATAATACTTGCAAGAAATTTTTTAACACGCAGAACGAAAATATACTCCAATTTGAACAAAACGAAAATCTAAAAAAAACATTGTGCGATTAAAATATTAAAATATTAAAAACACGTAACGTTTTTGACGCGTAGAGGATAAAATTTTCTCTGTTACGGAAGTTGCGCTGGCAGCATGCGGCGAAAATGAGACACAATGAAGTTTTTTGTGCTCAAGGACACCTAAACTTATCGTTCAGAAAATTTCAAACATGAGCAAATGTATTAATTGACACCTCCAGTTTGACATCTTTGACCGCGTCCACCCACGCATTGTCCCCGGTCTCAGCTGCCAGACTACGGTTTTTGTGTTCAGAAAAGTGCCCTTAATGAACTCACAAAAACTCAGGTTTGAGGAAATACTATGAGTCACTAGTTCCCTATGTAAGGCCCGAAGGGTAAATAAAATGCAATATTAAACATCAGTATTGATCCTGCGGACCACAGAAGATTCCCTTGAAATTTCACAGTACAATAATTGAGCTACTCTAAATTAATTTTAGAGTCAATCCAACTAAAATAGTCCAGCAGCCACCGGCTGTTTTAATAAGTGATTAATAACAGGCTGAATCTTCGTGAGTTCGTTCGGTTCGACGAGACGCCCAAGTGTTTCCTCTGTCCAAATTCTCAAAGAGGTAAGTAATAAACTGCGCAGATGCAAAACATGTCGATTTGGTAGGGTGTCGAAATTGTCTGACTAACAGTAAATTTTTTATTGAAATTTTAAGATAATATGATAATAAACTCGGAAAAACAATTGTCCTACAAAATCGATGGTTTGAGTTGGAACGTCCTCCACGCCGAATATGTCGAAATAACGAGGTCATAAAAATTATTAATAACCAGCTGATTTTTTGTATGCAGCTTACTAAATATTAGTATAATTGAATGGCCACAAAGTCCTACAAATGTAGTGGTAGGTTTTCCTAATCCTACGCTTGGTAAAATTGTGTTCTACACTTTATTCCCGATAGGACAAAATCAAACCTAGGTGTTACCGTGGAATCGACAACTTCCAAGCGTAGGACTAGGAAAACCTACCACTACATTTGTAGGACTTTGTGGCCATTCAATTATACTAATATTTAGTAAGCTGCATACAAAAAATCAGCTGGTTATTAATAATTTTTATGACCTCGTTATTTCGACATATTCGGCGTGGAGGACGCTCCAACTCAAACCATCGATTTTGTAGGACAATTGTTTTTCCGAGTTTATTATCATATTATCTTAAAATTTCAATGAAAAATTTACTGTTAGTCAGACAATTTCGACACCCTACCAAATCGACATGTTTTACATCTGCGCAGTCTATTACCTACCTCTTTGAGAATTTGGACAGAGGAAAAACTTGGGCGTCTCGTCGAACCGAACGAACTCACGAAGATTCAGCCTGCTATTAATCACTAAAAAAACAGGGGGGTGGCTGCTGGACTAAAACTGACATTAATAAAATTTGAAACTTTGAACAGAATTTAAATTCAATTTTACCCAGCCCTACTTTCTAGTATTTTCCTATATAGAGAGCTTTGGTGTATTAATTACCATTATTCATTATTTATTTACAAAGTGTAACTGATAGCTAAATGTATACAGTTATAAATTCTAATTATTGTAAGTCATCCATTATTAATTAACTAGCTGTTCTACCCGGCTTTGTTACGGAGAGATTTTTTAACATTCCGCTATAGAACATTCTCAAAAAAACGGAAAGTTATTGGTTTCGACCCGATTTTTAAACATCAAATTTCATTATACCTGTTTATTATTAGTCGTACCTGAGTCACTGGTCGTTTTAACAGAAATTGTATTTTATTTATTGTATCAAAATTGACTAGAATTTTTTTCTGTATCGCTATACTGTCTGTAAGCGGTCGATCTGAGATAGTTTGTATATTAGTGCCAAACATATTGCAAATAATAAATACAGTACAACCCCGATATAACAAAACTGAAGGGAATTAGAAAATATTCGTTATATTAAGTAATTCGTTATAATGAAGTTTGCTATATAGATGTTAGGTTGGTCTAAGAATCGTTTTAACTAGGTAAGAAAATCCATTTTCTTCTGAAAACTTATCTTTAAACTTTAAAATTGTAGCCAATGGGAATTTCAGACTCTTTAGCGATGTCTTAATTTTTTCTTTGTATAATTCTCGTCTACATACTTAATGATTTTTCGTTTCTCTGCGACGGTTAAGGAACACCTTTTTCGTTTCTCAGCCGCTGCAACTTTAAATTTACTAACAACAGTGACCAACAGCAGCGTTTCCATTACTTCACATCAAACAACAGCGATTATCTTACGATAAATTTAACGTGTCAGAACCTGTCGAGACATGAATTGTTGTTGTTATTGTGGAATTGTGTGTGATTGATTTGACGGATTCGTTATGTAAAGGTTATAAGTTGACAATATCGTAAAACAGAGGTAAATTATACTTTCTATTCTGCAATGATTGAAAATTCGTTATAAAGAGGTTTTTGACAAAAAGTATTCGTAATGTAAAGGCATATTTTGCATTAACTCTTACGGGCAGTTCTAGGGGATTTTGAAAAATTTGATAATCGAGGAAATCGTTATATTGAAGTTCGTTATATTAAGGTTACACTGTATAAATATAAATTTAAAGGTAGTTTTATGTAAGTGCCGATATTGCGTTCTGATATTTTCAAAGATGTCAGCTGTTGTTGTAGAGATGTTTTAGTCGTGAATTTAACATAGAACGACACAAGAGAATTCCGACAAGAGAAACGACTACACGGTGAGTAAAGGACTTTGATGAAAGAGGGATTGTTGAATCAAAATTTACTGCCTGTGTACTTGGCAGTTCAGACACTAAAAACACTGGCGGGGTCAAATAAGGCATACACATATTTTCTGTTATGAGATTGCTAAGAATTTCACATAAAAATTTGACAGTAGAACAAAATCCGGGTTACAAAAAGTTGAATCTGTTTGCAATGGAAAAAGAAGTTGTCTTCAAATAATAGGCTGTTTCTGTTCATCAAAAAGATCCTGTTTTGAATAAAGTTGTTGTCTTTTGTATCAAAAATATATTCCTTAAGGTGGCTTTTCCCTCAGATCGTAAAATATGGTTTCGTGAAATTTCGAACTGTGGTCGCAAAATTCATTTTATTTCTGTTTTTATTAGCTGTGGTTAAGCATTAAACTTTACAAGGTATGATTTGCTGCTTAATAATTTTAGAAAACGTGTATTTTTGCACCAAAAATTGAATAAAAAACATGATATTCGTCAATATATCATTACAGCACATCACGAGATTTCGAATTACGAGAAGGCAAACTAACATTTTGAAGTTCTTTCTTCACAAACCTTTTTTTTGACCATTTAATTATTTATAAATAACGGTTTAAAGTTCAACAATTTATAGAAAAGTATACATGCATATGAATACTGTATGGGTTACGTTTCCACGGGTACAGTCTTGCGTACAAATTATGGATCACTTAGCTATAAGCTAGTATACTTTTGGTGCGCGTATAATCTTTAACTTTTTGATAATATTGTACCATGACAACTACCTTAAGTTGAAAAGAAGCAAATAAAAAGTATTTTAGTGATTTTAATTTCCTTTTATTGCTTTCTCTTGTTCATCTTTATAATTAACAAAATATAAGAATTCTTTTCGAAAAGTTTCATTTGATAGCTGTTCATTTAGAACCGTTCTTTATTAAAAAAGATACTGTCAGACGTTTGCTTGCGCTTATTGGAATCAGCGTATTTTTTTCTACAAAGTTTTCAATTTGAAAAATATATGAAAGTTTTTGTTTTTTGCCATTTAAAAAATGCCTTTGAAACCCGTATGAAAAATCCATTGAATTCATTCCAATTGATGATTTAAGTTCAGGAAGATCTAAAAAACGAAATTCTGAAGGTTGCGTAAACAAATATTTGACCTACAATATTTAAACAAATGTTAATCAAGTGTTGTTCTATGAATTGTGTAATGGTTTAAGCTGCGTATATTGATATTGTAAAGATTGTAAAGGTGATATCAGACGGTTCATTTTATGTTCATTTCATTTCAGCATCTTTCACTCGAAGTGAAACGTATGAACACAAAATGAAACAATAATGACAAATGAATGCATTAATGAACCGATCCAACAACACTAGATATCGGCATTCGGCATGATTCATTCGCACTTCGAATGAATGAAAATTGAAACGTATGAACACAAGACAGAAAATTCATTCGGGTTTGATCATTTTGTGACGGACCTGGGACTATGACACCGCATAGTGAATATATTCTGTCTGTGACCGAGCTGGGTAGAGTAGTGGTGACAGCACTAGACACGCATTGGGGAGGTACCGGGTTCGAATCCTGGCGGGGGCAGATGTGGCTGGGACTTTTTCCTACTGCCTCTCGCCGAGAAACGGTAATTCCTGTACCGGCCATCTTGATTGAGATTTTCCATGGTTTCCCTCAATTAATTCCAGATAAATATCGAGATGGTTCCTTATTTGAGGCCATGGCTGATTACCTATCAAACTCCTAGTTCAAAAAATTACCTACCTTATCCTAATTTCCTATAATTCCTTTATTCGCCCAATGCTATTACATAAGTTGAAGTTTTAAACTGTAGAAAATAACGGGAAGTGGTACATGAAAAAATGGTAATGGTGCGAATGGCGTCTGTTATGACATAAAGTCGAAAAACGGAAGTTAAACGCATTATTATTATTTATTATTATTATTATATTCTGTGTATGAGACAAAATGGAACGACCAAAACACGCTGCTGTTTTTGAAGAATTTCAAACATTATCAATGTCTTTGGAACCACAAACTCGACGAATACAAAAACAGAACAATATGGACAAATTCCATAAAATCTCTAAGTAATGATTTAAACTTAGACTTTGCTTCTTTTTTGTCAATTCTTCGATCAAATGATCACAAATCAAACGAATTCCAAGGCGCCCAACTTCATTCGACGACGTCTTCGAGGAAAAGACTGGATGAACGTTCATTTCTATGAAATTCTGTCTGTGCCGTGTGAACGCGGAATGAAACAAAAATGTACAATTCGAATGAGCCGTCTGATATATCACCTTAAGGTAGTTGTTGTGGTTAAGGCACACCGTCCGAAAATTCTTAATTTTTGTATACTTATTAAGGACATGATAATACAATTACCCTGGAAATTTGAAGTCGATCGACCGTATATAATCCGAGATAAATTCAATTAAAAATTGGATAATTAACATTGATTGTATACGATCTCTGTAGTTCTGAATCAGTTTCTTATTTATAAAAAAAGAACTAACTGTCAGAAACTTTCCAAAAACTGACACTCTTTCAATGCATTTGTTATGAGTTTAAAAAAAATAAAAAAATTGTTTTGACCGTCTAATTATTTATAAATATGGGTTTAATGTTCAACAATTTATAGAAAAGTATACATGCATATGAATACTGTATGGGTTACGTTTCCACGAGTACAGTCTTGCGTACAAATTACTACAAGCTAGTATACTTTTGTGGCGCGTATAATCTATAACTTTTTGACAATATTGTACCACGACAACTACCTTAAGTGGATATTTCCTGTATACAGAGTTGTCGCTCGTCCTGTATATACTGGCTTCATTAGAAATGCAGGGTTTAGTTTTGTGAAATGTTAATAACAGCAAGAATTTCCATTCACACTACAAAGTTAGTAGGTTTGTTGGGCATTAGATGTACACATGGAAAATGATAACGACGAAAATTGTGCTCGTGTTTGCAGCCAGCAGAACAAGTCAGCGTGCCATATTGTGCACGTTTCTCTGTCGCAAAAGTCAGTTGCACACAACGACACCGAGTGACCTCATTTAGTGCCATTTCACACGCACGCGACTGGCGTATTATCTAATGGTATCGTACGACGCGTTTCACAGCAAAACGTACGGCCAGTAGACCGGCCGAGACACGACCGACCGGCGTTCGCGTGAATCAGTCACAAAGCAAGGTGTTGGGTAACTCAGATCTGAACCGGTTCAAAGAGCCGACTCCGACAGAAGATCTGTGAGAGCCGACTCACTTTTTTTTGAGCCGACAAATCAACGGATCCGCATAACTCAGTGAAACACTTAACACACAGAAGCACATTTTACACTTACGTATCAGTTCTCGCTTTGATGCATCTATCAGCTCAAATGACTCATGCATCACATGTTTAGCTATGCATTCTTGACTCTAATACAGGTCGTGATATGATTGACTGAACTAGGTAACTCAGTGGCAGACTGCAGTAACATATTCAGAACTCGGGTCTTTTTGAACCGGTTCAGTGAGCCGGCTCACATACGGGATCCAGATGCAAAGATGCAGATCACTAAAAAGACCCATTTTTCCCATCTGTACTGTACACTCGTAACTTTAAAAGCAAGGACAGCAGGTGAAATATTGACGCGACCAGCGACAGGTCGTCCAGCTTGGAATGGCACTTTGGTGGTAGCAATCATTGCGTAACCGTGCGTGTACTCTCGACTTGCAATCCCCCGGCTTGTGTATTTGATAAATATTTGTCGCTTGTGGATACTTACCACGTCGTGTAAATGTTTGCCTCTAGTCCTACCTCGCAAATAATTGCCAAAGAACAACAAATAATTGTATACTTCACAAATGTGAAGTATACAATTATTTGTTGTTCTTTGGCAATTATTGGAAATCAGTGCTGTCATTATAAATATAATGACAGCACTGATTTCCAAGAGTGTACGCTTTCACGCCCAGCATTGTTACAAATCTTCGTGGTTTCAGGGCTTGTAAGCCGTTATTTCTACCTGATGTGTCGTCTACAACTGCAATAAACATTTTTGAAAACGGTGTTGCAGCTGCGTAGTGTCCTTCTTGGCGAATATTTGTCGCTTGTGGATAGTTGCCACATCGTGTAAATATTTGCCACTAATCTTACCTCGCAAATAATTGCCAAAGAACAACAAATAATTGTATACTTCACATTTCTAATGACAGCACTGGTTTCCAAGAGTGCAGTGCGTTTTCACGCCCGACGTTGTTCCAAATCTTCGTGGTTTCCAAGCTTGTAGGCTGTGGTGCATTGGTATTTCTACCTGACGTTTTGTTTACAACTGCGGTAGACGTTATCAAAGACGGTTCTTATGCGTGAAAAAGCGAACTACGACCGAGCAGAGAACAATTATACGCTGAGCATAGAAGAACGGAAAATACCAGTCGACACATTTCTGTGTGAATCGTCAAGGAGGACACTTCACTAACTGTCACATTTTTCTTCATAGTAAACATCATAAATTGACAAACAAACCCATTGCTCATAAGTTGCGAGATATTATAAATCTTTTAGAGGAAAGCGCGTCTGACTTTTTGATGCAAACTAAACAATTTGTGCATTTTGCAGCGCGCAATTTTAACTGAAATAATGATCATACCAAATACACTTTTAAAAATTGCGAATAACAAGATACTTATTCTCTTTACTAAAAATTTGTGTAAAATCCTAGACACTAAATTTTTTGTCACAATTTTGTAAATAAAACTGCAATGTTTATAATTTTATACACATCTACACTAATATTATAAAGAGGAAAGATTTGTATTTTTGTGTGTGTGTATGTTTGTAATGAATAAACTCAAAAACTACTGTGCCGATTTAAAAAATTCTTTCACTATTAGAAAGCTACATTCACCCTGAGTAACATAGGTTATTTTTATTGCTAGAAAATATTAGGGATCCTTACTAAAACTTTAGTAACGTAATCCAAGGTGTAAAAAATGCCATAAAACATCTTTCGTCGCATGCGCTGCGGAAACTATTGATGATAGAACAAAAGTATGTTCTACAATATTAAAGAACATATCAATAACTACAAAAAACTTCGCGATACTATATGTCCAACTATTGTCGTTATGTCACAATAACCACTTTTTACATTTTAATAATCTATATAGATAAAAGACGATGTATATGTAATCTATGGACTCCAAACGCGTAGACCATTTTTAATGCAGTTTTCAGACAATCTTTAGATTAGCCCAGCGGGTGATCTTCTGAAGTTTGGTAGCGATCGGATCAACAGAATTTTTTAAATTTCTTTTTGGGAAATAAAATTTTTTTTCGATTTTTGAACATTCACAAATAAAAGCGATTGAATTCGCGCTAATTCAATACACGTTGAGAATTTAATGATATAATGATTCTCATCTTTTATATCCTATATATTACATTTACACCCGGGCGAAGCCGGACTGGGCCGCTAGTTCTTAATAAAGAAAAAAAGTATGTTTTTTATTAATGTTTTCGACAAGATCACACTTTTCGAAAAAATTTCTATAACGTATAATATTTTTTTCTCATTGTCCAATTTTTGCCGCCCTTGGAAATTTTCCGCCTTGGACACTAGCCCCTAGTGTAAATCCAGTGTATCTCAGGAATGCTAAATACACCCGTAGAGATAATATAATAAATACTTTTGTATTTGTATAATGCACAATTTTGTGGTGCATTTTCTTACGGAATTCCGTGATTATGCACAAATTTAGTGCCGTTACAAAATGGCGTTGGATGTGTCGTCGTGTGCATTTGCCTTGACACATCAGCTATATATTTTTGACGATACTGCAGCAGATGCTAAGTTGTAATGCAAACCTCACTATAACTGCACAAGCTAGCAGTGTTGCCAACTTAGTCTAAAGTTTGTTTCTACATGGTTGACTATATTAGATGATCAACAGAAATTTACTAAAATTCTACCAGACTCGTTTGAGGGTTGGGCATCAGTGGTCGCACTAATAGCGCGAGAGTTGTTAGACATGTTTGGGTAGATATTTGAGGCACTGTGAAAATTTGTACAAAACCTCTTTAGTAATATTCGGATACAAAAACACAGACCTAGATGAAGGATAGCGGGAGTTAACCGACCCTCAAATTTTTAAATTAGCAAAATTTTTTTTGCAATAAAAAACCCTAGTAATAACTTGAAATTTAGTATTTAAGGAGTTAAAAAATAAAAAAGCCAGATTTCTTAAATGGGTTTAAAACTTAGCGAGATGTTTGCAAAATTATATTTTGAAAAATTTAACAAATATATTTGAGACACGTTGAAATTTAAACAATAATATTGGTAACTAAAAATAGATATATTCAAAAAAACAGGACGTTTCGGTGGGACATTCTACCTGCCAGGTGATTAAAAATTTGAGGGTCGGTTAAGCCCCGCTACCCTTCAGACAGGTCTGTGTTTTTGCAGTCGGATATTTCTAAAGAGGTATTGTACAAATCTTCACAGTGCCTCAAATACCTATCCAAAAGTGTCTAACAGCTCTCGGACTAAAAGTGTAGTTGAAAATATAACGGAAAAACTGAGTGACGCGTCTGAAGAATATTTATTTAATCGGTCGGAAAATGCGTTATGTCTGTTGCTTGAAGATACCGATGTAATTTTGTATTTCTATCTTTAATAATTTATGTCTGTTTATCACTTTTTAATCATGTGAATATTTCCAGCTGTGTTTAGTTGATAGCAGACTAATGTTTGTGTTGCGGTTTTCATATTGTTCCGTTAATCAAAAACTAACCAATCACTAATTTAAAAAAACTCGGGTCGCAATGCCAAACCCTGCCGATAATATAGTGTATTAGTTAACACAGGCAATTTTTTAAAAATTTTATTTAATTTTGAGGTCAATCCTGGCGTTATGTTATGTCACTATGGAAATATTTTTACAGAAAGTTCAGCTCCTTATTTTTAATTAAAATAAATAATTCAAAGGATATTTTATGGAGCAGATAAATTAGTTAATCATTATTTTGTTTATGGAGCAGATAAATTAGTTAATAATATGTATGATATGTAATATTATTGTCAATTCTTTATTTGTATTTCTAACGTATTTTTATATTTTATATTATTGTTTATAGAGCACCTGAAGAAGTAATAAATTATCACGAAACGTTATGTTAAACAAAATAATTATTAACTAATTTATCTGCTCCATAAAATATCCTTTGAATTATTTATTTTAACTATGGAAATATGTTATGTCATTATTAAGTATCTTTGTGCCTATTTAAAACAACACGGGAACAACTTCGAACAATTTTTGTGAATACTTGATAATGACATAACATATTTCCATAGTGATATAACATAACGCCAGGACCGGCCTTAAAATTTAATATAATTTAATTAAACCTTGATAGCCTGTTTTTGAGTTTTGTTAAAAACGTTACTTGAAATATTTGTTCGTCTGTTTGATTTCCACACGCTGTTAAAAAAAGCATAAACTCAAAAATCATCCCTGTATAAATGTAGTTGTAATACATTTATTTAAAATGAATTGCTTATGAAACAAGAAATCTCCAGGGAAGGAAGGCAAATTAAAGAGAACAATATACATTTCTAAAGTCTTGGAAATCTACTAACAAAGAGAATAGATAATAATGAAATTAAAAAAAGGAACGAGAACAAAAAAGAGAATTAATAGCGATGACTCATAAATAATCAATGCTTAATTTAGAACCAGTGGCGGGCTAAGACGCAATTTCAGACCGGGTTGTCGGTTGCCAGCGAACGATGACAAATTGACTAGCTTTTTGTATTTAAATAGTGTTTTTTGAGCTTTCTGTGAAATGGGAGACCGGTTTCACAGCTAGTATAAGTTTCTTAAGGCCGTCGGAACGCTCTGAATTTAAGCCAAAAATAGAGCTTCGGCTGTCAACTGATTGTAGACTTATTCGTCAACATTCTGCAAAAATTCTCTCTTTATAAGGAAGATAAAGGACAAATCTAGGTCTCTAATGGACTACTTTTGTAATTAATGTACCATTTACTAGAAAAAAGTTGGCATTAATTGTGCTAAAAAAACAAATTAAACTTGTCCAGTCATTTTTTTCAAACTGTGCCTTTTGCTTTTTATAGGAGCAATAAATATATATTTATATATTTAATCACTACGCTAAATTAGCCTTGATTTGTCTTTTTATGTTAAGTAGTGCAGAAGGAAAAAGTTTCGGTACTCAAAAATATCAAAAACTGTAATAATTCAATAATAAATCTCAGGTATTTGGATTAATAATACAAAACAATCGTGTTATTGTTAATCTTGCTACGTTTCGACTACTTTATTTAGTCTTCGTCAGGCTCTGAAAAATACATATATATACAAATTCAATTATACTATAATAAGTAAAAAATTTATAAAAAAATTTGTAATAACACGATTGTTTTGTATTATTAATCCAAATACCTGAGATTTATTATTGAATTATAATAATAGTTTTGGATGCGATATAATGTCTAAAAACTGTAATCTTTTTCCTTTCATACTACCTGTGGTAACTAGAAAATTGAGTATTAATTCTTAGTACTTGATTCGAAAATTAAAATTCACTACTTGCACACCCCTAGTTTATAAGTATCTAACATAGAAGGTTGTGAACTAGTATAATTTCATAATTTAGTATACTTTTACGTAATCTCTTAGAAAGTCGAAACAATTAAAATTAATAATCAGACAGCAAAACGCTAAACATCAAAGTGCATTTCCAGGTATTTATTTTAATTTTAACGCTTGCTGCTTAAAAAAACATATATTTTGCCCTAAAAATTGAATATTCGTCAATATTTCTTTACAGCACATTACGAGATTTCGTAATACGGGAAAGCAAATCAATATTTTGAAGTATTTACTTTATAAACTTACGTTGAAAATACTGACAAATTTGACTTGCTCAATAATTTTTATACAAATTTAATTTTTTCTGTTCAAAAATTTGTTTAAAACACATAAGTACTAATTGTCTCGTTTTTATCAGATTTTAAATCGTCTATTTAAATCAAATAAAGTGTAAAAACTTGGCCAAAAGTCATATGGGAAGACTTCTACATATTTCTAGTTTATTTTGTAGGCATTAACCTCAAAGCTTGAATAAGATTTGTTATAGAAATTAGAGGTTTCCGAAACGTGAGTGCATTAACTGCTCATAAAACAGATCTATGCGTGTCAAAAGGGAGCATATTGAACAGCTGGTATTGACTAATCTTAAGGCTGTCGGAACGCTCTGAATTTTGTTTGTGCTGAGACCCAGCGGTAAGGGGCGAGGTAGCCAAAAGACATATTGTGGGTGTGACCTTCTTTAGCTCTGTCTCGCTCAAATCATTCGCACGTTTCAATTTTTGGCTGGTGTCAACTACGAGGCTAAAAAATTTTTTTGCAAGGGTGCCGCTGTCAATTGATTCCTCTAATTTTTGGAGATATTTTGAAGATTTAAAAAACTTTTCCGAAAAAGGAAGAGTCACTTTAGGTTTGTGATGGAACAGTTTTGTGAAATAAGTACGAATAAGGTCATAGTGTGACATTGAAAACGTGTGTTTTTTTAGCACAATTAATGCCAAATTTTTTCTAGTAAATCGTACATAAATTACAAAAGTAGTCCATTAGAGACCCAGATTTGTCCTTTATCGTCCTTTTAGAGAAACATTTTTTTGCAGAATGTTGACGAATAAGTCTACAATCAGTTGACAGCCGAAGCTATATTTTTGGCTTAAATTCAGAGCGTTCCGACAACCTTAAGAAGTAAAATTGAGTTGATTTCTCTTATTAATACTTGAATTATAAAGTTATCTAATATTGTTTTTTTTATTTACTTTCAGATAAAACCTACGCGTGCGTTCGAGGCAGAAGATTAAAGCTTCCGGTGAAGTGTTCAATAGCAATAAAAATAATGTACGGATATAAAATAATATTTAATCATAAAAGAGTACAATATATTTTACGATAATAAACATGTTTGAATTTAATAACATCAATATATAATAATAAGTGTCAATTTATGGCTTCCAAAAACTTAATAACTATGAAAATAAAAGGTCAAACAAGAAAGTTTGTTTTTAAAAATAACAATGTAGTGGATTAGATTTTGAAAGATTCTCCAGCAGGGTGGTTCTGGACTTAATATTGAAGTGTCAGTGATGTGACCTTAGTTGTCGGGCGTCTATAACTATATGTGATGATACAAAATGTTGATTTTTGTGTTAATATCCGTGTTTTTTGGCTTCTGTGCTTATTAGCCAAAATTTTATAAGCTATTGTTCAGAAGTTTTCTTCTGAGAAAAAACACAATATGTTAATAAATAAGTAGATAGATAATAATTACTAAGAATATTAAAGTCAACTGGACGGTGTGTATATTAATTAAGATGCAAATAGTGTGTTCTGTGATTTGTGCCGGGTTGGTTTGAACGTCGTTGGCGTTACGGCATGGAGAACCGTTCGCGCTGTTGTTGGATGGTTGGTACGAGAGCGCTCTCTGTCTTGGGAATCATCGTCCTATTGTTGCACCTCACGGCCGTTACATCCTTTGCAGAAGAGAGAGGTAAGTGAGATAAATGCTATGTTTAGCACAGTTGGACAAAACAAATAAAACAAACCTTCATTTATCACTTAAGCATAGTTCTGTCGCGTATATTTTACTTCAGCACCAGTTTTTTGTACGGTTTTTTTACACAGCATTCGTATATCAATTTAATTGAAACTAGCCTCGAGAATTCGATACCGTGAACTAGGGATGTCGAAAAAATATCGATATATCGATATTTTTGGGCGATATTTCATATTTCGATATATCGATATATATTTTAAGACAATATGATAATAAACTCGGAAAAACAATTGTCCTACAAAATCGATGGTTTGAGTTGGAGCGTCCTCCACGCCGAATATGTCGAAATAACGAGGTCATAAAAATTATTAATAACCAGCTGATTTTTTGTATGCAGCTTACTAAATATTAGTATAATTGAATGGCCACAAAGTCCTACAAATGTAGTGGTAGGTTTCCTAATCCTACGCTTGGTAAAATTGTGTTCTACACTTTATTCCCGATAGGACAAAATCAAACCTAGGTGTTACCGTGGAATCGACAACTTCCAAGCGTAGGACTAGGAAAACCTACCACTACATTTGTAGGACTTTGTGGTCATTCAATTATACTAATATTTAGTAAGCTGCATACAAAAAATCAGCTGGTTATTAATAATTTTTATGACCTCGTTATTTCGACATATTCGGCGTGGAGGACGCTCCAACTCAACCATCGATTTTGTAGGACAATTGTTTTTCCGAGTTTATTATCATATTATCTTAAAATTTCAATGAAAAATTTACTGTTAGTCAGACAATTTCGACACCCTACCAAATCGACATGTTTTACATCTGCGCAGTTCATTACCTACCTCTTTGAGAATTTGGACAGAGGAAAAACTTGAGCGTCTCGTTGAACCGAACAAACTCACGAAGATTCAGTCTGTTTATAATCACTTAAAAAAACAGGCGGTGGCTGCTGGACTAGTACTATCGCGACTGACTATGGCCGTTTAATTATTCCGAAAATATTGAAAACTTCACTAGAAAAGAAACATGTGTTTTTACATATGTTTTTGGAACATACTTTAAGTGCGTTCCAAAAACAACAACAATGAATAAAGCACATGTAAAGCACGTTTCTTTTTCACCGGATTTTTCGATATTTTCGGAATAATATACAGTCAAAATAGCTATTCATGCAGTATTTAATTTCATTTCTACAACATCTAGAATATTTTTAATTATATTATACATTATAAAATCATATGCATGTATCATAAAATTCATTAGCGGAATATAAACAAGCTTTAATTAGTAATGACTTAAGGACTCTTTAAATTTAGACAATGGTAATTTCTTCATATCACTAGGCAGACAGTGATAGTATTTTAAAACCGAATATTCAGGTCTATTACGAAAAAGACTTATGTTAGGTTTGGGAAGCAAAATTGAGTTATTAATACGCGTTTTATAATTATGCATTGCATTGTGAGTTGGATACTTACTAATATATTTCTGCAAATGACATAGCGAGTAGATAATAGATATATATTGATGGAACAGTAAGAATTAGATTTGTCTTGAAATTCTTATTTGTAATTGACTTGAAAGAGCTACTAAATTTAAATCTATATTAATTTTGACTGATATTAAATTTTCTGCATTTTATATTACAGAATATACCTACATATTTACAAAAACTTAATCAACTGTAACAGACCCAGGCATTCCCTCATGTATCAATTTTTGGTTGATTTGTTAATCATTTGTTCATTTGTTTATTAAACTGACAAACGTGTATAATAGCCTCCTACCTCAGCTTTGTGTACATTTACAATTGGCAGTATGCAAATCAGTAAACTATCGGTAACCCCCAAACTAATTAGCTTTCTAATTTGGTAGTAAATTGTTCATAAATTTCATGGAATGATTTATTTCAACAACACAGTCAGTTTACGATTATAGCTATTGAAAATAATGACAATTGCAAAAGGGTCTATGTCACAAGAGCAAAATAAAATAATATAAAAGAAACAAACAACGTTTCGCTTTTAATATTTATGTGTTTCTGAATTAACTATTTTGACTATATCAGAAAAAAATGAGCCGCCTCGTCTTTGAATACAAAGTAAAACTATACTGCATCAAGAGTCAACTTTATCGACGATATCAACATGGTGTCTCATTTTCGTTGCATGCTGCGTGCGCAACTTCCGTAACAGAGATAATTTTACCCTCAATGCGCCAAAAGAAGTATATGTATATTCAATAAAATAAAGTTAATAAATATTGTACGGTTGTGCGGAACCCTTCGTGTGCGGATCCGACTCGCACTTGATCAGTTTTTTGTTACATCTTTCACTGTCTTAAGAAACCAGGGCTTAAAGGCTAAAAATTGCTGTTGCAAGGGTGCCGCTGCCAGTTGATTACTCTAAATTTTGGAAATATTTTGAAGTTTTAAAAAACTTTCCCGAAAAAGGAAGAGTCACTTTAAATATGTGATGGAACAATTTTGTGAAATAAGTAGTAATACTGTCGTAGTGTGACATTGAAAACGTGTATTTTTTGGCACAATTAATGCCAACTTTTTTCTAGTAAATCGTACATAAATTACAGAAGTAGTTCTTCAGAGACCTAGATTTATCCTTTATCTTCCTTATAGAGAAAGAACTTTTGCAGAATGTTGACGACTAAGTCTACAATCAGTTATCAGCCTAAGCCAAAAATGTGGCTTCGGCTGATAGCTGATTGTAGACTTATTCGTTAACATTCTGCAAAAAATCTTTCTCTATAAGGGAAGATAAAGAAAAAAATCGAGGTCTCTAATGGCTATTTTTGTAATTTATGTACGTTTTACTAGAAAGAAGTTGGCATTAATTGTGCCAGAAAAACACACGACCTTATTCGTACTTATTTCACAAAACTGTTCCATCACAAATCTAAAGTGACTCTTCCTTTTTCGAAAAAGTTTTTTAAATCTACAAAATATTTCCAAAAATTGACAGCGGCACCCTTGCAATAGCATATTTTAGCCTCGTAGTGTGCACCAGCCAAAAATTGAAACGTACGGATGATTTGAGCGAGACAGAGCTAATGAAGGTCACACCTACAATATGTCTTTTGCCTACCTCGCCTCTTACCGCTGGGCCACAGCACAAACTGTGTGAAAGTGATCCAACACTGTTAAGGGTCGTGCCATGATCCCTTGACTTCATAACCCATCTTGAAAGTCACTGGTCGATATAACCCTGACAGTTAGTATAACCTTGCACTGCGAAGAACTTATAATGTAAATAAGTAAGTATGCTATAACGATTTCCATAATTTAAACGTACACCACGAACGAACGAAGAGACGGTTATGTTATCTCCATGTGATTGTATTTTAAATAGGAAACCCTTCCATTCATTGGTCTGTATTAATATTATGTACAAAGTTAAATTATTCCCTTTGATATTATAGTTAGGGAGCTAGTGATAATTTACTCATAGTATTTTACTCATAGTATTTCCTTAAACCTGAGTTTTTGTGAGATCATTAAGGCTGTCGGAACGCTCTGAATTTAAGCTAAAAATATAGCTTCGGCTGATAGCTGATTGTAGACTTATTCGTCAACATTTTGCATAAATTCTTTCTCTATAAGGAAGATAAAGGATAAATCTAGGTCTCTAAGGGACTACTTTCGTAATTTATGTACAATTTACTAGAAAAAAGTTGACATTAATTGTGCCAAAAAACACACGTTGCGACCTTATTCGTACTTATTTCACAAAATTGTTCCATCACAAACCTAAAGTGATTCTTCCTTTTTAGGAAAAGAATATTTCCAAAATTTAGAGTAATCAACTAACAGCGACGCCCTTGCAACAGCATTTTTTAGCCTCGCAGTGTGGATTAAATTCAAAGCGTTCTGACAACCTTAAGGTAGTTGTGGTACAATATTGTCAAAAAGTTATAGATTATACGCGCCACAAAAGTATACTATATAGCTTGTAGCTAAGTGATTCATAATTTGTACGCAAGACTGTACCCGTGGAAACGTAACCCATACAGTATTCATATGCATGTATACTTTTCTATAAATTGTTGAACTTTAAACCATTATTTATAAATAATTAGATGGTCAAAAATTTTTTCTTATTTTTTTTAAACTCAACAAATGCATTGAAAGACTGTCAGTTTTCGAAAAGTTTCTGACAGTTAGTTCTTTTTTTATAAATAAGAAACTGGTTCAGAACTACAGAGATCGTATACAATCAATGTTAATTATCCAATTTTTAATTGAATTTATCTCGGATTATATACAGTCGATCGACTTCAAATTTTCAGGGTAATTGTATTATCATGTCTTTAATAAGTATACTAAAATTAAGAATTTTCTGACGGTGTGCCTTAACCACGACAACTACCTTAAGAGCACTATCCTGAACATAAAAACCGGGGACAATGCGTGGGTGGACGCGGTCAAAGATGTCAAACTGGATGTGTCACTAAATATAGTTCCTCATGTTTGAACTGTTCTGAGCAATAAGTTCAGGTGTCCTTGAACACAAAAACTCAAGTCCATTTCGTAACCGTGACAACATTTTTAAGTGATTGATATAATCAAGACGCTAGTAACCTAAGTTGTCGAGTGCAGTCTATAATCTACAATTAATAAATAAAATAAATGCCGATACAACAAATATACAGAAAAACGAAAATTCTCAACTCACCGCAAAAAAAACGAACTTACAAAAAGCCATCGAATTAAATTTTTATAATATATCGAATAAACGTCGCAATAATAAAATGTCTTCTTATTTATTATTACCTATAAAATTATATCGATATAGAGTTCTATGAACGTTCAAGACTTCGAAATACAGCGAGGTCGCGGTAATCGGGTATTTGTTTTGAATGATGGGGTCTAATAATCGAAGTTGTCCGAAGTTGTTAGATATTTTTTTTAAATAGTTTTATTATATTTAATGTATTAAGAAAATTATGTACCAACGACGAACCTTCCTGTTTTTACAGTGTTTTTTTATGGGTAAAATATATTATTATTATTATTATTATTATTATTATTATTATTATTATTATTATTATTATTATTATGTACTAGCGGCCCAGTCCGGCTTCGCCCGGGTGTAAATGTAATATATAGGATATAAAAGATGAGAATCATTATCATTAAATTCTCAACGTGTATTGAATTTGCGCGAATTCAATCGCTTTTATTTGTGAATGTTCAAAAATCGAAGAAAAATCGTATTTCCCAAAAAGAAATTTAAAAAAAACTTAAAACGTGTCGCGGGACACGCGTTTGGAACGAAGTCCCTTTCGTATAAGACGTTTTTCGTAACGCGTTGTATATAATCTAAAAACATCCGGTATAATCTAAAAACACCCGGGTAATCTAAAAACACCCGTTATCACCGTATTATGTTACTCAGGGTGAATGTAGCGTTCTAATGGTGAAAGAATTTTTTAAATCGGCACAGTAGTTTTTGAGTAGCCTATGTTACTCAGGGTGAATGTAGCTTTCTAATGGTGAAAGAATTTTTTAAATTGGCACAGTAGTTTTTGAGTTTATTCATTACATACACACAAAAATACAAATCTTCCCTCTTTATAATATTAGTGTAGATAATATAGTAGAGGAGTGGTCACCAAATGGCGGACCGCAGGCGAGTTTTGTACCGTAACCTTCCTAGATAATCCCTCTTTCTATTGGTGAAAACCGTATGGAAATCCGTGCAGTGGTTTCTGAGATTAATCCGGACAAACACAAACTCGTTGCGACGGGGGATTTTAATTTATAATATATAAGGATTATGACCCTTTGCGAAATTGCCTTTATCCTGAAAAGACTGCAATGTTATTATTCTTCAATATTATTACACTCTACCAATTCTGAAATTTGTTTATCAAATGCTGAAAATAACGACTTTCCTAATAAAAATGTTTATAAATTACAAACTGCTGGTTTTTTTTTCTTCATACGTTTATAGTCCGTAAGACTTTTGTACATAAGCCAGTAGTCATTTTTGTAATAAGTGTTAAACATTCATTGTTACAATGCTACCGTCAGGACTCAAACCCGAATCTTTCCACATTCGCGGCAGAATGTGTTTTCAGTTAGTCTACGGTGCGATATCATCAGTCAATCCTTCATAATTACAATTGTTTTATTATGAAGGATTGACTGATGAGATATCGCATCGTAGAGTAACTGAAAACTCATTCCGCCGCGAAAGTGGAAAGATTCGGGTTTGAGTCCCGACGGTGAGAGTTGTTCAAAAATAAATTTTTCTAATATAGCATTGTAACAATGAATATTTCTAACAATCATTGCATAAATTACAAACTGTTTGACGTAGTTTCACGAAATTTTAATATCCGAATCCACATTTGTTGTTGTAATCATTTTCATATCCGCGTCAAAAAATCCGCATTCGCATCTGCAGATATCAGTAAAGCTCACATCTGTAACATTCCTGGTCTGTTGATTACCTTCAAAATAAAAACAGAAACGAATTTTTCTCGTATATTCCGTATCGATTCGTTATCTGTAGTAGCTCTCAACTATGCCCGACTATTAGATGCGTCCGATTACCAGGACCCCACTGTACTTCAAAAAATTTAAAGGTAGTCGCAGACTACATTATTAATTTGACTCTACCTATAAATTTTTTATAGATACATATACGATATTCTGTATTCTACAAGGTATATTATTTTTTCGCAATGAGCAAATGTAGTACAATGCGGTAAAAATTCAATATTTTGATATACCAAAATAATATTACTGCGTTTTACGTCTCTTTTTCTGCATTATTTCATATAACAGACGCCACTCGTACCATTACTGTCTGCCATTTTCCCGTAATTTTCAACGGATTGAAACCGAATTCATATTTTCCACCCCGAAAGAATGCAATTTTTTTCTGAGATGTACTTGGTGTCTTCAAATCTGAAAGAGTCTGTGATACTCTTAAAAAACTGGCCCATTGCGCATACGAAGGATTCCGCGTACCACCGTACAATATTTATTAAGAAACCAAAAAGTTAATTTGAACAAAGCGCTCCCACACTTTTTGAATTATTCTATAATTTTTAGTGCGCGATAAAAGCGCGTTGTGTAGTTTTTTTAAACTGCATACCATTAATTGTACCACACAACTGATGTTAAATTATTTTCGGAGCATTTATATATGATCAACAAAATTAATTATTATGTTATACGGCTTATAAAATAATTTCCGGCAGTAAATTGGTATATATCTATATATACAGTAAGACCCCGCTTGACGCGGGAGATAGGTCCCAATAAGTTCCAGTGCTATACGAAACAGCGCTAAACGAGGTCATCTTAATACATAGATAATAGGCATGAGTGAAATAGACCCGAGAATAAGAAAATTTGTTAGTTTTTTTGTTTAATTTTGTAACATTTGTTGTTAAATACAGTAAAACCTGTACAAATGACCACCTTTGTAATTTGACCACCTCTCTACATTGACCAGTATTTCTAGGAACCGGCTTAATTACACTTACCACCTTTCATTCTCTGTACATTGACCACCTGCATACAATGACCACTCTTATCGAGAACCGTAAGTGGTCAGTGTACACAGGTTTTTTTCTGTACTTTTTATCACATTAATTATAGATTTATTTATTGCTAACATCGATTTTTGTTCACAAAACATTTATGAAAATCAAAGTTCGAGAAGGAAGTTATGTTTGTGATGAGGAAGGTTCCTCATTTGATATATTTTGTTTTTTGTGAAGAAGTCATTTAATATCGTTTGCCTTTTTCTGTTTCGTTCAGCAAACTGTTGTCGATAGCAAGATATTTGCATCAGTGACACTTCATTTTGTCTTTGAATAACGTTCCCATTCACAGTAACTGCGTTTTCAAAGAAGTAAGGACCGATAATTTCTTAGCTCCAAAGAGAACACCAAAAAGTAATTTTTTCACTATGTAATGGTTGTTCTTGAACTATTCGAGACTTTTCTTTACCCTAGATGTGACAATTCTGTTTATTCACTTGCCCATTCAATCGAAAATATACTTAGTCACTAGTGGTGCTTTTCTTTGAAAAATCACGTATTTTACGAAATGTATTTTTTACAGAACGTTGATTTTCATTATAAGTTTATAGTATAAAAATGTGTTGTTGAGGTGTAATTCCCTCCGTGGTTAAAATTGTACTACCTTCTAGTTATCAAAACAAGTGACAGACAGAAAAAATAATGTCTCGTTCACAATATATTAAAATTCAACATCCTACAGTCCTTGTTGGAAAACCCAGTATATAGATATCTACAAAAACATTAACACATTATTTAAGGTAGTTGTCGTGGTACAATATTGTCAAAAAGTTATAGATTATACGCGCCACAAAAGTATACTAGCTTGTAGCTAAGTGATCCATAATTTGTACGCAAGACTGTACCTGTGGAAACGTAACTCATACAGTATTCATATGCATGCATACTTTTCTATAAATTGTTGAACTTTAAACCGTTATTTGTAATTAATTAGACGGTCAAAAAGTTTTTCTTATTTTTTTAAACTCATAACAAATGCATTGAAAGACTGTCAGTTTTCAGAAAGTGTCTGACAGTTAGTTCCTTTTTTATATAGAAGAAACTGGTTCAGAACTAAAGAGATCGTATACAATCAATGTTAATTATCCAATTTTTAATTGAATTTATCTCGGATTATATACGGTCGATCGACTTCAAATTTTCAGGGTAATTGTATTATTATGTCCTTTATAAGTATACAAAAATTAAGAATTTTCTGACGGTGTGCCTTACCTTAATTCTTTCGATTCTACTGTTGAAAACTGCTCTATTTTTTTGTTTTTTGAGAAACAGAAACCAGAAACAACTATCTTGTCTGCAGATAGCCGGTTAACTAACCGGTAAATAATCCGGTTAAAATGGTTACTATCATAAATAACCGGTAATTTTACATCACTTCTGTACATCGATCCGCCACTGGTCACAACTATAATTGTTTCTGCAAACAAAACCCTGTAATTTTCGGATCGATAAAACATATTCAATACAAAATAATTTCCGGCCAATCAGAGAGTACCTCGGTTTCGGTAAAGGCTGGTCACTCCACAGCAATTCGTTCGTGTATTTTATATAATATGTAAACATGTACCTATGTATACTTTACAACGTGCAGGTAAAACGTACGTGTCATTTTAAAGGTGCCTGTGTGTTCGAATGTGTGTTAGTCTCTGTGTGTAGCGCATATTCCTTCTACAGTACAACCGCGATATAACAATGCTGAAGGGATTAGGGAATTAGAAAATATTCGTTATACCAAGTAATTCGTTATAATGAAGTTATATATAGAGATTAGGTTGGTCTAAGATAAGAAACACCATTTTCTTTTGAAAACTTATCTTTAAATTGGAAATTGTTGCGTCCATATTTTTTTCAAACATACACAATTAAGCTAGCAGGAAAGTGGACAAATTGATGTAAATCAATAAACCAATTATTAATTTAGCGACGTTTCAAAATGACCGAAACGTCGCTAAATTAATAATTGGTTTATTGATTTACATCAATTTGTCCACTTTCCTGATAACTTAATTGTGTATCTTATCTTTAAACTTTAAAATTGTTGCCAATGTACTTGCAGGTTTTTTTTTTAGAACTCTTTAGCGATGTCTAATTTTTTCTTTGTAGGATTCTCGTCTACATACTTAATGATTTTTCGTTTGTCTGCGACGGTTAAGGAACCCCTTTTTTGTTTCTTAGCCGCTGCAACTTTAAATTTACTAACAACAGTGACCAACAGCAGTGTTTACATTACTTTACATCAAACACAACGATTGTCTTACGATAAATTTAACGTGTTTGAACCTGTCGTGACATGAATTGTTGTTGTTATTGTCGAATTGGTAGGATACGTTATGTAAAGGTTATAAGTTGACAAAAATCTTTAAGTAGAGGTAAATTATACTTTCTATTTATATTCTGCAATGATTGAAAATTCGTTATATAAAGAGGTTTTCGACGAAAAGTATTCATAATATAAAGGTGTATTTTGCATGAAACCTTACGGGCAGTTCTAGGGGATTTCGAAAAATTTGTTAAATCGAGGAAATCGGTATAATGAGGTTCGTTTTATTAAGGTTACACTGTATAATGTATTCAGTGTTTGATGGCGAGTTTCTGTTAACCAGTGTGTCGAAAGATTATGCGCATTAAAGCCAAACTACATGGACGGATTTTTCGCGGCGTCTTTTTCGCTAATTACAAAATATATCTCAGCATGTTATTTTGTGCTGCTGTATACATTTATTTTTCAAGAACTCCGGTCGCAGTTTCAAATCCTTGCCAGCAATATAGTGTATTTGCTAATATAGGTATTGTGGCGTTCGTTTTTAGACAAAATTACAAATTTAGTCCCCAATACACCTCTTCAAATATATTTTTTTAAATTGCAATATTATTGTATATCAAACATCTGCTCAATTTTAAACTTTGTGGGTGGTTAGGCTGAATGTCGGTAAACTCATTATTATTATTAAACATTAAAAAAATAAGTACATCCTTCAGTTCCATGAACTAATGTTTTCATATTTGTAAGTGCGGCCCTGCCTGGCCGATTTTATTAAAATTTTAGCAGCACCTTTTAATCTTTACTATACGGGTTTAAATTTTAAATTTGAAACGATTTCGAGAATTTTTTCGATATTTTTGGCCCAAAAAACATATTAAGCCCCTGAAAACCATTCTTAATAAATAATTTTCCAATGACGTCCACTTTAAAGGAGTCGTGCGTTCATTGATTCCAACGTGTGAACCAAATTTTAAAAATCACGCTCGGACCCGATCAAAAATAACGTTAGACGTCGACCAAAAATCTCGCTGGGTCAGATCAAAATTCACCCCCGACCCCGACAAAAAATTTCATGTTATACCAAGAGCGCTGACTTGTAACAAATCCCATATGGGTGCTTATTTGATAACTCGTTTTCAAAAACTGGCAAAGTACGAATTTTTGGTGTGCATTGTATATACCGACGACGCTACTTGAAATCTTCATTGATATCAGAAAGTTATTTGAACTTTATAGCACTCACCTAATTTAATAGCCCGCAAAAATGATCGAGCCATTAAAAGTTAAATGTATTTTTTATTTTAAGTGAAACCGAGTCTCCAGACTCCATTTTAATTAGACAAGGTTATGATGACTACATTTCACATGTCTGTAGTCATACATAATTTTTGAAAATAGTTTAAATCAATTATTTTCATATTAAAAATTATCGCACACACGAAATCATTCTTATTGAATTAAAAAATAAATATTCTCTTTCGGCAAGATATTTTGGTTATTCAAACGCGCCTGATCATAGTATATGTCAAACATCTTGTTTAAGAGGGTATTCTCATGTGACCACTGCGAAAAACCGATTTTTTTTTCATATTTCAATAGTAAAACCTATCGAAAATATGCTGTGAAAAATAGAGACCGAAATTCCTTGTTTTAAATAAATTACAACTCATAGTCGCTGACGAGCCGTATAAGCGACTTGTTGACTCTTGAAACTTTAAACGCATTTATCTGGAAACATTATTTTCTAAAACTGTCATGGTCCTAAAAAAAAGTATTCAACCGATTGCTTTGAAATTTATATATGTTCTTCTACTCATTAATGGTTATCGTCCGTACCAAAATTGCTTATTTTCGAAAATATTTTCTTATTTTTTTTAAACGATTTTTAACAAAAAAATTAATAAAAAACACAAAACTTTTCTTCTACAGTCCGCCATTTTTTTTTTTTAATGAAATTGATTAATTTTGGTAGGGACGATAGCGACATCCCTACTGAACAATGATCCATTCGATTTTTTTATTTCAGACAACATGAACAGTCGCTATTACCATGACCAGTGACTTGCTTTTTTTTAGTGTCTAATTTAATTAAAAAAAATATATATATAAAAAATGTAAAATAAAAGAAAAAAAATTTTTTTTATACAGTTAAAGATACAAACAAAAACATATAAAAAAATTTAAATGATTGAATGTTATTGTCGTCTTAAAATAATTCCCTAAAAAGAGGTAAAATTTATGCGTTCACATGAGAATACCCCCTTAAACAAATTTGTATGGATTCTGGTGAAAGATTAACTAGCAACCACACGAGAAGTTACGTTCACAAATGCTTTGACGTCACACTGCGTTTCGATGTTTTATTTTCGCGCGTTTTTATTGCATTTTTGTTTAATTGATATTAATTATTTAGCAAACATTTAAAAAGAAAAAACTATATGGAGTTTAATCAATTGCAATAAAGATTACAAAAAATAATATTTGAACTAAATATAAGTTACATACATATACCCTATTAAAATTAGAGCTTAAAAAACTAAAACAATAGGTTTTTATGAACTAAAAAATGCAAAATAATTTGACAACAAAATTAGCTTTACTGCAAAAAGCGTGGGGTGCTATCTACTTAAATTTTCATAAAAGCTCTACGTTTACAATTAGCTAGTAAATGAAAAATGTATTACCGATATTAAGCACTCTACGCTTTTTACAGTAAAGCTAAGTTTGTTGTTAAATTATTTTGCAGTTTTTAGCTCATAAAAGCGGGTTTTAGTTTTTTTAAACTCTTATTTCATTCAAAAAAGGTTTTTGAAGTTTAACTTCTTTAGCGACGAAAAAAGTAAGAAATCGAGGGGAAGTAGAACTAACAAGTAAAGGGGAAGTTATTTTGTCTCCTAAATTACATGAAACTGACAAGGACAGAAGTTTGTAGTGTGTTGCATTTTGATTCACAAAATAGTAAGACAAGGCTGAAGGGTTTGAATCTGTTGTTTAAAACTACGAACAATTGAAGTACAAAATAATTTCTGTAATTTGACGTACAAACGGTAGGAATTCATATATTTCATGTAAATTCAGAAAGGAAAATATTAAATATCATATTCTCTATTTTCAAATATCAGAACAATTTTCAGATTAAACATTTTTTAAATACAAATACATGCTGAAACGTCACATAATGTAAGGTTATGATGTTGATATACTACTGACAATTCATATTAAAAATGTTTTTCTGTAGATTATAGGATGTAAATAAAACTATGACATGAATGTGACAATCTGTTCATTTGATGAGAATTTTCACATGACAAACATCAATGTGTAATTATTTCGCCGTAATTATAATATTAAAAACTAAAGAAGTTAAACTTCTTATGTGAGCTTATAAGAGTGAGGCTCATTATATTTTTTTTTTAGTTTTAAATCTATAACACTTTTATAGAGTGAACATAGTCAATTGAAATACGAGCACCCTGTATATTTATACCCACATTGTAAGTGGTTAGCGGTCGCCGACACACTGTAGATGTTACCTATGTATTAATGAAGGTTATCGCAAACGGCGTACTGTATTTATTTTGTTCCCTTTTCGCTCTTCGGAGGATAGGACGGGGGTGAAATTTATAAGTACACAATTGTTGCGGTTAGAACCTTTTGATCGCTGTTCAACAGTTCAGATAACATAGCATTTATTACGGCCTGATAAATTATGTATGTAACAGAACCTGAGGTGTTTTCAACTGGTATATATGATCTGCGTATAAGTAAAAGTAATAGTCCGAGAGCTGTTAGACATTTTTTGATAGGTATTTGAGGCATTGTGAAAATTTGTACAATACCTCATTAGTAATATCCGAATACAAAAACACACACCTGGCTGAAGGGTGGAGGGGCTTAACCGACCCTCAAATTTATAATCACCTGGCAGGTAGAATGTCCCACCGAAATGACCTGTTTTTTTGAATATATCTATTTTTAGTTACCAATATTATTGTTTAAATTTCAACGTGTCTCAAATATACTTTTTAAATTTTTCAAAATATAATTTTGCAAACACCTCGCTAAGTTTTAGACCCGTTTAAGAAATCTGGCTTTTTTCTTTTTTAACTCCTTAAATACTAAATTTCAGGGCTGAAGGGTAGCGGGGTTTAACCGACCCTCAAAATTTTAAATACGCAAAAATGTTTTCGCAATAAAAAGCCCTTGAGGCATTTTGAAATTTTAATATGTTGAAATTTAGTACTTAAGGAGCTGAAAAATAAAAAAGCCAGATTTCTTAATCGGGTTTGAAACTTAGCCAGATGTTTGCAAAATTATATTTTTGAAAAATTTTTAAAATATATTTGAGGCATGTTGAAATTTAAACAGAATAACATTGGTAACTAAAAATGGATACACTAAAAAAAAACAGGTCGTTTCGGTGAGACATTCTACCTGCCAGGTGATTAAAAATTTAAGGGTCGGTTAAGCCCTGGTATCCTTCAGCTAGGTCTGTGTTTTTGTATTCGGATATTGCTAAAGAGGTATTGTGCAAATTTTCACAATGCCTCAAATACCTACCTAAAAATGTTTTAACTGCTCTTGGACTATATATATGATATACGAAAGAATGAAAGTAACATGTGGATGTGTCCCACAAAAGAAGTTTGATTTTATTGAAAAATGAATTGCCTTGTAAAGTAATGGACAAAAGAAACATTTTATTCATATTTATATGATCGCTACATATTGACCTATATTTAATAGACGAGCCAAAGGAGATGAGGCACTACTATTTTGATAGATGTGATCTATTAACAAAAAATACATAAATAAAACACAATAACATTTGATTTAATCAATCGAAATCTAAGTACGTCTAATCACAACGAGATTGAAAATTATATTATGCTTGTTTGTGTCTTAAGGCTGTCGGAACGCTCTGAATTTAAACCACACTACGAGGCTAAAAATGCTGTTGTCAGTTGATTACTCTAAATTTTGGAAATATTTTGAAGATTTAAAAAACTTTTCTGAAAAAGGAAGAGTCACTTTAGGTTTGTGATGGAACAATTTTGTGAAATAAGTACGAATAAGGTCGCAATGTAACATTGAAAGCGTATGTTTTTTGGTACAATGAATGCCAACTTTTTTCTAGTGAATCGTACATAAATTACAAAAGTAGTCCATTAGAGACCTTTTATCTTCCTTATAGAGAAAGAATTGTTGCAAAATGTTGACGAATAAGTCTACAATCAGTTACTAGCCGAAGCCCTATTTTTGGCTTAAATTCAGAGCGTTCCGACAGCCTTAAAGTAGTTGTCGTGGTACAATAATGTCAAAAAGTTATAGATTTATACGCGCCACAAAAGTATACTAGCTTGTAGCTAAGTGATCCATAATTTGTACGCAAGACTGTACCCGTGGAAAGGTAACCCGTACAGTATTCATATGCATGTATACTTTTCTATAAACTTTAAACCGTTATTTATAAATAATTAGACGGTCAAAAAAAATTTCTTATTTTTCTTAAACTCATAACAAATGCATTGAAAGACTGTCAGTTTTTGGAAAGTTTCTGACAGTTAGTTCTTTTTTTATAAATAAGAAACTGGTTCAGAACTACAGAGACCGTATACAATCGATGTTAATTATCCAATTTTTAATTAAATTTATCTCGGATTATATACGGTCGATCGACATCAAATTTTCAGGGTTAATTGTATTATCATGTCCTTAATAAGTATACAAAAATTAAGAATTTTATGACGGTGTGCCTTAACCACGACAACTACCGTAAGACGTATTTGAACACAGTGTAGTATAATAGATACAGATTCATAGAGTCGTTTCACAGTCTTCGTTATTTAAGACTTATATAATGTTTGACATAAATTTCGACCGCAGTTATTATTTATGGGCTGACTGAATGTGGCTCATCTTTTTATTGGCTTATTTAACGTATTATTTTTCATTCTATTTAGAGATATGTTCTGAATTTATAGACGCTCAACGTCTGCTTATGTTTGCAAATACTTTTAAGATCGGTTTTTATTTGTTTGCTCATTGAACCAATTTTAGCAATCTATTTTTTACAAATCAGTACAGGCTGGCTCAAATTGCTTGATTTTGAGTTACCTAAATGTCATGTTATACTATCGGACCCGTGTGAATAATTCGCACAATTAATGGTCAGTTACATAATATAATAGGGTGGAAATAAATTTTATTCTAATTTATTCAGAGACTTCAGAGCTACTACACCTCATATTACCGATAACTCTTAAAATAGCGACATTAGTTTTTCTGAATGTTATTTTGTATAATGAAATTGTTAAAATTTTTAAACTGCAATTCTTTAATGAAAACATTAATTTTAAGATATTAACTTATTTTTCGTCATTAAAGAGAAAAATAATCTCCAAAATGGCGTATCAAACATTAATTATTAGGGGAGATGTTTCATAACAACAAAAAATACCTTTGAAAGGGCAGGAAGTTTGCGAGTTTTTGGTAAAAAAAATAACTAAAAACTTAAGGTAGTTGTCGTGGTACAATATTGTCAAAAAGCTATAGATTATACGCGCCACAAAAGTATACTAGCTTGTAGCTAAGTGATCCATAATTTGTACGCAAGACTGTACCCGTGGAAACGTAACCCATACAGTATTCATATGCATGTATACTTTTCTATAAATTGTTGAACTTTAAACCGTTATTTGTAAATAATTAGACGCTCAAAAAAATTTTCTTATTTTTTTTAAACTCATAACAAATGCATTGAAAGACTGTCAGTTTTTGGAAAGTTTCTGACAGTTAGTTCTTTTTTTATAAATAAGAAACTGGTTCAGAACTACAGAAATCGTATACAATCAATGTTAATTATTCAATTTTTAATTGAATTTATCTCCGATTATATACGGTCGATCGACTTCAAATTTTCAGGTAAATTGTATTATCATGTCCTTAATAAGTATACAAAAATTAAGAATTTTATGACGGTGTGCCTTAACCACGACAACTACCTTAATTACAAAATTGTGATAATTCCATGTTTGTGATAAATCTGTTCTTTACACGTTAAAGAGATCTATCTTCGGCTTCTTGCTATGCACTTAAAAAAGTTAGTAGTTACAGTTTCTTAAATGTAATATTTTACATTACAATACAAAAAACATCGGTAAGTATGAAAAACTTTTTTAATTTCACTTGTTCGTTTACGATACAATGAAAAATATATACACAAAGTTTTTCTCGCGTTTGCCAAGTTTCTTTTCCTTCAAACAACATTTTATTGTCGAAAGTTTTTAAAGCTTATTGTAAGAAGTTTTAAGGTACAAAAATGACGAGCAATTAAAGTTTTATGTCTGATCTTAAGTTAAGCTTTCAATATTATTTGCAACATAATTATTTTTAGAGATCATAACATAAAAACACTCCGCTCTCACACAGTGTAAAATCATACCAACATATAGTGCATTTTCTAATATTCGGATATTGCGATGTTTTTGGGTCCCAAAACAATTTTCAACCCCTAAATACACCGCTTTAATTGATCCGATTAGGCCCATTTTAAATAATCTTCATGCGGTGATGAATTCCAACATGTGTATCAAATTTCGTTAAAATCAGTTAACTCCTTCGAAAGTTACGCGCACATAATATAAACATTTCCAAAAATGGTACCAATTTGTTCAGGAGGCATTTTGGTCCGACCCGTAGGTCTCGCCATCCGACCGGTACGAATAGTAATAATAGTAAATATATTTGTTTCTACGATACAAAAACAAAAGATAATAAGACCTCGCTTAAAGCTGTTTCAGTATTACGCGGTTTCTAAAAAAAAGCTTAGCCACTATAACGTAAATTATGGATTAGTTTATACAAAATGATTCAAATGTTGATAGAAGTTCAAAGGCAAGACGAAGTGTCATTGATGCAATATCTTGCTATCGACAACTTGCTGAACGAAACAGAAAAAGACAGACGACATTAGATGACTTCTTCACAAAAATCAAATAGGTATGTCAAATTTTTAACACATTAATTATAGATTTATTTAAATTGCTAATATCGATTTTTGATCACAAAATATTTATGAAAATCAGATAAAAGTTTGAGTAAGATGTTAATATGCTTGTGATGAGGAAGGTTCCTCATTTGACCTACCTATCAAATGAGGAACCTTCCTCATCACAAGCATAACATCTTACTCAAACTTTTATCTGATTTTCATAAATGTTTTGTGATCAAAAATCGATATTAGCAATTTAAATAAATCTATAATTAATGTGTTAAAAAAGTATTTAACAATAAATGTTACAAAATTAACGCTATTTTGTATAGCGCAAGAACTTATTGGAACGTATCTGCCGCGTTAAGCGGGATCTTACTGTAATTGGGTACATTTTAATTGTAGGAACATACTCGCTACTTAAGGAATGCCATATGGCAACTACACTTAAAATTAGCTGTATTGAAAGTTTTCACATTTCAGTTTAGACCAGCGATCCCAGATTTTTTTTTTGGCAAGTCGGGATTTTGGTACTTTTTGAGTGAAAAACGCGGGATTCTTTCGTCGAAAGCTGGACATAGTAAAAAAACGTATATAATCAGAAGTTTTTAAATATTTACCTTTTTATTTGAGTTCAAATTACGTTTACATGACAATAGATAGCAAAAATAGCCTTAGAAAATGTGATACTTTAAATCAGATTTACCCTATCGTTAAATAGTTGTCTTATTCGTCTTCTGAATAAAAAAAATAAAAAGAAACAGAAATCAAAATCAAAAAAGTTTTATTCATTAGAAAAACATGGCGTTTCAAACAATAGTCTGAGGAATGAGTGTTACAAATTGCAACTTACAATCAGAGAATAATTATTTACGCACGGTCGAGTTATCCCCGAAAAGCGGCACTGAGCTTGTCCCACGCGGAACATTTAATTTTGATTTAAAAATCGGGACGTCCCGCCAAAATCTGGACGTCTGTCAACGCTGGTTCAGACGTTTTCTATGTTCACATACACATTCAAATGCTCATGAAAAAGGGGTTATATTGAACAGCTGCTAAGCAGTCACCTTAATTAAATTGAATTGAGTGATGTTTAACACATCCAAAAAGATGTCCGTTTCACATTGTCGTCGGCGGCGGGTTGATAAAAGTTATAGGTGCGCATAAAAGAAATAAAGAGACAAATAGACACTCAGATAATGTCCAGTTCTGTTGACTATAAGGAGACAATGAATCAAAGTGACAGCTAAACGAGCGCTAGACGGATCTTGAAAATAATTCAATTACAACTGATTGAAGATTGAAACCAGGAGTGATTAATCGTTATTTTTATATATATTACATGGATTGATCAATAAGTACCCGTGTTTGACGACAGATTCCACCAGCTGGAAAGGTTATGGCCACGATTTTTTGGGATTCCAAAGGAATCATCTTCATCGACTTTCTGCAGAAAGGAAAAACAATTACCGGGCAGTAGTACAGTAAGTTGTTGCACAGATTTAATGAGAAATTCAAGAAGTGCTCTTTCATCACGACAACGCACCAGCACGTTCGTCTTTGATTGTCGCGGCCAAATTGCACGAACTGCATTACGAATTGCTTCCGCATCCACCTTACTCGCCCGACCTGGCACCCAGCGACTTTTTCCTGTTTCCTAACTTGAAGACATGGCTCGGAGGACAAAAAATTCGGCTCAAATGAGGAGGTAATCGCCGAGACAACGAAGCGTATTTTGCAGGATTTTTACAAATGGCACGAACGTTGAGAAAAGTATCTATGTAGATTTGAAAGGACATTACGTTGAGAAATAAAAAAAATTGTTAAAAAATATTGCGTTATTATTTCTAACACGATTGACCCTTGTATAATATATACTAGCCGCTTCCCGCGGCAACAACAGTAGTGAAATCTTTATCAAGACCTAACAGCTACATTTTCAGTCCATAGAAACTGTATTTAAAAAATTAGAGTGTGTTAATCATTGACACCCCTGTACTTCCCCCCTTTCCAGACCACCTTAGAAGACTATTTTAGTATCTCTATCAACAAAAGAAACATGTCTGCCAAATTTCAAGTCTGGAGGTCTGATACTTCCGGAATGTATCGTGATGACCTGTCAGTGACATTCATCCCCTATTTCACCCCATTTAAGTTTTTTTACAAAATGTAGCCTATGTCCTTCTTTAGGATGCACTCTATCTCCTTATCAAATTTTATCGAAATCTGTTGAGCGGTTTCGGCGTGAAAGCGTAACAACAAACTCACAGTCGCATTTATAATATTAGTTAGGATGTATATAATTTACTTTCGGACAAACCCTGTATATCTATACCAACTAGCTATTCGTCATCTCCGCAATAGTGCAGTTAAGAAATCCCATGTCGAGTTATAAAGCGTCGTACTCGGTTAAGAGACTAAATCAGCTTTTGAATAACTAAAAGCTGGAAACTTGAACCAGCAACTTATAACACTACTTGACGCTTGGTTTCCAACAATTTAACATTTATAAAAAGAATTCAATTCTTTTGATGACCGAACTACACTTGACTCCTTTATGTTGTCCAAAATAAACATGAGTAAGAATCGAAAGAAAAAAATAGTAGAAAAAATGATTTGTCGGGAAAAAGGACTTTTTAAGTAAACACTTATTTGTTATTTATAGCGACGTTTCGTCCCTTGTTTGGGACTTTTTCAAGCTTCATAACTATTAAATGTTTTGAGCAAGTAGATATAAAAGTTAAAATACACATGTAAATATAAATTTTAGTTCATCTTTAAAGTTCAATTCCAGATATATGTTATAATAGAAAACAATTTAATTGTTTTTTGTAATGCGAAATTGCTTATTATATCATAGTTTAATTATCATTTAAACATATTGAGAAGCTTGAAAAAATCTTAATTAAATAAAGACGAAACGTTGCAATCAATGAGTGTTTAAATAGATTTATTTTTATTCCAATTACCCGTGATATTGTTTTCTATTATAAATTTTAGTTAAACAATTGTTCATTAAAAAGTTTGTAATAATTACTTAAAAAGTCCTTTTTCCCGACAGAACAATTGTTTAACTAAAATTTATATTTACATGTGTATTTTGACTTTTATATCTACTTGATAAAAACATTTAATACTTATAAAGCTTGAAAAAGTCCCAAACAAGGGACGAAACGTCGCTATAAATAACAAATAGGTGTTTACTTAAAAAGTCCTTTTTCCCGAGAAATCATTTTTATATTAATTACCAAGGACAAAAAAGAAAAAAAGTCAAAAAAATAGTAGTTTAAGCATCAGTATTGTAATACGTTATTTTAAGTACGAGAATTGTGACACGAATTATAAAACCATCACAATCGAGATACATATCACATTTTTACACGTACCTCCTATAATAAAATAGCTGATTTTCACTTAATAATCTATTTGTAATAATTTTGACAGTTCACGCTTGGCCATATTGATTTTGTGAATACTATTCAACGTGTATTCTGGTCTCTGTTGCTCATATGAAGTTAAATAACAGCTGACAGAGATATTAGATTGGCAAAATCCCATAATTTTTATTTTACTTTACGCCCTAGGGCGAAAAAAGGCTCATTTTTCTACCGCTATACAGTCGTGAAAAGCAGCTATTTTATAGGGAATCGTGCAAAAAAGATTTTCTTTGAACATAAAAGTCAATTCATGAATTATGCAAATATAAAACCACTAGCCACTTGTAGTTATAATAAATTTGTGTTGTATAAATTATATGCAAATTAAAGCATGTTAATATTTAATAAGTCGTAATCGACCGAAATAATCTTATTAAAAAAATAATGTTAGCAATTTACCTTTACAAACATTTAATTGTTTTCCGGACACGCAAAATAAAATCACAGGAAAGGAAGATTTGGTTGAGGATCAATAAATTTCGCTAATGGCCAACGTTTCGAAAAATATATTTTCATCTTCAGGGCCTATGAACATGTATATTATAAGAAAAGAAAATTAGAACATTTTGTACCATACAGTTAAGTATGGAAACCCATATCAATATGTTATGATAAATACTGTGAGCATAAATAGCCAACATAGGATATTTAAACTCCAGCGTAGAGCTTTGAGAATTATTTTCGGTGTAAATTTCAAGGCTGACTGTAAGCCATATTTCATAAACTTCAAATTACTAACTGTACCATGGCTCTATATATATGAGTGTCTCTTACATGTTAAGCAAAATCTCAACAATTACAATATCTATGAAAATAATTATAATACACGTCATAAAGGCAACCTCCACGTTAATTTTTACCCCATAAATAAAATAAAATCCGGAATATCCTACTATGGGCCCACATTCTTTAATAAATTACCTCAGACTGTAAAAAACTTACAGCAAAAAATAATAATCGTAGGGAATTGGACAGTTTATGAAAAGAATAACTTTGATTAAGTTGAACGTTTCGGTGCTAATAATAATATCAACAAAATTAACAATAGAATTATAAGAATAAGGTATGACATAATTTTTTAAAAAACGTTGTTTATAACCTATGTATAAAACTGTCATTGTAATATTTACTATTTTGTATTTTGTTGTTTGTTTTTAAATATAGTTCCTGAGGAAGTTGCAATTAGCAACGAAACGTTCAACTTAATCAAAGTTAATTCTTTTCATAAACTGTCCAACTCCCTACGATTCCAACTTCATTTCCAAAAATGATTCTGAAGTGTTTAGGAGGCTATGGAACGTCAGTGATGGATTTAGGTTCGATGCCGCCCTAGGTCCCGTCCGATATGGCTTCCTTTTTGCTTATGGGAAAGTGATTATTGAAAGTAAACATCTAATGAAGCCGGAGAACCGTAAATTTGGGCAACGGATGATAAATTAATTAAATTAATTTTTAAATTTCAACTTAACTTAACATTGTTTACTTTAGAAATTTTGTCGTCTCTAAAAATTTGCCGCCCTAGGCCTGGGCCTCACGGACATAATAGTAAATCTGGCACTGTGCAGAACGTCGAGAAATCTTGGTCTGACTCCTAGGTCCCGTCCTCCGACCGACGCCAATAGTGTGTGGTGCCACATTATGACAAATACACTAAAAATAAGATTTGGAACATAACAGTAACATTTCGTCTAGAGTGGTAGCTACGTACGATAAGTAAATGTTCCAAATATGTAAGCCTGCAGGGCATTGTTTGTTAAGACAGTGAATTGTGACGATATTGCTCCAGAGAGTTGAGGTTAGTTAATATTGGCAACACTGAACTGAAACGTCTGTTCAACTAGCACGTTTCTAGACAATTTGTCGTTTGATTGTACTCGGGAGTGTATTTAAATCACATATTCGTGTTCAGAATATGATAACGTCATCGATTTTTATTATTTATTACAAAAGGTACATCTAATTTTATTTGAACTAAATATTTACGCGTAAATTAATAATTAAATCGAACTGACGTCAATCTTGTTGAAGTGGTACATCATTCCAGAAAATAACGTTCAGATAAAAACAAATGTCGCCATCTGGTGGCAATCTGTTTATTTTTAACAGTTGTGTAGTGGCGGTGAGGTCTCTGAATAGAATAGAATAAAATAAAACATTATGTGGCATTCTGTTTATTTCAACAGTTGTTGGTAATATGCCGTGCAGTGGCGCTGATGTCTCTGAATAGAATAGAATAAAATAAATGTCGCCATCTGGTGGCAATCTGCTTATTTTAACAATTGCCGGTAACATTAACTGACGTAGTGGCGCTTAACAGTGTTGGATCACTTTCACACAGTTTGTGTTGAGACCCAGCGGGAAGAGGCGAGGTAGGCAAAAGACATATTGTGGGTGTGACCTTCTTTAGCTCTGTCTCGCTCTAATTATCCGCACGTTTCAATTTCTGGCTGGTGCCCACTACGAGGCTAAAGGATGCTATTGCAAGAGTAGCGCTGTCAATTGATTACTCTAATTTTTGGAAATATTTTGAAGATTTAAAAAACTTTTCCGAAAAAGGAAGAGTCACTTTAGGTTTGTGATGGAACAGTTTTGTGAAATCAGTACGAATAAGGTCGTAGTGTGACATTGAAAACGTATGTTTTTTTGGCACAATTAATGCCAAGTCTTTTCTAGTAAATTGTACATAAATTACAAAAGTAGTCCATTAGGGACCTAGATTTGTCATTTATCTTTCTTATAGAGAAAGGCTTTTTGCAGAATGTTGACGAATAAGTCTGACAGCCGAAGCTCTATTTTTGGCTTAAATTCAGAGCGTTCCGATAGCCTTAAGTCGTTGAATAGAATAAAATAAGATTTATTTCCACCCTATTATATTACGTAACTGACCACTAACGGCGCGAAGTATTCGCACAGATTCGCTAGTAAAATTATAACTATTGAACATATTTAATGGGTACTCGGCTGACATAACCCTAGTTTTTGATAAAAAAGGACAATTACGAAGTTGTATGGTTTAAAATGGCACTGGTTTGTGTCGCACGACTACGCCTTGAAAAGATATGCGTACATTTATATGAATTCAGAATCATATGAATATATACTCGAATGATTATCATCCACGCGGATATGTTAAACAAAGAAGTTTCGTTTATTATATTTTTCCAATCTACAGCGCGCCGCAATCGTCACAGAGAAATATTAAAAAAAATTGCTGTTGGTATCGAAATTGAAATACGCTTTTTATAAAGCTTAAAGTATGTAAATATACACAAAAGTAATGAATTGTAAATTAGAACATAGCTTAAAAAGTCGTAAAAATTTAAACCTTCCAAATTAACTATTTCTCAAAGTGAGAGTGTTTATAAAATATTAATTAATGCGTTTAACGTCCGTTCCTCGACTTTATGTCATAACAGACGCTATTCGCATTATTACTATTTTTTCATCTACCACTTCCCGTTATTTTCAACTTACGTAATGGGCGAATGAAGGAATTGTAGGAAATTAGGATAAGGTAGGCAATTTTTGAACTAGGAGTTTGATACGTAATTGGCCGTGATCTCGAATAGAATAGAATAATGTAGAATAGAATAGAATAAGCATTTATTGTCGAGCCCATTTTGGAATACAAACGTCAAACCAATCTCGATATTTATCTGGAATTAATTGAGGGAAATCATAGAAAACCTCAACAAGATGGCCGGTACAGGAATTATTGTTTCTCGGCGAGAGGCAGTAGGAAAAAATTCCTAGCCACATCTGCCACCGTCTGGATTCGAACCCAGTACTACTCGAATGCGCGACTAGTGCTCTCACCACTATTTTGATGTCAGTGTCAATTTAAAAAAAAAGTAGATAGGGTAAACTAGTCATTGGACATTACTAGTCATTGGACAGAACACATATTCGTTAGCTATAATAAGAATAAGAACGATACTAAAGCAGATTTGAATGACTCATTTTATGAGTCATTCAAATCTGCTTTAGTATCGTTCTTATGAAAATGTGTTCTGTCCAATGACTAGTGGTTTACCCTATGTAGGTAATTAAAAGTTTTAGTAATGAATTTGACCTCAAAATTTCATTATTTTCCTCTTTTAAGTGACTTTTTTGAAAGAGATTAATAGTTTTTAAGTTGTTTCATTTTTTACTTTTTGATAGATTTGATTTCGCACCCTTAAAATGGTCCGATTGGACTCATTTTAAATACGCTTCGTGCGGTGATGGATTGCAACATGTGGACCAAATTTCATTTAAGTCGATTAAGGTTGTCGTAACGCTCTGAATTTAATCCAAAAACAGGGCTTCGGCTAATTATAGACATATTCGTCAACATTTTGCAAAAATTCTTTCTCCTTAAGGAAGATAAAGGAAAAAATCGAGGTCTCTAATGGACTACTTTTGTAAAAGTAACCGAGCTGGGTAGAGTAGTTGTGACAGCACTAGACTCGCATTCGGGAGGTCCGGGTTCGAATCCCGGCGGGGGCAGATGTGGCTGGGACTTTTTCCTACTGCCTCTCGCCGAGAAACGGTAATTCCTGTACCAGCCATCTTGATTGAGGTTTTCCATGGTTTCCCTCAATTAATTCCAGATAAATATCGAGATGGTTCCTTATTTGAGGCCATGGCCGACTACCTATCAAACTCCTAGTTCAAAAATTATCTACCTTATCCTAATTTCCCATAATTCCTTCATTCGCCCATTGCTATTACATAAATTGAAGTTGTAAAAAATGCAGAAAAATAACGGGAAGTGTAGTAGATGAAAATAGTAATGGTGCGAATGGCGTCTGATATGACATAAAGTCGAGAAACGGACGTTAAACGCATTATTATATTATTATTATTATTATATATTAGAAAAAAGTTGGCATTAATTGTGCCAAATAACACACGTTTTCAATGTCACACTACGACCTTATTCGTACTTATTTCAAAAAATTGTTCCATCACAAACCTAAAGTGACTCTTCCTTTTTCGGAAAAGTTTTTACATCTTCAAAATATTTCCAAAATTTAGAGTAATCAACTGACAACAGCACCCTTGCAACAGTATTTTTAGCCTCGCAGTGTGGCTTAAATTCAAAGCGTTCCGACAGTCTTGAATCTTTTGAAATTTATCGTGCCAACACACACACACTTAGAAAATGGTACCAAGTTGCTTAGAATGATATGAAACGTCGAGAAATTGTGGTCTGACACATAGGTCCCGCCATCCGACCGACATCAATACACTAAAATGCATATTTTTAAAAGTCCGCCTCTGATTAGACATGTTTATCAAATTGCCAAGTAAATAAATCGAAGGCAAAAGAGAATGTGATATGAAAAGAATTTAAAAAGATCAGCTAGTGGAATTTGTATTCGTTTAAATTTACATTTGCCGACCCCTTAAGTGGCAGGCCATCAATTACCCCTGTTTCTTATATTACGCGTAAAAATTTCATTATGCTGTCAACACAACATTGTGATAATAAAGTGGGTGACTATGGAAAAAAGAAAAGCCATACAAATATGTGTATAGTACAATGCGAACCGACTGTTGGCTTACAAGCCTAAATACGAATTACTGAAATTCTTACCTTTGTTTACATGCATAATACATGGTTGCTTTCAAGTTTATAAATTACTAGCGGCCCAGTCCGGCTTCGCCCGGGTGTAAATGTAATATATAGGATATAAAAGATGAGAATCATTATCATTAAATTCTCAACGTGTATTGAATTTGCGCGAATTCAATCGCTTTTATTTGTGAATGTTCAAAAATCGAAGAAATATCTTATTTCTCAAAAAGAAATTTAAAAAATTCTGTTGATCCGATCGTTACCAAACTTCAGAAGATCACCCGCTGGGCTAATCTAAAGATTGTCTGAAAATTTCATCAAAAATGGTGTACCCGTTTGGAGTCCATAGATTACATATACATCGTCTTTTATCTATATAGTTTATTAAAATGTAAAAAGTGGTTATTGTGACATAACGATAATAGTTGGACATATAGTATCGCGAAGTTTTTTGTAGTTATTGATATGTCCTTTAATATTGTAGAACATACTTTTGTTCTATCATCAATAGTTTCCGCAGCGCATGCGACGAAAGATGTTTTATGGCATTTTTTTACACCTTGGATTACGTTACTAAAGTTTTAGTAAGGATCCCTAATATTTTCTAGCAATAAATATCGCCTATGTTACTCAGGGTGAATGTAGCTTTCTAATGGTGAAAGAATTTTTTTAATCGGCACAGTAGTTTTTGAGTTTATTCATTACAAACATACACACACACAAAAATACAAATCTTTCCTCTTTATAATATTAGTGTAGACTAGTACAGTCAAAATCTGTTATAACGACATCGAAGAATCTACTCATATTTAGTCGTAAAAACCGATAGTCGTAACAACCGGTGATGTTTTCGAGGTACAAAGTAATTTTTTATTAAGTATGTAGTATTATTGAATGTGTAGGCACATATAAATCCATTAATGTTGATAGGAATAATATTCACATCATCATTATCATTTTTCTCCATTCATAAAATCTGTAATTTTAGTCTGTTTGGAACACTTCTGTGCGTACGAATTTTGATTACAATACAACTGGTCGTTCTAACAGATATAATTCTCCGAAGATATGAAGATATTACATTAAATGTAGACCCTTAAGGCTGTCGGAACGCTCTGAATTTTGTTTGTGTTGAGACTCAGCGGTAAGGGGCGAGGTAGGCAAAAGACATATTGTGCGTGTGACCTTCTTTAGCTCTATCTCGCTCAAATCATCCGCGCGTTTCAATTTTTGGCTGGTGTCAACTACAAGGCTAAAAAATGTTGTTGCAAGGGTGCCGCTGTCAATTGATTACTCTGAGTTTGGGAAATATTTTGAAGATTTAAAAACCTTTTCCGAAAAAGGAAGAGTCACTTTAGGTTTGTGATGGAACAGTTTTGTGAAATAAGTACGAATAAGGTCGTAGTATGACATTGAAAACGTGTGTTTTTTTGGCACAATTAATGCCAACTTTTTTCTAGTAAATCGTACATAAATTACAAAAGTAATCCACTAGGGACCCTTCATCTTCCTTATAGAGAAAGAATTTTTGCAGAATGTTGACGAATAAGTCTACAATCAGTTGACAGCCGAAGCTGTATTTTGGGCTTAAATTCAGAGCGTTCTGACAGCCTTAATGCGGTGTGTCGTAATAAGTAAAAAGCAGTGTTTTTTATAAGGCGGTCATATAGCATTTAGCCAGTACCTATGATTTTGATCAATATAATCGACATATTGTTCCAAACGATGTCGTCGTAAACGGTTTTGACTGTATTTGAATTTCATGTTCGAAAATAGTTTTTGAAGTGAAACTAAATTTCGCCAGCTCCACGTCTATTACGCGTGACTGTTATATAATTGATTGCATTACTCTGAATAAATTGTATTGCGTTTGGTGTCACGTTTCTTAGTAACAATATTACAAAATAATAATTTTCAGCTCAGTGTACAAATATGCAAATGTTGTTTTCTTTGATGATGTATTGTATTATTGTGAAAGACTTCCGTTAATTTTCTATGTCCTCGTTATGAAAATAAAGTTAATTTAATCCTGAAAGTTTAAAATACAGTCGAGGTTTGTTTGCAGGAGTTGTGCAATGTAAGGCCATTTTCTTTCAAACTTCTTTACAAATGTTGAAAGTTGTATAAAGTGACACAAGTCTTATTTCCCCTTGTTTTTAGCTAGCACTTAGCGGCCCGCTCTCCAACCTCATTGTTTGTATTTGTTATAGCTTACGGATATTTTAACTGTCCCAGACAAAGCAGAATAACTGCCATTTTTGTCACCGTACTCAAGCATTTCTTCACAGTAGAATAATAAAACACTGGTCGCAGTACAAAACCCTGCTGGCAAAAGAATGTATTTGTTAACATTTCTTGTAGTATTCACAGAACGTAATTAGTTGCTGATTCCGTTGACTTATATTTGTTGATGATGTAGTAGCAGATATTATTTAGGTTTTGAATGACAGATTATATTGCATTGATGCCTGCAAAAATAAGTGTCTGGCTTTTTTCAAATATTTTTAAATATAGGTATCTAATGAAGTAGCTATACAAATTTCCGCGTGAATCTATCACTTATTTTTTCATTTTTGAAAATTCAGCTATGGGATATTTTGGCTAGATGTTAACCCCTCTAAAAGTGTCTATTAGTGTATTTGCCACATGGCAACATACACTATTGGCGTCGGTCGGATGGCGGGATCTAGGGGTCGGACCAAAATTTCTCGACGTTTCATAACCTCCTAAACACTTTGGCACCATTTTTAAAATTGTTTATATATATATATAAATATATTATATATGTGTGTGTGTGTGTGTGCGTGCAATAACTTCCGAAAGAGTTAATTGATTTCAACTAAATTTGGTCCACGCGTTGAAACCCGTCACCGCAAGAAGCCTATTTCAAATGGGCCTAATCGGAGCATTTTAAGGGTAGTTTTTAGGGGTTGAAAAATGTTTTTGGGCCTCAAAATACCGAAAAAATTCTCCGATTCATTTCAAAATTTAAATTTGACCCTCTGGTAGTAATTAAAAAGTATCCCTAAAATTTTAATAAAATCGGCCTGACAGAACCGGACTTACAAATTTTATGAAAACACTAATTTGCAGATAGTGAATTATTTACTGAAAGGTGTATATAGTTTGGTATAGAGGTTCGATTGATAATAATAATGCAATTGAGAAAAAAAAATGTTTTTTAAGGGATGTTATAAGGAGTCAAATTTTTTATTTTGTCCAAAAACCCACTTAAGTTCGCATAATAAAGCCACACTGCCTATAGTAGCAAATACACTATATTGTCGGCAGGGTTTTGACACTGCGACCCGGATTTATTTTATTTATTTAAAATCAACTTAACTTTCGAATAGTACTTGTTGACTTTTGAACAAATACTTTTTTGGCACATATTTTTTTTACATCTTTCCTGTATGCGCAGTACCTGGCGTACCTAGGTAGGACTGGCAAACACTCACTTACCTATACATCTCATAGATATACTATTGTAAAAAATTTCTGACTGAATCAAACATTTCATGAAACGGGTATCATGAGCTTTCCGACTATAATCACTTGTTCGTTGGAAGAGTGTCGTATAGTTTCTGGCAACTCGGGTAACGAGATATTGTGACACCAAAGAATAGTATAATGCACAGGCCGTAGGGAAAACGATTCAGATGAGAGTAAAAGTGAACTTGTATATAAAAGAACTGATTAAAAGTTACGAACTAATGCCATATTTTATGGTGCTAGAACTTTTGCTTCACACCTACTAAAGTACCTACCTTACAATACAAGGAATCGATAACTGAAAGGAATAAACGAATAAGACGGTATTACAGATAACACCAGATAAATATTTATACAGGGTTTGTCTGTGAAGTAATGAAACTAGTCGCTAACACAGTGTTGCTAACTGTTTGAAAACTTTCACCCTAAAGCAATTTCAAAACATACTCAATTCAAACCAAAACTCCCCAAATCCGGACCAACTATTTATTAATTCTCTATCGTTGCGTCCATTCTAATGATTAAATTGCAAGTTGTGACCGAGCTGGGTAGATTAGTGGTGACAGCACTAGACTCGCATTCGGGAGGTACGGGTTCGAATCCCGGCGGGGGCAGATGTGGCTGGGACTTTTTCTTACTGCCTCTCGCCGAGAAACGGTAATTCCTGTACCGGCCATCTTGATTGAGGTTTTCCATGGTTTCCCTCAATTAATTCCAGATAAATATCGAGATGGTTCCTTATTTGAGGCCATGACCGATTACCTATCAAACTCCTAGTTCAAAAATTACCTACGTTATCCTAATTTCCTATAATTCCTTCATTCGCCCATTGCTATTACATAAGTTGAAGTTGTAAAAAATGTAGAAAATAACGGGTGTTAGTTATAGATAAAAAATAGTACCTAATGGTGCGAATGGCGTCTGTTATGGCATAAAGTCGAGAAACGGACGTTCAACGCATTATTATTATTATTATTATTATTATAAATTGTAAGTTGTAGCAGGAAAATGGATCAAGGAAGTAGATCAAAATATCGATTATTTATTGAATATTGAATTGATTATTTATTGAATATTGATTATTATTGAAACGTCGCAAATGTAATAATCGATATTTTGATCTACTTCCTTGATACACTTTCCTGCTACAACTTACAATTTATAATAATAATAATGCGTTTAACGTCCGTTTCTCGACTTTATGCCATAACAGACGCCATTCGCATCATTACTATTTTTCATCTATAACCAACACCCGTTATTTTCTACATTTTTTACAACTTCAACTTATGTAATAGCAATGGGCGAATGAAGGAATTTCAATCAAATTAAATAAGATAAAATAGTTACTTAGTATTGGTTCAATTAAAACTAATTTTCTATGTATTCTTTATTTACTAAATAAAAAAATAGAACATTTTAGAAAAATTATTCTAATATATTAATCCTTTGAATATCTATAAATTATTCAAGAAGTAATTAGAAAAATATAATTTGAAAAAACTACATATAATACTGCCCGGCCTTAAATAACATAAATAAAATTTTATCCCTAAAAATACCCCAAAAAATTTACCCCCAAAGAACTTCCTATATACAGGGTGTCCCACGGCATGACTGCCATAGTCAGAATATGGCAGTCATGTCGTGGGACACCTGTATATGTGAATATCGATTATCACGATCACGCCAAAGAAGTGTAACTTCTGCCGCGCGTATATAAATACGCGCACCATTTTTTTTAGTAGTCCCGAATTTACATTGTGAGTCGCAATTTTTTTTGCGTAAATATGCCTTTACACGAGCAATTTTTTGAGCAATAATTGCTCGGCAACAAAATGGAGCAATTAATGGATCAATCTGGAGCAATTTCAATAAAATTGCGGAAATTGTTTCGGCAATATTGCTTCTAATTGCTCCATATATTCCTTATTGCCCAAAGTGGCCGACATGAATTACCGAATATCCACACGGTTTGGAAATTTTAGTCAATTTTCCTTCTATACATCCATGGTTTCACTTTTGTGTGGTGACAGGGATGAGATGCGCCGCTGTCATTTCATTTTCTTTGCTTCTGTTGTACAGTGTAGTACAGCTGTGCGTGGATTAATAAAAATGGCGTGGAATAATGAAAAAATAATAAAGTTTTTGAATAAATAATTGTCCATATCATCACACAATAAAGATGGCTTTCGTCTTGCTAGATACGTTCGCACCCAAATCTGTCTATTCCTTTTCTTTTTTTTTCGTTTTAAACTTATAATAAAAGCACTACACGCCGCTGCCAGTTAAACCTCGTCCATAGCCAGTGACAGTTCAACTGAATTGCTATAGTGTATGAATGATTGCCTTGTATTGCCTAGTTTTTCAAAGTTGCTCCATATCGCGTGATATGGTGTGGCGGTATCTTTGGCAACAATTGCTAAATGTTGCCATCGTCGTGAATTGCTGATGTACATAGTTGACCACTATTTCCCGGAATTGAGCAATTTTATTTGCCCGTGTAAGCACACCTTTAGATTCTGAGAAACCGATTTTCAAAGTTGGCAGCCCTAGTTCAGACGACCACCTCTTAATCACATGATGTTCATTTCTTGCTTTTAGGCTTATATTGAATTTATACTTCAAACAGTAAATGGTTTATATACTGTGTATATAGAGAGTTACAAAACTTAAAGTAAATAATTTATATAATTATTAACTTCGCAATAAAGGGTGTCGTTAACTACAGGGTAAATCCGTCGGTATGATAAAAAACATATTGCAGATACAAATTCAGCAATCAAATAGAGATGGGAAAAACGGGTCTTTTTAGTGATCTGCATCTTTGCATCTGGATCCCGTATGTGAGCCGGCTCACTGAACCGGTTCAAAAAGAGCCGAGTTCTGAATATGTTACTGCAGTCTGCCACTGAGTTACCTAGTTCAGTCAATCATATCACGACCTGTATAGAATCAAGAATGCATAGCCAAACATGTGATGCATGAGTCATTTGAGCTGACAGATGCATCAAAGCAAGAACTGATACGTAAGTGTAAAATGTGCTTCTGTGTGTTAAGTGTTTCACTGAGTTATGCGGATCCGTTGATCCGTCGGCTCAAAAAAAAGTGAGTCGGCTTTCACGGATCTTCTGTCGGAGTTGGCTCTTTGAACCGACTCAAATCTGAATTACCCAACCCTACAATCAAATAAAAAATTCGACATTTGTTGCCGTTTCTGAATATTTTGCAGAAGGATGGATAAAAAACAAGTATTTGAGATAGTGGGAAGACCCAATCCAAAAATAAAACAGACAACTTTTTAAAGGAAAAATTCCATGTTGAATACAATAGAATGAATTCTTTCTGCAATTTTCACAAATTATTAAAATAGGCTTTTCAATCAATAATTATAATCTGTAAGTATATTTACATCTTATCTTCATATTTAAATAAAAATCTTTATAATTTGTAAAATCAGATGTCAACTTTTTAATTGTAGATGATCTGAAGATGTATAATATTATTTATACGAAAGCTGCTCATTAAATTTTCTTTTTAAACATGGTTTTTTCCTTTAAAAAGTTGTCTGTTTTATTTTTGGATTGGGTCTTCCCACTATCCCAAATATGGTTTTCCAAAACATCTCATCGTATCCACTCAACAAAAAAACAAGTATCTTCACTATTGCATATCTATTAAAATATAACACCAATTCATAACCATGGATAATTTAAGACCTTGTATATGTGGAGAAATTTAACTAATTTTTAATGTTTTTTATATTGACGTATTTATAGCAAATATCCTCACATCTTCTGGTCGACTGCCCACTAAACGATCCACGTAGTGTAAACAAAGATCTCGTCACCAAAATAGAAGACATCCTCGATTATTCTTAAACTAATATAATAAAATTATTCAAATTCTTAAATTTAAAAAAAAATATAATTACTTACCGGAATCTCCTTTCGTATTTACTATTGTTCTTTCACTGGTTTTCAATGTTTTTGTATAATATGTTAGTACTAATAACTCAACGAGTTGATGCACAATTTTTTTTGTTCTTTTTTTTTTTTTTTGTTTAAATAAAAAAAAATATCTATCTGTCTATCGATCCATATTTAAATATAAATTTTAATTTATTCTTACACGATGCGTAGTCGATATTATTATAGGTACAACATTTGCAAAAAACACGTATTTCAAAAACCACTGATCCGATATCCATAATCAATAGATCTAGAATTCTTACTGACACAACCGTTTTTAAACAAATCACTAAAATCGGTGAATTTATGAAAAATTATTGTGGACGACAGAAATTTCCACAAAGAAATACACGGAAAGACATACGTATGGTCGCTATACAGAAAACATTAATATAATACGTTAATAGCGAACTAATTAGATAATCAGTTTCTATCACGTAACTTCCACCATGAAAGTCCCGGTTCTCCCGCTATGTGCAAATAGACGAAAACTGCCGATAATCATCATCATCATATATATTAATACGCTAAGGTTAAGATGTTTGCCTCCCTTTTTCGAAAAACCCACACAATTGCTCCACATAAATTTTATATCATTTTACAGATAATTGCTTGCTCTACCGACATCAACAACTAAAAAATTTATTATTGCTTTTGTTTTTACAAAATAATTTATTCAGTATATGTAGCAATGCTGCCATCTGACGGTTCTAACTTTGAAAAAACGTCAACATGATTGACGGTCGGTAAATTTTTTTTGTTTAATTTTTAATCAAAATTCACGTATAAATACTTTTCGGATGGCGGCGCTTCAGCTCAACGTTTTCGATACTTGCGCCTCTATATGACAGTTTTAGAAAAATATTTCCTTGAACCGTCACTGTGCTTCGTAATGTAATACAACAAAAAGAAGAAAGTTATAAAGAGTGTGAGAAATTAGAAACGGATTTTAGTGCGTATTATTCGCACAGGTACCGCTAGTATTGTGTATTTGCTAATACAGGCAGTTAGACTATGTGAATTTAAGTTTATTTTTGGACAAAATAGAAAATTTTAAACCCTTTTTCGTTTTAATATTATTATCAATCCATATCTGCTTCAAATTAAATACACCCTTCAGTAGATAAATCCTTATCCGCAAATTAGTTTTCAAAAAATTTGGAGAACAGTGTGATCCAGTGGTTAGTGTGCTGGCTTCTTGACCGAACTGTCACACAGGTTCGAATCCTGTCTCTGCTTATTTCGTGCATTTTCTTTTACAATTTCAAATAAAATTATGGTTTCGTAAGAACAGACATCAAATTTCTGGTTATGCAGTTAAATTTGTATTACTGAAAAGTTAGCCTATAAAACATTTTATATATCATAGTAATAGAGTTACCCTGTAATCCCATTGAAAATGAGACACTGTATATAGGACATTTAGATTAGGGTTGGCAGCACTGAAGGAGAACTTTTTGTCAACCACTTCGATTGACGACAAGTTCCTCGTGGTTTGTACAATGTCAGTAGTTTGTGGTGGTTTAGGGAATCAAGTTACTCATAATTTAATAACCATATTTTGATCCAGTGTTGTTATGAATATTAAGATGTTTATTGTAATGCGTAAATAGTATATTGCACTACAAGGGCAGAAAGTTGAAATTCCTGCCTCGGGCATCATGTCGCGCAGTTCAAGGCTTTTAACTTTCTGCCTGTGTGGTGTATACTATTTTTCTTTATACCTGTTTTATAATACATACTTTCACCATTATATAAAAAAACTAATAACTTTCAAGTGAGTAATTTTGAGGTTATACGCAATAACAGCTGTTAGCTACTGCTAGCTGGTGGTAATCTCACGTATCAGTGTGCACGAGAAAACTTTCGCCCTGCTGTTATTTTTAAAGGGTGTATTTAAGGATTGCAAATTGTTCTAGGGTTCAAAAATACTGCAAAAATTCTCGGATTTGATTCAAAATTGAAATTTAACCCTTCAGTATCAATTAAAAGGTAATAATAAATAAATAATAATGTGTTTAACGTCCGTTTCTCGACTTTATGTCATAACAGACGCCATTCGCACCATTACTATTTTTTCATCTACCACTTCCCGTTATTTCTACATTTTTTTTACAACTTCAACTAATGTAATAGCAATGGGCGAATGAAGCAATTATAGGAAATTAGGATAAGGTAGGTAATTTTTAACTAGGAGTTTGATAGGTAATCGGTCATGGCCTCAAATAAGGAACCATCTCGATATTTATCTGGAACTAATTGAGGGAAACCACGGAAAACCTCAATCAAGATGGCCGGTACAGGAATTACCGTTTCTCGGCGAGAGGCAGTAGGAAAAAGTCCCAGCCACATCTGCCCCCGCCAGGATTCGAACCCGGACCTCCCGAATGCGAGTCTAGTGCTGTCACCACTACTCTACCCAGCTCGGTAGTATCAATTAAAAGGTGTTTTTATAATTCTAATAAAGTCGGCTCGACAGGATCGGACTTATAAATTTTATGAAAACGTTTGCGGCTAGAAAATTCTGCTTAGTAAAGGTATATAATTTTGTGCAGATGATGAATTGATAAAACAGAGACGAAATATTATAATTAAGAAAAGAATATTATTTTAAGGGGTGTATTAAGGAGTTAAATGTTTTATTTTGTCCAAAAACAAACATCAATTCACATTCACACTGCCTTTATTATCAAATACACTATATTGTTGGCAGCTGTGTAGAGTAGTGGTGACAGCACTAGACCAGCATTCGGGAGGTACCGGGTTTGAATCCCGGCGGGGGCAGGTGTGGCTGGGACTTTTTCCTACTGCCTCTCGCCGAGAAACGGTAATTCCTATACCGGCCATCTTGATTGAGGTTTACCATGGTTCCCCTCAATTAATTCCAGATAAATATCGAGATGGTTCCTTATTTGAGGCCATGGCCGATTGCCTATCAAACTCCTAGTTCAAAAATTACCTACCTTATCCTAATTTCCTATAATTCCTTCATTCGCCCATTGCTATTACATAAGTTGAAGTTGTAAAAAATGTAGAAAATAACGGGAAGTGGTAGATGAAAAAATAGTAATGGTGCGAATGGCGTCTGTTATGACATAAAGTCGAGAAATGGACGTTAAACGCATTATTATTATTATTATTATTATTATTATTATTATTATTATTATTATTATTATTATTATATTGTTGGCAGGGTTTTGGCACTGCGATCCGAGTTTTTTTTCAATTTATTTTCAACAGTTTCTTGTAGAAATTGCGTCGTCATACTTTTCAAGAACGCATCCTCGATGCAAAGTGGGGTCCATTCGTAAGAAAAACCCGTCACGTTTTTGTAGAATGTGCATATATTAGTCGAACACGTTCTGTGTCAGCTGGATTTGCTGATTGCATTTGAATGACGAGCCACTCGCCTGAAGTAGGTCACAGTTGAGTTGTTGGTCAACCCTGTGTTGTATCAATATAAATGCAGTTCACGTGAAACGATTCCATGAAAGGGTACGCAAAGCCCCTCGTGTATTGAAACATGATAGCTTTGAGAGATTGGCGATGAGGATTCGGGCAGGATACGTTTCTTCATAACATCCTTCGAGACATGTTCTTCATTCAAAAGCAAAGCGAAACATAAAGTGTACATCGCGTTCAAATATACACAGATCTGTAATGTGTACAACTGTCGTGTTATACCTAAGTAATAGAAAATAAGGTACAGAATGCTTACAGTTTAAAATAAAGAAATCAGTTAATCCCAACAGACATATTTCAAGCTTGAATAAAGATCTAATTGTTAGCGAATTTTGTAAATATTAAGGAATCTGAAATGGGTAAACCAGGCTGAAGAAGTATGCATATAATAAGTAAATACCATTATCAAATAAAACAAGCAAAAAAATATAATATAAAAATCTCATGCTGATATATATATATATATATATATATATATATATATATATATATATATATATATATATATATATATATATATATATATAATGCTTTCATTTATTCAAGCTTGAAATATGGAATTATAAATTGGGGCAGATCAACTGAAGCGTATAGAGTATGTTTGATGCAGGAAAGAATTATTAGATGTATATTTACCTTGTGACCAGTTCGAAAAATCGATTTTTTTTTTCATATTTCAATAGTAAAACCTATCGAAAATATGCTGTGAAAAATAGCGACCGAAATTCCTAGTTTTAAATAAATTACAACTGATAGTCGCCGACGCGTCGTAAGCGACTTGTCGGCTCTTGAAACTTTAAACGCATTTTTCTGGAAACATTATTTTCTAAAACTGTCATGGTCCAAAAAAAAAAGTATTCAACCGATTGCTTTGAAATTTATATATGTTCTTCTACTCATTAATGGTTATCGGCCGTACCAAAATTGCTTATTTTCGAAAATATTTTCTTTTTTTTTTAAACGATTTTTAACAAAAAAATTAACAAAAAACACAAATTTTTTCTACAGTCCGACAATTTTTTTTTCTTCAATGAAATTGATTAATTTTGGTAGGGCCGATAGCGACATACCTACTGAACAATGATTCATTCGATTTTTTTATTTCAGACAACATGAACAGCCGCTATTACCATGACCAGTGACCTGCTTTTTTTTAGTGTCTAATTTAAATTAAAAAAAATATATAAAAAATGTAAAATAAGAGAAAAAAAAATTTTCGTATACAGTTTAAGATACAAACAAAAACGTATAAAAAAATTAAAATGATTAAATGTTATTGTCGTCTAAAAAAATTCCCTAAAAAGAGGTAAAATTTATGCGTTCACATGAGAATACCCCCTTAAAGAACAGGGATTCCTGTAAAAACAAATAAAATACTAACCGTTCATGAAATTTACGCATATGAAACCGTGGCACACATGCAATGTACCAAATATTTTAATAGAAATTTTGAAAAATTGCTCAAAATGAAATCAAATCAGCCCAGTATTAAACACAGCACAGTCTTTTATGAAAAAAGTCCTGTATACAGCGGAAAAAAAGTTTGCGAGAAATATTATAACGAATACCAAATAATTTAAAGAATAAATAATAAATAAATTACCTAACTGATGTAACACCCTACAGTATAGAAGTAATTTTGTAAAAATATTAACAAAATGAAATTACTTGCTATACTGTTCAATATATTTTTTTTATTGATATATATTTACAACGAACGTTTCAACCAAACTGGGGTCCTTTTCAAGTATTCAAATGTTTTTCACTTTTTGTATCTCATCTGGGCTAAACAAAGATATATTTTATTATTATTTCATTATTGTTGAATGGAATAGGGTATTTTCTAGTATGAGAAATTATTTGTGATTTAATTTAAGGTGATCTCTCAGATTGTAAAATATGCTCTCGGGAAATTTCGAACTGTGGTCGCAAATTTAATTTTATTACTGTTTTTATTAGCTATGACTAAGCATTAAGCTTCGCGCCATCATTTGATTTTTTGGTAAATGTGCTTACAGTCAAAATATTTAACAAAATGTCCAAGGCGTATGGTTTAGCAGCTTCATCCTGTTAATTTTGACGTTATTGTCGACAACTTCACCCTGTTAATTCTGATGTTATTGTCGGCAACTTCATTCTGTTGATTTTGAAGTTATTGTCGGCAACTTCATCCTGTTAATTTTGAAGTTATTGTTGGCAACTTCATCCCGTTAATTTTGATGTTATTGTCGGCAACTTCATTCTGTTGATTTTGAAGTTATTGTCAGCAACTTCATTCTGTTTATTTTGAAGTTATTGTTAGCAACTTCATTCTGTTGATTTTGAAGTTATTGTCAGCAACTTCATTCTGTTGATTTTGATGTTATTGTCGGCAACCTCATTCTGTTGATTTTGAAGTTATTGTCAGCAAATTCATTCTGTTGATTTTGAAGTTATTGTCGGCAACTTCATCCTGTTAATTTTGAAGTTATTGTCGGCAACTTCATTCTGTTGATTTTGAAGTTATTGTCGGCAACTTCATCCCGTTAATTTTGATGCTATTGTCGACAACTTCATCCGGTTAATTTTGATCTTACTACGTTAAAATTCCCTCATAAGTTTTTGATGACACGGCAAAAGAAGTATAACTTCAAAAATTTGTGAAGCTACTCTTTATTTTGAATTTACACATTATCTAAATACAAAATTTTGAAAAGGGATAATTTTACCATTTCCTCAAATACTTTATTAAATGAACTTATAAGACAGTTTAGTGTCGCAATGTTGAAGTAATTATTGTCGTTTTCCATTGATGCTTTTCGATAACGCCTTATTAATGAGTTTTCGAAAAATATTATGAATCTATACAAATAAATAAAATTGAAGTGTCTGTTTGTAATGTCAAAAAAACCCGGGTCGCAGTGCCCAAACCCTGCCGACAATATAGTGTATTTGATAATACAGGCAGTGTGGCTTTATTATGCGAACTTAAGTTGGTTTTTGGGCAAAATAAAAAAATTGACTCCTTAATACACCCCTTAAAATTACATTTTTTTTAATGGCAATACTATTATCAATCGAACCTCTATACCAAATTATATACAACTTTCAGTAAATAATTCACTATCTGCAAACTAGTGTTTTCATAAAATTTGTAAGTCCGGTTCTGTCAGGCCGATTTTATTAAAATTTTAGGGACACTTTTTAAATATTACTAAAGGGTTAAATGTCAATTTTGAAACGATTTTGAGAATTTTTTCGGTATTTTAGGGCCCAAAAACAATTTTCAGCCCCTAAAAACTACCCTTAAAATGGCCTGATTACGCTCATTTTAAATAGGCTTCTTGCGGTGATGGATTTCAACACGTAAGCCAAATTTCGTTAAAATCAATTAACTCTTTCGAAAGTTATTGCCTGCACATATATATATATATATATATATATATATATATATATATATATATATATATATATATATAAATATATATATATATATATATAAACATTTACAAAAATGGTGCCAACTTGCTTAGAATGATATGAAACGTCGAGAAATTTTGGTCCAACCCCTAGGTCCCGCCATCCGACCGATGCCAATAGTGTATGTTGCCTTGTGGCAAATACACTAATAACAGCTTTTTACTAAATGCATACTAAAGTATATACGGTATTTACATCAAAAGAAAACAAATGTATGTCTGATTGTCTATTCCGGCTAATAAACATATTTTGACGAGTCTATCACTGGTAGATAGCTGATGTTATAAGGAGTAAGGCTACTTTTATTTTAGACTAGCTAATGCTTGGTCTGCGTTGTTTATTATTTTAAACGCAGACAAAGTCGCGGGTATCAGCTAGTCATTCATAAGCCTAGTTGTGTCAATGAAGTTATTCGATTATATAGTTAAAAATACTTCAGGTTCCTTCATGAGTCATGAATGAATAGCGTCACGTGACATTTTCCGGCTCAAAGAGATTAAAGCGATATCGTATAAGATCGATTGCTAAAATATAATCTAACATATATTGTTGTTATGCAACATTTCCAGCGTGTGTTAATGTGACCAGGTTCACTGCATCGAAAGAAACACAGCCACAGATCTAGGGGGGCAGACCGGGGAGGGGGAGGAGGGATTATGCCAAAAATTATGTTAAATATAGATGTGTACGCAGTTTAAGAAAAATTTCGTTTCAATCGATCAAGTATCTTTCGAACAGAATCAATTTAAAATTCTGCAATGCTTTTCTTATGGAGAAATGTGTCTGGTTACAATTTAAGGTCATTGTCAAATCAGGTTTTTTGACAATCCTTTCTGCAACCCGCGCTGAGTATGTGTTTGTCCGGACTAATCTCAGAAACTACTGCATTAATTTTCATACAGTTTTCACCAATGGAAAGAGGGGTTATCTAAGAAGGTTATAGGCTATAATTTATGAACATTTTGCGGAAATTATTGGATAGTCATAGCTAGGCTTGCCAACTTTAAAATACAAATTGGCTGGAAATAATGATTTCAAATGCGGGCCAAGGGTTTAAAAAGCGGGATCCAACTAATTTTATTTAGAATACAAAAAAACGTGAAATATTCTTTACAAATCGGGATGAGAAGTAAAATAAAACACCTTGTTAGATTAATAATAGTCAATGTTTACTAAAAAACAAACAGTTATAGTGTAATTTAGACTTTATTATGAAAACTGTAACTTACTTTTTAAATGAGTATTTTTCTTGACATTTGGCACTTTTAAGGATTTTTTTATTTCTAAGTACAAAATTGTAAAAATCTTTGCATGGATAAGAAAAATTTACTTGTAGCTCTGACTTTACAGAATCCACATGAAGATGATTTCGCGCGTCTGTCCAGGCATTATTACAAAGTGAGAAGACTCTCTCTGCTGCTTCATTAGAACACGGAATAGATGCAATGTATATAGCGTCCTCCAAAAAGCGGGATATTTAGCGTCCCGCACACACCCTGAGCGGGACGTCTCGTTAAGGGTATCAGAAACGGGACGTCCCGCGTATAGCGAGGCGGTTGGCAACCCTAGTCATAGCCCACGCTTTTATAATTATGAACTTAAATTATTAAAAATTATAATAGAAATTAGTTTCACGGATAATTGGAATAAAAAATCAATTTAAACACTTATTGATTGCAACGTTTCGTCTTTATTAAATCAAGACTTTTTCAAGCTCTCAGCATGTTTAAATTATAATAAAACTATGCTATAAAAGGCAATTTTGCATTACAAAGATCAATAAAATTGAAAATTGTAGAAAATAATATCTTCTTTTTTTTATTATTTTATTTATAAATAAAATAATAAAAAAAGAAGATATTATTTTCTACAATTTTGATTTTTTGAATTTTGATTTAATAAAGACGAAACGTTGCAATCAATAAGTGTTTAAATTGATTTTTTATTCCAATTACCCGTGAAACTAATTTCTATTATTACATATTTTGGAATTGAACTTTAAAGATGAATTAAAAATTATTTTTAACCTTTCTAGTACACTGCAATACAAGCTTGTCTTTATCAAAGTATTTTATTTAATATTTTTATTTATAAAGCACTTAACATGAATTTTTTAGTGTTTGTAGTATTGTTTAAGTATTATTTGGTTTTATTTTTGTGGAATTGACGCTAGTGATTTATTTCAAGCGTCTATAATCTAATATAATTTGTTGACATTCTAAATAAATAAAACAACGTTTTATTTATTTACACTAAAGTGTCAATAAATGAAACGTTGTGTTATGTTTGATTTAAACATTAATTTATATAATAGAAAACAGTATCACGGGTAATTGGAATAAAAATAAATCAATTTAAACACTCATTGATTGCAACGTTTCGTCTTTATTCAATCAAGATTTTTTAAATTGATTTATTTTTATTCCAATTACCCGTGATACTGTTTTCTATTATAACATATATCTGGAATTGAACTTTAAAGATGAATTAATTTATATCAGGTAACAGCCGAATCTATTATATATTAATTAAAATTAGTTTGTGTATCTAGAACGTAAATGCAGTTTTTATATATTAAAAAACGTGACATTACGTTAAAATGTGTGACCAGCGAGTTATAACAGTCACATGGGATACATACTACATTGTTTGCACGTACCTTCTATAAAATTACTCATTTCCACTAAGCATTTATAAAAATCAAATAAAAAATCTAGAGTAAGAAGTTGTGTTTGTGTTGAGGAAGGTTCCTCCTTTGACATATTTTGTTTTTGTGAAGAAGTCATTTAGTGTCGTTTGCCTTTTTCCGTTTCGTTGAGCAAGCTGTTGTCGATAGCAAGATATTGCATCAATGACACTTCGTCTTGCCTTTGAACTTCTATCAAAATTTATTTTGTATAAACTGATCCATAATTTACGTTATAACGGCTAAACTTTTTTTTAGGAACCGCGTAATACTGAAACAGCGTTAAGCGGAGCAGCGTTAACCGAGATAAGAAACAGTCTGGATTTTGTTATTTTGTTATTGTGATCCTACAGCCTAACAAAATTCTCAGTGTCTGAGTGAAATACGTATTTCAAAGCTTCTGTGTACACATATTTAAGGCATTATATAGGATTAGTTCAAACGTATTTAGGATAATTGCCAATAAATCTCAAACGCTTTTAACAGGATGTAATTAAAAATTCCTGTATAGTGGAATCAACTCTGCAATTGTTACACAAAATGTAATTCATTCTTACTGAGAAATAATATTACTTTCTTGATGCAATCAAATTTAATGACTGCACGTCGTAGCATCATGGAAAAACAAGAACAGAAGAGACGTTTGTAAAAGGAAAGAAGCTTGTTTGATGTATAAGATTCATGCTGAAATCTCTGAACACATTGTCAGAAAATCTGATTTGACAATGACCTTGAATTATCAACACACAACATAGTAGGAGAGCTGTTAGACATTTTTGGGTAGGTATTTTAGGCACAGTGAAAATTTGTACAAAACCTCTTTAGTAATATCCGAATACAAAAACACAGACCTAGCTGTTGTTCATGCTTTATTTAGATCCAGGTCTTCTTCTTTTCGGTTGAAATTCTGCGTGTGTATTTAAGTAAAACCTTAACACTGAGGCATGCATAACTACTGAGCACAACGACCAATCACAAAAGAGCGAACTTCGACCTACCAGAAAACACAAACCTACTTAGTATAAAAGAAAGATAGAGCACCAATCGTCGACATACCTGTGTGTAATAGGATACATGAACTTCATGAGGAAATCGGAAATATAGATGGGCAATGGGACGGAGCTAAAACAATCCTGGAATGGCAGGCAAGATAGGACTATGCGACCGAGGAAGGGTGGACGCATAAACTTATTCCTGATATAGGGAAATGGGTGCACAGGAAACATGGGCAGGTTGATTCCCACCTCATTCAGATACTGTCTGGACATAGAGGATTCAGGCAGTATCTGGCGAGAAGAGGGGTAGAACACACCCCGGAGTGCCCAACTTGCCTAGAGCAAGACGAAAGCGCAGAGCACGTACTCCTTACCTGCGAGTGCTTTGATAGCGAACGGAAGAAGCTGGAGTGTAGCATGGGTGCCTCGCTTAGCTGGGCAATGGGACAGAGCCAAAACAATCCTGGAATGGCAGGCAAGATAGGACTATGCGACCAAGGGAAGATGGACGTATAAACTTATTTCTGATATAGGGAAGTGGCTGCACAGGAAACATGGGCAGGTTGATTCCCACCTCACTCAGATACTGTCTGGACATAGAGGATTCAGGCAGTATCTGGCGAGAAGAGGGGTAGAACACACCCCGGAGTGCCCAACTTGCCTAGAGCAAGACGAAAGCGCAGAGCACGTACTCCTTACCTGTGAGCGCTTTGATAGCGAACGGAAGAAGCTGGAGTGTAGCATGGGTGCCTCGCTTACCTCGGGAAATTATATAGGTACTATGCTACGCTCTGAAGAAGATTGGAAGGCTGGCCACAAATTTGCCGTGGCAGTATTAAACACTCTAAAGAGAGAGGAAGAGCAGCGTACTATACTGGGGAAACGGCTGGAAAAGCTGTAGCTCCCCTCCCGCGAAGGAATGCCAGATCGTCGGTGCCGCGGGAGAGCTAGATGGAAAGGGTTTTAGTGGATAGGGGGCCTTGGCTCAATTCCCACACTACCCAAGGTTATCGTCTCTGGGTGTCCAAAAAAAGGATTTCCCCCTCCCAAAAAAAAAAATACTTACCTGTGAGCAGCCTAGAAAGATTTGCCGGCTATAACATCGTCTTTTGATTCGCCTTTTTATAATTTCTACCACAGTTGCAGACGAAACGTCCCACTCTGTTGAATAAAGCACGAGTCATTAAAATTGGTTTACAACTGGCGGAGATATCGCGCAACATACGCACAAAAAACGGGTTAAATTGAGAACCTCTCCATTTTTGGAAGTCGGTTAATAAAATTGTTGGTTGGCGAAGCTAAAAACGTAAAGATAATTTGCGAGGTCCCCCGAGATTTCGACTGACAACGAGCGACCGCAGGGCATAGTCCGGCCCTGGTCACTCTGTATTGGAACAGTAAGAGTGACAAACAGACGACGAAAGTATAAAACTAGTGACTGGAAAATGCTGTCAGTGTCAGCTATCAAGCGAAACCAACACAAAACACAAAAGTTTGTGAACGCAGACAAGACTGGACGTATTGTTCACGAACTTTTTTTTAAGGTGACTGGTCCCTCAGATTATATAATATAATAATAATAATAATACTAATAATGCGTTTAACGTCCGTTCCTCGACTTTATGTCATAATAGACGCCATTCGCACCATTACTATTTTCCATCTACCACACTCCCCGTTATTTTTCTACATTTTTAAAACTTCAACTTATGTAATAGCAATGGGCGAATGAAGGAATTATAGGAAATTAGGTTAAGGTAGGTAATTTTTGAACTAGGAGTTTGATAGGTAATCGGCCATGGCCTGAAATAAGGAACCATCTCGATATTTATCTGGAATTAATTGTAGGAAACCATGGAAAACCTCAATCAAGATGGCCGGTACCGGAATTACCGTTTCTCGGCGAGAGGCAGTAGGAAAAAGTCCCAGCCACATCTGCCCCCGCCGGGATTCGAACCCGGACCTCCCGAATGCGAGTCTAGTGCTGTCACCACTACTCTATCCAGCTCGGTAGATTATATAATATGCTCTCGGGAAAACCCGAACTGGCAAAATTAATTTTATTACTGTTTTTATTAGCTGTGATTAAGGTTCGCAAAATTTGACTTACTAAATATTTCAAAAATATTTTTGTCCCAAAAATTGAATCAAAAAACGTTATATTCCTCAGTATTTCTTTTAGAGCACGTCACGAGATTTCGATTTACAGGAAGACAAATTAACATTTTGAAGTAATTCCTTCACAAACTTATGTTAAAGTTTAAAAAAAACTAATAAACATGCTTTAATAGCAAACCGAACTAAAAAGTAAACAATAATGTTTTATTGTAAAAAAGCGTGGGTAGCTTGATATCAACTGGTAGCTATTTGTAAAAGTAGACTTATACTGGGTTGCACAAAACATTGTCAAAAAATTGGATTGGACAAATGACCTTAGATTGTGAAAATATAATTACAGTTTTCATACATGCAAAAGCAGTCTAATGTCGTATTCAAACTCCCTGTCATGTACAACATTAGATTGTATTCACACAAAAACAAATGCTTGATCTACACAGAAAAAGATTGTTTTTCAGGTTGAATTTTGATTAAAATGCGTAGAAAAATGTCGTTTCGAAGTAAAAATGATTAAAAAAACTATGTTAAATACACGTATACACAGTTTAAAAAAAATATCATTTCAATCGATCAATTATTTTTTGAACAGAATCGAATTAAAACTCTACAATGCTTTTCTTATGGAGAAATATGTGTTTACAATCTAAGGTCATTGTCAAATCAAATTATTTGACAATCCTTTCTGCAACCCAGCATTAGTATAAAAGTAGTAATAAGCACCCCACGCTGTTTTACAATAAAAAAAAAACCCGGGTCGCAGTGCCAAAACCCTGCCAACATTATAGTGTATTGCTACAGGCAGCGTGACTTTATTATATGAATTTGTTTGTTTTTGGAGAAAATAAAAAAACTGAAACCCTTAATACACCCCTTAAAATAATATTTTTTCTTAATTTCAATATTTCGTCTCTGTTTTATCAATTGATCAACTGCACAAAATTATATACCTACAGAGACTTCAGTAAGTATAATTTTCTAACCGCAAACGTTTTCATAAAATTTATAAGTTAGGTCCTGTCGGGTCGATTTTGTTAAAATTTTAGGAGCACCTGTTGATTGTTACTACAAGGTTAAATTTCAATTTTGAATCAATTCCGAGAATACTTTCGGTGTTTTTGGAGCCCAAAACAATTTTCAATCCCTAAATACACCCCTTATAATGGTCCGATTAGACCTATTTTAAACAGACTTTGTGCGATGATGGATTCCAGGGTGTGGCCCAAATTTAGTTCAAATCGAATAAGACCTTCGAGAGTTATGATGGCTATGAAACGTCGAGATATTTTGGTCCGACCCCTAGGTCCCGCCATCCGGCCGACGCCAATAGTGTATGTGCCATATATGGCAATACACTAATTACTGTATAAGTATTAAAATGTTTCGTCTTGATTTCAAGTTGATTTGTTACCACAATAACCGCATACCCTATGCACCTGAATATTATTTTACAGCAATGTGTAAAAGAGAAACGATTATTAGAGAGAGAAACCTGCCTGATGAAGCACATCATGTAATATTTACGCCATGGACAGACACCAGAGTGACGCTATGTGTTCCGTTTTTCTAATTTTGGTTCGGAACACTAATAATGAATGCGGTAATTGGTATGGCTCTAATAATAATCTCAAATAAAATCGTTTACAGTAATTCTTAGCTCTAGTAAATAATCCCGGTGCTATTTGATCAGGCTTATATTTTGAAACGGGTTATTTCACAAATCTCTAAGCTGTTATACTCGGGAGAGTTGTCCATATTGGCTTATTAAATAAATACTTACACTATAGTGAATTCCGCTTTAGCTAGCTGTTAGAAGCTAAGCTGAAGGTGAGATTCTCTAGGGATACCATATATATATTATCGAGATACAGTGTGTACTTAAAATAAATAATAGTTTAAAAAACTAAAAAAAACACGCTTTAATAGCGAACCGAACTAAAAAGTAAAAAAAAATGGGGTGACTAAACCTTTTTTTTAGAAACTGCGTAATACTGAAACAGCGTTCCTGTAATTTTTCAAGTTTTTTTTTATCCTGATGATCTTTGTATGGATAATGGAACAAACTTATTAAATTATTGTATTGTCATCGGCCCTTAATAAGTGTGCAAAGCTTCAGTTTAATCTGACGGTTTGAAGTGAGTGAATTTCACGCTCAAAGATTCTGTTACAAACTAGCTAATAAAAGCGTGTTAAAAAAGCATGGGGTGCTTCACGTCAACTGGTTTAAATATTTCAGTGGTAGATATTTGTAAAATTAGAGTTAGTTTAAAAATAATAATAAGCACCTCATGCGTTTTTACACCAAAAAAATATTCTTTATTTTTTAGTTCGGTTTGAATTAAATCAAGTTTTTTTTTAGTTTTTTAAAACTATTATCTTATTTTTTATCCTGATGATCCTGATCAGGATAATGGGACAAACTTGTTAAGTTATAGTATTGTCATCGGTCCTTGATAAGTGTGCAAAATTTCAGTTTAATCTGACGTTTTGAAGTAGGTGAATTTCACGTTCAAAGATTCTATCACAATCATACAGGTGCATCTAATAAAAGCGTGTTAAAAAAATTTCGTGTTGTGAAAAAATAGATTTTTCTTTATGCCCGGTCGAAAGTACGTATGAATGAACCAGGGTTTTTAACACCCACTAGTGTATAAAAACGCATACACTTGTCACAATTGACGGTATCCTACCTCCTGCGTCTCGGTAGCTGCCATCTTGGAAATAATGCGTCGATTATTGAATGCGAATCAGTGTTGCGCGTGACGTCGCTGGTGATAGGAGAATTCAAAGTGCATTTTACCCGGGTTCATAGTTCGCGTGATAGAAATTTTTAACGGCGTTTTTATATTTTCTCTTGTTTTTTTTAGATTTACGTAATACATAATGTTTAATTATTCTTATTTTGTTCGTGATGGAAGACGAAATGATAATACGCATTTGGAAGAATGTTCTTCGGACAACAGCTGTCCATCGGGGTCGAATGTTGACGAAGAGAAGAGTGCATCAGTCAAATTTAAAGTGTCTTCATAAATAAATAGTTATAAATTAAATTTTTTTTTATTCTCACGTATATTATAACAATATCCTATTTATTCATCTAGATAAGAAAAAAAAATAATAATAATGCGTTTAACGTCCGTTTCTCGACTTTAGGTCATAACATACGCCATTCGCACCATTACTATTTTCAATTTACCACCTCCCGTTATTTTCTACATTTTTTTAAAACTTCAACTTATATAATAGCAATGGGCGAATGAAGGAATTATAGGAAATTAGGATAAGGAAGGTAATTTTTGAACTAGGAGTTTGATAGGTAATCGGCCATGGCCTCAAATAAGGAACCATCTCGATATTTATCTGGAATTAATTGAGGGAAACCATGGAAAACCTCAATCAAGATGGCCGGTACAGGAATTACCGTTTCTCGGCGAGAGGCAGTAGGAAAAAGTTCCAGCCACATCTGCCCCTGCCGGGAATCGAACCCGTGATACGAAAAAAAAATATTTCGAACGAAATATATTGAAATTGATTACTGGGTAAAATTCGCCCTGGTTCATTGACAATGTGATTAAAAAGAGGTTAATTTACGCCGGGTTAAGGCAGAACGTATATACAGACGAATATAAAAAACTCTTCTGTTTTTGAAGTCGATGAACTACAAAATGGAGATGTGATCGTCGTTTTATTTCGAGAGACAAAGAAGAGCCTTTAGACGGTGTGTTACTTATAACATAATCGGAAATCAATAAGAATAGGTACCAATGTAACTTTTTATTGCTTTTTGTGATTTATTTTATTTATATTATACTTCTAAAAATTCTCAATGTAGGCATTAAATGGCTATTCGCTACATGCAGACAGCCTGGTAGCATTACAGCACGGTAAATTATTACATTTTTTAAGCCAAACTTCTTTTGGCACGCTAGGGTATAATCGATTCATGAGACTGAAAGTGTAACGAAATGTTGCAATATAGGTACACAGTATACAGTAAAAATTGGCTGTAGAACATTAAGCTAAGGTGGCGCCAAGGTAGAAACCTCGCAACATAAACGTCGTAGTTTCGATCATAAAAAAATACAAGCATTTCTAAACAGAACGTATTATAAATCTACACTAATATAATAAATAGGAAAGATTTGTATTTTTGTGTGTGTGTGTATGTTTGTAATGAATAAACTCAAAAACTACTATGCCGATTTAAAAAATTCTTTCACCATTAGAAATCTACATTCATCCTGAGTAGCATAGGCTATATTTATTGCTAGAAAATATTAGGGATCCTTACTAAAACTTTAGTAACGTAACCCAAGGTGTAAAAAAATGCCATAAAACATCTTTCGTCGCATGCGCTGCGGAAACTATTGATGATAGAACAAAAGTATGTTCTACAATATTAAAAAACATATCAATAACTACAAAAAACTTCGCGATACTATATGTCTAACTATTATCGTTATGTCACAATAACCACTTTTTACATTTTAATAATCTATATAGATAAAAGACGATATATATGTAATCTATGGACTCCAAACGGGTAGACCATTTTTGATGAAATTTTCAGACAATCTTTAGATTAGCCCAGCGGGTGATCTTCTGAAGTTTGGTAGCGATCGGATCAACAGAATTTTTTAAATTTCTTTTTGGGAAATAAGATTTTTCTACGATTTTTGAACATTCAAAATTTAATGATAGTGATTCTCATCTTTATATCCTATATATTACATTTACACCCGGGCGAAGCCGGACTGGGCCGCTAGTTATATTATAAAAAAATAGGTTCATAATTATAAAAGCGTCGTGATTGCCGTAAGTTATCATAAAATTTACGAAAAACGCCTTAATAAATCAATTATGAACCTAAATTAAAATTAGCAATGCTTTATTTATGCTTGTTATAAACATTCATTGTTACAATGCTAAATTAGAAAAAAAAATTTTTTTCCACCAACACCGTTGGGACTTAAATCCGAAACTTTCGCAGCGGAATGAGTTATCAATTACTCTACAGTGCGATATCTAAACAATCAATTCATGATAATAAAGCAAATTGCAATTGATGAATTGATTGTTTGGATATCGCACCGTAGAGTAATTGATAACTCATTCCGCCGCGAAAGATTCGGGTTTAAGTCCCGACGGTGTTGGTGGATAAAAAATAAATTTTTCTAATTTAGCATTGTGACAATGAATGTTGATAACAATTATATAGCGTTCTGTAGCTTTGTAGAAATAAAATATATCCCATATTGTTTACGCTTGTTTTGAAGAATTTTTTTTTGTATCTAGATTACTTATACATAGTATAAAAGACACATAAACTATTGGCATTGGTCAAATGGCAGAACTTAGGGACCGGGCTATAAAATCTCTACGTTTCATATAAACCTGGACGACTTGGTATCATTTTTGAAAAAGTTTAAATGCGACACGAAAATATACTACTTTTTAGTGTATTTGCCATATATGGCAACATACACTATTGGCATCGGTCGGATGGCGGGACCTAGGGGTCGGACCCAAATTTCTCGACGTTTCATAACCTCCTAAACACTTTGGCACCATTTTTAAAAATGTTTCAATATATATACATATATATATATATATATATATATATGTATATATATATATATATGTATATATATATATGTATATATATATATATATATATGTATATATATATATATATATATATATATATATATGTGTGTGTGTATGTGTGTGTGCGGGCAATAACTTTCGAAAAAGTTAATTGATTTCAACTAAATTTGGCACACGCGTTGAAATCCATCACCGCAAAAAGCCTATTTAAAATGGGCCTAATCGGGCCATTTTAAGGGTAGTTTTTAGGGGTTGAAAAATGTTTTTGGGCCCCAAAATACCGAAAAAATTCTTCGAATCGTTTCAAAATTGAAGTTTAACCCTCTGATAGTAATCAAAATGTGTCCCTACAATTTTAATAAAATCGACCCGACAGGACCGGATTTACAAATTTTATGAATAAACATTATTTTGCAGATAGTGAATTATTTACTGAAAGTTGTATATAATTTGGTATAGAGGTTCGATTGATAATAATATTGCAATTAAGAAAAAAAAATTATTTTAAGGGGTCTATTAAGGAGTCAAATTTTTTATTTTGCCCAAAAACCAACTTAAGTTCGCATAATAAAGCCACACTGCCTGTATTAGTAAATACACTATATTGTCGGCAGGGTTTTGGCAGTGAAACCCGGGTTTTTATTATTTATTTTTGGTTTGCATAGTTATGGACCGTGCGCAGTCGCCGTGTGTAAAAAGCGTTTTTCCGACACAGATTTCTCTTTTGACAAATGTGACGTGTCTACTTTTTAAAACTCATGCGATGATTTTGAAACGAGTTTCCAAAACACCGCACCCACCTTCCCCACACTTGTCACGCAATATACTGTTTTGTCGGTAGAGTTCTGCACCACGGCGCCTGCTTTTTTTAAATATTTATCGATATTGAAAATTCAGTTTATTTTAAACGAGAAGTCGGCACGTGATATACAGGTAACTGGTTAAAATATAGTACCCATATCTGGTTGATATAGACGTACCAACATAAAAAATGAACACGAATGTACGAGGTGTGGTTATAAAATAACGAGACGACTGCTAACTACCATCTACTGTATAGCATAATGTCTTCTCTTTCGATTGCCGGGAGCCACCTGTCCGCAGAAATATTAGTTTAGCTTTGACCTTCATAAATGCATTAGTTGTTTTTTTGTTTTACCGGAAAAAATTCTAAGTGTTTTAATAGCTCATACGTATTGGTAAATTTCACATGAAACTTGGAAAAACGCTACTGGCAATGACTGTGATGAATCTTGGTTTTTCACTTATGGTCTAGAACAGGGATTCCCAAAGTTTTTCTTAGGCAGGCCAATTTAATATTACCGAATGTTTTTGGCGGGCCTAAAAAAAACGGAATATAATTAAAACAAGAACCACATTTTTTTTTTGTTTTAAATATATTTAACTATTTCTTTTTTTTTATTAGTATACTAAATTTTTAATTGCTCAGGGCAACTGGATAGGCAGGACAAGGTCTGGTGGTACAGTTGTAGTGTGCGGCACAGCGCACATCATTGGAAAAAACTATAAATTCGTTACTGACTCCTTGAAATTGTGTGTTGCATTAGATGCGCCAGAACTGATTAACAGTTCTGTATCTATTTATTTTTTAATAAAAATATAATATATCCTATCGATATCGCGGGCCGAATTCACAGGGCTTTGCGGGCCGCACTTTGGGAACCCCTGGTTTAGAACTAAGCGTCAGTCAATGCATTGGAATGTGATGGTAGCGGGTCTTTGAATGGACCTTGGACCGAGTTTTTCCAGGAGGCGGGTTGAGCTTTGTTCAAAGTGGGTGTTACATTTTATTCAACAGTGAATCAATATTATTTTCTTACCATTTTCTCTTTAATAATACCACGTCTCTTTATTCTATTTCGGAATATACCGAGCTGGGTAGAGTAGTGGTGACAGCACTAGACTCGCATTCGGGAGGTACCGGGTTCGAATCCCGGTGGGGGCAGATGTGACTACGACTATTTTATACTGCCTCTCGCTGAGAATCGGTAATTCCTATATCGGCCATCTTGATTGAGGTTTTTCATGGTTTCCCTCAATTAATTCCAGATAAATATCGAGATGGTTCCTTATTCGAGGCCATGGCCGAATTACCTATCAAACTCCTAGTTCAAAAATTACCTACCTCATTCGCCCATTGCTATTACATAAGTTGAAGTTGTAAAAAATGTAGAAAAAAACGGGAAGTGGTAGATGAAAAAATAGTAATGGTGCGAATGGCGTCTGTTATGACATAAACGCATTATTATTATTATTATTAATTCTATTTCGGAATATTGATCAAACTTTATGGACACACTCACGATCTCTGATTCACCATCGAACTATCTTCGACCAACTAACGATTTCCGTCTAGCTCACGGTCTCGCGACTAACTGACGACTTACATACTAACTGTCTCCGATCCACTACCTCTTGATCAGTCAATCGCTCCCCTTTTATCAGTTCGTGGATAAAGTCTTTCAACGGCAAAGTCCCATGTCAGTTTTTAACCGTTTGGACTTCAGATCCACACACTTTGCAATATTCGCACACGCCGTAATTTAGTTGCAAGATGGCATTTATTACAACACATGGACGTTCTATTACAGGAAGTCCCCATTTTCACCAAGAGCTAAAAAAGCAAATTAAAATCAAAGCGACGATGATTGTTTTTTTGTTCGATATGCATGGGATTGTGTACCTTCACTCGGTTTCTGAAGATCAAACTATTACTCAATATTACTACATTGAGGTTCTTGCTCAAGTCCATAAAAAAAGGAAAAAACAATCCCAATTGTGGAAGAACAAATCTTGGGTTCTTCACCAGCATAACTCACCGAGATCTTTAGCCAAGTATAATATCCCAGTTTTAGACTACCCGCGTTATTCGCCTAACCTGTCACCAGGTGACATTTACCTACTCTCCAAGGTCAAATCTGTTTTAAAACCAACAAGATTTGAGACCGTTGAAGCTGAAGAAAACTTCCAGCATTGTTTCCCGCCATTCGACCGATGCCAATAGTGCATGTGTCATGTGGGAAATACACTGTAAAAAATGGGTGTAAAATTACATTGAAAGTTAAAGTAAAATTCCCTCAATTTCTAGGTAATTGTTCATTATTATGTATTTATTTTTACAAGGAGAACTGTATAAAAACTTGGACTTCCGCTGTGAAATTAAACAGATTTGGTGTTTATACATAAAGTAAAGTAAAATTACCTACGCTTATGTAATTTTAATGTATTTTATGTGATTTTCCATTAAATTAATGTAAAAATTTCATAACAAAATATGTAATATTGTGCGATATTCTAGTTTAGTACAATCACGTGATTATGTGTGAATTTAAGAATCTCTGAATTATTGCCTACTTGAAAAAAGTTTAAAAAAATTCTTCCAGTTATTATTATTTAATATATTTTGTAACAGAAGTATCATTTTTGTTTTTTGAATAAATAAATACATTGCTTAAGTAGTACCGTCTTTTTTATTTTTCTTTCCCATTCAAATGGAAAATCTAATTCAAAAATCTTCTTGTATGTAATTTTACATTTAAATATATATTATTTTACACAAATATTACATAAACGTATGTAAAATTGTAGAGTATGGGTTACGAAATTTTACACATATTTTTTGGAAAATTACATTTTTTTGTTTAAAATATTACATATTTGTATGTAATGTGGACTACACAACTATATGTAAATTTACAAGAAAACATGTAGCATTCCATATTGTGTGTACGATTACCAGAATAATTGCTGGTAATACATGTACCAGCGATTATCCATGTAATCGGCCTTCTCAGTTTTTACAGTGTACACTAATAAAATATTTTACGGCATTAGTCTCGTTATCTATTAACCACCCCTCGTATATAGGTGGATTGGTACGACATATTGTGAACACATTAGATATCTTTGACTCAGGGAATCGGTTGCCTTGATCGCGTCACCCTTTTCACTCAATGAACGATGTGTAGGTTAAGCTGCTTTATTGAATCCCATATATAGAATTCCCCAGATCTTCCTCCGAGATTAATATACGTCACGTGCGCTGAGAAAAAGGCCATTCCAAGTTATATGCTTATAAATGTACCGTCCGTGTCTCTGAGTCAGAGATACGGACATAGAAAAATACAGTACAACTTCGATATAACAAAGCTGAAGGGAACTAGAAAATATTCGTTATACCAAGTAATTCGTTACAGTGAAGTTTGTTACATAGAGAATAGAATAGATGCTTTATTTGTGAATCACATTGTGAGTACAAAACGTCAAAAAATAAATAGTTTAAAAGCTATAGTTATAAAAATCTTCTACATTATAAAAGCAGTTTTGCTTACAGAATATTTTAAGTTTTTGTTTATATATTTTAATAGGTAGTTTCTGTATTGACTCTGGCAGCCTGTTATATATCTTTCTGGCCATATAATCTGTGGCAGTCTGGGACAGTTTTAGCCTTCTATGAGGCAGGCATATATCATTTTTTGACCTGGTATTATAGCAGTGGTAGTCAGAATGACTTTCGAAGCGGTTTAAGTTAATTTTTGCATACATAGACGTTAGGTTGATCTATGATTCGTTTTAACAAGATAAGAAACCCCATTTTCTTCTGAAAACTAATCTAATATCTTTATACTTTAAAATTTGCGGGAATTTCGAACTATTTAGCGATGTCTAATTTTTTCTCTGTAGTATTTATACTTAACGATTTTTCGTTTCTCTGCAACGGTTAAGGAATACCTTTTTCGTTTCTTAGCCGCTGCAACTTTAAATTTACTAACAACAGTGACCAACAGCTGTGTTTACATTACTTTACATCAAACAACAATGATTGTCTTACGATAAATTTAACGTGTCTGAACCTGTCGAGACAATAGGGCTCTTCATATTTGCATATTAAATATCTCCCCCCAAAATTTGGTTTCAATCAGTTTATCCGTTTGACCTGTATCGTGTTCAAAGACAGACAGACATTTTCCAAAACTATGTTTTTGGGTTCAGGGTACATCAAAACGAAAAAATATTGTAAAATTTTGAAAAGTGAGTTTTGACCTAAATTAGTACCATTTCCCTCAAGTGGATTGGAATGGTAATCAATTCGCCACTAGATGACGCTAGCTGGAGCCGAAGGTTCCACTACTGATATTGTTGCTGCCGGGTTTCATCTCAATCGCGTTTAGAGCCGCGGATAGCGACTAGTTAATTATAAATTCAAGCGAGTGAGCGAATCAAGCGGTTAAAGTTATTATGAATGAGTCGGGAGCCGTTACTCCCATTAGCCAAGAACCTTTATTGGTATCAAGTTTCCATATTGTTAACATTTTTATGTGCGTAACAGCTGAAAAGAATGTCATAAATGTATAATTAAAAATTCTTGTAAAAACAAAATGATAGGCGGCAGTTCAGCATACAAAAATATGTATATCTATAGGTAAATGGCATTAAGCTGAAATTTATCAAATATTTTCATTATTCTGTAATTAAAATAACTTCGTTCAAATTTAATCCAAAATTTTAATATCTTGACCTTGTATCTCGTTCTGTTTCTTATAATATTTATATAAACAAGTTATTCTATTTTATTATATAATACTGGCGGTCCGGTCCCGCTTCGCTCGAATGTAATTAAATATATAGATAAGTAATTCTATATTCTGTCATATTTTTAAGATATTTCATATAAATGAAATGGTGTAAAGGGCAGTTTTGGCCCAAATTGAATACTTAAGTTGGGAAACATATTTATTTGTGTTGTAAATCGCTATATTATGAAGGATTAAAATGTTGAATTGTGTGCACCGTAGAGTAATTGATTAACTCATTCCGCCGCGAAAGTGGAAAGATTCGGGTTTCAATCCCGACGGTGACGGGTTGGAATAATACATTTTTCTGATATAGTGCTACAACAATGAATGTTTCTTAACAATTATAGCAGACAAAAGCTATTATACTAAATTAATTCAGCTGGTACTACAAGCGTATGTAAAATATTTACTAATATGAAATAATGGTGTTGATAATTTACCAAATAGCAATATTAAATTGTCGTTTTCCGCATTGAAACAGTCTTAACGAAACAGAAAAATTCTGTGACTTAGGACCGTATTAATAATGGAAAGTTCATCTTTGATTCATTCAAGAGCCCTCGCTACTGTGAGAGTCAATGTCTAGCTATAGTTTAAAATAATTGGCTCTCGCATGTAGTGAATTTGAGTGTTGTAAATCGCTATATTATGAAGGATTGAAATGTTGAATTGTGTGCACCGTAGAGTAATTGATTAACTTATTCCGCCGCGAAAGTGGATAGATTCGGGTTTAAATCCCGACGGTGACGTGTTGGAATAATAAATTTCTCTAATATAGTGCTACAACAATGAATGTTTCTTAACAATTATAGCAGACAAAAGCTATTATACTAAATATTTATTTAAGTAAGGATTAATACTATGGCGTTCTTTTAGATTTGAAAATCATAAAAATTGTCATTGTGAGTCAACCTTAAAAGATAGATATATATGCCATCCCGGACTCTTTTTAGAACTTTTTACGAGGAACTATCCCACAAGACATTATTTTCGTGTTTTAAAGCTTGCCCATTCTAGTTTTTAAGTCAAAATTTCAAACCTCAGCGACCGTGACAATTAAAAAAAGAAAAAGAAAAGTGAGCCCTTAATTTTGCATCATGCTTATGAGCTCTAAAAATATTCCAGACAAATTTCAAGTAAAGCACCTTACAGCTGGCACTTTTCTCTTTAAAATCCATTTTCTATAATTTTCCTACGATTTTTTTAAATCGAGTTATCAACTGTAAAAGCAAAAATTCCACTTTTTGACTTTAAATGCTCATAACTCCTGAAAAAATGATCATAAAACAATTTTCGAAACTGCATTAGAAAGCTGAGAATGTCCTCTTTAAAATGCAAGTCTTTTCTTAAAAATGTATCTATTTTGTAATTATTATTGTTTTCAAGTGTCATTAAAAAACGAACTTTTATCATGTTTTTGTTATTTAAACGCCATTTTGTTTAAAATGGCGGAATTATTAATGTTTTTCAGTTTATCTTCTTATACAAGTTAACAATGGTATTTTATATTATTTTTGAACGTCCGTATTTTCACGAAAAATTATGCAGGGATTTTAAGGAACTTGGACTCATTTTAAAGATTATTTTATGTAGTAGTCCAAGTTCATTAAAATCCCATAACTTTTCGTGAAAATGCGAACGTCCAAAAATAAAATAATAAACCATCCAACCGACGTCAATAAACTAAAAATGTATAATAAAGAGCTTCTAGTGAAATCCAGTATTGTCATTCATTGAGTCACGACCATTCATATTGTGTCAAATTAGAAATTAAATAAAGTCGAATGTTTGTCGCCGTGCCGGAACGTTAGCTTGCATCGGTATGTGACGACGCTCGTCGCCCAAAAAAAAATCTCTGGGGATAGAATGAAACGACAAGTTCGCGTGCGACACGCACAAACGACTTTGGTGTTAGAATGCCATTCACAGATGTCGCCGATGTTATTTGATAACAATTGCCTGCAATTATTTCTCGAAACGCAGTTTTTTATATCCACAACGCTGTTTTGTTTTTGTTTTTTAACATGTTTTTGTAATTATATAAATGTGATATTTTCATTGATAAACTCGTTTAATTACCGATTAATTGAAGTGTAAAAAGCAACTATACGTCATTCACGATCGTAATATACCTCAAATTAGTGACTTATGGCAGCACTAAACAAATTTTTAAGGTTTTTTTCAGTTCGTATATGGATGGTAATAATACACACGAAATAAATTCAAAATTGCTATGGAAACAGTAAATAAATAGGTACAATTATTTGAAATTTTTTATTAAAATATTGTCTGAATTAGTTTGGCATCTTTGATCGCGTCCACCCACGCATTGTCCCCGGTCTCAGCTGCCAGACTGCGTTTTTATGTCCAGGATAGTGCCCTTAATGAACTCACAAAAACTCAGGTTTGAGGAAATACTATGAGTAAAATCATCACTAGCTCCCTACCTATATGGTCCAGCAGCCACCGCTTGTTTTTTTAAGTGATTAATAACAGGCTGAATCTTCGTGAGTTCGTTCGGTTCGACGAGACGCCCAAGTTTTTCCTCTGTCCAAATTCTCAAATAGGTAGGTAATGAACTGCGCAGATGTAAAACATGTCGATTTGGTAGGGTGTCGAAATTATTAATAACCAGCTGATTTTTTGTATGCAGCTTACTAAATATTAGTATAATTGAATGGCCACAAAGTCCTACAAATGTAGTGGTAGGTTTTCCTAGTCCTACGCTTGGTAAAATTGTGTTCTACACTTTATTCCCGATATAGGACAAAATCAAACCTAGGTTGTTATTAATGAAAAAAGTGTTACCGTGGAATTGACAACTTCCAGGCGTAGGACTAGGAAAACGTACCACTACATTTGTAGGACATTGTGGCCATTCAATTATACTAATATTTAGTAAGCTGCATACAAAAAATCAGCTGGTTATTAATAATTTCGACACCCTACCAAATCGACATGTTTTACATCTGCGCAGTTCATTACCTACCTCTTTGAAAATTTGGACTGAGGAAAAACTTGGGCGTCTCGTCGAACCGAACGAACTCACGAAGATTCAGCCTGTTATTAATCACTTAAAAAAACAGGCGGTGGCTCCTGGACTAATAATACCAAAGTAAAATAATAATAATGTATTTAACAAAATGCCTAGACGAATTAGGAAAAAAAATACACTGAAACACAAGTAATCACAAAAGTCGCTAAAATATTTTCTGTATGGAGAAATTCTTTTACGAAAACAGTAACTAAATATACATTTTGTGAACAAAATTATGTCAATTATTACTTTTCTGATGTAAGGCAATTAATATAGCAGCGAATTTCACTTCTCCCAATTTTGTCATCTAAATTGTAATTTAACAGATTCACCATTGAATATTTTATATTTTAAATACCCCCAATAAAAAAAATCATTTGGGGTGAGGTAGCGTGACCAGCTAGGTCACCCGACCTCGCCCCAAATGATTTTTTTACTGTGGGTATTTAAAATCTAAAGTATTCAATGGTGATCTGTTAAATTTAAACCAATATTGACGATTAAAATACGAAATGCATCATGAGATATAGTAACACCACTTCGGTTAAGTAACGTTTTGTGGAAATTTCATGACCGTTTAGAGCATTGCTTGGCAGTGAATGGGGAAATTTTCGAAAATTTGCTTTGATTAGTTAGAAAAAATCATAATATCATGTGTATTTATTATTACTTGTATGCATTCCTATCTTCTATTTTAAAATAAACGCGAAATTACGTTGCTGTCAGAAATGTTATTGTGTAAGCATTTAAACGGAAATTTGTATGTTTCATCTTAAAATAAATTCACAGTATAAATGAAAAAACCTTACATAGGGTGCACTATAATCGTGAATGGCGTATAGAAGTTCTTTTTTTTGTGAATTCATTGAAATACAAAATATAGCAATTCATTTCGAAATGTATTGAACTGAATAATATTGTTTTTTATTACAGTAAAGGTCAACGATTTTCTATAGAATATAAACCAGTTTATGCTTTTAGCAATTCAATTAATGCTTGCTAACGACTTTACTTGCATAAACACGTTGTGAACTAATTCATTTCTTTTTTGACGGATCAGCTACTTCAGAACAAAAGAACAACTGATCTTTTTATTCTCAAAATACAGTCAAAACCGTTTAGAACAACATACCGGTTATATTGACCAAAATCGTTAGTCTCGGATGAAATGCAATATTTTATTTAACAAACATGGATGTCAAACGGACTCTAGGTCCATACAAATGACACCTCTTATTACAAACGAAAATAGTTAATTGTCAGATTCGCCTTACAAAAAACACTGCTTTTTACGACATTGCTTATTACGACATACCGCATTAAGCGACTACATTTAATGTAATACCTTCATATCTCCGCAGAATTATATTTGTTAGAACGACCAGCTGTATTGTAAACAAAATTCGTACGCCCAGAAGTATTCCAAACAGACTGAAATTACAGACTTTATGAATACAGAAAAATGATGTCAATATTATTCCTATTAATGTCTATGGATTTATATGTACCTACACATTCAATAATACTACATATACTTAATAAAAAATTACTTTGTACCTCGAAAACATCACCGGTTGTTACGACTATCGGTTTTTACAAACAAATATGAGTTGCCCCTTCGATGTCGTTATAACAGATTTTGACTGTATTTACAAAATTGCAATAGTAACTATAGTAATTCGCATCATCAATTTGTGTTACTCAAAAACGTCACACATTGTTTCGACAAACTTCTGGTGTGCATAACATTTTATTCTTCAAATCGTCGAGGCGGCTGTGCCGCCTAAGAAGTTTTACTTCGAAAAGTTTGCAGGCCGCTGGTCAATAGGAACAAATTTCATGCATCCGCACGGGTCAAAGCGAAATGTCTTAATTATCTAAATATCGTAAATGCTAGTTCAAACTAACCGTAATAGCCTAGTCAATAATATGGTAAAGTGCACAGACCGTAAATTTGTAAGGCCTTTATCTTTGGTTTAACTGGAATAAACTAGATTATTGAAGTATCTTACAATAACATTTGAAACATGCATTATGTGTACCTACTAGGCATGTAGTTATAATACTATAGGTGAAATTAAATACCCTTCAATAAGAATCTAGATGAGAGATAGTACATTCACTGCGGTGGCGTAACAATAAGGTAGCAAGACGGGTAAAATGCCACGGGTCCCCGGCCCGAGGCGGTCGTGAGCACAGGATGATTCTAGCATTTATTATTACAAAATTTAGTAAAATTTATTAGTCTTGTATTCAATTAAGTTACCTATTAAACAAAAAAATGTATAAAGATTTGAACGCATTTGTAAGAAAAAGATATAACGTTGGTTGAGCTTCTTTACATTAAGAGAAAGACCCATCCGATGAATTTGCCACGGGGCTCAAACAGTATAATTACTCCACTGGCAGATCTATTTCAAGCAAAAACAGATATATCTATCTCATTTAAACAAAACTAAATAAATGCATTTTTTTATAACTTATTATGTAGTTAGGAAATTAAGTCCACTACTTTTTTTCATTTAGTTTCTTAAAACGTTTAAATAAGACGGGAAGAGTCGACAGTATGGACTAGAGATGTCGAAAAAATATCGATATAACGATATTTTTTATTTGATATATCGATATTTTTAGGCGATATTTAATATTTTGATATATCGATATAAAATTCCGAGTATCGAAAACCGATATTTTTTTTCCAGTAGCAACACTTGTATGAACTACCGCGACTGACTATGGCCGTTTGACGTTAATTATTCCGAAATTATCGAAAAGTCCACTGAAAAAGAAACATGTGTTTTTACATATTATGTTTTTGGAACATGCTTTTCAGTGCGTTCCAAAAACAACAACAGTGAATAAAGTACATGTAAAATACATTTCTTTTTCACCGGTTTTTTTGATATTTTTTGGATAATAAACAGTCAAAATAGCTATTTCATTTCATTTCTACAACATCTAGAATATTTTTAATTATTTCGGTTTTCACTTCAGTTCATGCTGTACCAACAATTTTCTGTCGAATGTCACCTCTGGCACGCATGCCATAGATTCGCCATCCCTGGCTTTATTAATTGTTCGATTACGTAATCTCTAAAATTATCTGCATGTATCAGACGTTTGATTAATAAACAAAAAAAAAATTCTTATCGTTGTTTTTGATTTCACATAATTATTTATTACTTGATTTATTAGAAATAATGTCCCTTAATTGCTATTTGACATTACATCAAGCTAGCCAATATGTATAGGTACTAAATTTCTTCGAGTGCCAATGTTCTCTTTAAAATTGCACCGATATATCGATATTTTCAAAAAAAATATATCGGTATCGATATCGATACTTGAAAAAAATATCGATACGATATATATCGATACTTGTTGGCACTTCTAACATCCCTAGAATGGACGATGTTACATTATAATTTTATATATTAGTATAAATATAACGCTGTTTAGAAGAACCCTACATATGCATAAGAGATTTTATCAAAGTAGATATATTACGGTATATTATATAGATAGATGCACATATAGATACAACATACGCATTTATACAAGGCATACATATGCATGAAGCGTACCTATTTTATATGTACATCCTCCTTTATACATGTTCATGATAAGCACATTATTCATGTATTTAGAGAACGTTATGTATACTATTTAAATAATTACATGATATCTAGAAGATTTATATTGAATTCTTATTATATTACATCCGTCTCGATTTCGGTTTTTAACTACAGTCAAAACCGTTTACGACGACATCGTTTAGAACAACATACCGGTTATATTGACCAAAATCATAGGTCCCGGCTGAATGCTATATTATTACGACATACCGCATTAAGCGACTACATTTAATGTAATATCTTCAATCTTCATATCTTCGGAGAATTATATCTGTTAGAACGACTAGCTGTATTGTAAACAAAATTCGTACGCACAGAACTATTCCAAACAGACTAAAATTATAAATTTTATGTGTATATAAAAATAACAAAAATTAATTTCATAGGCGGACTCAAAAAAAAAAAAAAAATTTAAATATTAACACTAAATTACCGATACTTCATGTATTCCTATTCCTGCCAAAGCGGGTCAAATGACCCGTCTTTAAAATGTTACATATTATATTACTGTCTAGCGGAAAATATATCAATTAAGCCGATTTGGTACATGAATAAAACCATTTTTTTCAAATAACGATTCAAAATAGTATATATATTAAATTTAAGGACTCACATTCGTCCGTAGTTTCAGATAGTTTCTCTTCACTAAATTCCGAACACTCTTCATCTATAAAAATGATTTTTCGGGAAAAAGGACTTGATTTATAAGTAAAACACTTAATATTTTATTTTCAGCGACGTTTCGTTCCTTTTTGGAACTTTACCAAGCTTTAATAACTATTAAATGTTGTGATTAAATAGATATAAAAGATAATATATACATGTGAATATAAATTTGAGTTTAACAATATTAATACAAAGTTTAAAATAATTTCGTGTTTTTGAAAAATGTTTTTTTTATATTAATTACCAAGGACAAAAAAGAAATAAACTCTTCATCTGTTATTTATAAATTCTAATGATTTCAAATATCTTGAATGTTTCGACATTTTGGGGATAAGAATTATTAGTAAAATGATGACATAAGAATTCTTGATTAGCAAAATAGCACTAAAACTTGAAATTTTTACTGTAATACTCGCTTCAAGTAGAAAAAATTGGCTATTCATCCGTCAGTCAACAACAAATATAGCACAATACAGCAAAATATATCACGCAATAACAAAAATGTCGAATACAGCGGTTTCGTATCACAAGAAATACAAATCAAGATACAGAATCTTTGCACGGGTCAAATGACCTCTTGCGGTAAAAAAATTAACAAGAGAGGAGTAAATCGTGAAAAATACATTCGATGTATTTTTTAATAAAAGTCGTTAAGGCAAATGGCGATGTGATAATGTTATTTTCAAGAAATTCTGACAAAAAGTTTAAAATGGGTCATTTGATCCGTCATGGTAGGTTTAGTGTTAAACACAAATTAACGAGTGTCAGATTATCGAGAGTCGACTGTAGAAATAAAAAAACCCGGGTCGCAGTGCCAAAACCCTGCCGACAATATAGTGTATTTTCTAATACAGGCCTTATGGCTTTATTATCTAAACTTAAGGTGATTGTTGGGCAAAATAAAAAAATTAACTCCTTAATACACCCCTTAAAAATACATTTTTTTTAACTACATCATTATTGTCGATCGAACGTCTACACCAAAATTAAAAACACCTTTCAGGAAATAACTCACTATCTGCAAACTAGTGTTTTCAGAAAATTTGTAAATCCGGTCCTGTCGGGCCGATTTTATTGAAATCTTTGGAACACTTTTTAATTGCTATTAAAGGGTTTTTCAATTTTGAAACGATTCTGAGAATTTTTTAGGTATTTTTGGGCCCAAAAACTTTTTTCATCCCCTAAAAACCACCCTTAAAATGACCCGATTGGGACCATTTTAAATAGGCTTCGTGCAGTGATTGATTCCAACATGTGTGCCAAATTTCGTTAAAATGAATTAACTCCTTCGAAAATTATTGCCCGTACACATATATACCTATATATATATATATATATATATATATATATATATATATATATATATATATATATATATGTTTATTGTATATGTTATATATATAAACATTTTTAAAAATGGTGCCAAAGTGTTTAGGAGGTTATGAAATGTCGAGAAATTTTGGTCCGACCCCTAGGTCCCGCCATCCGACCAACGCCAATAGTGTATGTTGCCATATGGCAAATACACCAACAATAAGCACACGCAGAATTTTTTTTTATAACATATTCTGCAATTCAGCAGAAGTCGATCGCGACGCTAGACTGGAATGAATAAGTACCAGAGAATCATTCGGATGATCAATTCGAGCGTTGGACAGGACTAAACAGAGTGTGATATAAAGTGAAACTTGTCGGTAGTGTTTTGTTCGGTGGAGTTGTTTTCCGCCAACGAGATAACAGCTTCAGTTCAACTCAACGCCCCCGTCTTCTGCAGGCACTCGACTGCTCTTGTTACGACCGCTTGCTATAAGCAGAATGATTGATAGCGTTCAAAATACATCCATACTTAGAGATCTTAAGCTGTATTGTGTGTGGTTTCATAGGCTAACAATCAAATCGCCATCCGAATTACTCACATGCAGGTCAGATTATTTTACAAAGCGCGTCAAAAGTGACCTCGCTTTTCCTGTTGACTTTTGAACGATTCACTTCTATCGGAAATAAAATATTGTAATATTTATATTTTTTGTGTTTGGTCAGCCCTAGTTGTTTAATATCAATTATTAAGTAAGGAATTAGCCTATTGGCGCTGGGCCGTATTCCGTTTAAAATATTGAATAAGGACTAGGGAATGCAATGCTGGATCCAGAAATCCAGCTGAATCCAGCACATTTTTCGTCTTGCTGGATCCAGCAGTGCGGATCCGCAATCAGCTAAAAACAAGTAATTAACTGGGTCTGAGAAGGATTATGATAAGATATTAAAGAAAGAAAAGGCACTTTATGAAAGTGAGGGAGTAAGAGGTGAAAATCTAACTTTACTCTATGATTATTTGATGACTCTCAAACCAACCAGCATATAGGCCGAGAGAGATTTTTTCGCAGCCGGGTATATTTGCAGTTCTTTAAGAAGTAGGCTGGGAGATAACACCATGAATGACATTTCTTTTTTGAGATATTACTTTCAGAAGAGTAAAAAAAAAGCTGTTACATTATTTATTGGCTTCATTCATAGACAAGTCAAGTATTAAATTATAAAATATGATTTATATTAAAGATTTATTTCTAATAAGAGTTAACTAAAGGTTCTATAAGCGGGCTACGCAATTTTATTTCGAAAATTATTGAGACCGAGAAATTGAGACTACATAGTTAGTAAAATAGGTAAATAATAACTATTTCAGATATCCACAATATCAATTCAGGTGATTTATGATTGTATTGTGATAATTAATAATAATAAGTACTCCTAATATTCGTAACTTTTACTTGCTATTAAAGTACTTCACTAACGCCAAAAATTACTTATAACCACAAACGAATATTTGATGTACATGTAGATAAATTGTTATAAAAAATTCTAGTTTAAAAACGAATTATTTCATTTATTTGAAAAATCGATTATTTTTGGATTTGCTTTGATACAGCATAAATCCAGCTGGATTGAAAATGCCACTGGATTGCAATCCCTAATAAGAACCCATTTAGATATTTGTCTGGAGTTAATTGAGATAAACCATAGAAAACCTCAACAAGATGGCCGGTACAGGAATTACCATTTCTCGGCGAGAGGCAGTAGAAAAAAGTTCCAGCCACATCTGCCTCCGTCAGGATTCAAACCCGGTACCTCTCGAATGCATGTCTACTGCTGTCACTACTACGCTACACCACTCGGTTTATCAAACCATACGTTCTTAGCACAATCAGTGCCTATAATCATGTGAACCAACTATAATAGGGATGTTGACTGTGTTCAAATAAAAACATAATTTTAACGTTAAGTGGTAGTTTCTATGCTAGAAATACTAAAAAACACTATATTTTTCCTTATTTTTAAGGAATTTAATTAATATTTAATAAATAAAACCTATAAAATCACTCTCAAGTCACGTGACAACAGACACCAATCAGAGCGCATGACATCATATGTTCAGCCGCTGTCAAAAAACTTCATTGTTTGGTTAATATTTAGTGTGTAATTTATTCGAAAATTTCTTTAAAAAAAACTGCAAGGAGTTTTAACGTCATGGAAAGTGTATTTATTAAGGCTAATAGTTCGAAAACTTAAAATTCATCTTTTATAGCAAGAATTACGAAAACACTTTTCATAACCTCATTAATTTACTCGCGCTTATGAGCACAGCCACCTACTTTGTGACCGGATCTATAGAACGGTAGCTCCTGTGTAAACTTTTGAGCCTCCTTTGGTATGAACAGGTGACATCACGCGACTAGATCTGGCGTTTTAGACCGAAATGTGAAACGGGATTTAAAATACATGATTTTTAAGGCTTGAGTTGTATTTAAATAAAAATAATAAATATTTGTGGCTATATTAGGTACTTATGCACGATTTAAAACACTTTTCCAAAAATAATCAACATCCCCATTACTAGGAGATATTGAGCGTCTATAATCTACAGTCAGTGTCTCTCTCTCTCATTACTAAGATTTTTTTTGTGTATGGATGCAACGCACGCTTAAGTTTTCTCAAATCGCAAATATTTGTTCACTTTCCAAGAAAAAATAAATAAAGAAGACATTTCAAGAGAGCAATAAGGTACTTCCACGGAATTTTTCATCGTATTTTTATCATGTCGAACGAAAATATACGTCAATTTAAACAAAACTCTTGAAAAACATCGAACTATGCTTTGAAGCGTAATGGCTTATTAAAATGCGAATAAATTTTAAAAGAAATGGTTTGATCAGTAAAGCGTGTGACGTCACAAATCATGCTGAGACTTCGTTTCAATAGATAGTTTACATGGGTGCAATACAGTATTTTTCAACTGTCGTTTTCTTGATTTTTAATATAATTTAGACAAACATACACAATTAAGTTAGCAGGAAAGTGGACAAATTGATGTAAATCAATAAACCAATTATTAATTCAGCGACGTTTTGGTCATTTATATATGACCGAAACGTCGCTAAATTAATAATTGGTTTATTGATTTACATCAATTTGTCCACTTTCCTGCTAACTTAATTGTGTATTAATTGAGAATAATAGCTATTGTCTGCTATAATTGTTAAGAAACATTCATTGTTGTAGCACTATATTAGAAAAATTTACTATTCCAACACGTCACCGTCTGGATTTAAACCAGAATCTTTCCACTTTCGCGGCGGAATGAGTTAATCAATTACTCTACGGTGCACACAATTCAATTTTTAATCCTCCATAATATAGCGATTTACAACACTCAAAATCACTACATGCGAGAGCCAATTATTTTAGCAATAGCTAAATATTAACTCTCACAGTAGCGAGGGCTCTTGAATGAATCAAAGATGAACTTTCCAATATTAATACAGACCTAAGTCACAGAACAGAATGAATGTTTCTTAACAATTATAGCAGACAATAGCTATTATTCTCAATTTATTCAGCAAGTACGTAGCTATAAGCGTATGAAAAATATCTACTAATATTAATTGTGTATGTTTGTCTAAATTATTCGGTCATTTATATTATAAATAAATGACCGAAACGTCGCTAAATTAATAATTGGTTTATTGATTTACATCAATTTGTCCACTTTCCTGCTATATATGTTTCCTGCTGTATATGTTTGAAAAAAAAATATGGACGCAACAATTTCCAATATAATTTAAACATTTATCATTACACATTTTTCGTTTTTTTAGCCTGATTATGTATTTCAGTATTAAACACGAACAGCCGCCATAAATTCATCATTTCATGAACTGCCTAAATAGGTAAAGCAATTCTTTAAAAAACATTACGCGTCTGTCAATCTGAACTCCGAAATTTCAAAATTGAAATCCTCGTCACAATCTTAAACTCAGAATCGTGCAAGATTTTGTTCACCACTGAGTTTTAAAAATTTGTGTACACCCAAGAGGCGGGTAGCGTCGCGACGTCGGGAGAAGAAGAAGAGACTGATTATTGTTAATTCTTAGCAGCTCATTACAGTAAACGGTGTTTACTGTTAAACACGGCGTCTACACATAACTAATGATAACAACTTTAAAGGTAAACTTAGTCGCATAAATTATAATTAATTGCACATAATGAATACTGAATCTTAGAGTTTGCTTATACTACATTATATCGTAATATACAGACCGTTTAACACAACAATGTGACCTGCGCATGTCATTTTTTGTGTTATATTAATAGAGCGGTAAATTCCGAACAAAACGATACTGACTTCATTCTGATTTGAAACACAAATACATCCTGAAATATTTTTATTGACTTCAAAGCGTTTTTGTACGTTATACATTAAAAAACAGACAATAAATATTTTTGTGATTCTGGTTCTTAGAGCTAGATGTGAAAGCACAAGCTTTATTCCTATGCCAAATTTTAAGCTTGCAGTGTGTAATAGGGATGTTGACTATTTTTGGGAAAGTGTTTTAAATCGTGCATAAGTACCTAATATTGCCACAAATATTTATTATTATTATTTAAATACAACTCAAGCCTTAAAAATCATGTATTTTAAATCCCGTTTCAAATTTCGGTCTAAAACGCCAATACTAGTCGCGTGACGTCACCTGTTCATACCAAAGGAGGCTCAAAAGTTTACACGGGAGCTACCATCCTATTCTGTGCTCATAAACGTTAGTAAACTGAGGTGATGAAAAGTTGTTTCGTAGTCGTTGCTATAGTTACATGTAATTTGACGTTTCCTATAAACAAATAATAATAAATTACACACTAAATATTAACCAAACAATAAAGTTTTTTGACAGCGGCTGAACATATGACGTCATGCGCTTTGATTGGTGTCTGTTGTCACATGACTTAAGAGTGATCTTTTTAGGTTTTATTTATTAAATATTAATTAAATTCCTTAAAAATAATGAAACATATAGTGTTTTTTAGTATTTCTATCATAGAAACTACTACTTTTCGTTAAAATTATGTTTTTATTTGAATACAGACTACAGTCAACATCCCTATTACACATTACTACACATTACTATTGTAAAGAGTGCTGTATTGTACAAAGTTTAGAATTGTAGATTTTATTTGTAATAATATGTATATTATGTGTTTGTTTCAGAGTACACGGAGACGTCGCGGAGACTAGATCGTTCGAAGCGTAGCTATGGCAAAGCACAATCCAAGGACGCAGGCAGCATGACGAAAACAATCGCGGCGGTGACAGCCGACCGCGGTTCGGTGTTTGCCACGGAAAACAGCACCGTAGTAACTGCACAGATCGGAGGCACTGCCACACTACCCTGTGTCGTACGCAAGTTTAGTTCCGGTGTGGTAAGTTTACGATTTGTTTCTTGTTTTCTTATTGCTTTTTGTTTTATTGTGTTGCTCGACTGTTATCTCCCTATACAATTTCTCTCTCTCTCTCTCTTTTATTCCGTTGTTAATCTTATTCGTTCTTGTTCCGTATAATATATTTCAAGATGGTAACTACAATCGCAAATGGCGGTATAAGATTTTCAACTGTTTTTTTTAGAAAAGTTGTCAAATTTACGGTTTCTAAGAATCGTTTCTTAATCTATAGACCGCCGTAACACATAAAAATCGAAAAACTTCGGAACCCGGTTCCACTGAATTATATTTCAAGATGGTAACTACAATCGCAAATGGCGGTATAAGATTTTCAACTGTTTTTTTTTAGAAAAGTTGTCAAATTTACGGTTTCTAAGAATCGTTTCTTAATCTATAGACTGCCGTAACACATAAAAATCGAAAAACCTCGGAACCCGGTTCCACTGAATGTATTTTCGTAAAACCTTTTCGATTGCATTGTTAAAAAAGTTTACCTATCAAAATCTCGATTACACTAATTTAGAACAACAAAATGAGAAGAATATGAAGAAAATTTCTTTTGCAAAAACACCGAAAAATTCTCGGATTTGATTCAAAATTGAAATTTATACAGATCATATAATGATAAAAACTTGGGTCGCAGTGCCAAAACCCCACCGACAATATAGTGTATTCGATAATACAGGCTGTGTGACTTTATTATGTGAACTCAAGTTGGTTTTTGGGCAAAACAAAAAAATTAACTCCTTAATACACCCCTTAAAATAACATTTGTTTTTCTTAATTGCAATATTATTATAGTCGAACCTCTGCACCAAATTAAATACACCTTTCAATAATTAACTCACTAGGTATCTGCAAACCAGTGTTTTCAAAAAAATTTATAAATGCGGTCCTGTCGGGTCGATTTTATTAAAATTTTAGGGGCACTGTTTAATTGCTACCAAAGGGTTAGATTTCAATTTTGAAACGATTCTGAGGAGTCTTTCGGTATTTTTGGGCTCAACTATCTTTTTTCAACTTCTAAAAATCATCCTTAAAATGGCCCGATTGGATCCATTTTAAATAGGCTTCATGCAGTGGTAGCTTGTGTACCAAATTTACAGGTTTGCTTATTATCTCCGATTAAAATTATCACGACATTCTTCATGTAGATTAAGACATTAAATGATATTGATGGCTTTAACTTTGCGCATTCTCTTACCACTAAAAAGCGTTCAAATATGTAAGGTAGGCAAGGAGCTGCGTTCGAATTTAATATTTATATGAGCTGAAAGATCTATATTTTGCGTTCGAATTAGGGGGTCGAGCTTGCTTGATGGGTTCACGGAAATCAAGCGAAATTTAACCATTTTCAAAGCATTCATTTTAAAAATAAGCGGATATATAAGGTAATTTTTCAGTAAATAAAAATACAAATATAACATTTTCTCAAAGAATAGTAATAACTAATGCGTCTGTATCAGACAAGAAGAAAACTATGAGCCATTCACAATTGCAGTGCACCAGAAGTCACCAAAATTGATGAAAAATGACTGTATTACACTTAGAAACATTTTATGCACGCTGTAAGCTACTAAAAACGAAATTATTTAACTGTCAAAAACAGATATTTCAAATTTCTTCAAGATTGATTTTTCACATATAGAGGTACATTTTTTATAGTAAAATTATTTGATACTAGTCGCTTCCCGCGGCTCTGCAACCGTATTACAGTATCTTGTAGCGAGTTACAACAAAGTGGATAGCATAAAAAACTTTCTCAACTTTCGTGGTAATCGGTCAAACAGTATCGAAGTCTATTAATCTCACACAGATACACCAATATTCATTTTAATATTGGTCTCCTTGAAAAGCGTTTTTATTTTAACGCGATAATATACAACCTACGCCATCCTAAAAGTCTATTCTAAATATTGGTGCAGGAATTTTTGAAATCGGATGAGTAATTTCGTAGATTATCTCCTACATCCAAACTTTGCCTTTTTATAATATTATTATAGATTGGTCTCCACGAACAGCGCTTTTATTTTAACGCGATAAAATATAGCCTACGCCATCATGAAGGTCTATTCTAAACATTGCTGCAAGAGTTTTTGAAATCGGATGAGTAGTTTTGGAGATTACTTCCTACATCCAAATAAACTTTACCTCTTTATAATATTAATATAAATTCATAAAAAAATTTTAAAAAATGTTTTAAAATAAAAATTAAAGTTTAGCGGCCGTAATATGATGCTGAATAACGTAATCAAATACGTCTCGCGCGACAAACAGCGGCCTGTGTGCCTTAACCCTAAATAACGAACTTTCTATTTGCACATGCTAGTACTTTATCTAATTTATAAAAAGTACTTTCAAAGATGAATATTTTTATTATCTTTTTAAGTGAGAGTTTTCCTCAATTAAAGAGCTAGAAATTTACACTTTAAGAAAAATTTCCGCATCGTTGTCTTTTGTAAAGATAATAAAAAATAATCCTATACAACCGTATAACAGAATTGCTTTCTACTTTTTACGGAGTATCATAAGTACAAAGCTCACTTGATTTGTTTAATCTACTATCACAAGATACAGACGATAACTTAACCTCAATGTTTTATTACTGTCTACGTCTTGCAGTTTATTTTCTGCTTCCTTAGGATAATAATTTTAATTGTCGGTACGTTAGAATATTATAAAGATGAAAATATGTATGCTTGTCGCGAATAAACTTAAGAATAACTGAACCGATTTGTAAAAATCTTTCCTGATTCACACAGGCTACATCTTTGTATGTTCAGAAATAGTATATTACACGCAAAGCAGAAGAATGCTATTTCTTATAGTTTATTTTGAAGCATTAAGGTTGTCGGAGCGTTCTGAATTTAAGCCAAAAATAGAGCTTCGGCTGTCAACTGATTGTATTATTCGTCAACATTCTGCAAAAATTCTTTCTTTATAAAGAAGATAAAGGACAAATCTAGGTCTCTAATGGACTACTTTTGTAATTTATGTACGATTTACTAGAAAAAAGTTGGCATTAATTGTGCCAAAAAAACACACGTTTTCAATGTCACACTACGACCTTATTCGTACTTATTTCACAAAACTGTTCTATCACAAGCCTAAAGTGACTCTTCCTTTTTCGGAAAAGTTTTTTAAATCTTCAAAATATTTCCAAAAATTAGAGTAGCCAATTGACAGCGGCACCCTTGCAATAGCATCTTTTAGCCTCGTTGTTGGCACCAGCCAAAAATTGAAACGTGCGGATGATTTGAGCGAGACAGAGCTAAAGAAGGTCACACCCACAATATGTCTTTTGCCTACCTCGCCTCTTACCACTGGGTCTCAACACAAACTGTGTGAAAGTGATCCAACACCGTTAACATCAAAGATTGAATAAGATTTTTCATAGAAATTAGAGATATCCGAAACGTGAGTTTTTAAATGTAGGTACATATTAGTTATTCACATTAGAATGTCAGAACTAAATGCTGAGTTATGTTGAAAATACACACTGTATTACACATAAACATTTTTTGAGCACTCGGTAACTTACTAAAATGATTTTTCAGAGCAATAATATATAAATTTTTATTGTAAAATTATTTTATATCCATAAAACAACTAAAAATATGTACATATAATACTTATTCAGTTTATTGTAACTAAATATTGGTATTCTTTACAATTTAGATGACATTCGGGAGAAGTTGAATTGTTTAATATATTATTAATTTACTCGCATCACAGAACTAATAATTAACATAAATGTATATTCAATTACTGTTTTTGTAATAGAATGTATCCATACAGAAAATATTTTAGTGACTTTTGTGATGACTTGTTTCATTCAGTCGTAATAATGGACCAGTTTTTCTTTTCACGTTAAATTATTTCCTTTTCCAGGCATTTTGTTAAACAAATTATTATTTTACTTTGGTATGATATAACATTTTTTCGACACAATGTTTTATCAAATTAAATGTGATAAATAATATTGACTCTACCAACAGTAATAGAATATTAAACAAAACGAAACCACTTGCAATTACTGTTCAAACCAATTTTTTATTTACAAAACGTTTCGACCAACCATTTTGGTCCTTTGAAAATGGTTGGTCGAAACGTTTTGTAAATAAAAAATTGGTTTGAACAGTAATTGCAAGTGGTTTCGTTTTGTTTATTAATCAAATTAAATTTAGTTGTTTGTTTAGTGTTTCCATAGCAATTTTGAATTCATTCGTATGTATTTTTATAATACACGCCTCGGTTCTAAAAGGTTCTGAAGTTAGATGCAAATGGGGGCTTGCGCAGGTACAGTCGGTTGAAAAACTACAAACTCGCGCTATATTATTATTTTTAATTTTTCTTTAATCTAAAGATTTAATTCCTTGCATAAAGTCATCCAAAAAATTATTTTTCGTGCTTGTCTATGCAAAACTGTATTAGGCATCTTGATCAATTAACAATCAAAGAAACAACTTAACAATAGCGTACTGGGCTGTACTTTATAGCAGGAAAGCGACAAGGGACACGACAACCAGCGATAACCAATCATCGACGAGCGTACGTTCTGTGCCGGTAACTGGGAGGTGGTGGGTGTCTTCCTTTCCCAATAAACAACCAGGACGGCTCTAAAATATGCATTTGCGACGCTGTTTGTGACTAGCTTCAGAACCTTTTAGAACCGTGGCGAGTATTATACCACCCATACGAACTGAAAAAAACTTAAAAAATTGTTTAGTGCTGCCAACATAAGTCAGCATTCAGATCTGACTAGAGTTGGGTAACTCAGATCTGAACCGGTTCAAAGAGCCGACTCCGACAGAAGATCCGTGAGAGCCGACTCACTTTTTTTTGAGCCGACAAATCAACGGATCCGCATAACTCAGTGAAACACTTAACACACAGAAGCACATTTTACACTTACGTATCAGTTCTCGCTTTGATGCATCTGTCAGCTCAAATGACTCATGCATCACATGTTTGGCTATGCATTCTTGACTCTATACAGGTCGTGATATGATTGACTGAACTAGGTAACTCAGTGGCAGACTGCAGTAACATATTCAGAACTCGGCTCTTTTTGAACCGGTTCAGTGAGCCGGCTCACATACGGGATCCAGATGCAAAGATGCAGATCACTAAAAAGACCCGTTTTTCCCATCCATGGTTCTGACATTCTTTACTGAATTTGGTATACATACATCCAGTTAGAGATATGTGGATGAAAAAGGTAACATATTGAACAGCTGGCACACAGTAACCGTAATATGTTAATACCTTGCCAATAACAAGTGCGAAGGTGTCGTTTAGAACTACTTGTGCTAGTCAAGTAAAAAGTAATGCCTACCGCACGTGCGCGAACTGTAATATTGTTTGTATCTTATGTCGTACGTGACACAAAAGAACGCCACATATGCTGTGTAAACTGTACAGTCGGCAACAAGATGTCCAATTTAGATAGTGAACATTATCCGGCTTCTTAGTGACCTTTCTACATTATATATGTGCTTGGTTTGTAGCTTTGGACAACCAACTGATGCAGAAATGAGCGAGAGAAGCCATTCGTCTGTCTGATGGAGCTTCAAACAGACGTCTTATAAATTAGCCGTCAGAATTGCCGGTTCTATTTTAACAAACTTTATGTATTTTTATTTTAAAAGTTTCGAAATGGAAACAAAAATACACTCACCGTTTCAAGAACAATGAAACTACTATACAAGCTGCATCACTAGACTGAGAACATTAAGGCTGTCGGAACACTCTGAATTCAAGGCAAAAAAATGCTGTTGCAAGGGTGCCGCTGTCAGTTGATTACTCTAATTTTTGGAAATATTTTAAACATTTAAAAAACTTTTCCGCGAAAGGAAAAGTCACTTTAGGTTTGTGATGGAACAATTTTGTGAATAAGGTCGTAGTGTGACATGGCCGTTGTGTGTTTTTTGGCACAATTAATGCCAACTTTTTTCTAGTAAATCGTACATAAATTTCAAAAGTAGTCCATTAGAGACCTAGATTTGCCCTTTATCTTCCTTATAGAGAAAGAATTTTTGCTATATGTTGACGAATAAGTCTACAATCAGCTATCAGCCAAAGCCCTATTTTTGGCTTAAATTCAGAGCGTTCCGACAGCGTTAACTGGGTTACCACAAGCATTGTCAAGAAAACTGATTTGATAAAGAACTTAGTTTTGTAACCACACATACTGTTACTGAGTAACAGCTGTTCAATATGCTCCCTTTTTCACCTGCATAACTAATGTGTGTGCATGAAAAATCCATTTACGTTTCGGAAATCTTTAATTTCGATGAAAAATCTTTGATGTTAAGGCTGTCGGAAACCAAAGCCAAAAATAGGACTTCGGCTGATAGCTGATTGTAGACTTATTCGTCAACATTTTGTAAAAATTTTTTTCTCTATAAGGAAGATAAAGGATAAATCTAGGTCTCTAATTGACTACTTTTGTAATTTATGTACGACTTACTAAAAAAAAATTGGCATTAATTGTGCCAAAAAAACACACGTTTTCAATGTCACACCACGACCTTATTCGTACTTATTTCACAAAATTGTTCCATCACCAACCTAAAGTGACTCTTCCTTTTTTGGTAAGTTTTTTAAATCTTCAAAATGTTTCCAAAATTTAGAGTAATCAACTGACAGCGGCACCCTTGCAACAACATTTTTTAGCCTCGTAGTGTAACTTAAATTTAGAGCGTTTCGGCAGTCTTAATGCTTCAAAATAAACTAGAAATATGTACCATTCTTCCCATATGAAGTTTAGACAAGTTGTTACAGTTTAGTTGATTCTAATACTACACAAAAATATGACTAAAAATATTGTCTATGCCGAAGTACTTTAAATTATTTATAAATAATCAGATCTCCTTTAAATTAAACGGTTGGTGAAACCGCGGGGTACAGCTTTATACTATGTATTACAATTACACCCTAGCGAAGCCCAACCGGGCCGCTAGTATTCTATATTCTCAATTTTGCGGTACACCTTGTATACACAGTCACGCTCAGTCTGCGCTTTTAAGTTAAATAATTTTAACGTACAGCTGTGTTCAGACGAAAGTTAAATAAAATCTTTTAATTCTTTTTAAACCAGCTTTTATTAAAATGCACTAAAAGGAAAGAAATCCATGTAGAACCTCCATCTCAAAGCTAAGAAAAATTAGCACTATCACGCTACATCTACTGTTCACTATTGGGAGGTGCCAACAACTTGATTAGAGTTCACTAAATTAAATCTCACAGTATGGCTTCGACACGCGGCAGAAGCTATGCTTCTTTGGTGTGATCGCGATAATTAATATTCAAATTTTTGATAAAGATGTACATTGATACAATAAACAGAAAAATACAAGGTTATTTAACTGTCAAACGTTTTTATTCATTGAAAGCATGTCTATTAAAAACGACTAAAGCGCCAAAAAGTATAAACTAATAGCTTTTAAGAAGTTTCGTCCGATGTCGCTAGTATAACCTACTTTGTTATTATATGAAATAATTATTTTGACGTTATCAGAAACAACTTCCTCAACATATTCGTTGCATGCGCGGCTTCCGTAACAGAGAAAATTTTACCCTCAATGCGCCAAAAGAAGTATAACTTCAAAAGAAATATTTTAGTAACTGTTGTGATGTAAAATAAATTGACTGCTTAAAATTGCTCAGTTGCGTCGATGTTTAACATAATTTCATGAAGTTGACACCAGGGGCGTAGCTACCGCCGTATCTGCCGTATCAATTATACTGGGCGCCCGGGCTACGGGGGCCCCCAACGTGCGTAAGCAAAAATTAATAAAAACTTCCCATTTTTTTTTTATTTCAGAAATGACAGAAGTCAAAAAAAGCAATTTCTTTTTTTCCCGCGTAAAGCGTGTGTTCAAAAGTTGGCAACACCCTACATCGGTTATCGCGGGCAGCGGGATTTCCCCATTTAAGTCATTTACTTCAACGGGGGAAGGGCCCCAAACAAATTTTTATACGGGGCCCCGCCAAGGCACGCTACGCTTCTGATTGACACAGAGATATATCAATTTTTATCTACATTATATGTGATAAAAGGTTACTTTGTAAACTTTAACGCTAGACTTTAGCGGTGAAGTTGAAAGTAGAAGCCCATATTATGGCTATCAGCTATCTACATCTATCTACATGGTGTCACATCATTGGTGATGTGAACCGGTGGCAGACTGCAGTAACATATTCAGAACTCGACTCTTTTTGAACCGGTTCAGTGAGCCGGCTCACATACTGGATCCAGATGCAAAGATGCAGATCACTAAAAAGACCCGTTTTTCCCATCTCTGTTCCACAGTAAACTTGCAATGCTTAGAACACGCGCTAGCATTAGTTATGATTGTGATACACCCTGTATAATGTCTAACGCTATGATCTATAATCTATTCTGTGTGAACTTGTTCTACTTGTGTCGTATAATAATATGAAGGAATTGTTTAATGTACTGAAAGTGTAAGCTATAAACAGAATAGTACGGTGTGTGTATTGCGAAGTTGAGATAAAGCAGAGAACTGTCATGCATTTATACACAAGGTGCAACAAAGATAAATCGATAAACGCTGAAAACTTGGGTCGCAGTGCCAAAACTCTGTCGAGTGTATGTACTAAGTATTGTGGTTTTATTACGTGAACTTAACTTTTCTTTGAGACAAAATAAAAAAAATTAATCCGTAATACACCCCTTAAAATAATTTTTTCTCAATTTGAAATATTGTTATCAATCCAACATTTACACCGAATTAAATACATCCTTCGGTAAACGCAAACTAATGTTTTCATAAAATTTGTAAGTCCGGTTCTGTCAGGCTGATTTTATTAAAATTTTAGCAGCATATTTTAATCTTTATTGAATGGTTAAATTCCAGTTTTGTGTCTGTAATATATTTGTGAAAAGTCACGATTGGGTAGAGTAGTGGTGACAGCACTAGACTCGCATTCGGGAGGTACGGGTTCGAATCCCGGCGGGGGCAGATGTGGCTGGGACTTTTTCCTACTGCCTCTCGCCGAGAAACGATAATTCCTGTACCGGCCATCTTGATTGAGGTTTTCCATGGTTTTCCTCAATTAATTCCAGATAAATATCGAGATGGTTCCTTATTCAAGGCCATGGCCGATTACCTATCAAACTCCCAGTTCAAAAAATTACCTATCCTATCCTAATTTCCTATAATTCCTTCATTCGTCCATTGCTATTAGTTAAGTTGAAGTTATAGAAATGTAGAAAATAACGGGAAGTGGTAAAATGGAAAATAGTAATTGTGCGAATAGCGTCTGTTATGACATAAAAGTCGACAAACGGGCGTTAAACGCATTATTATTATTATTATTATTATTATTATTATTATTATTATTATTATTATTATTATTATTATTATTATTATTATTATTAAATTCCAGTTTTGAAACAATTTTTGGACCCAAAAACAAATTTCAACTCTTAAAACCCACCCCTAAAATGTCCTGATTCGTCCCATTTTAAATAGGCTTCGCGCGGTGATAGATTCCAAACCATGGACCAGATTTCGTTCTGCCAAAAACTATGCCGCGAACAAATATATTTGAAAATAAGAAAGTTTAGCAAATACATTTTTGTTTTTAATAAGATAAGATATTTATTCGTATGTAGACCAAAAAAAGAAGGTATATACATGTCATAAATTAATTAAATAATGTGACCTGGCAACACTAATTTACATATTAATTAGTAATATTTAATTGTGAATCATACAGACAGTTATTGATAAGATATTTTTTCAGTTCAATTAAAATTTTTTATATTATCGATGCTTTTAATTGCTTCAAACAATTTGTAGCCTTGTAACCCGTACCTCAGAGTATTGATGTTGTTGCAAATAATCACAAAATTGCAATGAATATATGACCACCTATTAATAATTATCTACAACGGTCCCAACGCAATGCAGACGTCCCAATATTTTGTTTCGCTCATTGCTTCGTTGTGATCATTTTGATGTGCTCCAATGATCCCAATAATTACTTATTTGTATTGCGAATGCTACCGTCATAGTTATATTGATTTACACTCGTGAATATTGTTTGATAAAAATTCGTTGTTATATCAGTATAAAGTACCTGGGAGATTGAGCTTTGCTTAGGCCAATGACAGGTTTAAAATTTTTGACATGTAAGACAGAACGTTTATGAAACATTACAGAAAAAATTATAATGAGCCTCACCCTCATAAACTCACATAAGAAGTTTTAGTTTTTAATTTTATTCCCAAGTTTATTTTTTTTTTTTTTTGAAACTAATTTACACATATCTTAGCAACACACTATAAACTTCTGTCCTTATCAGTTTCATGTAATTTAGGAGACAAACTAACTTCACCTTAATTTGTTTCATTCTACTTCCCCTCGATTTCTTACTTTTTTCAAATAGATACGTCGCTAACGTTGCTTACATCTCTTTACATATAAACTAATATAGTACTTGTTCGAGACGTTGATTGGTTAACACACTAATTGCTTCGTTACTATTGGATGTAAGCCGAACATATTCGTATTTCATATAACGCCATCTCACAAAATTTTGAGGTAACAGTTGATTATCATCCGTCGGCAACAATATGCGTACCACAAAAATTGACGAGATGACGCAATATGAAAATGAAAATAGTTATAAAAAACGGGTTTTTTTGGTGTAAAATTGCGTTTTTACAAGAAAACCAACTATGTATATTGGTAAACTTAAAAATCAAAACCCAATCTAAATACAAAATTGCATCTAAATCGTTAAAGCCTTTTCTGAGTTGCTCGAAATAAATTTATGTACAAGAATTGCTGGCTTAAAATAAGATGAAGGTGGTGGAGGCGCAGGCATTAATCACGGCGCTTCCACCACAATTGTTTAAATTGTGTATTCGAAACAATAAATGGTAAAAATCCCATTCAAATCTGTGCAATAAAGTGAATTAAGTCCGATTCTCACTCGGATGAAGCCGGGTCAGCCAGTTATTATAGACCTAAGCTTTTTTTAAGAAATTAGCTATCGAATGGTAAAAACTTCATTCAAATCTGTGCAATATAGTGAATTCAATTCGATTTTCAGCCGAATGAAGCCCGGTCAGCCAGCTATTACAAACTTAAACTTCCTTAAAAAATAAACTATCGAATACTAAAAACTTCATTCAAATCTGTGCAGTATAGTGAATTAAATCCAAATCTCACCCGGATGAAGCCGGGTCGGCCAGTTATTATAGACCTAAGCTATTTTTAAGAAATAAGCTATTGAGTGGGAAAAACCGCATTCAAATTCGTTTAGTAGTTCTTGCGTTTTTAGCGAACATAGAAACACACACGCTGATTTAAATAATAATTCCCATAGTCCGGTTAAAAAAATTGCACGTCGTTTTTTTCCGGCAACCTTCAGAATTTCATTCAGGTCTTTCTGAACTTAAATCATCATTCGGAATGAATCGATTGGATTTTTCATACAGGATGTGCCCTACGCGTGCGCTAACAATCAAATTAGTTGTAATTTGATGTTGTCAATGATATAGTATCTATACTATTATGATTCTGAAATAGTAGAAAGTTGACTGATCATTATAGTATAATAATCAAATTAATTTATTAATATAAAATAAAAAGTAAATAAATAAAACACAATAAAATTTGATTTAATCAAGTCTAAATATGTATGATCACAACGAGATTGAAAACTATATTATACTTAAAGAAAAATATTATTTTTAATCTTCCTAGACAAGATCTATTTATTGTATCTGAAACAACACACTTGCTACATGTTTCAATGGCTTGGCCATCATCTTCAGGCAACATAAAATCTTATTTTACAAAAAAAGAGGATGTCATACATCTTATTCGTAAAGTACAACGAGATAAAAAACTGATATAATTAAGTTCCCATAGTTAAGCATCATTACAGAAATAATTCATGAAGTTGAAGTAACTGTCTAATCATTAATCTTGAATTACTAATAGTGGAAACTTCACGTAAACTTTACTTAAACAATTAATAAATCGAACTAAACCATACATAGCAACAAATTTAGTAAAAATCTGTGAAAACCTTTTTATAATAGTGAAAACTAAATGTTAAATGCAATGAGGATGGCCAAGCCATTGAAACATGTAGCAAGTGTGATGTTTTAGATACAATAAATAGATCTTGTCTAGGAAGATTAAAAAATAATATTTTTCTTTAAATATTCACGTACAAGGGGTTAAGAAGGAGTTCACCATCAGTATATTATACTTGTTTGTTTCTTATGCGTAGCTAATAGAAACTCAAAAATAGTTCGGTTCATTCAATGAAGCGGCGAAGCACTGAAACAATGTAAAGTATACCCGTTCCACGCCTAAAAACTGTGCCGCTTATGTTATATTGTGAACTATAAATGTATGAACTAGAATAAGCGAACCGTACTAGAAACAGTCATTGCTACAGCGTTAATTATGTACATGTAAATTCGTAGCTTGCGTCTACTACATACAGTAGCTTGCCTTTAAATCCTTACTCGTCAAGATTATGCTTCAAGATCTTTACTTACTGCACCCAGAGCCCGGCCCTGTCATGCAATTTATGCCTATGAACATAATACAGGTGATTTTCAAGTTGATGCTTTTTTAAACACCGTGTAGAAATCAAATAGAAAACTCAAAAATAAAAGAGAAGCAGGCTTTCACAGTTTAATTAAATTTTATTTGAGGTCGGTTCTGGCGTTAAGTTATGTCACTATTGAAATATGTTATGTCATTATCAAGTATTCACAGAAATTGTTCGAAGTTGTCGACATTTTGTTGTACACAAATATGAGAGCGCCGTAGCATGCTTCAGTACATGCTTGTGTAGCGATAAAGGTGATATCAGACGGTTCATTTTTTGTTTTTTTCTGTTTTTCATTCGAAGTGAAACGTCTGAACACAAAATGAAACAATAATGAGAAATGAATTCATTAATGAATCGATCCAACAACGCTACATATCGGCATTCGGCATAATTCATTCACACTCTGAATGAACAATAAATGAAACATTTGAACACAAAAAAGAACATTCATTCGGATTCGATCATTTTGTGTCGTGTCTTGTAGCGGACGGACTTGGGACTACGACACCGCATAGTGAATATATTCTGTCTCTGCATGAGACAAAATGGTATTCAAGTGGAACGACCAAAACACGCTGCTGTTTTTGAAGAATTTCAAAAATTATCAATGTCTGGAACCACATACTTGAAGAATACAAAGACAGAATAATACAGACAAATTCCATAAAATGTCTAATTAATGATTTAAAATAAGACTTTGCTTCTTTTTTGTCAATTCTTCGATCAAATGATCACAAATCAAACGAATTCCAAGGCGCACAACTTCATTCGACGACATCTTCGCGGAAAAGACTGAATGGACATTCATTTCTATGTCATTCTGTCTGTGCCGTGTGAACGCGGAATAAAACAAAATTTAACATTCAGTCAAATAAACATTCATTCGGAATGAACCATCTGATATCACCTTAAGTGCTCGATGCTTCAAGAACTTAGGTTCGGTGCTTTGCTCAGCTACGGCAGCTCCGGAAGTACCCAAGTATAGAAGACGTTGACTTCGAGGGAGTATACTGTACATTTTAGATACGCGCGGTGCGTGTAACGTCGGCGTGTCAGACTCGAAGGATTAATATTATAACAGTACGCAACACAACATATAATACACATATGGCTAATTTTACTTCACCTTATTTTGAGTGACTGCATTAGACACAGCCTCCATTAATCCTCCTGCATTATGAAAACGCTAGCATGCGAAATAATTATTTCATTATCCATATGTATGCCATCTGCATCTGTGTGTATATAATACAGAATGTTTCAAAAGTCATGCCGCAAATGTTTAAGGCTGTCGGAACGCTTTGAATTTAAGCCAAAAATAGGGCTTCGGCTGATAACTAATTGTAGACTTATTCGTCAACATTTTGCAAAAATTCTTTCTCTATAAGGAAGATAAGGAACAAATCTAGGTCTCGGACTGCTTTTGTAATTTATGTTCGATTTACTAGAAAAAAGTTGGCATTGATTGTGCTAAAAAACACACGTTTTCAATGTCACACTACGACCTTACCCGTACTTTTTTCACAAAATTGTTCCACCACAAACCTAAAGTCATTAGCATCTATTCTACCGATTTCAAGGTTACAGAATATTACAAGATCAAAGATACCTGCAGGCAATGAGTTTCGCTTCTGTAGATAGTAAGTATCTTCTGTGGTGTAATAGTGTCGAACGCAGCGTACGGGGCGGTGCGTCTTTGCCAATATCGAGGCGTCTGGCGGTATTTAGCCCACATCTAACTCCTTCCGCTTGTCTCACAATCGAATAAGAAGATAAAGACGACGCTGTAGGAACAACCGTGATCGGAATTTTAAAATAACATTTCGTCTTGAAATCGTTTTTGGTAAACTTATGTATCTAACTGAATTATACCGAGTGATTCAAAGAAAAAGAAAAAAATCGGCATTTCTGCTGAAAAGGGTGAAATCGCTTGCTGCTTTGCAGTAGATTATGACAGTGTTTCGAGTAGTCTGACTGAAAGATAGTGTTTTAAGAGAGACAGATTGTAGATTATAGATGCTGATGTCATCAGCGTCTTGTGTTCAACATATACTTCTAATAAAAAAATTTTTAATGAACAATTGTTTAACTCAAATATATATTTACATGTGTATTTTAACTTTTATATCTACTTGATCAAAACATTTAATAGGTGTGTATAATTAATATCTAATATTTTATATTTCAATTGTAAATTTATAAATTGTATTTTTTATTAATTCAATTACAGTTATAAAGCTTGAAAAAGTCCCAAGCAAGGGACGAAACGTCGCTGTAAATAACAAATAAGTGTTTACTTAAAAAGTCCTTTTTCCCGACAAATCATTTTTATATTAATTACCAAAGACAAAAAAGAAAGAAAGTCAATATACTTCTAATGTTAGCTGATAGGTAGTTTTTGAAATTTGTCCGGATGCTGGGAAACAATTATACCCAAACAAATAGTTTATAAATATATATTAAAATTAGATATAATTAATTAATTAAATTATTACTTATTGTAAAAAAATTGAATGTTAGATTAATAACTTCAAATTCAATTATTTTGCAAAAAAATTTTTGACCAATGTAAGAACTAAATGCCGATTTTTGTTGGCAGTACTAAACAAATTTTAAGTTTTTTTCAGTTCGTATGGGTGGTAACAATACACACGAAATTCAGATAAACTTTAGAAAAAAGAGGGAAAATAAGCCAATTTTACTGCTAATTAGTGTATTTGCCATATGGCAACATATACTATTGGCGTCGGTCGGATGGCGGGACCTAGGGGCCGGACCAAAATTTCTCGACGTTTCATAACCTCCTAAACACTTTGGCACCATTTTTAAAAATGTTTATATATATATGTATATATATATATATATATATTTATATAAGTATGTGTGGCATACAGTTTGGGAGCTCGGATAATCATTTAATATATCGTTTGGGCTCTTTTGCCGTCTTAAGGGAGCGGCACCCAATGAACAAAATCGTTTGATTGTCAACTTTGGGAGCTTCACCCTGAGACGTCTATTGATAAAAATTAAAACTACATAGAACCATTTTGTGAAATGAGAGGTCACTGCGAGTATTATTTCAGCGGTTTTTTATGACAAAAAGTATGCAACCTTTGCAGGAATCTATTGGAGTATGGGGTATTTCATAATAAAATAATATTTTTTACTGTCAAAAACCGTAAAAATTTCTAAATGAAGTATGGTTAGGTTTCACACATAAAGAAAAGGGAAGTAAGTAGTCAAGAATAAATGTAAGTAAAATTCATATAATTCTATAAAAAAGTGAATTATTAATATAATTTACACAAAAAATAAATTTAATTATTTTCAGTCATTTATTAACGTAGAAAGACGAAAATTACGCGACAACTCAAATATACATTTGAATATTCTGATACGTTTATGAACGTAATACATCTTATAGAAACTGCCCGCAAATTTGATCTTTTTATATACAAGGAACATTTGAACAACATTAAATAAAGGTAAATATTTATTTTTATAAGTGTTTATTTCCAGATAATCAAAGCGTTGTTATGTCAATTCTTTTTAAACGGTACTAGTTACTTTGTCAAATTATCGCCAAGGCTCCCGATATCATGTAAACTGAATCTTTTCACTCTAACAACATATCAAACCCATGTCGAATATTAGATTTACATGAGATTCGTCGACAAGCGTTAAAACGTCCGTACTGACGATGCAAAACATTTTCATCTATTGACATTGGAAAATTTTCATATCGATGGAAATACCTTTCCATTCGAATAATTTCATCGAAAAAATTAACTCGAAACGATCTTAGTAATAAGTATTAATAGATCAGTGATAATTGAGAGTATTGTATTAAAATTATGTTCTCATATTCACAGGTTATTCAAGTACTATCCAACAATGGATGTTCAACAATGTCTGCAAATATAGGGCCCGAAACCAACAACGATTCTGTAAATTACTCTGTTTATGTTTTAATGTAAAATTGATATATTTGCTTTTTTTAATAAAAAACTAGACAACAGAATATATCTTTAATTTTTTCATACATTTTTATTTATTATTTATTTTGACGTAGCATCTACATTGCGGAATGCGTATTATGACTAATTAACAACGAAATCTAATATTTGATAACAGAAATAAACAAATTTATTAACGAAATGATAAAACAAAAATAGGTATTTCTTATTTCAGTCTTAACATATTTAAAAAAAACACGTATTAAAATATTGTACATGCAATTGTTGACGAAATATGTAAATAAACCGTAAGCCTTGTTTACACGAGTAAACAAGGCTTACGGTTTATTTACATACGAGTACTCGGCCGAGACACTGAACTCGGCATCGACTATTAATTTTGCTGATGAGATACTGCTGATTTTCTCTGTCGTTTCGATTCGGCTTGTACCCAGGATTTTACATGAGCGACAGTTCGTTTTTTCAATTCACTATGCTTTGTTATCGTGTCGAAGCATTTCTGCGAATTCGGAACCTTTCCTGTAGCTATCTCAGTATCAAAAAGTTTTCGCGCAACTGTCCTTTCTGGTGTAGACCATGTGTTGCGAGTCTTATCTGGAGAGAAAAAATATTAAGAATATACTATTTAAAAGTTATAATATTATAAAAAGTTATGGTAGTTTTTAACTTAGTGAGATTTCATTTAGCATAGTTTCACTGCAGCCAAAACTTAATTTACCGAGGACCAAATGCTCAATGAAAAGGTAAGAAGGTTTCACGTTCCGATGGGAATGAGCACAGGGTCCACGAACAAGTGTTTACAATGAAAAGCATACTGTACGTACCTTTCGATTTGTGTTTGTTGATTTCATTATTTATCCATAAACGAAGCTGCATTGCAGTTCATTTTTGTAAGTTATTATCAGATTTGACAATCATTTCGCATTCATTTAAAGGGAGGATTTTTCGATTTCGAATATAACCAGACAAGTATTTTCTCGCCGCAAATTTCTCTGGAGCACTCCAAGTTCTTCTAATAATTTGCGGTTTGAGATCTAGTTCTAAAAACAATAGAAAATTTCAGTGAACAATAAGATATGAAAATCAAACAGATACAAAAATATTAAATCGGTTTGTGTTTCGTTTGTTTAGAAAAGCTTTTGAAAATTTACCCAGTTCTGAGTCACTGGAAGCCGAAACGTTTTCATCGACCGGTAACTCCTATTCATCGTCAACACGATCTGCTGTTCGTTTTCGTAAGTCAGTAGTCGATTTTACAACTGTTTCACATTTAATAGCAGGAAGAAGTATTTTTTTTTTCGGAGTAGACCACATCCTAGTAATTTGGGACCTGAAATGTAATTCTAAAAACAATAAAAATTCGCAGTTGTAGAATATAGAACCGTGTTTCGTTTATTTAGAAAAGGTTTTGAGAATTTACCCAAATCCAGTGAATCGCTGTCACTCGAAGCGGAAGGGTTTTTATCATCCGGTAAATCAAGTGCGCTCGTGTCTTGTAATCTGTCCGATCTGTTTTCGGTGACATTGGCGTATACTTCGGTATTGCAGTTGATAGACTCGTTTTCGTCGACACCATACGATATGTTAGGAAGCGAATCGTTAATATAAATGTCTGTCCCATCGTCATTCGAAATAAATATATTGTCAAGTTTTGCATTTGAATCGTCGGCATTATTAGATGATTCTGACGTATGTTTGTTGACATTTTTTTTCTTTTCGGGATCAATCATGTTTATTTCGTCACTTGTTCGTGTACCGCCACGGTATTTAACGATACAAATATTTCCATTTTCTATGCGCACGTCTTTTTCTTTGCACATATAATATGGATTATGGTCTCAAAATTGAACCATGTAGGTAATACATTTTGTATTTGTTTTATGTAATGAAAGTATGGCCTTTTCAACGAGCAAGAGTAACGACGGCTGAAAAAGAAAACAAAACAGTAAATTAAAAGTGTACTGTAGTTCTATAACGTACATATATTATGTTAAACACTTACTTTTATAATTGTTCTATTATATCGCCTTCTGTTCGGCAAACAGGACAGCACAGTGAAATTCTATCGACAGTCACTGTCGGTTCCAACAAACACCCGAGCGAAGTTTGGAATGAGGTATCTCTTCCAGACACACTGGACACTTAATTTTGTTTAACTGTGCGCAATAATGTAATTTTGAACAATTATTGTGCGGACAAGTTTTGTTCATATGATAGGTCATACACACGTACACTTTTCTGTTTGTAGATATATTAGTTCCTCTCCTTTCGTGACATGAACTAAATTACAAATTGACCGGGAGCATTTAGCGCCCTGATAGTCCTTGCAAAAATGTATTTTCAAATGGTTGCAAGCACCCGAACAGTTACTGTTTCAGTAACTTGAAACTGATATAGTTAACGTAGTTTTGTTATAAAGAAACGTAAAATAGTAATATTACTTTATTATTATTATTATTAGAGAACGTTTTAATTGAACAAAATAAAGAATCACGTATGAATGACGACGGACTTGACTTAACTGAAACTAGGAACACATTCATCAAAAGTCAAAACCTAAATATACGTAAATAACCAAGTACAATTCTGTGGCTTGATCGAAAAAGGGCCTAAGTGCATTTTTTTCATTTTTGATTTATTGGTCCTATCTTACTAATGTCGACATGCTCTTTTCAATGAAAAAGGTTCTATCTCATTATCTTTAACGCTTACCGAGATAAAAAATGTAAAAAGATCCTAACTGAGACTACGTCAATGAAATAAAGGCTTATATTCACTTTAGGCCCTTCATATTGGGGCCTAAGTGTTTTTATAATTTTTTTTCTATATTTAAAAACAACCTAAGTGACATATAAGCCCTTAAATATTGGGCCTATTTACTCTTAGGCCCTTTTCGTAATAATAATTTTATATCAAGAAAGTGCTAACTGCGACTTAGTAAAATGTGACGGTAATTGTCGGTGGCCTATGTTAACATAGGCCTTTTTTAAATAGATTTGTACATTTTGTAAGAAGACCTAAGTGTCACATTGGTTATGGAATCGAAACAAAAAGAAAAAAACTGGAAGATATCTTAAGCTTATTACCATTTATACATCCAAAAAGCAGATTATTTTATTCAAATTTGAAGAGTGATGAATCAAAAAATGACGACGATGTTTGTCCTACAGAATTAATATTGGAAATTATAGATTAATTATACTTATTTTGTCATCACGATGTCCTAAGAATTTTATTTTCATCTGCACGGTTTTCGTGTTACAATAAATACTATTGTTTATTTTTGTATTTTTAATTCTTATTCGAATAAAACCAATATTTTTGTAGAAGTGTTTTACATTTTAACTACAACCATGAATTTCTCAATATGTGTTTTCTAAGCGGTATTGTCTTATTTAATAATATTTTATCATATACTATTATTAATTTTCAAATATCTAAAAAAGGGTAGGTGAAAATCGCTTACTTTTTATACAAAGTACCTCTTATAAAAGGGCTTAAGTGCAACTACATTTAAAGAAAGGGCCAAAGTACATTATTTGGGGCCTATATGCTAGTTTTAGTGCCCTATTGCATAGGCCTATGTAACACCATATACATTTTCTGGGGCCTATGTGACAAAAACTTCTGGATTTTTTAAGAATTTTATTTTTTTTTACAAAAAATCAAAAAATATGCGCTAAAAAAGCAGTATTACAATTATCAGACATTTTGGACAGAATTTCGCTGATTTACAATAGTTTGAAAAAAATAACTTCAACTCCAATTACCTTAAAACTACGTTTTTGTAGTTAGGCACTTTTGCGACCAAGCCACAGAATTTACACACTATAAACTTAACAGTACAGCCATGTTCATAAAATACATAGTGGTGCACCAGTGGGTGCACCAGAAGAAACACAACAATAATAAATATGACATATTATTATCTGTAAAACAGTTTAGATCAGGGGTGGTCAACCCAAATGATCTTACGGACCATTTTGGAAATGCATCATAAGGGGACATTCATTAATTACGTGAGTCGATTTTGGCGATTGTTCGACCCCCCCCCCCCCCTTCCCCTTTGGTAAGATGACGGGCGAAACCGGGTCGGACCATAAGTACAAAAAATTTCATCAAAATCGGTTCAGCCGTTTAGGCGGAATAGATTGACAAACGCTTGTACAGAAATATTATTTTTATATACAAAAAAATATTAAATTTTCAATCAAAATTGTTTTGGTAATTTCCTTTTGACAGATCTTCAGAACAAAAAAAGAGCAGACTTTTTTTTTGTTTTCAAAATATTTCTAAAATTAAATTTAGAAAAAAAATGTGTCTCCGACAAATTTAATATTTTTTTGTATATAAAAATAATATTTCTGTACAAGCGTTTGTCAATCTATTCCGCCTAAACGGCTGAACCGATTTTGATGAAATTTTTTGTACTTATGGTCCGACCCGGTTTCGCCCGAGTGCGTTTCGGGTCCAATTTAGAATTTAAACTATCTACGGACCGACGCAAACGCACACACAAAATTTCATTAAAATCGGTCCAGCAGTTTGGAGGAATAGAGTCCGTAGATAGTTTAAATTCTAAATTGGACCCAAAACGCACTCGGGCGAAACCGGGTCGGACCATAAGTACAAAAAATTTCATCAAAATCGGTTCAGCCGTTTAGGCGGAATAGATTGACAAACGCTTGTACAGAAATATTATTTTTATATACAAAAAATATTAAGGTAAATACCTAATCGTTAGTCCAACCTTGTATAATTTCTTAAAAACACAAATACTATTATTTAAGTTTTAAAATTTCTGTGTTTTACAAAAAGCAACGCTCGTAACTATATAAGGATTTCATGTCACGTATTTGTGAAATCTAAAATTTTTTCATTTCATCCAAAGTTACCGAAAAGTTATAATAATTCTCAAAGTCTTCATAAATTTTAGAATAATATGTTTTTGTGTAAAATTTCAAGCATTTCTGTACAAATAAACCATTAATTAAGTAAAAATTAAATAAATTATTAGTATTAAAAGTTGCCTACATTTAGAATTTAAACTGCCGCGCTGAAAATAACGAGTTGCATATCTCGAAAGTAAAGAAGTACCTTTATAAGTTTTATTAAAATTCGATTTAAATCTTTAATAATCATAACATAAACTAATTATTATTAAATTTTTAAAGACATACCTATGTTCTTTTAGGTACATATATTATTTTTAATCTTTTGACGATTATTAAGGTTATAAAAAAAGAACAGTCTAAGTTCCCTGAAACTTATATTTTCCATTTAAAAAAACATTAGACGGTGACGCAACAAAAAAATTTTTTGCCCAAATATTCATCAACTGTATTAGAACATCTGTCAAATTACCAGAAATATTTTACGCCCCCCTCAAATTCTTAACAGGTACGTTAAAATAGCGAAAACAATTATGGCACATATGACATATATATATGTATTATATCTGTAAAACAGCTTAGATCAGGGGTGGTCAACCCAAATGATCTTGAGGACCATTTTGGAAATGCATCATAAGGGGACATTCATTAATTACGTGAGGCGATTTTGGCGATTGTTCGACCCCCCTGCCCCCTTCCCCTTTGGTAAGATGACGTGAGATTTATCTCGACCCCCCCCCTCCACCATTAATCTCACGTGAGATTTTTTAAAATGCTTATTTTTAATGTAAATATGTTAATCGGTGCTTGATTGCGTTGGATTTATTTAATTTGCTTAATTCTTTTTTTTTCAGACTAGTATTTAAGACTTTAATTTTTTCTCATAATTTCGACAGTTAATTTTTCAATATATTTTGATGCGCAAATAAGGTATTTTTTGATACATTGATTTTCACTACTTAGGCAACTTTAAAATAAATATATTTTGTAAAAGTGCGATGAATCTCGCAGGCCGGAAAAATATTCAAGGCAGGTCGCATGCGGCCCGCGGGCCACGGGTTAGCCACCCTTGGTTTAGATTGTGACTATTATTTTGGTGTTTTGGTAACACCTACCATAACAGCAAGAGGCATACGAAAGGTCGTATGAAGGAGTTATGCAAAAAAGATGGTGATTTTACAATAAATTTCTTCGATTCACGTTATTGAATCAGTGGTTGAGTTCCACATGGACAGGTTATACAGACGTTTAATTATTTATTACCAATCGGTACCCGCGACTTCGCACACGATTGAGATAAAACAATCTGATGTAGCTTTTTCCCGTGGCAATTTAATTTTGCTGTTTAAATCTTATGTGTTATAGCGACCCGGCCCGGCCCCCGGCTTCGCCCGAGTGCGACAACAGTAGTGAAGCATTCGGCTCCACCATATTACAGTCTTGCATCGTGGGGCTGCGCCCCGCTCTGCAAGACATTAATTTATAAAGCTTTCGACTCCCCCAAATGCATATTCTCTAAATAGTGTATTTTCTGACATTTTCATACATTTTGTAAAGTCAACATAAGTCGCTAGTTGAATAACACCGTCCAAATATTTATTTTAGTAAACATAACAGCTGTATACCTACTGAAATGAGACAAGCGCACGGCATCGTTTGTAGTTTTTTCCAGAGCTGCATTATCGATTTTATACTGTTTCAATATTAAATTTTCAATCAAAATTGTTTTGGTAATTTCCTTTTGACAAATCTTCAGAACAAAAAAAGAGCAGATTTTTTTTTATTTTCAAAATATTTCCAAAATTAAATTTAGAAAAAAAATGTGTCTCCGACAAACAGATAAACAGAAACACACGAACTGACAGCAGTCACTCTATTACTCCAAACTGCTGGACCGATTGTAATGAAATTTTGTGTGTGCGTTTGCGTCGGTCCGTAGATAGTTTAAATTCTAAATTGGACCCGAAACGCACTCGGGCGAAACCGGGTCGGACCATAAGTACAAAAAATTTCATCAAAATCGGTTCAGCCGTTTAGGCGGAATAGATTGACAAACGCTTGTACAGAAATATTATTTTTATATACAAAAAATATTAAAGTAAATAATCGTTAGTCCAACCCTGTATAATTTCTTAAAAACGTACAAACACTATTATTTAGTTTTAAAATTTCTGTGTTTTACAAAAAGCAACACTCGAATCTATATAAGAATTTCATGTCATGTATTTGTGAAATCTAAAATTTTTTCATTTCATCCAAAGTTACCGAAAAGTTATAATAATTCTCAAAGTCTTCATAAATTTTAGAATAATATGTTTTTGTGTAAAATTTCAAGCATTTCTGTACAAATAAACTATTAATTAAGTAAAAATTAAATAAGTTATTAGTATTAAAAGTTGCCTACATTTAGAATTTAAACTGCCGCGCTGAAAATAACTTTAGTTGAATTTCTCTATGGGAAAGAATAGAAATACCCTAGATGACACTGACGTAAGGTTTTACAATACAATTAATTTATTATTTCAGAGAAAATACAATGAAATATTTGTCAAATAAGAAACAGTTATTGACAAAAATACGTAAGTAATTTTATACTTCTGTCACATGTAAATTGTTTCGAATATTGCGAAATATTAATTATTCGACTGAATAAGTTGTTTTTATGTTATTATGTGTAATTTTTTCAGATTCAAACGTGCGACCCATTAGTAATGATTGTCGAAATCTGCATAAAATTGCCATGTATTGATGTGAAAGTCGTCTCTGTTCGGGTGTCAAGTTTTGAAGTTTGGTCAAAGTGATACGAATGTGCTTTTCTGTCAACGTAACGCTGGGTACGCATGGAAAAATGGTAACCGATAACAATTTTAATATTTTGAAACGAAGACAACCATTAATCAGATATAGACAGCACAGGATTCGGTTCAACCGATGGAGCTATTTACCGCTAATCTAGGATATTCGTATACCGAACAGTCATATTTTGTCATAGTCAGCTACTGATCCGAAAAGACGAAGTAAATTATAATGTACGACAATTTGAACAGCCACAGAAATGAGTATGACCTGCTTTCTTTAAATATTTTGTGTGATTTGAAAAAATCCGGCGCCAATTTGTTCAAAGCGTTCCCCATTGGGTGCTCTGAAATTTTTTAAAAAATTGGTGTAGCCGTTTTCAACTGATTTCAGAAAGAGTATTTTTTTATATCTTACTGTATATTTCCTACATTTATGAACCGATTTGAAAAAAATCGATGCCACTGTGTTCAGAACTTTGCACACTTTATGTGCTCTATTTTTTTTTTTACTATGACTTACGGCTTCGTAACAGCGGAGGTGGTTTTATCGGAACTGATAAACTCTGCCTTCGGGTTTTTGTCCTACAATGCCTTTAAATAATAAATTGTATAATAATGAATTTCATACTATTTCAGGATCGGATTGACGCCATGGCTTTCTTGATCTCACTGAACAGAGGTGAAACGACGACCTACTATCTGCCAGTTTTTGTTAAGGCAATATAACTTGGCGACGTTTAAAAAACTTAAGTCTTCTGTTTTATAGGATAATTAGCTAATAAAATATTATAATAGTGGGGCGAAAGAGATAATTGTGCACTGAACGATAAAACCACTAAATTTGAGCTGCTTTATATTGTTAAAAGATGTAGATATTAATACAAATTATATCTATTGTATCGCTTATCAGAAAGTGCACAATACTGGTATATTTTTAGTCTCATCTGTCCGACTATAAAGAATTCTAAGATAATAATATTAATAAGTGTTTGTTAATTGAATGTCAAAATAAAACTTGGTAATATATAAAAGTTTTCATTAATTGTTGTTTTCATATTTCCTTTTACAGTAGCAATAATATTTTCTACCATACGTTTTAAATGAAATTCACTATAGATAATAATATGGTAACTACGGAAATCAAAAATGCATTATAGAAAATCGTTTGTTGCAATTTTTTGTGGAACGATTTTCTATAATGAGTTTTTGGTTTCCATGATTACTATATCAACAAAACTCATGTATATATTGCGTCTTAAATGAAATTCCCAGTATAATATACATTTTTTAATCAAATCATTGAAACTTTGACAGGATTGTCAATTTCCTATTATAAAATTTATGTAGGTTTTTTCAACATTTATTAATCTTATTAAACTGCCAATTTGCTTTATTTTTTCATAAATAAGCCTTTTATAAGAAGCAGATTCTTCTGTCAGATGTTAGCTTTGAATAAAATTACAAATGTGCGCTTAAAAAGTTAATTAAAAATTGCAACAATGGATGTAATGTCTTATTGTAGATATTTCTTTTTTTATGAAAACACGGTTATAGTGGCAGATACTCAACTGTTTATTATGAATCTAATGCCTACAAAAGGTGTGGGTGTTGGTAGTATAAACAGCTTTTATATATAATTAATGATTATTAATCTTTTGAACATAAAAATATTTTTTTAACTATTATGGGTTATCTATTGTAAAGTACGGGAGCTTTCATTTTGAACAATGCCGGTAATGCAGTTCTCGATTTTAGAGCTCCCAAACTCAACAATATATCATTAAAGTGAAATAACTTTAAAATCTATTGATGCATATTAATTTGCTCTTAATATAATGTTTACTAATTAGTTTCACGTAGTTTGAATGCAGTTTTGAACTAGGCTCCCAATGATACTGCTACACATATATATATATATATATATATTTATATATATATATATATATATATGTGCGGGCAATAACTTTCGAAAGAGTTAATTGATTTTAACGAAATTTTGTCCGCATGTTGAAATCCACCACCGCAAGAACCCTATTTAAAATGGGCCCAATCGGGCCATTTTAAGGGTAGTTTTTAGGGGTTGAAAAATGTTTTTGGGCCCCAAAATATCGAAAAAATTCTCCGAATCGTTTCAAAATTGAAATTTGACCCTCTGGTAGTAATTTAAAAGTGTCCCTAAAATTTTAATAAAATCGGCCCGACAGGACCGGATTTACAAATTTTATGAAAACACTAGTTTGCAGATAGTGACTTATTTATTGAAGGGTGTATTCAATTCGATGTAGACGTTAGATTGATAATAATATTACAATTAAGAAAAAAAATATTATTTTAAGGGGTGTATTAAGGGGTTAAATTTTTTATTTTGCCGGAAAACAAACTAAATTTCACATAATAAAAGAATAAAACCACACGGCCCTATACAAGCAAATACACTATATTGTCGGCAGGGTTTTGGCACTGCGACCCGGGTTTTTTATTTTATTTTAATTTCTCATAAAAAAATTAATTAATGTTATATATGAAGTTTTTACTGTTAATTATTCTAAAATAACTCCGATTTCTAGCGTTTATTTTGTATAATTTTCGTAATTAAAAAAAAACAAACAAAACAATTATACCCATATAAATAGTGATTATTTTATTTATACAGTACCCGTATAAATAATCACTTCCTTTTGAAAATTACTGATGAATTGGTTAAATCGCGTACATTTGGTTTTCTTTGCAGCACTAGTGTGTAATGGAACACTTTACATGCCTGTATACATCAATGTGAAGCAGCTATTTTATAAATTGTAGTGCAAAAATACTAAATTGACTGAGCGCACTTGCGTTAAAGTTCAAGCCGCCCCCGACGCGCGACTCAGCTACATTCGGTTTCGGAAAATCGAAGAAAATAAAAACAGGCAGATAAAAAATATTAATAAGGTTTGGTTTAATAATAGAGAATTCAAACGAAAATAGTATCTTAAAACTGACAATTAGAAAATCACCAACAGACATTTCTGTTCTATTTATCTGCGTCTATAATTAGTATTCCCATAAGCTGGTCACAATCCAAAATCATTGTCAACCGAAATATCCTAGTAGTGGAAAATCAATCTCAAAGTCCAAAGTATATACTTTGGCTTTTGGACAAGCCCCGTAGACTATGACAATTGGAGCTTCACTAGGGTCTTTGCTCTACTAGAGATCTCATAACGTTTTAGCAGTGAAAGCTGTTATATAAATTGTATTAAAAAAACATTAAATTTAAATCAGCCGTTCTATACATTACATAATTTGTCGATGTAATTAAATCATATTGGATTAACGTTGAAACGATAAATTGTTTTTAATATAAATAACAGTTCTAATACAGCCATGAAAGAATAAACTACAGTACCATTTTATAATTAGATTTTAAGTACCGAGCTGGGTAGAGTAGTGGTGACAGCACTAGACTCACATTCGGGAGGTACGGGTTCGAATCCCGGCGGGGGCAGATGTGGCTGGGACTTTTTCGTACTGCCTCTCGCCGAGAATCGATAATTCCTGTATGGGCCTTCTTGATTGAGATTTTCCATGGTTTCCCTCAATTAATTCCAGATAAATATCGAGATGGTTCCTTATTTGAGTACCTATCAAACTCCTAGTTCAAAAATTACCTATCTTATCCTAATTTCCTATAATTCCTTCATTCGCCCATTGCTATTACATAAGTAGAAGTTTAAAAAAATTTAGAAAATAACGGGAAGTAGTAAATGGAAAATAGTAATGGTGCAAATGGACGTTAAACGCAATTTTATTAATTAGATTTTAAGTTATATTTTATTGTAATATTTTAATTTGAATAAAATACAAATGATTTAAATCATTCTAAAATTAAACAAAACAAAACAAAACAAAAGCATTATGCACTTGTGAGTCTTGGTAACCAACTTCCCATAAAATGTTTTTGGTGAGATATATTTTCTTGGAGCGTGTGTTGTGTTAAATTTCCAATATTGGTACACACAATATGTTTCCGTATCCAACTTTATCTTGTCGATGCAATTTTAGAGGTGAAGTGAAAATTTCGTAATGTACATAGGTTGGAAATATCGAGCTAAACGATAAATGTATATATTCTAAACCTATACTTGTGCAAAGAACACCTTGTTTTGCTTTAGAGCTAAGCCATTCGATTTAATAGGCTAGTTTAACGTTTACGTATAATAGAAAAAAGGAACATAATAAATGAAATAATATAATATTCCTGCTTCAATAGTTTATTTATATTACATGATCGACGAAACTGTTCTTTTGTGAGTTTTGAAGTGAAACTTCTTTAGCGAGGAGGTATCTGTTAGTAATTTTGTATTACGTTAAAGGGGAAATTATTCAGTGGCGGGGGAATATAAGAGAAACCTTGGTAACGCAAAATTGATAACGCATCATTGAAATGATTTAATTTCTCTCGTGATCTTATGTGGATGAGATTCACATATTTTTTTATTTATTTATTTACCGAGCTGGATAGAGTAGTGGTGACAGCACTAGACTCGCATTCGGGAGGTTCGGGTTCGAATCCCGGCGGGGGCAGATGTGACTGGGACTTTTTCCTACTGCCTCTCGCCGAGAAACGGTAATTCCTGTACCGGCCATCTTGATTGAGGTTTTCCATGGTTTCCCGCAGTTAATTCCAGATAAATATCGAGATGGTTCCTTATTTGAGGCCATGGCCGATTACCTATCAAACTCCTAGTTCAAAAATTTACTACCTTATCCTAATTTCCTATAATTCCTTCATTCGCTCATTGCTATTACATAAGTTGAAGTTTTAAAAATGTAGAAAAATAACGGGAAATGTGGTAGATGGAAAATAGTAATGGTGCGAATGGCGTCTGTTATGACATAAAGTCGAGAAACGGACGTTAAACGCATTATTATTATTATTTATTTATTTTAACGAAGCTTACAAATAAATTTCCAATTACAAGCTCCGTACTATTTAGGGCGGTTAGATTTTATAAGTAGTAATTAATAACGATACGAATACTTCGACAGATTAGTGTGAAGTTATCTCTCCTCAGTATATTTAACAGCGAGTACACATTTTAAAGAACCTGTACTTTATTGTTAAACATTCATTGTTACAATGCTAAATTAGAAAAATGTATTTTTATTCACCAACAGCGTCGGGATTCAAACCCGAATCTTTCCACTTTCGCGGCGGAATGAGTTATCAGTTACTGAACGGTGCGATATCTAAACAATTAATTCTTCATAATAAAGCAAATTGTAACATTAAATTCACTACATACGAGAGCTGATTATTTTAACTAGGTACCGCTAGACATGAATCATCTCAATAGCGAGAGTTATGAATGTATAGGTAAATTTCCATTTTTTCATTATTAATCCAACCTAAGTACATCATAATATGTAATTCAAAGGCAGATATAAAGGGGCTGGGCCATACCTATGTATATTATGTACTTTATTGTTTAGGGTTCTTATAATAATAATATGTATTGTTGTTTCAGGTATCTTGGATCAGAAGAAAGGACTATCATTTGTTGACGGTCGGCCTGGCAACATACAGCAGTGACGACCGATTCATGGTCGAACACGTCAGACATTTACAAAATTGGGGACTAAAAATCAAATTTGTACAACCGCGCGACGCCGGCATGTACGAATGCCAAGTTTCCACGCATCCACCCACTAGCATCTTTGTAGAGCTTAAAGTTATAGGCAAGTTTTACACTTCCATATCTATAAAATTTATCATAAACTAGTTGTTGTCCGCGCCTTTAATTTAAAAAAAATGCATGACTGCCCAAAAAAGGAGCGATATGTTTTTCCTATGACTCCAATGTTCAATAGGGATATTTTTTGATGATTTGATGATTTTTGGGAAAGCGTTTTAAATCGTGCATAAGTACCTAATATTGCCACAAATATTTATTATTTTTAGTTAAATACAACTCAAGCCTTAAGAATCATGTGTTTTAAATCCCGTTTCAAATTTCGGTCCAAAACGCCAATACTAATCGCGTGACGTCACCTGTTCATACCAAAGGAGGCTCAAAAGTTTACAAGGGAGGTACCATCCTATAGATGCGTATTCTGTGCTCATAACGCTAGTAAACTGAGGTGATGAAAAGTTGTTTCGTAGTCGTTGCTATAGTTACATGTAATTTGACGTTTCCTATAAACAAATAATAATAAATTACACACTAAATATTAACCAAACAATGAAGTTTTTTGACAGCGGCTGAACATATGACGTCATGAGCTCTGATTGGTGTCTGTTGTCACGTGACTTGAGAGTGATTTTATTAGGTTTTATTTATTAAATAGTAATTAAATTCCTTAAAAATAAGGAAAAATATAGTGTGTTTTAGTATTTCTATCATAGAAACTACAACTTTTCGTTAAAATTATGTTTTTATTTGAATACAGTCAACATCCCTATTTCCTGCTTTAAAAAAAAAAACGATACTCCCATACAAACTTTCATCTTCTGTTCCCTAACTCCCTTTAAAATGTGAAAATCCAAAAACCCGTTATTATTTATGTATGATGAGTAGCTTTAAGGCTGTCGGAACGCTCTGAATTTAAGTCAAAAATGGAGCTTCGGCTGATAGCTGATTGTAAACTTATTCGTCAACATGTTACAAAAATTCTTTCTCCATAAGGAAGATAAAGGACAAATCTAGGTCTTTAATAAACTACTTTTGTAATTCATGTACGATTTACTAGAAAAAAGTTGGCCTTAATTGTGCCAAAAAACACACGTTTCAATGTCACACTACGACCTTATTCGTACTTATTTCACAAAATGGTTCCATCACAAACCTGAAGTGATTCTTCCTTTTTCGGAAATGTTATTTAAATCTTCAAAATATTTCCAAAATTTAGAGTAATCAACTGACAGCGGCACCCTTGCAACAGCATTTTTTAGCCTCGTAGTGTGGATTAAATTCAGAGCGTTCCGACAGCCTTAATTCTAATTTTCAAGTTCCTACCTTTAAAAAAACCGATACTCTCACTCAAACTTACACCCTCCGTTGCCCACCCCCTGAATTCATAGATGACACGTCTCATTTTTTCTGATAACACCAAAATACTTATTTCACAAAACAACAAACTAGGTTATACTAGCGACATCGGACGGAACTTCTTAAAAGCTATAGTGTTGTTAGAACAACTTTTAACAGTTAAATAACCTCAATACTTGTATGTTTTTAAATTATGGATTCAACAGTATTTTATTTTATCAATGGACATCTTGAACGAAAATGTGAATATCAATTATGGCGATCACGTCAAAGAATTATAACTTCTGCAACGCGTACATAATAAGTACAAGCACCATTTTTTTATTTTTATATGTAGGTACAAATACATTGTATAGGATTATTTTTAAACTGTCTAGCTATAATGCATGGGTTTTTGCATATTCATGAAGATAATTTAATTCTGATTTTAACAGTACAACATGCTAATTATATGTCTGAAGTTAGTAGTGAATGCAACTCGAAAAGTCTGTAACACAAGTTGTATATCATTTTACCTAGTCACTGATCTCTAATACATATGAATAACGGATTGTGGACAACACGAAGTATAGATATACAGGATGTGAAACTACGTAGGCTTTTTCATGACTTCTCTGTTCACACGATAGTTAATTTTTTGGACACTAAGAGCGCTGATGTCAGTGGCGTAGCTACCGAAGTGTTAGGCGGTGCAGTGCATCGGGGTCCTCAAGCTCAGGGGGGCTCTCGGCCTCCTGAGCGACGTTTGAACACTGGATTATGTCCAAAAGTTTTTGTTAAACAAAAAATGGTCCTAAGATACATGTTTCGTCTAAATTATACCGATTGTTGTGTTCCCTACTTCAAACTACATAATATAATGACACTGCCCGGTATTTGTATATATATTACGCAGCTGTATATATAAAAACTAGTGATCACTCCTTACCTATGGTAGGGGACACTATAATACTAGGCATGGTACAACTATCAAAGCTCCCAAATGTAACACCGTAAGCTTTCAAAGAAGCCCCATGAATTTTTCCATAGCGGTTTTTAACAAATTGCCTTGCCATATAAAAAATATTTCAACAAATTACAAATTCAAAATAGCGCTTAAAAAGTTTTTAATTTCAGTCTTTTTATAAAATTAGCGATTTCTTCTCAAACTGATTATTTTGTATGACAATCCAAACATCTTGTAGATCTTTTGGAAATAAATGATTTATTATTATTATTTATTATTATCTTAATCGAATAAAGAAGTTTTGGCTTGTGACGCTTTGGCCTTTGTAGTCTGGTTCACAAGTTGAAAAACGTGTTAATTTTTGCTACTACCAGTTAAAGTACGTGTCATGGCTTATTGGATTCTAGAAAAATGTGCAAAAGTTTGAAATTCGTCCATAAACAATTATAAAATTAATACGAATAAAGCTTTATGAAGATGTATTTATTGTGCAATATTACAAGTCACATCTTCATAAAGCTTTATTCGTATTAATTAATAATTTCCACCAGATTTATTAAGTTTGTAATGTTCATAAGTAAAAATAAGATCCATGTTGCTAGTTATATGATGTTTATTATATGCCGTGTATTAAGATGCCTGATGAAGATCAAATATATGATCGAAACGTCGCTAAATTAATAATTGGTTTATTGATTATCATCAATTTGTCCACTTTCCTGCTAACTTAATTGTGTATGTTTAAAAAATATGGACGCAACAATTTCCAATGCAATTTATTATTAATACTTTTCATTTAATATTGAAAATAGGGCTTCAAGTTCATTTTTGCATCAGGGCCCTTGGTTACGTAACTACGCTACTGACTAATTTTCTGGTATTACTAAAGTTCCTAGATTTGACAAAGTACCGCAATCGTCCACCATTTTGAGGCAAACGATTCAATTAAAAGATATAGCAAAAACATGACTCAAAGATGCTGCCCTCTTTCTCAAACATTCTTGATTTCAAACATTGTACTCGTCCCGCTATCCATACTGTTACGATATCAGTGTACCGTTTATTATTCAGTCTACGAAGTTGCTCTCTTATGAATCGTCTTTGTTGAATACCTCTATATTAGGGATGGTCCAAAAAACTTCGTTGTTTTTGTTTCGACTTCCAGTTTTAAAATCGAAAATAGCTCTAGTAAAACTTTTAATCTACATATTTAAAACAGACGTTGTTTTTGTACACAGTGTACAGCTGTCGGTTGTTTTTGTACGTTGTGTACATCTGTCAACTGCGTCTGTATAGAGTGACCGCGCAGGCGCTGCATACGCAGTGTCCGCAACTTACGGCTCAACATGGCGGCGACCGAATGCAATGACCACATTCTTAAGGCCCCAATACACTACGATGAAATACGTCGGTTTTCATCGTCACGATAAAACACGTCGGTCAAAACCGAAGTGTATGGGCAAAAACTGTCGATGAAACACGACAGTTTTTATATCTGCCGAATCTTGACTTTAAACACGACGTGTTTGCTGGTTGTCGTTTCAAATCGTAATGTGTGGCGCTTTCCGATAAGAATCGACATGTTTATTCAGTGGACACAACTGCGATGTACAGCAAATAAGTCATATCAAAATAAGTATGTTCGTCCATTTTCAGATAATTGAACCAATCCCCAGGTTCAAGTTTCAGCTCGTTCAATAAATTAGTATGAGAAAATTTATTTCTTTTTAACAGCCACTCTTTAGTCCATACACGCTTCGTCCTCTTTTTTGACAAAACAGAACTTGCCACTGCCACTGCTATCAATTGCGTCGAATTCATTGCAAGCGCACAAAAAATTTAAATAAAGTTGAAACATGTATAATTTTTTAACAAATTTTAAACAGAAACAGAGTGAGCAAGACACGATTTTACACGAAGTCTGTGGGCAAAACCAATTGACGATGAAAACCGACGTGTTTTATCGTGACGATGAAAACCGACGTATTTCATCGTAGTGTATTGGGGCCTTTAGAACAGTCACTCTAGGCTGCATCTGATTGTCAATTAAGTCGTGCAAAACGTCGCACCACCTTGAATACCCGGCGACGATTTGTTTGAGAAGCACAGAGAACAATCGAGAAGGCAATCGAACTTCCCAGAATGTGCTGGCACGCAAACATGGGTGCAATATCACAATGTGGTTGTCTATAAATCAGGAAGTTTCGTTATAATATCGTATATTATCTTTCGTAGTGCGGTTTGAATATTACCGCCACGCTCATGCGCAGTAGATAAAAGGTGTTCCAATCGAGGTATGGACGGTTATCAAACCGTTCTTTAAGCATTTCCAACCGAATTTGTGATCGTTTGATGACTGTTTCGAACACTATCATTTCGGTACATGGCCTGAACATGAAACCAAAAATGAAACTGTCGAAACAGACATGCGCATTAAGCATTTTGTTACGTTTGTCTTAGGGAGGGTAAGTAGTTTGTATAATACTCAAGGAGTATGGAGATCCATAATAATACTGACTAGCAACAGTTCTTTATTTATTTCACGTTTGTTTTGGCTGAATTTCCGTGCAAAATTTGAAAATTTATTTTTTCCTAAATATCCTCACTCCGTCGAATTTCGGCGATGACAGGTTAGTAAGTATTTTAAATTAGTCGCAGTATCCAGTTTTATACTATTATGTAGATATTTAAAAAGTATGTGGTGGAAGTGCCGTGATTAATACCTGCGCGTGCACCATATTTATTATTACTGGGTAATTACAATGAGTTTTCACCAAAGAATTTTCACGAATTGTATTCCATTCTCTTCCATTACAGCTATCACACTTTCGACAATAAAGTACCAAAAACTCAATTACTATAAATGATAAATGTGTGTTTATTTTATTTTTAATGAATAACGGAAAAAATGAATAATAATAAAAATTATTATTGAAAAATAACAAAAAATCAAAATTTCAAAAGCAGAAACTTTCTCTCTTTTACTTTCGAGTTAAAAACGTTCTAGAAATTAGGATTTTTTCGAAATTCGGGACAAAAATGTTAAATGAAAATTTTGATAAAGTCAATTTTAACCGGTTCCAATGCTACATTCGGTTTTGTTCTTGCTAAAATAGTGATTTTAGTTTCAGTTACTGAAACGAACGGTGTTTAACGGTTTCAGTTCGATTATAATATTATGTACAGACAGTACCGCTTCAGCGGTTATTATTTAATTTATTAGTTAATAATAATAATAATAATGCGTTTAACGTCCGTTTCTCGACTTTATGTCATAACAGACGCCATTCGCACCATTACTATTTTCCATCTACCACACTTCCCGTTATTTTTCTACATTTTTAAAACTTCAACTTATGTAATAGGAATGGGCGAATGAAAGAATTATAGGAAATTAGGATAAGGGAGGAAATTTTTGAACTAGGAGTTTGATAGGTAATTGGCCATGGCCTCAAATAAGGAACCATCTCGATATTTATCTGAAATTAATTGAGGGAAACCATGGAAAACCTTAATCAAGATGGCCGGTACAGGAATTACCGTTTCTCGGCGAGAGGCAGTAGGAAAAAGCCCCAGCCACATCTGCCCCTGCCGGGAATCGAACCCGTACCTTCCCAAATGCGAGTCTAGTTCTGTACCACTACTCTACCCAGCTCGGTCTATTTAATTTATTATTTCATATTAAACATCCCACTCTTTTATGCTAGTTTTCTTTAGAATCAAGAGTTGTAAATATTTTTAGCTTTTAAATAGTATAAATACGCTACGCACTGTAAATTTTTAGCGAACGAAAAACTCACTATCTTAACTTTTCTATCAATCGAGTATTTAACACAAAAATATTCTTCTCACGCTTATAGCCCAAATGCCGCCCTCAAATTTTGGTGCCCCGAACAAATGTTTGGGTTGTCCGTTCTTAGAGCGGGCGCTGTGTACAGATTATGGTATCATTGTTTTTGTAGTTTGTCGTTTGAAGACTAAACTAAGTTTTTTATTTGTGGCACCATCCCTAACCTCACATATCTATATAATAATTCCTCCAACACTTTTCACGAAACGTCCCTACTCTTTCATCTTTTTGTTAGGCTACAGGAAGTACTGTTCTGTAATTTATAAAAGACTACATCAAAAACAAGCCGTTGATTGCAGCAGTGAAATGTTTTGTTTCTTATTTCTTTTGTTCGTCAAAACCAGTGCATTTCAAAAGTTAAACGTTTTGTACCCAGACTTAGTTATGTGGTCATTCAACATTACTGAATAAAAACGAAAATAAGACTGGGTACAAAACGTTTAACGGTTAACTGTAGGATTTAGGCTTAGGCCCGCGAGATCCAAGCCTAAGGCGGCAAAATAAGGGAGGCGACTAGAATTTTAAAAGCGACTAAAATTAACAGATCACAAAAAATTGGAAAACTAAAAATTAAAAATTGAATGAGTTTTCCATCGAATGTGAGAACGAATTTTGTTGCTTCCTGTCTCCTGCTACGATTCAAAAATGTTAATATTTCAAGACTATCATTAGTTTATAAAAAGAATTCGTAAGCAGTCATTAAAATTCAGAATATCAAGCAAAAAACAAAATAAAAGAAGAAAAATTAAAACGGGTTCGCCACTGGGGTAGTTTTTCGTCCAAATGGGGCTATTAAGCAGCACCGGCTCTAAGGTAGAGCGAGAGGAGCGATCACTCTAGGCGCCAGATTGGGTTATATTTGTGATCTTATAATTTATACACAGTTTTGATTTTACGTTTGTTTCATTTTCAAAAGTAACATTTTTAGTGCCTGTATAAAATAACTTTTTGACTATTAAAGGGGTTTCTACTGTTTAATCCATAATTCCAAAAATTTCAAATCAATAGATTAAATATCCAAGAAACATAAAAGCGATTAATAATTGGTAGTTTCAACATTATTTATAGAGAAAAATAATAAATATTAGTGATATTTGCCCTATTATTGAATAAGCAGTATGAATTACAAGGAATTCGTGGCAACGTCGCAAACATCAAGTTTACGTTTCTGTGGTAGTTCAGTTTGTTTACGTCGTTGTAAATAAATTTTCTTGTTGACAATTTACTTGTAAAATTGGATAAAACCAACTATTAAAATGGTGCGGTGTTGTCACGCTTTCCTGAATAAAAACAAAAATTATTTTATTTAATAAAATTAAATTAAATTAAACTGGAAATTTACGAACGTATGTACTTATCTGTCTCCTAATTTTTTACTTTAATTTTTGAGATAATTTGTGTCGATGATCAATTATTTTTTTAAAGTTAAATTCAAGGTACAGTCACAAACAAAAGTTATTTTACAATTTTCACTTATATTGAGATTTTTATGTTAATATTATTAAAATGATCACTAAATTTCATTCTTTTATAAACTTAATATCAAAATTTAAATTATAAAAAAAAATGGTTGATTTAAATCATTTATTTTAACAGATATTAAAAGATATGGATTTGGTGAAAATGTCATTAACTTTTGATTCCGATTGTACCGACAAATCATCCTTAAAAACCTTAAGTGTCCGGTACTCGGGGGACTCCCCCAATAACTTCAAAAATCATTCTGTATACTCTAGTTTAGTCATATTGTACGTTGGTGCTAAAGATTTTTGTTTTCTCTTTCCAGAAGCGTCGGCTGAAATCCTAGGCGCACCTGACTTACACATAAAAAGTGGATCAACGTTAAAACTCGTTTGCACGCTGCGACAGAGCACCGAACCGCCCGTGTTCGTGTTCTGGTATCACGAGGAGCGGATGATAAACTACGACAGCGCGCGAGGCGTCGCCGTTCATTCCGACAAAACGTCGAGCATTCTGACGATCAAAGAAGCCGAAAAGAGTGATAATGGCAACTATACGTGTTTGCCTTCGAACGCCAAACCAGCAAATATCAACGTTCACGTTTTGAACGGAACTGCAGGTAAGTCTCTGCTGAGTTGCAGAAAGCATTGTCAAAATTAATATATTACAGCGCAAAGGCAGAAAGTTGAAATTCCTGCACTGCGCGCCATGATAAAATAAATATAAATTTAGGAATTACAATGTTACCTTAGCTGTTGTATTAACAGCTAAGGTAACATTGTAATTCCTAAGTTTATATTTATTTTAATATATTGAATACAGCGTTGCCAGACGTCCCGATTTTGGCGGGACGTCCCGATTTTTAAATCAAAATTAAATGTCCCGCTTTTCGGGTATAACTCGACCGTGCGTAAATAATTATTCTCTTATTGTAAGTTGCAATTTGTAACACTCACTCCTCAGACTATTGTTTGAAACGCCATATTTTTCTAATGAATAAAACTTTTTTGATTTTGATTTCTGTTTTTTTTTTTATTCAGAAGATGAATAAGACTCAACTATTTAACGCTAGGGTAAATCTAATTTAAAATTAATATTTTTATTAAAATACATTTTCTATGGCCATTTTTGCTATCTATCGTCACGTAAACGTAATTTGAACTCAAATAAAAAGATAAATATTTAAAAACTTCTGATTATATACGTTTTTTTTACTATGTCCCGCTTTCGACAAAAGAATCTCGCTTTTTTCACTCAAAAAGTTCCAAAATCCCGACTTGGCAAAAAAAATCTGGCAACGCTGATTGAACACCATGTATTTTATATTTTTATTGTAGAAGCCTGATGAAGATATCATTGATATCGAAACGTTGCTAATTTAGTAATAAACATTTGTGAAATAATTGTCCAAACATCTCATTATAATTTCGAGCATTTAATAATATGGACGTAAGAAAATTAGACATTTTTTAAATCTTCAAAATATTTCCAAAATTTAGAGTAATCAACTGACAGCGGCACCCTTGCAACATCATTTTTTAGCCTCATAGTATGGCTTAAATTCAGAGCGTTCCGACAGCCTTAACCATAACCGTAATAAGCAAAATTCTGTTTATTTATAAAAATAGACAGAATTTTGCTTAGAACGGTTAAAATCGTTAAAAGTGTTTGGCTTTGCTAATGATTTTAAATTTAGCGGCACTTTCGAAACGATTGAATTATGCACGGAGTAAGATATACCTCGTTACATTATGTTTCAGGTGAGAAGCCAGCTGCAATGCAGCATGCGAACACATCAACGGCGTCGAGTGGAAGCCCATTATTCCAGTTAACATTGCTACCGATCGCGATAGCGGTGACTTATCTTCTGATTGCCGTCACGGGTAATCACCGACACCATTCCATCATCGCCAGGAGATGAAACAGGCCGTTTAAACCTACTGACACTAAATCTCTACGAGTACACGGCCCAAGGTTACTAAAAACTAAGGTTGGGCGTCAGCATTGTTGAAGGTGTGAGACGCGAGAGAAGTAGGCTTGTGGAGTCTTTTTCCAAACAGTTGGGATAAACATACTTGAATAACCAAGCCATGAGCATCGGTGACGTAAGCAATCGACTCAACCAATAACAGACATGATGTTTATAACCTCTTACGCCCGACCTTCTAGTATTCTAGTAACCTTGTACACAGCCTACGTCAGCGACATCGCGATATCCTGCTAGTGACTGAATCATATAATATGTAATACCTACTCCTATATTGCTAGCGCCCGGTGAAAGTAAGTGAGACAGCAAATTACTGTTTCTATCTCAGTCGAGAAATCCAATTCGTTGTGCGCAAGCGTCGCGACTCTCGTAGGGGAATTGGCAAATGTGGTGGGGAAAACCATCCATTCTCGGACATGCGTATGAGAGTCGACGTTTTGCGAGAGAGATAAATGCATAAATGTCTGCACCGTAGACGCTTCGTCCGGCTCCAGACTCCTGCTAGCAATATAGGAGTAATACCATAGATACATTAATAATAGGGATGTTAACTATTTTTGGGAAAGTGTTTTAAATCGTGCATAAGTACCTAATATTGCCACAAATATTTATTATTTTTATTTAAATACAACTCAAGCCTTAAAAATCATGTATTTTAAATCCCGTTTCATATTTCGGTCCAAAACGCCAATACTAGTCGCGTGACGTCACCTGTTCATACCAAAGGAGGCTCAAAAGTTTACACGGGAGCTACCATCCTATAGATGCGTATTCTGTGCTCATAAACGTTAGTAAACTGAGGTGATGAAAAGTTGTTTCATAGTCGTTGCTATAGTTACATGTAATTTGACGTTTCCTATAAACAAATAATAATAAATTAATAAATTACACACTAAATATTAACCAAACAATGAAGTTTTTTGACAGCGGCTGAACATATGACGTCATGCGCTCTGATTGGTGTATGTTGGCACGTGACTTGAGAGTGATTTTATTAGATTTTATTTATTAAATATTAATTAAATTCTTTAAAAATAAGGAAAAATATAGTGTTTTTTAGTATTTCTATCATAGAAACTACTACTTTTCGTTAAAATTATGTTTTTATTTGAATACAGTCAACATCCCTATTAGATACCTATCGCTCGGAAATTGTGTCGAATATACCGATTAGCGCGCGAGATTCCAAAATATTTGAAAGTCTATTATATTATTTCATTGGTAATATCAACAGAATTTACAATAATCAATGAAACGTTGCATTAATAGCTATTTTGACTGTTAATTGTTCCGAAAATATCAAAAAATCTGTTCAAAAAGAAACACGACGTAGTGGCGCTGAAGTCTCTGAATAGAATTTCTATCCTATTATATTACGTAACTGACCACTAACGGTGCGAAGTAGTCGCAGCGGTCGCTAGTATAATGGAACTCTAAATATATTTTGGAACCTCGCGCGCTTTTGACGGCGTTTGCCTTTCTCAAAATGACTTCTAATCAGTACATTCCGCACAATGCTCGAGAGATACGCGACAGCGATCCAGTATTATAATATCTATGGTAAAACACAATCATTTAATAATACCTGATGTATATATAGCATATGTACCAACATTTTGTTGTGTACCGAAACAAAATGGCAGACAGTAAAATATTATAATGTTACATTAACATGTTTATGTCTAACATATTACAAGTGATGGAAATAAAAAAATATTGTGAGTGCGAAGCACTCGCAGGATCTTATGTGTAAATATCTTCAACATTGATTAACAAACGCTGTAAGTTAAACACCGCTAGGACACCAATGGACAACGGCGGTATTCCCGCCGTCCACCTATTTAATTACTTAAATCGGTTCAGTGTTTGAAATATGGCTTGGCTGCCATTAGGTTGATGATGTAGCAGTGTTTAACTTACAGTGTTTGGACTCTATTATAGATAATCAATATCTTCAGCTAAAATATTTGGTTGATTCTTGATTTTCATTGCAATTTAATTTGAATCTTGGTACCACTTGGTAGTAGCTATGTGACAGAGTATGGTGCAAATATTACACGGTGTGCTTATAACGCAGATTTCGCTCAAGATTATTACCCAAAACTGACAACTTGAAAACAAAAAATCGTTTTACGAGTGGTTCCACGTCACCCGTCCTTATCGCACTCATTGTATTAAAACTCTATCCCTTGAAAATGCGAACTAACAGTTGTATGAAAATTAAATATTTCAAACATCTAATTTGTATTTTTTCCTATAGAGTTGATTTCTTTGTTGTAGATTTTCACTAGGTTGGCTTAAGTTGGCAACACGTAAAAAATAACAAAATTAGAAACCGAAATTTTCTTGGTATTTTTGAGTTTACAATGTTATTAAATAAAAAGTTAGAAATCACTATGGAAATAAAGAAAAAATTTAATTTTATTAATATTTGTAAAAAATTATTTCAAATCCTAATAATGTCATCTAAAACAATTAGAAATTACTTTATAAACGCTATGACTAACACTTGCAAAGAAATGAAGACACTTGAAAAAAAATTAATAATACATAATTTTAAATAATACAAAAGGAAGAAAAATTCTCCTGGATATTTCAGACGACAGTTGTTTTTTAGTGACTTAAAGTAAAACATACAAGATACACTATCTTACAAAGCTTTTTTCACACTATAGAAAAGTCAAGCGTTATTTATTTGTTAAAAATCCACAATAAAGAAATCGACCATAGATAATTATTATTTATTTTAATAAATAGCCTATTTTTTACCATTATTACAATGCGCCTCACCCTCGTAAGCTCACATAAGAAGTATAACTTCTTCAGTTTTTAATATTGTTCTCAAGTTTATTTTTTTTTTCTGTAATACTAATTAATAATATTTACACACATACCTTAGCGACACTCAATAAACTTCTGTCCTTGTCAGTTTCATGTAATTTAGAAGACAAATTAACTTCCCATTTAGGGGTCGATTCTATTTCCCCTCGATTCTTTACTTTTTTCAAACAGATACGTCGCTAAAGAAGCTAAACTTCAAAAATAAAATTAAGACACATATTGTCACAAAGTATACGTTTGTTATTTAATTGTAAAATTATCGGTTACAAAAACATGTACATATGAAACTTCTCACGTTTTCTAGAAGTTGCAATGCAAGAGAGAAACAATTTTTTATAAAAAAAACCTTTCTAAGAAGCACATCATGCAATATTTCTACCATGGGCCGTACCCGCCACGAAGTAAAATATAGGGAGTTCAAATTCAATATTAAAAAAATGGCTTGGATTTGACGGATGAACTGTCGTGGGTGGATTTGTAGAGTGCGTTGCATCATCAACGTCTTAATAATAATAATTTATTTGTGGTGCCGGTAGAGGATACAAATCGTCATATTGGGTCCATCCAAGACAGTTGCTGATCCATCAAAGACACCGTCATTCATGACTTGACAAAAATTCATCCATTGTATAGAGAGTGTGTGATTATAAAAATTCTTTAAAGTAATTTTTAAATTTCGAAAGCTGATCAATTTTTTTTATATATTGAGGTAACTTATTAAAAACAATAACACCTAGGCTGTCAGGAGATTTCTTGGAGATATTTAATCGGTTAAAGGAAACTCTAAGTTCAGATTTTAATCGATAATTCAATTCATGTATGTCTGCGTTCTTGATGAACCTACTAAGGTTCTTAAAGACAAATTGATAATTCATAGATTAATATGGAAACTAATTAGTATTCCATATTCCTTAAATAAATCTCTGCAATTAGTTTGTTGCGACACACCAGCAATACATCTGACAATCTTCTTTTGGCAGATAAATATACTATTTGCTTGAGAGGAAATACCCCAAAAGCAAATAGTATATTTTGAATGGACTTGAGCGTGACGTTCAACAACTATTGTGGTGTTAATATTTGCCTCAAATTAATAAACATAACTGCAGAGCTTGGAGACAAAGTATTTGCAGTGATTCGTGAAGTTCAGGTACTTCTAGATTAGTAGATTTACCAAGCACTCGTTTTCGTGAAAAGGCCTAAGTCACTTGACCTCCTCTATATCTAAAATTCGTGGTACTCAAAACCATATGTACGTATAAAGTGCTGCCAGGCAATGATAATAATATTTAAAAAACTAGTCCGATCACTGCGGTGGTCTGAAACATGAAATATATAAACAAAAATTTACTGAGTGACTTTTTTCCTAATCAATTGCGAATTAATTATCATAAATGTAATTTGTATGAAAATATTATATTCGTTATAATAAATATTAAATATAGCAATTATTTTGTACAATTATTTCAATCACAAAACCTATAGCAACGACCCGTGAGGTGGGTCGTTTATTGGGACTCTACAAGTGGGACCCTTGAAGTCCGCACGACCAATTTCCTATTATTTCCTATATTGACGAATTAGACCCGAGAAATATTTTTTTACAGTGTTGTTTGTTTAAACAAAAAAAAAACACGACTGGAGCGATTTTGATAAAAAAAATTGAACTAAGTCTATGTCGTTTTTTTATTTGCGAGATTTCGTATAAAATCCATTTTTGCAATCCCACCAAAACTCGGGTCGCAGTGCCAAGCCCTGCCGACATTATAGTGTATTTGCTAATACAGGCATGATGTCTTTATTATGTGAACTTAAGTTTGTTTTTGGACAAAATAAAAAAAATATCTCGTTACTACACCCCTTAAAATAGTATTTTAGTCTTAATTTCATTATTTGGTCTCTGCTTTATCAAATCATCATCTGCACCAAATTATATACAGTAAGTATATCCAGCGCCAGCTTTATTTACTTAGCGACACCCCTATTTTCTTAAAAAAAGACACAAAGAGGTAATTTATACGTGTTAAATATGGACAGAGAAATTCTTAAAATTTGCCATTTTAGGAGCAGGGCACCAGAAACGTAAAAAGGTATTTTATACGTGTTAACATTTGAACAGAGAAATTCTTGAAATTTGTCATTTTAGGAGTAGGGCACCAGAAACACGAAAAGGTATTTTATACGTGTTATATTTAAACAGAGAAATTCTTAAAATTTGTCATTTTACGAATAGGGCACCATAAACGCAAAGAGGTATTTTTACTTGCAACATTTGAAAAATATTTTGTCGTTTACAGACTGATAAATTGTTAAAAATTGAAAATTTAGGAATAGAGCACCAGAGACACGAAGAGGTTATACGTGTTACACTTGAAAAATATTTTCTTTTAGTTAATATGTGTTTATTTTTTCACAATAAAAATTACTAATACAAACATAATTTACAATCATTCTAATACAATAATTAATTATTGTTAAATGAATACTAATATAAGAAATACCTAAATTAATATTCGATTTGAAATGTAGGCAGGAAATTGCAACAATGGAGGTCGCGCTGTCACTTGACATCGATTCAATACGATCGAAGTATCTGTAACAAAAGAAAAAAATATTTTATCAAAAACAAAAATTTTGCTAAAAATTATTACAATAATTTAAAAAAACCGAAATATCAAAAATTTGCTATCCAGCTCCCAGAAGCATTTAAGAGGTATTTCTATTTCAAATAGAACATAGCAAGCCTATAAAATGCAGTTACGTAAGTCTTTATATACGGGGTGTTTTATACCTCTGTGCCGCTGTTGTGAGCATTCTCCGAATTATTTTTAATTTACTATTAGATATGCTTATAAAAAAGATAGATTGTAGATTATAGACGCTCGACAGCAAAGGTCATCAGCATATTAACAAGAGATTCGTTACATTTGATACAAAAACTTAATTGCTGAACGCAAAAACTGCTGCGCTTTGCATTTTACGAAATAAACTCATTTAACTTTTTCCCCAAATCGAGCAAAATAGGATCAAAACCATAAATAAAGTTGTAATACATTCTCTAGAAAAATTCCGTCAATTTCCGAGTGGCTATTTTATCCACTTGAAATTTCTCGTGTGGGTAATTATCCACCATACCCAAATTATTTGGCGGGCCTGGATACATTTCTATACAGTCAGGGTAAAAAAGATAAAAAAACAGATCACAAGCAAGCCTATCTTTCCGCATGGCCCTGCTGGGTTTGAGCCCAGGGCCCCGTGAACCATGGGGTCCCCTAACTCCTGTTACAAAATAACAATTATAGCTAGAATCTTGTTTATTTCTACTGATAACCCAACATTTCTGTTAAAGAGGCACCATTTACATTAACGTGCCATGAGGCACCCATAAGTTAAGACGCGGTCTTAAGATACAAAGGACGGCTAGACACAATTACTTGCGGATCATTTAGCATTATAAAATTAAAATTTATTTGAGAAGAAAACGTAGTAACACAAATTGTTTTGATTCATCTGCAACAGCTATGTCAATTAAAAAAAACTATTAATTCGGACTTGCCAAATTTGCAACGACAAAACTGTTTATAAAATTGCATTAATATGTCTCAGTCACGTAAATATAAGATATATGTCAATACATATTTCGTAACATTTGACTTCTTAAATTATGCTCATGTGAGTTTTGCTTAATTTTTCAAAATCTATTCACTGGCCTTTTTTTAGCAGACACTACGTATAATATATTTCATTTATAAGCATTGTCTTTTTTGACTCCGCTCGCAGTTAACAAAAAAAATTGTATTAGGATAGCAGTTCGAACAGGTTATACATAATATTTAATTATTTACGACACAGTGGCGTGTGCAAAATTATAATATTTTGGTCAAATAAAAAAAGTTTATATTTTGCGTTTTACAACACAACATTTAGGTATTTTGATAAAATATGATGCAGAAGCAATATTCAGACTGCAGATCTAATTAAAAATGAAGAAAGAAAGGTCCACGTGAAACGCACAATATACCCTTAGAATATACATACTTATGGAAGCCTTATTTAAATTATGGCTTTTCTAGTCTTTGAAATTGAAAGTGCACTGTATTACCGCAAGAATAGTAGATTACAGAGGCTACCTCGTTCTATCTGACCAACCAGCGTAATCGCGGGAATGACGTCAGCTGGCAGTCCGTTCATGTTTTTATCAACCTAATGACAACATCAAAAATGTCATTTATATTTAACTAGGATTATGTAAATTTCTTATCTTAAAAATTCAATTTATTGCAAATAATGTCAGGTAAACGAGAAAAATAATAAGTGAAGTAAAGGTGGAAATGCTACGCGTAAAAATAGCTTTTTTATATATGCATTTATAATAATCGTAATAACGTTTGGATGACATTTTTTGTCTGTTGTTTTTCTTTAATACATTTTTGGTTACGCCGCTGGAATAAATAACAGTTATCTAATTACTTCAATTTTTGAAAGAGGAGTGTTCTAATAAAATACAATAAAATAAAACCACTCCCATTGCAATTGTATTAAATCATGCAGTACCCAAATTTTTAAATATTTTTATTATTTCTGAACTCCGTGAAATCACACACGCGTAGATCTAATATGAAAAAAGAGCGCTTCCACGCAGAAAATATAATACAGCGTGACAAAATGGGAGTGGGGGTAAAACATGAGTGAATTTCGCGTGACGTATTTTATGGATGATCCCAAATTGAAAAACACACGATATTTACATAATATTATACATTTTTATAACGCGGAGTACGGACATACAAAAAATGGTGTTTTTACATAGTTTACATAGCTATATAGTCCGTGTGTAAAAGCCCTTTTTACGCACGAGTTTCTCGTTTGTTTCATTTTTATACAAGGCTGTCACTTTTTACGTACATAAGTTTACGTTTTTAAAACGCGCGCGATGTTTTGAAACGAGTTTGAATAACATCGCATGAGTTTTAAAAAGGAGGCACCTTCCCACATTTGATACGTATTCGGTATTATACTATTATGTTCACATAAGTTTGATAACGAAATAAAATGTGTCAGAGAACATTTTAATTTTTTAAATCTAAATATCTCAAAATTGTAAAAAATGCAGATATTATTTCTTGGTTTAGGACTGCAGTATATACAGCATGACATAATCTTTAAAAATTCGTCTGTCAAATATAAACACAAAAGTATCAGGCGAGCAGCATTTCAGAAAAATCAGTTTTTAATTTTATAAATATCAACATGTCAAATTTAAATTTTTGCATAAAACAAGAAAACCTTTTAAAACTTAAAAGCATTCTCTGAACTTTCCGTTTGTATTGTTCTGAAAATTTCGTTGATTTTTAGGGTTCCGTACCTCAAAAGGAAAAAACGAAACCCTTATAGGATCATTCGTGTGTCTGTCCGTCCTACTGTCACAGCCAGTTTGCTCCGAACTACTGGACCGATTGAGTTGAAATTTGGTACACATATATACGTCGCTGACCATAAAACGGACGTGTAACGTAAATAAATGAATTTTGAACATGGGGGTAATTTTTAGGGAAAAAATAGGAAATTAAAAAAAAGTTTTGCAAACTATACCGTGAGACATATCAAATGAAACGGGTTGTAGTAAGGATCTTAAATTTATTTTTTTAAAGTTATTTAAGAAAATAGATGAACAATTGATCATCCCCCTACCCTTATCTCCGAAACTACTGAGACTAAAATTTTGAAAAAAATAGGGAATGTCGGGTCTCACCCATAGTTTACAGGAAAACCTAAACGAAAACCCTAAGTCTTAAAGTACTCACGGAAAACGGAATAGTACGGTAAACTCTTCTCGCGAGTTCGAAAAAAAATCAATATTTTAAACTCAAATACAAAGGTATACAGTGAAAGCTCCCAAATAGAAGGATATCGACGGTTCCAAATATTTTGCCGCCGCTTCACATTTACAACTTTTTGTCTTAAATTTTAAATAAAATAATATAAGCGTCTATAATTTACAATACATTTGACCTGTGTTGTCGAGCGTCTATTACATTACAATATCCTATATTGATCATAAAATTACAAATATAGTATGGAGAAAGATGAAAAAACAAAAATTGTGCTAAAAATTGTTGAAAAATTTCAATAAGCCGAAATATCAAAAATTTGTTATCCAGCTCCCAGAAGTTTTTAAGAGGTATCGGTACTTCTAATAACACAGCATGACTATAATAAAATACAGTTACACAAGTATTTATATACAGGGTGTTTTCCACTACTTAGACAATCGTTCAATGAATTATTTTTAATTTATTATTCGGTATGCTTATAAAAAAGATTGATTGCAGATTGCACACGATCGACAGGTTGAAAGGTCATCAGCGTCTATGCCTCCAGAGGAGCCAGAGATTTTAGCATTAAATAAAAGTTATTCAAAAACGATATTATAAAATTTCTTTATGAGATATATTTGTTACATTCAGGCTCGGCAAATCATGTTCGGCAGGAGTGGCTAGTTGCTCGGGGGGTCCCACGAAAATGTATGAGGAATTTTAATGAAGTATACCTACATTTCAAAAATGGAAAATACAATTGTTAAAATTCCGTTTGTCATATTATTTCTTCATAATATCACAACAATTTGGTATAAAAACTTAATTGCGCAATGCAAAATCTGCGCTGGGCTTTGCATTTTACGAAATGAACTCATTTCACTTTTTTCTACAAATCGAGTAAAATAGGATCATATTCATAAATAATATAAAATTGTAATACATTCTCTCGAAAAATGCCATCAATTTCCGAGTGGCTATTTTTTCCACTCGAAATATCTCGCCATACCTGCCGGGCCTGGATACATTTTTATACAGACAGGGTAAAAAATATAAAAAAAACAAATCACAAGCAGGCTTATCTTTCCGCATGGCCTTGCTGGGTTTGAGCCCAGGGCCCCGTGAGCCATGGGGTCCCCTAACTCCTGTGACAAAATAACAATTATAGCTAGAATCTTGTTGATTTCTACTGATAACCCAAATGGCTGTTAAAGAGGCACCATTTACAGTGCCATGAGCCCCCCATGGGTTAAGACGGTCTTAAGATACAAAGAACGGCTAGACACGATTACTTGCGGATCATTTAGCATTATAAAATTAAAATGTGTTTGAGAAGAAATCGTAGTAACACAAATTGTTTTGATTCATCTGCAACAGCTATGTCAATTAAAAAAAACTATTAATTCGGACTTGCCAAATTTCCAACGACAAAACTGTTTATAAAACTGCATTAATATGTCTCAGTCACGTAAATATAAGATATATGTCAATACATATTTCGTAACATTTGACTTCTTAAATTATGCTCATGTGAGTTTTGCTTAATTTTTCAAAATCTATTCACTGTCCTTTTTTTATCAGACACTACGTATAATATATTTCATTTATAAGCATTGTCTTTTTTGACTCCGCTCGCAGTTAACAAAAAAAATTGTATTAGGATAGCAGTTCGAACAAGTTATACATAATATTTAATTATTTACGACACAGTGGCGTGTGCAAAATTATAATATTTTGGTCAAATAAAAAAAGTTTATATTTTGCGTTTTACAACACAACATTTATTTTGATAAAATATGATGCAGAAGCAATATTCAGACTGCAGATCTAATTAAAAATGAAGAAAGAAAGGTCCACGTGAAACGCACAATATACCCTTAGAATATACATACTTATGGAAGCCTTATTTAAATTATGGCTTTTCTAGTCTTTGAAATTGAAAGTGCACTGTATTACCGCAAGAATAGTAGATTACAGAGGCTACCTCGTTCTATCTGACCAACCAGCGTAATCGCGGGAATGACGTCAGCTGGCAGTCCGTTCATGTTTTTATCAACCTAATGACAACATCAAAAATGTCATTTATATTTAACTAGGATTATGTAAATTTCTTATCTTAAAAATTCAATTTATTGCAAATAATGTCAGGTAAACGAGAAAAATAATAAGTGAAGTAAAGGTGGAAATGCTACGCGTAAAAATAGCTTTTTTATATATGAATTTATAATAATCGTAATAACGTTTGGATGACATTTTTTTTTTTTCTTTAATAAATTTTTGGTTGCGCCGCTGGAATAAACGACAGTTATCTAATTACTTCAATTTTTGAAAGAGGAGTGTTCTAATAAAATACAATAAAATAAAACCATTCCCACTGCAATTGTATTAAATCATGCAGTACCCAAATTTTTAAATATTTTAATTATTTCTGAACTCCGTGGAATCACACACGCGTAGATTCAATATGAAAAAAGAGCGCTTCCACGCAGAAAATATGATACAGCGTGACAAACTGGGAGTGGGGGTAAAACATGAGTGAATTTCGCGTGACGTATTTTATGGATGATCCCAAATTGAAAAACACACGACATTTACACATTATACATTTTTATAACACGGAATACGGACATACAAAAAAATGGTGTTTTTACACAGTTTACATAGCTATAGTCCGTGTGTAAAAGCCCTTTTTACGCACGAGTTTCTCGTTTGTTTCACTTTTTATACAAGGCTGTCACTTTTCACGAACATAAGTTTACGTGTTCTCGTTACAAATTGTAACAAGTGTGAGAAAGTACACGTTTTTTTAAAACGCGCGTGATGTTTTGAAACGAGTTTGAATAACATCGCATTAGTTTTAAAAAGGAGGCACCTTTCCATATTTGATACGTATTCGGTATTATACTATTATGTTCATATAAGTTTGATAACGAAATAAAATGTGTCAGAGAACATTTTAACTTTTTAAATCTAAATATCTCAAAATTGTAAAAAATGCAGATATTATTTCTTGGTTTGGGACTGCAGTATACAGCATGACATAATCTTTAAAAATTCGTCTTTCAAATATAAACACAAAAGTATCAGGCGAGCAGCATTTCAGAAAAATCAGTTTTTAATTTTATAAATATCAACATGTCAAATTTAAATTTGTGCATAAAACAACAAAACTTAGAAGCATTCTCTGTACTTTCCGTTTGTATTGTTGTGAAAATTTCGTTGTTTTTAGGGTTACGTTTTTCAAATCATGAGTCATGCTCACGATATTTCAAGTTGCACTGAATTGAAACTTTTATAACTCATTCAGTAAACTTTCCGCTATCGTCGGAACCGCTATTATTTGACATGGTTTTTAGTTTTCTTTTAAGCAAACCTTTACTCTGAAAAAAGACACGGAACACCCTGCAAAATTCGCATGTTTCTCTATGTATTGGCATAACATTCGTAACTTTCAATATTTTAACTTCTCGGCGGTTTAGACGATAGCCAACAGGTTAAAAATTAATAAGAATTTGGAAAATTGTGTTTTAAACTCCGCAGAGGACTGCAATTGTGGGCACCGTTTAGGACTGCGCCACGAGCGCCTCAAATTTTAAACGTCCTAGGATTAGCAGTTTCTTTGTTTTTAAAATACAATAAATATATTTTTGTACAAAAAGGCTGTACACCTAAATATGATATAGGTATGAAAAAAATTACTCCAAAATATTTTACTAATCCTAAGAAAAAAATTCGTAATTACGATCCAAAAATGGTCGTTAATGCGAAATGCTCTCTTAAGTTAAACAAAAAATTTTCATTTTCATAATTCGTCAACAGATTTCGTACTTTTTTTTTTTTTGAAACTATAGGCGTGATTTGGTTTTACTAAATATCTGGTGTAAAAATAAAATTTCTGGCATGGAATCAACTTGTTGACTGCTGTTGTATAAAAATTTGTTTGATTAATGTTTTTCCCAGGAGTCAAATAATTTACAGCTGCATGTAAACATTTTTGTCTTCATTTCTCTTTGAACATTCATTTTACTTTTACAATTATGACACTGTGTTCGTGGACGTCACCAGCCTTTGAGCCAGAGGGGGGCAGAAGGATGAGAAAAAAACAAAAATTTCAGTTTTTTGAGGGTTAAGATATTAAATATTAACACATTTATTGAATCCTTAAATTTGATTTTAGTTTCAAAGTGATTCTGCTGAACGCTACATTTTATTACTTACTTATTCTGTGACATTAGGCAGGAAAACTTATAACTGAAAAAAATCCCGAACCTCTAGGGAGGGGCAGCTGCCCCTACCTGCCCCCCCTTGGCGAAAATAAGCAGGCAAATATTAATTTCGAAAAGGCAGAACCAATTTAAAAAGTAATTTAAAAAAAACATATTTGACATACCCTGACGCATGGAAGTTGTGCAGCAATGTGACGCAAGAAGTTTCAACAATAGATCGCAGACACTCGATGATCTCGAAGTTGCAAGAAGATTTCAAAGGTCTATCTGTAACAAAGGGATTATTTATTTTGTTATTCAGTTTATTTAACATTGTTACGTTCACGTTTGCAAAGTTTTTAGATTATAGATTGAGAATGCCAGATCCGACATTCATTTTGATTTTTTTTTAAATTTGTTTTCATTTATATAAAACAAGATCATTAGGGGAGAGTCCTACAGTACCGTCACCTTAAGGTTTATCTACAAAAAAATCAAAATTCTCAAGGTTACATGATCAATACCTCCTGATAATATATTTACAAGAACTATTGTGCTATTAATAAAAATAACCAACAACCAAATCGTTTAGAAATAGTCAGCTTTATTATTGCAATTTAAAGACTAGGAAAAATCAGACTAAAAAAAATTGGCCTTCAGTACCGGCCAGTAAGAATGTAACCATTTAGACAATACAATAATCGCAAATGTACTGATCGGATAGCTCCGATATATTTGCACAAGCCTCATGGACCCAAATTTTACAGTTTCCGCACTGTATCCAATCTTCTTCGTGACATTCAGCGCACAAAGGGCAAACTGTCTCTTCTTCATTCGGTCTGTGAGTAGGAGGTAGGTTTTCGTTTGTATTTTTCTTTGTTTTCTTACTGACATCTCTTCCTGACAGTAAACTCTTACCTTTTCTATTACCACCTTTTCCTGAAACCTTAGTTTTCTTGTTATTATCTTCTTCAAGAAAATTTTAAGTAATGCAAACCTTTTAAAACTAATTTAAGGAATGGCCGGTACTGCAGGACAGCGTACTGGCCGGCACTGGAGGAAACGAAAAAAAAAGAGTTTCGATTCCAGATGAAAACAAACATACAAAGGTTGAAATAATATTCGGTTTCTAATAGCCATATAAGCATACTAAATTTGCCAGGAGTTATTTGTTTTAAATTGAATCCTTGAACTTCGAAAATCACTAACAGAATTTTAATTACGTAGCGTACATTCATCGCGCGCAACAGAAATCTTTGCACTGACAGTAAACCGGTCGCGACAGATCGACGCCGCGCGGGGCATATACTTGCACGAGTGTACCGCACTATATAGCGTAAAACTGTCAGTACCATTTATTAAAGAATTAGAGAACTTGCAACTGGCCGGTACTGGATGCTGGCCGGTACTGTAGGACTCTCCCCTATATGTGAGAAATAGAGCCAGATGCGGAATCAAGATTCGATCTAGATTCAGAGTTGCAGAAGATACTCGCAAAAATTTTGGAACACTGTACCTACTGGGACAAACGTAGAGTTCCAATTTTGGACAACTGGGAAAAAATGGGTTAAGTAGTTGATTTTTTTTTTATTTTGTCCAAAAACAACCTTAAGTTCATGTAATAAAACCACAATACCTGTCGGCAGGGTTTTGCACCGCGACCCGAGTTTTTAATTTTGTTTAAAAAAAAGTAAAATCATTTAATAAAATGCTCATTTTGATTTGTGGATTAGCCGCGAATTAACTGCTTAATTCATGTGGCAAAATAGGGGTGTCGCTAGCATACTACGCATTCACATTAGGTTAAGAATTTATAAAATACAGTGTAACCTTCATATAACAAACCTCATATAACGATTTCCTCGACTTAACAAATTTTTCCAAATCCCCTAGAACTGCCCGTAAGAGTTTACGCAAACTATACTTCTACATTACGAATACTTTTTGTCAAAAACCTCTTTATAACGAATTTTCAAACATTGCAGAATATAAATAGAAAGTATAATTTACCTCTATTTCACGATTTTTGTGAACTTCTAACCTTTACATAACGTATTCTACCAATAAATCACACACAGTTCTACAATAACAACAATTACTCATGTCTCGACAAGTTCAGACACGTTAAATTTATCGTAAGACAATCATTGTTGTTTGATGTAAAGTAATGTAAACACTGCTGTTGGTCACTGTTGTTAGTAAATTTAATGTTGCAGTGACTGAGAAACGAAAAAGGTGTTCCTTGACCGTCGCAGAGAAACGAAAAATCATTAAATATGTAGACGAGAATCCTACAAAGGAAAAATCAGACATCGCTAGAGTATGAAATTCCCGCAAGTACATTGGCCACAATTTTAAAGTTTAAAGATAAGTTTTCAGAAGAAAATGAGATTTCTTACCTTGTTAAAACGAATCTTAAACCAACCTTACCTCTATATAACGAATTACTTGATATAACGAATATTTTCTAATTCCCTTCAGATTCATTATATGGAGGATGTACTGTTTTTATTGATCGATGGTAAAACACTATCCTCCTTTTTCTATACTCATTTCTCTGGCTTATTGTCTAGCCTAGTGTTCTCTCTCTCTCTCTAGCAGTGACAGACTGATAGACAGAACAGTTGTTACTGAGTGCGGTGTTTTAAAATCTGTTTTCAAACAAATTGTTTTGAAAGCTCGCATTTTTACTAAAATATATCGATTAATAGCAAGTATATTTCAATAAAAAACAATTCCAATTCAAGGTAAACTATGGTATTCATACTAATTTAATTTTAACCTTTCATAAATTTGTAAACAGTAACGCGTGTACACAACACGTTCTCGTACCAAAATTTGTGCTACTTTATAAATTTTGCAACTTTTACAGCGTTATGGAATGATTTATACTTTATAGCCAAATTAAAACATGGTGTCTCCTTCGATAATTTATTTTAGCAATCTCTAACCTATAAATGTAGAAATAATTCATAAAACATTCTTAAATTTGATGTATTTGTGCCGGCACAGAAATAATTGTTAATTTCACTTTTCGGGCTTAGATTCGATGTTGTTTCTTACAGCAGGCCTTACAATAATGAGTAAAAAATACTTTTCTTGCTGATAACTCCTATATATATTTTAAAAAGGAACTAGAAAGCATAGTTTTGGGCAGTTCCTGATTTAAAAAATGATACTAAAGCCTGATTACTCGAAATAAACAGACCTGAAAGATAGATAAAGAATAGACGTTGCGAGTTGAAAGAAATAGAAATTAAAGTTTGTTGTCACGCCTCTAACACAAACCACTGAACCAATTTGAATTGTACTTGTGTGTTATACGATAGAATAGGCTATATAAATATCATTGGCGTTACAATAGGATGGCAGGACGAGCAAAATACCACGGGTCGTGAGCACAGGGTCACTCTAGCATTTATTATAACAACATTTAGTAAAATTAATTAGTTTGGTATTCAGTTAATTTAAGTTATCTACCAAAGTACATACACAAATTAAACAAAAAATTGTATCAAGATTTGAACGCATTTGTAAGAAAAAAGATATAAAGTTGGTTGAGCTTCTTGACAATGCGAGGCATAATTAATAATAATAATAATGCGTTTAACGTCCGTTTCTCAACTTTATGTCATAACAGACGCCATTCGCACCATTACGATTTTTCATCTACCACTTCCCGTTATTTTCTATATTTTTTACAAGTTCAACTTGTGTAAATAAGGAACCTTCTCGATATTTATCTGGAATTAATTGAGGGAAACCATGGAAAACCTCAATCAAGATGGCCAGTACAGGAATTACCGTTTCTCGGCGAGAGGCAGTAGGAAAAAGTCCCAGCCACATCTGCCCCCGCCGGGATTCGAACCCGCTACCTCCCGAATACGAGTCTAGTGCTGTCACCACTACTCTACCTAGCTCGGTCAAACGGTATAATTACGCCACTGATCATTGGGTTTCTACCAAAATCGCGAACGAAGCCCCAAATATTAGCTAGTAGTTGAAAAAAATGTCACGTTTTAAATTTTTACAGACGACATGATGAAAGACGTGATCGATGTAATGGAACTTCAACGCGAGAAATTAAGACGAGTTCCTCCGGTTGATTATCGACAAACAGAAGGAAGTTTTGCAGCTGCGCATTTTATTTTTGAATGTGGAATAAAATTACAAGCACAACCATTAACGGTTGCGACTGCTACCATTCTTTTACATAAATTTTTCAAAGAAGTTGATACATCAAAATATGATCCCTACGTAAGTTGTTTTATCCTCCTTAAACAATAATTTTTATTACCACCTTAAGAACCTCAATATAATGATTTCCTCGATTTAACGAATTTATCCCCTAGAACTGCCCGTAAGAGTTAATACAAAATATGCTTCTACATTACGAATACTTTTTGTCAAAAACCTCTTTAGAACGAATTTTCAATCATCGCAGAATAGAAAGTATAATTTACCTCTATTTAATTACATAGCGTATCCTAGCAATCAATCACACACAATTCCACAATAATAACAACAATTCATGCCTCGGGCTGGTTCAGACACGTTAAATTTATCGTAGACAGTCCTTGTTGTTTCATGTAAAGTAATGTAAACACTGCTGTTAGTAAATTTAAAGTTACAGCGGTTGAGAAACGAAAAAGGTGTTCCTTAACCGTCGCAGAGAAACGAAAAATTATTAAGTATGTAGACGAGAATCCTACAAAGAAAAAATTAGACATCGCTAGAGTTCGAAATTCCCGCAGGTACATTGGCCACAATTTTAAAGTTCGAAGTTTTCAGAAGAAAATGGGTTTTCTTACCTTGTTAAAACGAATCTTAGACAAACCTAAGCTCTATATAACAAACTACATTATAAAGAATTACTTGGTATAACGAATATTTTCTAATTCCCTTCAGCTTTGTTCTATCGAGGTTATGTATTTTATTTCAGTTCATTGCACCGTCAGCTATATACCTAGCGAGCAAAGTAAATATGATCCCTACGTATGTCCACCCCCCCCCCCCTAAAACAATAAATTATATTAACACTAGCCGCTACCTGCGAAAAAATTACACATCGCTAGAGTTCGAAATTCCCACAAGTACATTGGCCACAGTTTTAAAGTTTAAAGATAAGTTTTCAGAAGAAAATGAGTTTTCTTACCTTGTTAAGGTAGTTGTCGTGGTTAAGACACACCGTCAGAAAATTCTTAGTTTTTGTATATTTATTAAGGACATGATAGTACAATTACCCTGAAAATTTGAAGTCGACCGACCGTATATAATCCGAGATAAATTCAATTAAAAATTGGATAATTAACATTGATTGTATACGATCTCCGTAGTTCTGAACCAGTTTCTTATTTATAAAAAAAGAATTAACTGTCAGAAACTTTCCAAAAACTGACAGTCTTTCAATCCATTTGCTATGAGTTTAAAAAAAAATAAGAAAAATTTTTTGACCTTCTAATTATTTATAAATAACGGTTTAAAGTTCGACAATTTATAGAAAAGTATACATGCATATGAATACTGTATGGGTTACGTTTCCACGGGTACAGTCTTGCGTACAAATTTATGGATCACTTAGCTACAAGCTAGTATATTTTTGTGACGCGTATAATCTATAACTTTTTGACAATATTGTACCACAACTACCTTAAAACGAATCTTAGACCAACCTAAGCTCTATATAACAAACTACATTATAAAGAATTACTTGGTATAACGAATATTTTCTAGTTCCCTTCAGCTTTGTTATATTGAGGTTATGTATTTTATTTCAGTTAATTGCAGCGTCAGCTATATACCTAGCAGGCAAAGTAAAAGATGACCAGTTAAAAATAAGAGACGTTATTAACGTGGCACACAACACTCTGCATCGAGGCAGCAGTCCACTAGAGTTAGGCGATGAATATTGGCACATGCGCGATGCGATAGTGCAAACCGAATTGCTCATTTTGAGAGTATTAAAATTCGAAGTCACCATAGTTCACCCACATAAATATATGCTGCATTACTTACGATCGCTGCAAGGATGGATGGATCCTGAACAGTGGAGGAAGTTGCCGGTTGGACGTTTAGCAGCCGGATTTCTTCAAGATTTTCATCACGACCCAGCTATATTAAACTACAAACCGCAACATATCGCTATAGCATGCATTTCGCTTGCTTTGCAATGCTACGGAGCTACCATGCCACTTGCCGACGATAGTGAAGATGCTTCTTTGTGGTATTCGGTAAGTTTTTTCTCTCCGTAAATTATAATAATAATATTAATGCGTTTAACGTCCGTTTCTCGACTTTATGTCATAACAGACGCCATTCGCACCATTACTATTTTCCATTTACCACACTTTCCGTTATTTTTCTACATTTTTAAAACTTCAACTTATGTAATAGCAATGGGCGAATGAAGGAATTATAAGAAATTAGGATAAGGTAGGCAATTTTTGAACTAGGAGTTTGATAGGTAATCGGCCATGGCCTCAAATAAGGAACCATCTCGATATTTATCTGAAATCAATTGAGGGAAACCATGGAAAACCTCAATCAAGATGGCCGGTACAGGAATTACCGTTTCTCGGCGAGAAGCAGTACGAAAAAGTCCCAGCCACATCTGCCCCCGCCGGGATTCGAACCCGGACCTCCCGAATGCGAGTCTAGTGCTGTCACCACTACTCTACCCAGCTCGGTTCTCTCCGTAAATTATATTAATCAGAACTGGGCAGTGCTGTGAACTTAGTTTGTGATGAGGAAAAGGTTCCTCATTTCACGTATAAGAATATGTTAATTCTGCAATGCTTCAGAACGAGCTATATAATTGTTATAAACATTCATTGCTACAATGCTAAATTAGAAAACTTTTTTTTTTATCCACTGTCACTGTAATTGATGAACTCATTCCGCCGCGAAAGTGGAAAGATTCGGATTTGAACCCCGACGGTGACAGTGGACAAAAAATAAATTTTTCTAATTGAGCATTGTAACAATGAATGTTTATAACAAACTCATTTGACATATTTTGTTTTTTGTGAAGAAGTCATCTAATGTCATTTGCCTTTTTCTGTTTCGTTCAGCAAGCTGTTGTAGATAGCAAGATATTGCATCAATGACACTTCGTCTTGCCTTTGAACTTCTACCAACATTTGAATCATTTTGTATAAACTGATCCATAATTTACGTTATAGTGGCTAAACTTTTTTTTAGAAACCGCGTAATACTGAAACAATGCTAAGCAGAGCAGCATCAAGCAAGGTCTTACTAACTCCATGTAACGTCACTCGATTTAACGTCAAACTCCCTAAAACGTCGAAATTACTCGACTTTGGTTGGTTTGCCTTGTTGTCCATACAATGATACATTCTATGTAGCATCACACCCACTCTAAATAACGACCATAAGTCATTATAAAACAAGTAATTTCGGCAACTTATAAAGCACCTACTATTTGTAGGTACTTTCTAATTTGCCGAAATTGATAAGAACTGCAGCTTTATAGTCTAGTCCGTATTTACCTTGACTGTCAGCAGCGAAATTATTAGAAAAATACTTTTTGTATAACCAGGCTGATTCCACAGTATCCCAAAGATATGAATAAAATATAATTAAAATACTGGCATTACAAAAAACATCAGACAAAGATAACAGATTTTACGCATTATTATAAATAATATTATAATAGTAAAACAATATTTATTTTTCTTTCTCTCCATATAACGACAACTGTCTAAAACGCCAGAAAATGCGCAGTCTCTTTAGCGTCGCTATATAGAGTTTACTGTATATATTTTTTTGTTTTTGTTACAGGCATTTACAAAAGATCTGTTAAAGGAAACTCACTGGGAATTGATTGAGAAAATCATGGAAGCGTACAAAGAGGAACCAGAAAGAACTTAATTTTTATGCGCGTAACGATTTCTGTCATTGGAAATAAAAAACATTCATCAAAACTAACATTTTGATACGAATTATTGAAATACTTCATTCCAATATTGAACAAAAAATATCTTGTAATAACGAAAATCTAGATTTAAATAACAACGATCGACATTACATTTTCAGAATTTGAGAATAGCGATGATCATTTTGAATCTGGATTACACATAAAAATAAAACACAAAAAAGTATAAAGAAACGGTGGTTATTATTCAATGTTCCCAACAAATGCTTCTCCATTCATTATTTTTAGAAATAGTACAGAAATATGAAAAAGACATGAAATCTAAATTTTACATACAAATATGTATTTTATAAAGTGTATTCCTTGCAAAACAAATCTCCACTAGAAACTAAATACAGTAGAACCTGAATTGACAGTTCATTTAATCCGAATTCACCATGTTAAGGGTCGTCCATTAATTACGTGACGCGTCGAATCTGGGCTGGTTTAGGCAAATATCACGTCTTTTTCAAAATTGACAGAAAACTAGGTTAAATTAAGTTACATATGTTTCTCTACTAAAATAATAATCTTTATTAGTACAAAAGCACTAAACGACGAGGTTCAGTCACTGGCTGCTTTTCAACCTAACCTAACTATTTGATGAAAATATCAGAGCACAAACATAAAAAAATACGATCAAATTGAAAACCTCTCCTTTTTTTGATGTCGGTTAAAAAATAATTAAGCAAATTATGTTTTCTTTAAATAAATCCAACGCAATTAAGCACAGATTATTTACACTAAAAATACGCATTTTGACAATTATCTCACCCGAGATTATTTGAAAAATCGCCTCACATAATTAATGGATGCTCCGTTACATCTAATTTTTATTCCCTGGATTAACCGAGGCTTCGCGCATAAACTTCCGGAGTTGCGATTGTTTTTGTATGATTTAATTCAATTTGTCATGAAAATATGTAGTTCTTTTGTAAATCCTTCAAAAATCGTTTCAATTATTTGCGGAAAGGTCAAGTCCACACCAGCTCATATACTTGAGGTTCTACTGTATATTTGAGTAAGTACAACCACATAAATACAACACAGGATCTTAGGCCACTAAATTGTCCTACTGGCCCATTTAGACGAGAAGTTTCCCAATTGTTTGGGCCGACAAATTATAGACGGTTAAACAACATTCACGTCTAAACCGACCTTTATTCATCAATGTTGTTCATGTATTGATTTAAAATTCAGTTTTACAAAGCAATGGACATGGGCACATGACAAGCATAACGCAGATGGCAGCAGATATATTGTTACTTAAGTTATGATTCATTTTCAACTATGGAGGGTAGATTTCATACAGGAGGAACGCTATACAACTATGTTAACACCTATGGAGGTCCAGGAATTTACAGCAAAAATGTTTTCCCTTCCGATAGCATTCAACTACTTCTTTTTCAGTTCTGGATCCTTCGTAAATCCAAAACTTAAATTATTTGAACATTGGTAAACAGCACATCAGCAGTGTCAATCAATGATTTATTATTTGAAATAAACTAATTTTGCATACACTGCTCTGAACTATTCTTGACTGAGGTCGTTATATAGCTGGCGTCCCTAGCGGTAAAGTTTGGCAATGCCCATTTCCGTGAATATGACTTCTTTATTAATTTTACTGTTAGTATTAGAAAATTCTAATAATAAATGACATTTATAAATGAAATCGAAGTTTGAAAATGAAATTACCACATACTGTAATCTGCATCATCTCTATCAAAAGACATAAAAAATCCTAAAAGCGTCGCGTAAACGACAAAATTCCCCACTAATGTAAGAACGCACGAACTCCATGAGATCTGCAAATATAATTGAATTATTAGGAACAGTAAATGAGGTCAGTGATTTGTCTTAAAACATTACATTCTCAAAATAAATGTGACGTTTCTTCTATAATACGACGCTTTCCTAATTTGTTGAGTTATAGAAATTCGTGCAGTAAAAAAACTGGCCAATCAAAAATCGACACCATTCTTACTTTGTCCCCGTCCCTCAATGGATACCCCCCCCCCATCCCCCTTGGCTGTACAAGAGTTGATCAATAAGTTTTGACGACAGATGGCGTTGACTTTACTATCGTGTACTGCAGACTTTTAAACGACCTCGTGCTGAGTTGTAGATAAATTCTTAGGTTAGGTTATTTTTAACAGCCAGTTGTATCATTTGTGTTTTGTATTTTTTGACAAAATGAACAAGGAGTAATATCGATTTGTAATTCGTTTTTTAAAAAACATGCGAAGAAATAAAACTGAAGTTGGATGCTGTCTATGGGGACTCTTCACCATCTATTACCACAGTGAGATACTCGTAAAAAAACGAATTACGGATCGATATTGGTCTTTTTCCATTTTGTCAAAAAATACAAAACACGAATGATACAACTAGCTGTCAAAAATAACCTAACCTATAAATTTACCTACAACTCAGCACGAGGTCGTTTAAAAGTCTGCAGTACACGATGGCAAAGTCAATTTCACTCGTCAACGCCATGTCGTCAAACATGGATACCTATTGATCAATCCTCGTATCTCTATAATTACTAAATTCATGAGCACACTACATAATATTTCCGCAATGATTTTCAAAAAGAAATTTTCATAAATTCGATTCAAAACCTGGCACAAAATAATGATCATTATACTTACAATCAATGAACGCGCCAACACAATTGGTAAACCGAACGAGCTGACGACAAAGCCCATTGTCAAAAATATAGCCGTTTCCAAACACGCATTGCTGCTACCAGAACCATCCATAAAACGTTTTGATATCATCGTCGGTATCGGCGATAATATATAAAATAATATTACAAAAAAGGGCCACCAATTATTACTGGAATAAAAAGACGTAGATTGTCAAAGAGAAGTAAAAATTACATGTTTAATTGTGAAGCAATCAGACAAAACTAGATAAATCCATTTTAAACAGTTTCGAATTACAGGACACGTTCACTAATCCGACAACAATTTTCGCGCATGTCGGATTAGTGGAAATGTCAGATTACCGGATGTAAGCACGGACTAAAACTTTAACTATAAAAAAAGAGTTCTTTTAAGTTTTTTTTTTGTTCCTAAAGTCAGTAACGACTTTATATAATACATAATGCATTATTAAAGGTTTTAACAATAAAACAAATTTTAATTTCGAACTTTTATAACACAAACAACGTGACGTCTTCTCCCTCCAATGTCTATTGTCGGACTACAGAGTGAACGACTTCACGAAACGTCAGAGTATAGCACGAAACGTCAGAATATAGAGAAATATTTGTCAAGTAAACACGTGTGTCGGATTACAGGCGCAATATCGTAAAAGTATCGGATTGTAGAGCGATTTTGCTAGACCTCTACATATGTAAAAATTGTCGGAATACTGGTCGTGTTGGATTAACAAGCAGAGGATTATTCAACATGTCCTATATCTAGTTTTGTACGATAGCTCCACATTTATAGACAATTAAGAAAAACTTACCCAGGAAGAGCACATGCCAGTATAATCATAGTCATACCAATAGAACCCAGGAATGCCAAACCTACCAAACTGAAAAACAAACATTTAAATAATAATATTGCGAATAATTTTTTTCAAATTTATTTTTTCTGTACAAAATTTTGTGTAAGACTTATGCAAATTTTCTTGTTTTTATCTGGTTTTAATTTAGATCAAATAAACTGTAAAAGCTTAGCTAAAAGTAAAATAGGAAGAATGTTACATATTTCTAGTTTATTTTGAAGCAGTAACATCAAAGATTGAATAATTTTTTTTATAGAAATTTGAGATTTTCGAAACGTAATGCATTTTACATGCACCTAACAGCTAGTAAAAATGAGCTATCCGTGTGAAAAGGGGAACATATTGAACAGCTGGTATTCAGTAATTTTAAGTAATCCGAAGCAAAAATTACCAGCTTAATTTAGCATATTATACCGACTTGAAAATTTCACACAGTAAGGCGCGAATTGTTTAATTTGTAGTAGTCAGAAAAAAAGTCCGGCGCGCTGCCTATGAGAGCCGTTTAAAAAGTCCTGGCGAGAATTTTGTATAGAATTTCAATAAAATGAATACTTACGCTGAAATTCATTGAAAGAGTAACGCATAGAACATGAAACAAAACAAAAATATAATTAAATTATGTTAGTAGAAATATTATAATTGGGTTACGAAATCTAATTTTACAATGTTCTAAAACCTGACCAAATTAGTAATCATTTTAAATGTTAATGTTTTTTTGTCTTCTTCGATACAACAAAATCAAATTCCCACTTTCCTAAATCACTTCAAAATACTTTGCTTTAATATTTTTTTAAAATACGATAGCTAATTTAAAAAGCGTGCAATCTTGGACGGATCGCTAGTGTACTCAGCTTCAAGAGATTTACAAAAATAAATTATACTTACTTTTAATTCCTCCCATTGCGTTATTTAATCAAAAATTTGGTATACAAAATCAGTTTTTGCAATTTATTAAACTTTTTGGATAACACAAATCGCTATGTAGACAATTTTGGCAGTTCATAAGACTGACAGCTACCACAGTGTTCTAAACCTAATTATTTTTCCACCAAATGTCCCTAGATTAATTTGGGATTCTTGACCATGAACGAAAAAATTGAAAATTTGACCATTGATTAACCAAATATTCTTTGAAACCAATTTTCGACAAAAATCCCATAAATTTCTGTATATAATAAAATACCTACATCACTTTCTACATTATACTTAGGTTATGTAAAAATGTCACGAAATTAAACCGGCTATGTCTTCAGTTTCTAATGTATGCTTCTGAAAATGTTTAAAACCCTCCCAAAAATTTTGTTTCACCTTAAACATTTCTTCAGTTACAAAGTACAATAAAACCCCGCTTAACGTGGGAGATACCCTCCATTAGTTCTTGCGCTAAACGAGGTCATCTTAATACATAGACCGATGCCTTTTTCGAACTTTGTTAGGTAGATCCACGAAGTATAGGTATTGAAGATTTTTCTGTTCACAAAACCGATTGCACGTGATAGTTCTTTTTTTGGACACTAATAGCGCTGATGATCGGGAATTACTAAAGTTCCTAGATTTGACAGAGTACCGCAAACATCCATTATTTTGAGGAAAACGATTCAATTAAAAGATACAAAAAATTTCGTAACTATGAAAAAATTATAACAAGTCCAAAAATAAATATCGCGGTGACAATCATTTTCAATTCAAAAAACATAATTTCGGACGAGTTTTGCAATCTAAAAACTGAACGGAAAAAATATAGGTTTTAAGGACGTATTGTTCCTACTAAATACATTTCGAACGCGTGTACAAAATCTAGATTTTATTCCACAATTAATGTCAACTAGTATATTATTTCAAACAATCGCTAAAAAAAAATTGACATTTGTATCAGAAATATTATCAAAACATCAAGGTTAGCAGAATACTAGAAGGTTGGGCGTAAGAGGCTATAAACATGATCACGTCTTTGATTGGCTGAGTCGACTGCTTACGTCACCAATGCCCGTGGCTTGGTTTTTCAATTACTGTTATCCCAACTGTTTGGAAAAAGACTCCACAAGTCTACTTCCCCCGCCTTCTCTTGCGTCTCGTCAAATCACACCTTCAACAATGCTAACGTCCAAACTAAGTTGGGCGTAAGAGACTATAAAGATAGTTACATCTGTGATTGGTTGAGTTGATTGCTTACGTCACCGATGCCCATGACTTGGTTTTCAATTATTGTTATTCCAACTGCTTGGAAAAAGACTCCACAAACCTACTTCCCCTGCCCTCTCCCGCGTCTCACCTTCAACAATGCTAACGCCCAACCTTAGTTTCCAGTAACCTTGTCAAAACATATAGCTGTCCCTGTCACCTGGGAAAGCTTGGATAAATTGTTTCGTGAAATTTTCAGGTGCGTAGGACATAAAATAAAGAACTTCTTCAACGATTATGTTCTAGTATTTTGAAATGTATCCCAAACATCCTTAAAAGTAATACAATAAATTATTATTCTAGAGCTCAGAAAGTTACCATTGAATAGGGACCGTCTCACGGTCATTTTTACTGAACAAAATTACAATTTTACCGATTAGGCCGACCGTATTTGGATTGCTTGAGCAGTTAATTGTCGAACTAAATACACAAACCGCTCCAACAGTTACTGTCATCTGCTCAAGTAGTCACTGTCAATTGCTCAAGCAGTCATTGTCAACTACTCGAGCAGTCATTGTCAATTGCTCGAACAGTCACTGTCAACTGCTTGAGCAGTTACTGTCAACTGCCCAAGTAGTTACTGTCAAGTGCTCAAACAGTCATTGTCAACTGCTCAAGTAGTCACTGTCAACTGCTCGAGTAGTTACTGTCAACTGCTTGAGCAGTCACTGTTAGCTACTCAAGCAGTCTCTGTTAACTGTTCAAGTAGTCACTGTCAACTGCTCAAGCAGTTACTTTCAACTGCTTGAGCAGTCACTGTCAACCGTCCCTGTCGCAATATGGATTGTCAGAAAGAAACACTGTTGCTGTTACTTTTGCTCAGGCGCAGTCGATGTAGAAAGGAAACATAATTCTGGATTCATCCAATGTTAGAATTAAGAGAACATGAACAATTTCATGACTCATTCATTAAACTTAGAAGTATTGAAGAGAAATGCTTCAATTATTTTAGAATGTACGATCGGCCTTAGAAAAAAATCGCAAAGCACTGTTATTTGCTCAAGTCAGATCACGTCAGTTCTAGCACAAGTTTTAAGTGCGTTATTATAATTGACGATTTTAAATTACGTTTCAGCGAGCCTATAATTTTTACATACTATATTCTAGGTACAGTATGAACGCTCCATTGATGGCCTCTTTCCAAGTTTCAATCAAAAATTTTATCGATTAATCTTGATTTTCAGATATTCAATAACGTTTTATAACTATACAAAACATATTCGTAAAAAAATATCTCTATAATTGAGGCGGGTGGTATGACGTCATAAAACTCCTATTTCAAACTTCTATTTCACAATTCAGAGTACAGTAAGATCCCGTTTAACGCGGGATATACATTAATTATAGATTTATTTATTGTTAATATTGATTTTTGTTCATAAAACATTTATGAAAATCAAATCAAAGTTCGAGTAAGATGTTATGTTTGTGATGAAGAAGGTTCCTCATTTGACATATTTTGTGACGAAGTCATCTAATGTCGTTTGTCTCTTTCTGTTTCGTTCAGCAAGCTGTTGTTGATAGCAATTAATTGCATCAATGACACTTCGTTTTGCCTTTGAACTTCTATCAACATTTGAATCATTTTGTATTTTTTTTAAGAAGCCGCGTAACACTGAAACAGCGTTAAGCGGAGGAGCGTTAAACGAGGTCTTACTGTATTTAATTTGAGATATAAAAAAATTATGGCTTGTTCCCATGCCCACACGCATGATTAATTGTAAACCTGGACTTTTCCGAGCTCTATTTATTACACAGCCAATTCATAAGAAAATATTAACCACTTTACTATATACACAAATTGTAATTAAATATATATATCAAAAACAAAACAAAAATTAAAAAAAAATATATATAGACCCAATGTCTTCATAAGATTAGGGAAACCGCAGAAACTGATCTAGTGTGGGTCCGTGACGCCCAAGTGGATCTGATGGAAACATTATCATATCGTCAACCCACGTCCACATCAACAAACGTTTTTCTATTGTACTGCGCCATTTTGGATTTTCGTGGAGTAAATCACGATAATTGTCGTTTGATACTACAACTCCTTCAGATTCAGCCGCGCACTGAATTATGAACCTGAAATTTTAAAACAATGTTGTCAACTGAACGATTTAGAAATTCAACTTGACTTAATTTTTGGGACATACTCGAAAAATTTAATACCAATCGAGAAAAAAAAACACTCAATCAATGAATACGCTAGAATGAATAATTGTTTAGAGAGAAAAAGTTTAAGATACTGATTTCTCCATGTGTTATTTCACACAATGCAACTCGAAAATCAATAGAAATATAGTTGCCATATATTTAAAAAAAATTGTACAAGGTAAATTACCGAGGATTTCATTTAAATAAATCCAAAGAACTCTTTTCGGAAGGCAGTTCTAGGAATCATACCGCATGCAAAATTACTGAAATTACGATTAATGGAAAACTTACCTGTCATCATAAGGAACTACCATGTGCCCATTTAGGGTCCGTGATGGAGTGAAAACAACTAAATTTTGTTTAGCTAGTAATTCGAGCAATTCGGGACAACTGCTGTTTTTTTTCTGTCGCCGAAATTGTGGTACAAATGCTTTCACGCGGTGACCTCGTTTTACGAAATAGTCAATACAAATTTTCAATCCTCGACACGAAAAAAACTTTCCTTGGGAGTGACTAAAAATATTACCAATTTAAATTATAGAACATAAATTTTGTTTCTATTTATGTGAATTCGATAATTTATCGCATAAGAAACCAGATATTATTGGTTTAAATTCACAAAAACACAAGGTTGATTTATTATTTTAATTTTAAAATTGTAATTTTTTGACACATCAAAAAACGCTGCCCGCCATGGTGGTTTGAAGTGTGACGTCAGATTTGTAGTAACCGCACCAATAAAAACACGACACAAACACATACGCGCAGGACAAGTCTCGTGTAAACAATATCGAGCCTTATTAGCACTTGTTTATAACCACATAATAAACATGGCGACTCGTATTTTCGCGCCAATTTATATACAGTAAGATCCCGCTTAACGCGGGAGATACATTCCAATAAGTTCCTGCGCTATACCAAACAGCGCTAAACAAGGTCACCTTAAAACGTAAATAGTAGGTATGAGTGAAACAGAACCGAGAATAAGAAAATTTGTTAGTTTCTTCGTTTTGTTTAATTTTGTATTGTTAAATACTTTGTTATCACATTGATTATTTATTGCTAATATCGATTTTTGTTCATAAAACATTTATGAAAATCAAATAAAAGTTCGAGTAAGAAGTTATGCTTGTGATGAGGAAGGTTCCTCATTTGACATATTTTGTTTTTTATGAAGAAGTCATGCCTTTTTCTGTTTCGTTCCGCAAGCTGCTGTCAATACCAAGATATTGCATCAATGATACATTGTCTTGCCTTTACTATCAACATTTGAATCATTTTGTATAAACTGATCCATAATTTACGTTATTGAGGCTAAACTTTTTTTTAGAAACCACGTAATACTGAAACAGCTTTAAGCGGAGCAGCGTTAAACGAGGTCTTACTGAGTTTATTTTTTTTTATCCTAGAAATAATTACATTTACGCAAAATATAAATTACCGTGGACTAATACTACGATTTGAACATATTAAAACGATTTAAAAATATGAGTCCAATAGCCTATTGCTTTCTCTTGGAATGTATATCATTTTTAAACAGGTTTGTGTACCCATTATTGTTATAATTTTGTTCATTATTCCGTAAGCAGTTATGAAGGAATGCAAGGGCATTTCGCGATATGGCAGAGGAACGGTAAGCTGTATTTCAGTGATGTTATTACCGATGATGCAATATGTGGGGTAGAGCGAGAGGAGCGAGCACCCTAGGCGCCAGGTGGCAAGAGACGCCAGAAAACCAAATGCAAAACCTTCTTTAAGAAGCACAAGTATAATAATTAAAGCTATAATAAGCGCCACGGTTCTAGGTTCTGAAGTTAGATGCAAATAGAGGCTGGCGCAGGTACAGTTGGTTGAAAAGCTACAAATTTGCGCTATATTATTATTTTTAATTTTTCTTTAATCTAAAGGCCTAATTCCTTGCACAAAGTCATCCAAAAAATTATTTTTCGTGCTTGTCTATGCAAAACTGTATTAGGCATCTTGATCAATTAACAATCAAAGAAACAAGTTAACAATAGCGTACTGGACTGTACTTTATAGCGGGAAAGCGACAATTAACAAGACAACCAGCGATAACCAATCACCGACGAGCGCACGTTCTGTGCCGGTAACTGGAAGATAGTGGATGTCTTCCTTTCCCACAAAACAACCAGGACGGCTCTAAAATATGCATTTGCGACACTGTTTGTGACTACCTTCAGAACCTTTTAGAACCGTGGCGAGTATTATACTTAATTTAATTTAAATTCAACAAGTGTTAATGTTTACAATAAAAGTTGATTTTTGAAAATTTGGAACTTATAATTTATTTAACACAAAACCGAAGTGCAATTTACGTGAAGTGACAGCGTGGACCAAAGGGCGCTGAAAGACAACCTCGTTCTACCCTGATTAAGGGTTAGGGCCGGCGCTGAATATGTGAAGAATAATATAACACTAAAACGAAATAAATAAAGTAAAAAATATAATATTTACCCCATAGCAACATTACTCCCATCAATTACGATTAAACGAAGCCCTTGTTTTGAAAAAACGGTCGGATGATAGAAATTATTGTTACTATGATTATTAACAGATGTAGAGTTCATATTGCCAACTAATTTCAGATGTTGTTGCTCAAGATTGTTGAGACGTTTTGTAAATGTACTAATATCACTCTCTGTATGTTCTGAAAAATGTGAAATATTATCTTTCAGTTAATTCTCCATGGTTCTTGTTAAGAAATTGTTGAGTTAATTTTTAAAATCAGAGCAAAAATAGACCGTGCTTCTAATCACATTACTTCGCAGTAGGGATGTTGACTGTATTCAAATAAGAACATAATTTCAACGTTAATTGGTAGCTTCTATGATAGAAATACTAAAAAACAGAATATTTTTCCTTATTTTTAAGGAATTTAATTAATATTTAATAAATAAAACGTAATTAAATTACTTTCAAGTCACGTGACAACGAACACAAATCAGAGTGCATGGCGTCACTCAGTCATAAACATTATCAGACGCTGTCATAGAGAAGAACGCTGTTCACGCTGTGAAAAGGCTTCATTGTTTGGTTAATATTTAGAGCGTGTAATTTATTATTATTTATTTATAGGAAACGTCAAATTATATATAACTATAACAACAACTACGAAAAAACCTTTCATCACCTTATCAGTTTACTAGCGATTGTGACTGTATGACGTCACGTGACAAGTACTGGCGTTTTGGAGCGTTTGAAACGAAATTTAAAATACATGATTTTTAAAGCTTGAGTCGTATTTAAATAAAAACAATAATAATTTGTTACTATATTAGGTACCTATGCACGATTTAAAACACTTTTCCAAAAATAGTCAACATCCCTATTGCACTTATCACTTAACAGCATGACCGTTTACACTCTGATTTTACTATCACTTAACACTTGCACTTGTTTCTAAATTTTCACCACAATTATCAATCAGTATATGGAAAACTGATAAACAAAATGCTAATACTGATCCGACTGAACAAAAATTTGAAGGTTTGAACAAAGATAAACACCGATAGCTTATTTTCTTACCTTTTTGATGTGATGAAGAACTGACAGACTTGAAATTATTGAATGAAACAGCAGGTAATAACCTTTTATTATTAAATGTTGAGGTTTGAGGGATTTGAGTTCGAGCTAATTTGGCTCTTGGTCCAAAAGATATCAAACTATTTTTATTTTTTTGTGTATCTGGTATGTCTAACACAACTGTTTCCAATTTTCGTTTATGAGCTACTTTCGTCGGTTCTGGAGAATTCAGACATATAATATCCGAACTCTCATTTAGACCACATTCAGTATCCGATGTTAAATTAATAATAGTATCCGACGTCAAGTTAATAAAATTATCTGATGATGAATTAATGACGTTATCGGTGTCCAAATCATCAATTTCAATGACACCGTTTTCGACTTCGTTAAGAGGTTCATCCGAACAAATTTTTTTCGGAACTGAATTTTTGTCCGTTTGCGATTCGCTATCTTGTGAAACAAAACTATCCTGAGTAATGTCTATTAATATTACACTATCGTTTTGTTCTATACTTTTTGGAACTACATCCAACAAAATAACGCTGTTATCCTTATTATCGGAACTATTCGCTTCAGTATCTTTGTTGATTGGAGTTCGGATACTATTTTCATTTGTTTTAAACGATGCTTTGCAAATGTTTTTTATACATTTTCTACGCAAGGCTGTTGTTAAATTCGTGCCTCCCACTGGTGTAGAAACAATTTTCACTTGATTTTTATGGTCAAACGACGAATTCTTTAACATATTTGGGCTGTTTTTATGTAACCCTGCTTTTCTGTTTCTTTTACTTCTTAGAGAGTGTCCTTCCACTGGCGTGGATACAATTTTCACCTGATTTTGATGGTCAAAGGGCAATTTTTTTAACATGGGCAATCTAATGTTTTTACAGATATCACTTTTTCTTGACTTACGTCTGCTCCTCCGTTTATTGACGTTACTTTTATTTGTGTTAAGACTTTTGTTTAGACTCTTTCGAGCACTTTCCTTATTTTTTTGTTTTGCTCGTTTAGACATCACCTTAAAAGTTGAAAGAAAAAATTAGGAATAACAGAGACTCTGGAATACAAAATTGTTGTAAGATGAGGCTTCAAAGTCCAAATTGTTGTGTATTTGCTGATATGCTCCGTGCAAGAAGTCCTATTATAAAACAATAAACATTGGGACAACACCTTTAAACAAATTACAAACGCTTTTGCGTGATTACTGTACTCCCATAGCCAAACTTCCCAAACAAAAATAAATAACCTCAAAATTAGTCAATAAAAAAACGTTTAATAAAATTAAGAACATTAATAAAATTGCAAAACTTTTCATCAAATTATATATAAAAAAAAAAAAACAAACAATGAAAACAATTTTCCGCGCCAACTTTATCTAGCTGTGCCTCAAGTTACAGTTTTTAATTTTTATTGCCACTAAAAATATGTATATTTTTACAAATGTAATGAATACTTACGAAAAACACGCTTAAATTCTCATAAAAAATAATTTTTCATTAAGTAACCAGAAAGCTGTCACGAAATTTTCTTTAAATGTTACTTCACAAAATTCTGTGCACATCAAGTAACTGTTGGGCCATCGTCACAGAACAGCTGTGGTCTGTTGACAGCTATGTAAAAGTTTGCTCCATGGTATAGTTAAGGCACTATAGATGTGAGTATTCTCATCCGCCATATTGTGTCCTTGCTTGTCACGCGTAGTACGACAACATATGACCAAAGTTAACAGATAAATTATATTTCATAAAAGAAAAATGATTTGAATGTTTGTCAAGATTTTTTAAAGGTCCTGCTGTTGTTTGTACGCGTTTACCCGTACGCAAAAGTGCTTTAAAGTGGGAATATCAATGTGACAACTGTACAGAAGTTGACAGAAAAAATTGCGGTAATTATTTATTTTTCATCACTGTACTATGCAGAATAGAAGAATTATTTGTTAATTGTAATGACTATTGTTTTTTTTACGGGCTATTAAAAAAAATGCGGAAATGTCAGAAAAGAAATCTGCCTTTGGCAACGACACTTCAATTTTATCAGCTGAAATACGAAAACAATCAAAGAAAGCATAGTTACTTCTTACCACAACAGATTTATTCATTGAATGTACATTTCGAGAGCAGAGCTCCCATCTTCAGCAAACACTACACTAAATACGAAACAAATTAAATAAAAAATATTGGATACAAGTTGAATTATTTATTATAAAAAAAAAGATATACATTAAATAAAATAGATTATGGAGAAGCATTTCAATTTTTTTTTTCTTTGCTGACGCCGTTCCATAAACTATTTTGCAAAATTTGCTATTTTCAATGAAGTTTTTCAAACAGTAAGAACGGACGTTAAACAAATGCCGGATAATTCTCCCTTTCACATTGCAACATTCCGGAAAAAATAGATCAATATTGTCCACTAAACATTTTCCCAATTCGAATTTTCCCTGTCTCCGCACTTACAGCCGCTTTTTTTCTTTTTTTTTTGAGAATACAGTTAAACGTATTTTTCTTACAGACATATTTTGAAGAATCACAATTTGAAAATCGTCGACAGGATGGATGGAAGAAATTAAAACGGAAATTCTAATTGGGAAAATGTTTAGTGGACAATATTAATATATTTTTTTCGGAATGTTACAATGTGAAAGGGAGAATTATCCGGCATTTTTTTAACGTCCGTTCTTACTGTTTGAAAAACTTCATTGAAAATAGCAAATTTCGCAAAATAGTTTATAGAACGGCGTCAGCAAAGAAAAAAAAATTGAAATGCTTCTCCATAATGTATTTTATTTAATGTATATCTTTTTTTTTATAATAAATAATTCAACTTGTATCCAATATTTTTTATTTAATTTGTTTCGTATTTCAGCTGATAAAATTGAAGTGTCGTTGCCAAAGGCAGATTTCTTTTCTGACATTTCCGCATTTTTTTATTAGCCCGCAAAAAAAAACAATAGTCATTACAATTAACAAATAATTCTTCTATTCTGCATAGTACAGTGATGAAAAATAAATAATTACCGCAATTTTTTCTGTCAACTTCTGTACAGTTGTCACATTGATATTCCCACTTTAAAGCACTTTTGCGTACGGGTAAACGCGTACAAACAACAGCAGGACCTTTAAAAAATCTTGACAAACATTCAAATCATTTTTCTTTTATGAAATATAATTTATCTGTTAACTTTAGTCATATGTTGTCGTACTACGCGTGACAAGCACGGACACAATATGGCGGATGAGAATACCTATATCTATAGAGCTCTAGTATAGTGGTATAGATCCATGGTTTATGGCACGAAGTACACTCATGCCTCGCTATACGGCCGCTCTTTATACGGCATTTCGCTATAACGACCCTATTCAATTAAGGCACGTTTTCGATTTACGCCCAAATGTTTCGCTATAACGGCAAAAAAAAACTTTTTTTCGATGTCGATATATCTACATGTGCCAGTCTTGCAATTTAGAATAATTGATTCCTTATACGGCTTTTCACTTTGCGGCCAAGTTTCGTGGAACGTATCTAGGCCGTAAAGTGAGGTATGGGTGTATAAGGTCTATGCCCTATGGCGGCTTCTGGTTAGGCCTTTTTGTGACAAAATTACATTGGATTTTACCACAGAGAGTGATTACCAAGTGCTTAGCAAAATAAACATTCTGAGTAATCACTATAACCACTTTTGTTTGTTTTTTATTCAAAGCAACGGGTTCTGTAACAATTCAACCGCGGACATTTCAACCAAACGACAGTTCAACCGAAAGACAGTTCAACCGACGACACTTTAACAGCAGGACAAATCAACCATGTAATCATTAAACTATCCCTTATTCCAATAATCTACACATGCATATTTTCAAATTAAAATAAATAATTCAGAATACGATATGAAGGAAATATCTTTATTATATTATCCCTTTAATACTTAAAGTAGCGAATAAAGAATAATGATTATACTTTGGCACAACATTGCAACAAATTAATTAATTAAAAGATGCACGTTTTGAGAATGCACCCCTTTAAACCCGAGATTATACAATCGTGAATTTTGAGTTTGAAAAATACCCGAAACTATTTTTGTGAACGCAACCGACGCCGATCGATCGTGAGTCTGTTTGAGAGTGCACCAAAATATACTTTATTAACATAAAAACAAGTAAAATAAAATAAAAGAATAGTTACTTCTTACCACAGCAGATTTATTCAGTGAATGTACATTTCGAGAGCTAAGCTCCCATCTTCAGCAAAACACTAAACTGAATAAATCTGTCGTGGTAAGAAGTAACTATTCTTTTATTTTATTTTATTGTTCCAATCACAGTGCTCTTAAGGCTGTCGGAACGCTTCGTATTTTGTTTGTGCTAAGACCCAGCGGTAAGGGGCGAGGTAGGCAAAAGACATATTGTAGGTGTGGCCTTTTTTAGCTGTCTCGCTCAAATCATCCGCACGTTTCAATTTTTGGCTGATGCCAATTACGAGGCTAAAAAATTTTATTGCAAGGGTGCCGCTGTCAACTGATTACTCTAATTTTTGGAAATATTTTGAAGATTTAAAAAACTTTTCCGAAAAAGGAAGAGTCACTTTAGGTTTGTGATGGAACAGTTTTGTGAAATAAGTACGAATAAGGTCATAGTGTGACATTGAAAACGTGTGTTTTTTTAGCACAGTTAATGCCAAATTTTTTCTAGTAAATCGTACAGAAATTACAAAAGTAGTCCATTAGAGACCTAGATTTGCCCTTTATCTTCCTTATAGAGAAATAATTTTTGCAAGAATGTTGACGAATAAGTCTACAATCAGTTGACTTAAATTCAAAGCGTTCCGACAGCCTTAATGTTTTAGACACTTGTTTTTATATAAACAAGTGTCTAAAACAATGTTTTGGACACTAAGAAAACCACGTAACCACATTTTTCTCTCGGGTGTAAAAGGGTATTTCGAATCAATCCATGATAGAGATCAGTGGATGAAACGCAGTTGCAAAAAGGAAGATAGTCATAATATATTGACAGTTCTTATGGATTTGGACGCCGCACGACGTCCGACGTCGGAACATCGTCAATACTCATTTTACCAGGTCAACTTGGAGTTATTTTTATTCACGTAATTTTTATTTATATAAACACACTCGAAAATTATTATTTTACTTTTAAATGTGAATTAAGTGTATACGTGTCGAAATATCAACAAATTTCAACGCGGAAATTAACCTCTCAGGATGTCTAATGTCGATATCGGACCTAGAAAAACTGCAGTCGTGATCGTTATTGTTGTTGGATGTTTTGCAGTGTTATGGCCAAAAGTATTTTATCCCATGCTAATGGGAAGCTTCAATCAGCCAATAAAACCGACCCCAATAGATAAATCAACAGGTAAAAATAATTATGATTCATTGTTATAAATATTAAATCAAGCCTTTACATAATAAAAAAATATATATAGGTCGCGGTTTTTATTAAAAAGATTTTTTCATAATTAATAAAATAATTACGTACAAAAATGACGGATTATTCCACAATAAAATTATTCTAGTGACGTATTCTACTATGGCGCGTCTCTCGGAAAAAACAATTTTAATTAATACAACCGACTCTGCCAAATTGCACCGGATGTGTAATCAGAAAGCGTACTTTTTTAAATATGTGTCAGTACATAAAATTTGTCGGATATCCGACAAAATATCTGACAATCGGATACAATTATTGCAAAAAAAAATGCGCTATAGAATTAATAATTTCTTGCATTATATAAATATTACAAATGTTTTGTTTATCATTTTGAAAAATATCGTCACGTGGTTTGTGTTTTCTCGTTTTATTATTTTATCCATTCTTGAAAAAAACATGTGAACCTCACCCGCATAAGCTTACGGGGTTATGAGCTCGTTTCATTGATGCGTTATCAATTTTGCGTTACCAAGGTTTCTCTTATATTTTACAGATACGTCAAAAATAAAATTGAACTCCTGATTCGCCTATTCTCTGTAATAATATAACAGGAAATCAGATTCGATCAATTTTAAATTTTGTGAAATAAATACGAATAAGGTCGTAGTGTGACATTGAAAACGTGTGTTTTTTGGCGCAAATAATGTCATATTTTCCTAGTAAATCGTCCATATATTACAAAAGTAGTCCATTAGAGACCTAGATTTGTCCCTTATCTTCCTTATAGAGAACGAATTCTTGCAAAATGTTGACGTACCAGTCTTAAATTCATAACGTTCCGACAGTCTTAAGTACCTAACTGTTTTCGGTCTTTTATTTAACCTAGCTGTATATAATATACTAGCCACTACCCGCGGCTCTGCACGTGATTGAGCTGTAACACGGCATCGACAACAGATAATTATTAATGCATCCTCCCTGACCCGAATTATTTTACGATTTATTTTGAGATCATCAAAACTGGTTCAGTAGTTGAGAAGAAGATATCCGCAGAAAAAATGATGATTACAATCGCCCTTCTAACTGGTTTTCAAAAGGAAAAAAAGGAACCCTTATAGGATCATTTCGTTGTCCGTCCGTCTGTCTGTCAAGACCTTTTTTCTTAGGAACGCGTGGAGGTATCAAGTTGAAATTAATATCAAATACTCAGGTCTGCAATCCCTTCGAGCTGTAAAAAAATCAAATATCTAAGTCAACGCCATCAAAAGATACGGCCGTTTATGCCGCATATTTTGTCACTCGTAAGGGAATCAAAAACTATAGGGTACTTCACGTTGACCTAGAATCATGAAATTTGGAAAGAAGCAATGTACAAGTAAAGGGAAAAATCCGAAAACCGTGAATTTGTAGTTACATCACAATTTTTTTTCTATAAACGTCAAAATAGTGCATGCTAGCGACATCGGACGGAATCTCATAAAAGCTATCAGTTCAGGCATTACTGCGCCTTAGTGTGTATGGCCGCTATAATAACAAATAATTAAATTAATAAATATTGTACGATGGTAGGAACCCTTCATGTGCGAGTTCGACTTTCTTTTCACAGTCTCGGCATAATTTAATTTCAATATGTAGGTACATTATAATTTACTAGCCGCTCCCCGCAGCTCCGCCCGCGAGTGTAATGATGCACGGCAACAACAACAGTAGTGGAATCTTCATCAAGACCTAACAGCTACATTTTTAGTCCACAGAAACTGTATTTTAAAAATTAGAGAGTGTTAATCATTGACACCCCTATAGTTCCCCCCTTTTCACACCTTAAGACTATTTTAGTATCTGTACTCAACAAAAGAAACATGTCTGCCAAATTTCAAGTCTGGAGCTCTAATAATTCCAGAAGGTATCGTGATGACATGCCAGAGATATTCAAACTTATTTCACCCCCTTTAAGTTTTTATTACGAAGCAAAAGGTAGCCTATGTCCTTATTTTGAATGCAATCTATCTTCTTGTCAAATTTTATCGAAATTTGTCCAGCGGTTTAGGTGTGAAAGCGTGGTCTGTAGTGGGCCATTGTAGACCATCGCCATTGTGTACAGGGGGTAATGGTCTGTAGTGGCGGACAATTGTAAATCGTGTTGCGCAATCCATTTGTTGTCGGTTTTTTTAACACACTTCAAAGGAATCGTGGCGTGGCGTGGCCTGTGGTGTTCACACAGTCGCCCATTGTTTAGACAGGTACCTACTGTTTTTGTTGCGTGCTATACTATTTAAATTTTTAATCGCCCAAAATGTCAGTATCCTGGAGCAAGGAAGAGACTTTTAGGTTTATAATACTATAATACTTGTAAACAGTATATAAATAAATAGCCGCGGGCGTAATTACTTCCACGTCTATCGCAAGTGCTTCGCCAGGCAGAAATGAGCCATGGGCCATTGTGTGAACACCAAGTGATAGTGGCCTACAGTTGCACATTGCAAAGCATGGCCCACTACAGACCACTGTGTACTGGGGCCTTTAGTTAGGATAGATAGGTACTTACATAATAAGGAAACATTTTTGTTTAGGATGTTGCGATATGATCTGGGAAACAGACGTAAATGCAATTCGAGTTATGGAAAATCTGTGTGGCAACATTTTACATCAACAGAGCGACGAAGATCTACAACTAAAGCTAGGCATCGAATATGGAAAACTCAGCAAAGACATAATTTCAGATTGTCGTAGAGAAATTTTAGCGAAATGCAATGTCGACATCGCAGCAGTTTTAAGCGAAAATATTCGACTTGGAAGATCGTACCGTCAAATTTTAGACGAGTTACGATCAACAAACAGTTCATTGTGTCTCAAATACAATTTTGGCGTAGCACCTTTGACTTTGGGAGTGCCTCATCGAATTGCAATTAATTTAAAACAAACCGACAGTAAGAGAGTAAAATATATTTGTGCTTGCGGTGAACTTTTAATCAAATTTATTAACACATCAGTTAATTGTTTTGACTTTTTGTGAAATGTTTACTAACTAATTAACTTATTAATAACGCGTTTTTGCCTGAGATCTCACGCTCACTAGAAGATACGAGCGCCTTAAACAAACTTCTTCAGAACAAAAGAACACCCATTTTTTTAAAAATATTTCCAAAATTATGAAACTTAGAATAGAATATTGTGCAATTAGTGCGGGAAGTTGGCCATTAGCCACGAAAGCGAAGTTGAGCGCACGAACGAAGTGAGTGCGCTCATTCGCTTAAGGGGGCTATGGACAACTGCCCGCACGAATTGCACATACTATTTTTTATTGCGAATTAATTTTAAAGCTTTTGCAAATTTTTATTACCAGTATATTTTAAGCTTGTTTTATTTAAACTAAACTATCTGTGACATCAACCCCAATTCCGTTAACATTTCGATTGTGTTCCCATGGTTACTTTTTTTGTTTATCTGAATTTCAGTGCGCAAAGTAAAGATATGGGCAAACAGTTATTTTTCAACTGTATCTTAGGTTGCAAAGTTGCTATTTTTCTGCATGAGGAATAAAAAAAATTTTACGAAACTTTCTTGAAAAAATAAATAGAATAATAAACCGTTATAAAAAGTACTATCATTATACAAAAAACAACGTCATAATATATATCTCTTCTGCGCATGCGTCGACTGTCCCCAAAAACAACAGGGTTCTTCATATTTGCATATTAAATATCCTCCCAAAATTTGATTTCGGTTCGCTCATCCGTTTAAGCTATATCGTGTTCACAGACAAACGGATGCATGGAATTTTCCAAAAATATGGTTTTTGGATTCAGGAGACCTGCACACGAAAAAACATTATACAATTTTGAAAAGTGAATTTTGACCTAAATTAGTATTATTAGTGGAGTTGGGATGGTAAAACAACTTCGATTCTTTTTCCAATGACACGGGGAAAGACTTTTAGCTAACCCAGCGGAAAATTAAATTTTATCGTCAGCAAGCTTTGCATTTAATGTTTGTGGCTGGTTCTACACGTCGTAGTTAAATGAAACAGTATTTGGCACAAATGGAAAAGTTATCTCTGAAGGAAGACTGCAAGAGATTTCTGGGAGTTATGCCATACTATATATTTAGTCTTGTAATATTTTTTATTCTGCTTGCAGGCATGAGGCAAGAGAGGCCAGCCCATATGAGACCGGAGATGGTGCATCCTGCGTTGAGAGAAAAAGGACGAGCTATTCCACAGTCTCCTCATCCACACATGGTTTCTCGGGTAGTAGAAGGACGGGTAGGTGATTTTTGAAGTGAAAACTTCCTTAAAGCCAATTCAGACTAGCCGTTCTCGGTTACGATTCACCGGTCCGGTTGGGAGCTCGACCAATCAGGGCGCAGTCGTTCCTGAACGACTGCGCCCTGATTGGTGGAACTCCCAACCGGACCGGTGAATCGTAACCGAGAACGGCTAGTCTGAATTGGCTTTTAGGCGCGTTGGGCAATTTTTATTTCCTCTTGAATTTACGTGATAATGTTATATAGCTGTAGTATGATAGGGTTTTGCTTATAATTCTCTAAATTTAAATCATATCGGTTCGAGACCTGTCTTAAACGAAAGAGGAGGAAATAGAGCTATGCGGATGAAAAAGGGAGCATATTGTACAGTTGGTACTCAATAACCTTAAGCTTATATTATATTCTATATTAATATTTATCATAATTTCTTTTAGAAGACGTCTATATGTTGTTTGCCTTGTGTAATCTCAGGAGTTATTGAACCGATTTGAAAAATTTTTTCACTGTTTAAACGCCTACTTCTTTCCGGGTGACAATGGCTATACTTAACTTAAAGACTTTATGAACACTCAAAGGTGTCTTAAGTTTATTTAAGCAAAATTAAATCTTGTAATTGAATTTTCAGCCTGGCCCAGTTCCTGGAATGCGACCAGTAATGGGCGGTGCAGGTCATGTGGTGCCACCACCGAAAACGTCCACAAGTACTATGGGCATAGTAATGCCCATTTACACAATTGGAATTGTGATTTTCTTTTTGTATACACTGATGAAGGTACGTATTTTTAAACAGTTTTATTTAGCTTGACTCCGTATATCTTTGTTTCAAATCTTGCGACAGCTTTTTTACATAGGTACTTCGAGAGAAAAATAATCTCCAAAATGGCGTATCAAACATTAATTTTGATACAGTATTATTCCTACCGACAAAAAAAACGCCTTTGAGAAATAATACAGTGTAACTTCAATATAATAATAATATAATAATAATAATGCGTTTAACGTCCGTTTCTCGACTTTATGTCATAACAGACGCCATTCGCACCATTACTATTTTTCATTTTACCACTTCCCGTTTTTTCTACATTTCTTAAACTTCAACTTATATAATAGCAATGGGCGAATGAAGGAATTACAGGAAATTAGGATAAGGTAGGTAATTTTTGAACTAGGAGTTTGATAGGTAATCGGCCATGGCCTCAAATAAGGAACCACCTCGATATTTATCTGGAATTAATTGAGGGAAACCATGGAAAACCTCAATCAAGATGGCCGGTACAGGAATTACCGTTTCTCGGCGAAAGGCAGTAGGAAAAAGTCCCAGCCACATCTGCCCCCGCCGGGAATCGAACCCGGACCTCCCGAATGCGAGTCTAGTGCTGTACCACTACTCTACCCAGCTCGGTGTAACTTCAATATAACGAACCTCAATATAACGATTTCCCCGATTTAACAAATTTTTCGAAATCCCCTAGAACTGCCCGTCAGAGTTAATGCAAAATATACCTTTACATTATGAATACTTTTTGTCAAAGCCTTTTTATAACGAATTTTTAATCATTCCAGAATATAAATAGAAAGTATAATTTACCTCTACTTAACGATTTTTTTCAACTTATAACCTTTACATAACGTATCCTACCAATTCCACAATAACAACAACAATTCATGTCTCGACAGGTTCAGACACGTTAAATTTATGGAAAGACAATCATTGTTGTTTTATATAAAGTAATGTAAACACTGCTGTTGGTCACTGTTGTTATTAAATTTAAAGTTGCAGCGGCTGACAAACGAAAAAGGTGTTCTTTAACCAATCAATCACACACAGTTCCACAATCACAACAACAATTCATGTCTCGACAGGTTCAGACACGTTATATTAATCGGAAGACAATCATTGTTGTTTGATGTAAAGTAATGTAAACACTGCTGTTGGTTTCTGTTAGTAAATTTAAAGAGAAACGAAAAATCATTAAGTATGTAGACGAGAATTCTACAAAGAAAAAATTAGATATCGCTAAAGAGTTCGAAATTCCCGCAAGTACATTGGCCACAATTTTAAAGTTTAAAGATAAGTTTTCAGAAGAAAATGGGTTTTCTTACCTTGTTAAAACGAATCTAAGACCGACCTAGCCTTTATTATAACAAACTTCATTATAACGAATTACTTGGTACAACGAATATTTTCTAATTCCCTTCAGCTTTGTTATCGAGGTTGTATACTGTATATAGTGATTGGTTTGTATTCCAGATAATGTTTCGAAAACAGAATAACGCAAGTACGCTTTATCCGCCCCTTCAAACAGACCCCGTGTTTCGAAAACGTGTATTTAATGAACAGTACACAATTCCTTCATCGACCGACAATGGTGAAAGACTTCGGAGCCGTTTGCCTCCAACGGAAGTTTCAAGAAAACTTGGTAAGTTTTCCGGCTTTTACTTGGATCGATTTTGATTTTTTTTTTATTAATGCAGTTGTTTTTATTTTATTTAAATGTTGAAATAATTTTTCGACTTTGTCTGTTACGGGCGGGTAGGCACAACTAATAGCTAGGTTCTGTAACGAAATTAGTTGCTCTATAAGCCTCTATAAAGTATATTACACCACAAGAGCTGAAAGTTGAATTTCTTGCACTGTGCGTCATGATGCCCGAAGCGAAGTCGAGGGCATCATGTGTCGCGCAATGCAGGACTTTCAGCTTTCTGCTTGTGTAGTGTATACTATTTTTCTTCATACCCGCTTGAAAATACGTACTTTCATCAATATATAAAAAGACTAATTACTTTCAAGTGAACCAAGTTGAGGTTATACATAATAACTGCAGTTGGCTACAAATGAATCTCTGTTACTGGCAAACACGTGTTATGTGCTTTCAAACGACAGTCTCACGCAGGGTCGGGCTGAGCCGGAAGGGCCCGGGTGGCTACCCATAAGCCTGAGACTGGATAATGGTAGATGGGATATTTTTTCTATTTCATTTTAATGTATGAACTATCTTGTTTACATTTAGGTCGCAAGAACTAGGACCTAGCCTAAATGGGCCCCCTATCCTACCTACCGCCTGGCTTTCGGCAAGTCCCGCAAACCTATAACCGTTACAGCGTTATCGGCACGGGTTAATTTTAATCATTCGAGCTGAAATTTTCAGAGAATCATTTTTTCAATGTAAAGAACCATTTTAAAGGTTAGCATGTGACAATTTCCAACTTGTTAAAATAAGGGCCAGTCTATTAGACTGGTCCTTATTTGTATAAGCCATTTTTTTTCAAATTTTTTGAGTTGCTACCCCCTGAAACCCGTGCCGAAAACGCAGAGAACTTTGAAAATACGTTACGTAGAAAGCAAATTCCGAAACTACTTAACTTTGTGCTTTGGGTATAAAAAATTAGCTTTTCCAATGGATCTGGACAAATCAATTCTCCTCTTAAACACATCTTAGGACTTCTTTAAGATAGAAATTGCTTGGTGTTAAGTCATAGATAAAGTTACGCACTCGTACTACGGAACGTAATCCTCCGTGTGGGGTCCGCGCAGGCTGGGGCCCAGCTGGCAATCGCCACCTCGACTATATGACCAGTCCGACGCTGGTCTCACGTATCAGTGCGCATGACAAAACTGTTTCGGCCTGCCTATACAGACGATATGCGAGTAATTCCAGCAATGCATAAATGTTAGACTTGCTGCTTTAAAATCAAACCAGAAAGTACGTACTTTCGGCATGGTATGAAGAAAAAGTATTTTCTTTCTTTTACACTTTCGGAAACGGAAATAAGATATAATTACAACAGAATATAGAAGAGCAAGGCATGTACCACATGAATCGTCATGATTTGCTTCATGCACCTTTGTGATCACAAAATGACGACATCCAATGTCGGATTAAGCCTTTTGAAGGTCAAACTTCCAAGCACCAGAAGTCTCTTAATTGCTTAATTGAGAAGGTAGAAAGTTGAATGTTTTTCAAAATCAAAATTGGTTAGGATAGACATTCATACAGTTTACTGGTCCCACAAAAAAGCGATATCACTCGGCTGTTAAAATCTTTTGTTTTGAAAGACTTCTGATTATTTCTGAAGATAACCTCGCGTGACAATTTACGTATACTCAGTGGAAATTTGTAACTTTCAAAAATCGGTTATTTGGATACGAAAATGAAAAATAACATACGTAGAAATATTGTAACAATGACTCAAAAAACCAGTCTTATTTCTGTGAACACTTCATAAATGTGTAATCGGCGGGACCTCTTCAATAACCTGATGTATCTCCGATTTCTGAGAGAAAATCAATAGACAAGTTCAAGAAATATCATCTACTGGTAAATCTCTATTCTAGGAGGCTTTATAGAATGTTTAGAAGATTATATAACAGAGGAGAAACCCCAAATTTGTCAAGCAGTTATTAGAAACGGCTGGCGAATGATGGCGTTCACTCAAGAAATGTGAAGCGACGAAGCCTTCTTTTGACTTTGAAATTACGAACATCGGATATTTCTCTTACTGTAGAATATATAGAAAACTTTTACGCGATGTGGTTTTGATTCATCCAAATGTAAGGAATCAGTCAGACTTAAATCAGATTCACTAAAATTAATAACGAAGATGCCAAGTACGGCTTAAATGCATGCCATTCATATGGACATTTAAAATAAATATCCTAGTGGATTCATTTGGAGCAAAAAAAAAACATTTTGAGCCACACATTATGGCACCTAAAATCCGCCATTTTGATTTTATTTTGACGTCACCATCCTAGGACATTTGGGTTGCCGAGACAAATCAGCGATACATTAATTTTAGAAATCCGTCGAGCCGTTTGGATGATACGGTGTAATAAAGAATATTACATACGCGCAAAAAACATAACCCTTTTTGGCAGTCGGGTAAAAAGAAACAAACCAGGAAATTTAAAGAATGGAAAGTCGGGTGATGGCAGAATTATTGTCTAATAGGAAAGAATGAGATTATCATGAAAATTGACCACATTTACAGGACCGTGCGAAGACCAACTTGTGCAACTCTTCGTACATTAAAATCAAAAAACATTTTTGTTTTTGGAGCTCCTACAGAGACGGCGTCAAGGGCCTAAGCCTCTTTCGCACGGCTTTGCTGATTGCTCTTGCGTAAGATTGATATAAATCAACAAACGATTTTTTGGATGAGAAGGAACGTCGTGTGAAAACCTTGATTCCAAACACAAATGATCCTTTAATATGAATTTCAAAATTCAAATAAATTGGAAGACAATATAATAAAATGCATTATATAGAGATATTTCCAGAAAAACAAAATTGTGAATGTATCCAAAGTTATTGATTTGCTTGGCACTAAAATCAGTATAGGTCTAAAAACCTGCCGTCATACATTTTTCATCTAAATCGGTGCATTTTTGCAGAAGTTATGAAAATTTCAAAGACAGATTTAAATACATACGTTGTACACACACACAATCACTATGCGGAAAATTACTTATTACTGTGTTGATTCTCATCCATGTTAATTTATATTGATAAGTTAATTGGGAACTTGGATATAAATAAATTGATGCTAAATTTTCAAAATTTGCAACGTTTCGTTGGTTTATTTTCAACTTCTTCAGGCAAGCTACAAGAAATACAATTAATTACATTGATAATTGTTTAACAAAAGACATATCTTGTAAAATTAGATATGTCTTCTGTTACACAATTATCAATGTACCTAATTATTTGTATTTCTTGTAGCTTGCCTGAAGAAGTTGAAAATAAACCAACGAAACGTTGCAAATTTTGAAAATTTTGCATCAATTTATTTATATCCAAGTTCCCAATTAACTTATCAATATTACTTATTACGTTTTGAGTGTAGTACAATCAGAATCTGACCTTATCTCGAACACAATTATCTATCACCATATTACTTCCATTTTCTTGCGGAACTTGGAAGTAAGTATTACTAATTTTAACTGTCATTATAGATTGTATTTGTTTTGTTTATGCAAAAGGCTGGAAGGAAAGAGACACAAGTAAGTAAATTACACTTTTAATAATAAGGCGTTATTTCCCCTTAAGCGTCACTTTAGGGGAACTTATGATCGGTTAGAGTTGGGTAACTCAGATCTGAACCGGTTCAAAGAGCCGACTCCGACAGAAGATCCGTGAGAGCCGACTCACTTTTTTTTGAGCCGACGAATCAACGGATCCGCATTACTCAGTGAAACACTTAACACACGGAAGCACATTTTACACTTACGTATCAGTTCTTGCTTTGATGCATCTGTCAGCTCAAATGACTCATGCATCACATGTTTGGCTATGCATTCTTGATTCTATACAAGTCGTGATATGATTGACTGAACTAGGTAACTCAGTGGCAGACTGCAGTAACATATTCAGAACTCGGCTCTTTTTGAACCGGTTCAGTGAGCCGGCTCACATATGGGATCCAGATGCAAAGATGCAGATCACTAAAAAGACCCGTTTTTTCCATCTCTATGATCGGTACTCATTGGTTGCCTTTACAATTCACTGAACAGAAACTTTATTCTATATAAGCAAGGCTCTAAAAGACTAAAAAATATAATATAATAAAAAAAAGATAGGCAAATGCGAGCAGAACTCGCGTCCTTAGGATTCCGTACCGTTATGACACGTAATAATTCCATATAAATTTAAAAATTTATCATTTTCGGGTTCTTTTCTCTACTCGTGCCAAATTACAAGATTCTAGATCAACGAGGATTAACCGTCTCAATGAAAAAACTATGAAAGCACCGAGCATTGCTCTAACGAAAAGATAAAAATTCTGTAAAGGCGTGCGGGACGTAGGTAACGACTAGTAACAAATATTATGATATTTGCTATTCGTTTTCATGGTTACATAATAAAGTTTCACGTGTAAAAATTAATCAAAGCATGCTTGTCAGCTACCTAACTAATTTCTTCTTGATAGATCTTCAGAACTAAAGAACAGTTGATTTTTTTTATTTTAAAAATGTTTCAGCAGCTATCAAGTTTAGAAAAAAAATTCTACAAAATTTTCGTAGAAAATAGAATAATAAACCGATATAAAAAAATATACCATTATAACAGAAAAACAACATTATAGCGCATATCTTTTCTGCGCATGCACCGATTTTCTTCAAAAACAATAGGGCTCTTCATATTTACATGTCACACATCTTACCAAAATGTGATTTCGATCCGCTCAACCGTTTGACGTGTATCGTGTTCACAGACAAACAGACGCACAGACTTTTTCCAAAGACATATTTTTTGGGTTCAGGGGACCTCAAAACGAATAAATATTTTTAAATTTTGAAAAGTGAATTTTGACCTAAATTAGTACCCATAGTGGGTTGGAATTATAATAAATAGTACCTGGAAGACCGAGTTTTGCTCGGGCCAATGGAAGGCTTTATGAAACATAATAGAAAATCGTATTTCATATAGTGCCATCTCACTAAATTTTGAAGTAACGGTTGATTATAATCCGTCGGCAACAATACAAGTACCACAAAAATTTACGAGATGGCGCTGTATGAAAGTTATACAAAAACGTATTTTTTTCGTGTAAAATTGCGTTTTACAGGAAATACAACTGCGTAGGTAAACTTAAAAAGCCAAGCCTTATCTAAATACTTAATTTCATTCAAATCGATAAAGCCGTTTCTGAGATACGCGAAATATATACGATTTAATCGTGTGGCATTGTTTAATTGTTTAAAATGAAAACGAAGCCGGAAGTTGGTGCGGAGTTCAAAGATGGGCATGCCTTGCTTTGCATTGCAGGAAACAGTGAAATCAATCAGCTACGCAGACGCTTACAAGAAACTGAGCAGGCGATGGTTCGTATCATCAGTCAAATGGGCTCAGCGCCATCTCTCGATAGACTAAAAGAGGATGACTTTGACAGTGACAAGACGTGTCAATTAAACACTAATAACATAGGTCAGCGTCATCTAACACGTCCAGTTGTTGCTACGGCCACTAGTTTACCTCGTCTACCGCTTCTTTAGCTTTTCGCACGTGCAATGCGCAAAATCATTCTCGTACGTACAAACAGTTAAGCGCATGCGTCTCTAAACACTTCTGAAAATATCCAGGCGGGATTCCCAATGATGACGAGAAAACTCGCATGAGAGCCTCTATCGGTCGATCGCGGAATTGACACGACACAGACGTCTGTAAAATTTCTTGGCTTTCGGACTTACAAGTCCAGAAGCCAAGAAGTTTTACAGACCGCAAAACTTCTTGGCTTTCGGACTTGTGAGTACGAAAGCCAAGAAGCCGTGGTCCATTGGTATTTCTACCTGACGTTTTATCCACAACTGCGGTGGACATTATCAAAGATGATGTGGTAGAGGGCGAAGAATTCTTCTGGACTGCCGAGATTTGTGGTTAGGTGTCAACACTAAGTGTGTAGACTTTTTCGGCCTGTGTTGTTCCAAAACTTCTTGGCTTCCGGGCTTGTAGGCCGTGATCTATTGGTAGTTCTAGCTGTGAGCAGCCTAGAAGAACACTTCGCCCGCTACTACATCGCCTTTGGTAATGTCTACGGCAGTTGAAGACAACGCCGGTCGTGAAAGCCTACACATGTGGATAAAGTAACGTCTAATCAACATTCTGTTTGTAGTCATGTGTCAAATAGGTTATTGTTTTCGAACATTAGTTGTGTGTTTGTAAAATAATAATCAGTTAATTTTGTTCTAAAACATCTTGGCTTCCGGGCTTGGTATTTCTACCTGCCGTTTTTTACAACTGCAGTAGACATTATCAAAGGCGATGTGGTAGTGGCGAAGTGTCCTTCTAGGCTGCTCACAGTTAGAAATACCTAGTAAACCACGGCCTACAAGCCCGGAAGCCAAGAAGTCTTGAAACAACACAGACCATGCAATTTTTTGTTTGACTTCTAATCACAAACCTCTGCTCTGCTAGCCATTAGTTCCGCGACCGACCTATAGAGGCATTGATGCGAGTCTTCTCGTGGTCAACAGCAATCTGGTTAAAAGCCGCGGAGGTCTGGTCACGTACGAAATCATGGTAATCTACAGCATCCCCATACGAGCAGAAATCTGGCGGAACGTGAAATCGGAAATATGACGAAAATACTGTAGTGGGGGTAACCAATCAAAATCGTTCCGGAATATTCAAATTTTAGGCGTGTTGTCATCTGTAGATCTATGGAGTTAATTCGATACAGTGAACTTTCAACAACTGCTTACGCCTAATTTTTTTGTTGTAATTATACTTATTAGTGTGGGCGTTAGGCTGCATCTCGTATGAAAACTACTGTAGATTCGTTCCAATTGATGATTTAAGTTCAGGGAAACCTAAAGAATGAAATTCTAAATGTGCCGGAAACATGTCTTTTCCGCCAGATTTCGGCTGCATAGAAATGCAACCTAATTGATGACAAATTACAGAAAAAAAATCTTATTAAAATTTGCTTTATTATGATGCGGTAATTGACCTAGAAGTCAATGGAAATTTACTCAGAAATGAATAGTGAGAAAGATTGTCAATTTTTTATCCGTAAATCTAGGAATTCATGAGTTCCAATTAAAAACGCTGAGAGTTTGAAATTCCTCCTGGATTTTTTCAATAGTGAAGCCAGTTACATACGCATCTGCATGTCTTAAGATTAGTGTGTTATTCAAAACATCACATTATTTATCGACGTCTGTCCAAAAATTTACGTGCACCGCGTAGGGACAAATTCGTTTGTGTTTTCATGGAAATATTCATTGTTGGCAAATGCTCATTTTGAATACCACGAATGCAACAATATACAGGGTGTTTACTGATTGAGAATCCTTGGGCGAATTTAAGAAGAAAAGTTAATATCAATATATGTCCTAAACCTCTTAATTTTTGAGCACAGGTTGTTAAAGAAAAAAAATTACAATAAGTCATTATTAAAACAGTTACTAGGTAACTGGTTCGCCTTTTGCCAGTAGTCTACAACGATTAATTTCATGTGAACAGATTGCTATAATACGCGCCACGGTTCTAAAAGGTTCTTAAGTTAGATGCAAATGGAGACTTGCGCAGGTACAGTCAGTTAAAAAACTACAAACTCGCGCTATATTATTTTTAATTTTTCTTTAATCTAAAGGTCTAATTCGTTGCATAGAGTCATCTATCATCTATCTATCTTGTCTATGCAAAACTGTATTAGGTATCTTGATCAATTAACAATCAAAGAAACGACTTAACAATAGCGTCCTGAACTGTACTTTATAACAGGGAAGCGACAAGTGTTACGACAACCAGCGATAACCAATTACCGACGAGCGCACGTTCTGTGTCGGTAACTGGTAGGTGGTGGGAGCCTTCCTTTCCCACAAAACAACCAGGACGGTTATAAAATATGCATTTGCGACGCTGTTTGTGACTAACTTCAGAACCTTTTAGAACCGTGGCGCGTATTATAATCTGCAACGGCTAATTTCATGTTGAATAGATTGGTACACTAGTGTCACTCTTTTGATGGTTTATACTTGACAATTTTTTCAGTATTACTCCCATAATAGTTACAGAAGGAAATACTATGCGTAAAATCGTCACTAGTTCCCTAACTTTAAAAGATTGTTATCCTTCGAGTTTTACTATTCATAGTGTAGGTGAAAAGATTTATATGTGCATCTCCGTCGAACATGCACGCGAGTGATTTTTGAATAACGTACTTAACTTAAGACATGTACGTGGGTCTGTGGCGAGCTATATGCATGTTTTGTGACATGACACTATAGTTTTACAATGACAATTATTAGTGATAATGATAAAGTGATAATTATGTTGTGTTTAAATATATATTTATATACTGAAAAGAGTTTGTAAATCACTGTTTTTATGAATAAAATTGAATGAATCAGTATTTTTTCTTTTTTCTAAAATTTTTTTTTATGTGGTTGTGAATGTTTCAAAATGGCGCACAATTGGACGAAAAGCAAAAAAGCACGCGATTATTATTTTTTCGACAGTTTATAATTTCATGTTATCTATTTATACAGGGAAAAAAGGCACTATGCACCTATTGGCATCGATTACGTAACAAGAAATAGACCCTGGGGGTCTGGTGAGCCTCAATTAATTTAGAACATACATTTTCCGGAAGTTTTTTAAAATAAAACTTCTTTAGGCGCGATATAAAGATCTTTTTCTAACATAAGTAACTTTTTCTCACAGAAGTAACGTTCAGTTTATGCAAAGGAGTATCGACATATTGATAAGTTAGAAATTTTATAAGGTAACTGTTGAAGCTTTTAGTCAATAGATGGCCGCACAGTTGTAAGATTTCTAGCTTACCGACATAAATTGTGCCACGACACCACAGAAGTTTTATTTCAATCGCGCGTAAGATTACACGCTCTGTTATGATTTTTTTAATGTTAAAGTTATTACATCCTGTACTAGCGTTTAAAAAACCGCGCAGACCAGCATAGCACGGACCAGAAAATCGTGTTCGTATTATTTAACAGAGTCAGCAGAAACCAGCACGTAACAATGACCGTCAGAGTAAATCGAGTCAGAATTTCTATGTCTGGCCGTGCTGGACCGAGTTAATCTTGTAATTTGGTGGTGTCCCAATTCTGTAGGTGAGGACGAATGATATACAAGATATTGTAATAATGTTTTTTGATCTCTCGCCATAATTCAAGACATAAATGCGTGAAATGTTGCTTTCTCTTTTCATTAATAGAGTGGACACAAAATCTATTTTTTTTTTGGTTTCTTTTCCTTCCTCTTTTTCACACAACGTCAAAATAAAAAATTCTTCCATCGAACTACACACATCCATGTTGCAAAATTTCTGCCGCACACGGAACCTGCACTAAAAGTTGCTGGTCCGTGCAGCCAGAGTGCACGAAAGCGTGCAGGTTGGAAGTCCGTGCTGTGCTGGTCCGTGCAAGTACAAGGTGTGTAGTTTTTATAAATGTCAGCCTTGTCGGAGACTTTAATAAAAATATTGGTAAAACTCAAAATAGCAATTTCTTCACAATTTCTTGAAAATGTTTAAAAAAAAAATAATTTAAAGAGAAATAAACATGGAAAAAGAACTACTAATTTTATAGGTAGTTACTACCGTTTTCCCATGGAATTAGTCAGAAAAGTACATATACATGCCATGGTAAAAAATGAAATTTAACATTTCTTTACTTAAGGCTATCGAAACGCTCTGAATTTAAGCTAAAAATAGGGCTTCGGCTGATTGTAGACTTGTTCGCCAACATTTTGCAAAAATTCTTTCTCTATAAGGAAGATAAAGGACAAATCTAGGTCTCTAATGGACTACTTTTTTAATTTATCTACGATTTACTAGACAAAAGTTGGCATTAATTGTGCTAAAAAAACGCACGTTTTCAATGTCACACTACGACCTTATTCGTACTTATTTCAAAAAACTGTTTCATAACAAACCTAAAGTGACTCTTCCTTTTGGAAAAGTTTTTTAAATCTTCAAAATATTTCCAAAAATTAGAGTAATCAATTGACAGCGGCACCCTTGCGATAACATTTTTTAGCCTCATAGTTGGCACCAGCCAAAAATTGAAACGTGCGGATGATTTGAGCGAGACACAGCTAAAGAAAGTCACACCCACAATATGTCTTTTGCCTATCTCGCCCCTTACCGCTGGGTCTCATCGCAAATAAAATTCAGAGCGTTCCGACAGCCTTAAGTCCTTTATATACCTAACACCAGATACTTAGTCTTACGAGCTCCGTAAGAGCATTTGATAATAATGTGCAAAATTTAAGAGCAGTCAATGTAGACTTCTCGACGGCAACGTCTAGTTGCCTGTCCTTCAACACGCAATAAATTCTAAAATTATTCAACCGATTTTCATGCGGTTTTCGTGAATTGATAAAGAAAGTATTTGGAAAGTTCTAGCTTATATAAACTGTGCAATGAACCAAATAGAGAGGCAGTCACGCCGGGAAAATGATCCACGTGTAAAAGGCGATCGCTGAGTACTGATCATCTCTTAAGAGTCTAAAATTAATTGCAAATATTGTCCTTCTATTTCTTTTATTTTTTCTTTCTTAGTCAGTGTTACAACTTTTTCGTCTTAAATTTGAAGATATTACCTTTATATACGTGTTAGCCGTGCTAACCCACGAAATCAGATATAAGGAGTTTAAACCCAATGATATAAAAATGGCTTGAATTTAGTGGAGAAACTATAGTTCGTGAGTGGATACGTAGTGTGCTGCGGTGTGCCGAAATTAAGAAAAAAAAATTATAATGAGTCTCACCCTCATAAGCTCACATAGAAAGTTTACCTTCTTTAGTTTTTAATATTAATTCCAAGTTTAATTTTTTTTCAAACTAATTAATAATATTTACACATACTTAGCAACACACTATAAACTTCTTCCCTTGTCAGTTTCATGTAATTTAGGAAACAAACTAACTTCCCCTTTATTTGCCAGTTCTACTTCCCCTCGATTTCTTACTTTTTTCAAATAGATACGTCGCTAAAGAAGTTAAACTTCAAAAATATTTTAAGGGCGGTATTAAGGAGTTTTAGTTTGTCCAACAATAAACTTAAGTTTACATAAAGGCACAATGCCTGTGTGTTGTTCACTATATTGTCGGCTGGGCTTGGCACTGCGACCCGAGTTTTTTTATATTTATAAGCAACCCCATTTTAGCACTGGCTTTATCAATGAATTTTGTAAGTATCTTAATTTTATAACCTCCTCTGTACATATATAAATGTTTTTATTTTTATTATTGTAAATATTTAAATTTGCTTACGATTTTTGTATCTTTATTGAGAAAATCCAGACGAAATTCCATTTCGAAAATCGTTCATTCCACTGGGAATTTTTACCTAAGAATCTAAAATTATAATAACTAAAAATAATTATTATATTACTCAATAGTGACGTCACACGTGATTCAAGTAACAGCAATTTAGACAATTAATATTATTGTGCTTCAACGAATCGTTCAATGTTTCTCAGATTTTAGAGCTATTTTCGTCCTGCAATACAATGAGACTATGTTACAGTAAGACCTCGCTTAACGCTGTTTCAGTATTACGCGGTTTCTAAAAAAAGTTTAGCCACTATAACGTAAATTATGTATCAATCTATAAAAAATGATTCAAATGTTGACACAACTTCAAAGGCAAAACGAAGTGTCATTGATGCAATATCTTGCTAGCGACAACAGCTTGCTGAACGAAACAGAAAGATGCAAACGATATTAGATGACTTCTTCACAAAAAACAAAATATGTCAAATGAGGAACCTTCTTCATCACAAACATAACTTCTTACTCGAACTTTTATTATATTTTCATGAATTTTTACGAACAAAAATCGATATTAGCAATAAATAAACCTATAGTTAATTAATAAAAACGTATTTCACACTAATTGTTAAAAAATTAAACAAAAAAAAAAAAACTAACAAATTTTCTTATTCTTGATTCTGTTTCACTTATGCCTATTAATTATCTACGTATTAAGATGACCTTGTTTAGCGCTGTTTCGTATAGCGCAGGAACTTACTGGAACGTATCTCCCACGTTAAGCGGGATCTTACTGTACCATTTGCCAATCAATTTCCTCGTGAATTTTTAGATTCCGATATATTATATCTGTTTATCTGGATATTTTCAATAATGATTTTTCCCTGCATTCGGCCGTCTGTCCTGTCTGCTGTGTTTTTTTTAGGACAGCCCAAATAGTAATCGTGAATCAAATCTATTAACAATATTTTATGTGTCTGCATTTTTCATTTATTTTAAGATTTGATTTATAAATGTCATTTTTTCAGTTGTTACGGCATTGTCTGACATGCTGAATGAAGTGGACCAGAGAAGAGAATATCTTGCCAAACAACGACAAGAAATCCAAAAATTAGCAGAAGATGATCGTAAGGTATTTGTTTTCAAATTGCATATAAAAATACGGCAGAAATGATACTCTCACTCTCACACACTTTACCGGTATACTTTCGTTCCCTCTCTCGTTCACATACACAAAAGAATAAAGACTAATTTAATAGTACAGTCAAAATCGTTTACGACGACATCGTTTAGAACAACATACCGGTTATATTGACCAAAATCATAGGTCCCGGCTGAATGCTATATGAGCGCCTTATAAAAAACACTGCTTATTACGACATATCTCAGTAAGGCCGTCGGAACGCTCTGAATTTTGTTTGTGCTGAGACCCAGTGGTAAGGGGCGAAGTAGGCAAAAGACATATTGTGGGTGTGACCTTCTTTAGCTCTGTCTCGCTCTAATTAACCGCACGTTTCAATTTTTGGCTGGTGCCCACTACGAGGCTAAAAAATGCTATTGCAAGGGTGCCGCTGTCAATTGATTACTCTAATTTTTGGAAATATTTTGAAGATTTAAAAAACTTTTCCGAAAAATGAAGAGTCACTTTAGGTTTGTGATGGAAGTTTTGTGAAATAAGTACGAATAAGGTCGTAGTGTGACATTGAAAACGTGTGTTTTTTTAGCACAATTAATGCCAACTTTAATTCTAGTAAATCGTACATAAATTACAAAAGTAGTCCATTAAAGACCTAGATTTGTCCTTTATCTTCCTTATAGAGAAAGAATTTTTGCAGAATGTTGACGAATAAGTCTATAATCAGTTGACAGCCGAAGCTCTATTTTTGGCTTAAATTCAGAGCGTTCTGACAGCCTTAAGATACCATATTTAACTAATATCTTCGGAAAATTATATCTGTTAGAACGACCAACTAAAATTCGCACGCACAGAAGTGTTCCAAACAGACTAAAATTACAGACTTTATGAATACAGAAAAATGATAATGATAATGTGAATATTATTCCTATTAATATCTATGGATTTATATGTACCTACCCATTCAATAATACTACATACTTAATAAAAAATTACTTTGAGTCGGCTCTTTGAACCGGTTCAGATCTGAGTTACCCAACTCTATGCTAGGCTTTCTGCCTTGAAATCGAAGCCGAAAGTACGTACTTTCGACCGGACATAAAAAAAAATATATTGATCTTTTTAGGCTTCAAACTTTCACGCTCACCTTGAATCAACAGACAACGAAATTCATGTGTCTCCAGTTAACGGACATTATAAACAAGCCAATGGTCAAATTATAGAGCATACGCAAAACCATGACACAACGTTTGAAAATAAAGTCAACCTGAACGAAAAGTCAAATAACATTGAAAACGAAGAACCTGTTTTTGTAAATAAAGAACAGATTTTCGAAAACAAGAAAAATATACCTGAAAGTGAAACTTTCGAACAAGATGATATTGAAATACAACAAACAGACGATCAAGAAGAAACGGCAACGATAAAAGTATTAAATATGGAAGTTACGGCAAGTTGCGAAGGTGGCCAAAAATGGAGCAGACCAAGTACACCAATTATTCCACCTCTACAGTTGGTAAATATGTCAATATGTATTAATATAGAAAAATAACAAGGTTATAATACCTGCCACGGTTCTAAAAGGTCAGCGTCCTGGTTGTTTTGTGGGAAAGGAAGACTCCCACCACCTCCCAGTTACCGGCACAGAACGTGCGCTCGTCGGTGATTGGTTGTCGTGTCACTTGTCGCTTTCTTGCTATAAAGTACAGTCCAGTACGCTATTGTTAAGTTGTTTCTTTGATCGTTAATTGATCAAGATGCCTAATACAGTTTTGCATAGACAAGCAGGAAAAATATTTTTTTGGATGACTTTATGCAAGGAATTAGACCTTTAGATTAAAGAAAAATTAAAAATGATAATATAGCGCGAGTTTGTAGTTTTTCAACTGACTGTACCTGCGCAAGTCTCCATTAGCATCTAACTTCCGAGCCTTTCAGATCCACGGCACGTACTATACTAGAATATTAGGCGGTTGGGCGTAAGAGGCTATAAACATGGTCACGTTTGTGATTGGCTGAGTCGATTGCTTACGTCACCGATGCCCATGGCTTGGTTTTTCAATTAATTGTTATCCCAACTGTTTAGAAAAAGACTCCATGTGACGTCACAAGCCTACTTCCCCCGCCCCGTCTTACAACTCGCCTACTCGCACCCAACCTTAGTTTCTAATAGCCTTGGAAAAATAGTAACAGGATGCTTGTCTTTAATTTCATTTTCATACGTTTCTTTTTTCTAATTTTTGGATAATTTTAATTTCCCAGTACTTTCAAAGTAATTTTTTTCTGTACAAAAATTTGTGTATGTCTCGTTTTCTACTCATTTTAAATCGCTTATTTACATCAAATAAACTGTAAAAACTTGGTTAAAAGTCATATGGGAAGAATGGCACATATTTCTAGTTTATTTTGTAAGCATTATCTTCGTATAAGTAGTGTTGATCCAATAGAGAATATCACTGTGAAGTAATGGTTTAGTTGACGGGTCAAAAAATAAGCTTTACCAATGTTACGCTAGTGGCCAATGTTTCGAAAAATTTATTTTCATGTTCAGAGCCTTAAGCTGGTGGTAAATTGTTCTAATGTATATATGATTATTACTATGAATTAATACAATTTTAAGCATCATTATGAAACACATTAAAATATTAATTCAGTTTTTACGAACTATTACAATATATTAAAATATTTATATTAGATATAATTAAATTAAAAAAAATATATCTTTTTGAATATTATTATGTGCAAAAATAATTTAATACATAATAATATTCAAAAAGATATATTTTTTTTAATTTAATTATTTATATAAAAATTTTAATATTTTGTGACAGTTTGTAAAAATTGAATTAATATTTTAATGTGTTTCATAATGATGTTTAAAATTGTATTAATTCATAGTAATGATCATGTATACATTAGAACAATTTACCACCAGCTTAAGGCCCTGAAGATAAATTTTTCGAAACGTTGGCCATTAGCGAAACATTGGTAAAGCTTATTTCCTGACCCTCACCAAACCATTACTTCACAGTAAGCACTACTATCAAAGAATTTTCATAGAAATCAGAGATTTCCGAAATGTGAGCACGTGCATTTTAAATGAGAAAAAAGGGGGCAGATTGAACAGCTGGTATTCAGTAACCTTAATGATTTTTACAGAGTTCATCAAATACACCTTCTCCAGCTCAATCAATATTTTTGGAAGGCAGCGTTCCAGCCCAATCGCAAATAGTTTTTGAGAAGTCTGCCGTAAATATGGAAGAACAAACAATGAGCACACAAGAAAATGGCGACGAGGGGGTTATTCTTAGCGGAAAAGTTACGCTAACTGTAATTGCTGCAGGTAAATAGGTATATTACAGCACCAATTTTACAATTTATTTGTTTTTAACACGCTTTTATTAGCTTCACCTGTAAAATTTGAACGTAAAATTCACTCACTTCAAAAAGTCAGATTAAACTGAAACTTTGCACACTTATCAAGGACCGATGACAATGCAATAATTTAATAAGTTTGTCCCATTATCCTGACCAGGATCATCAGGATAATCAAATAATATTAGTAAATATAGTTTCGCACAAGACTAAATTCATAAACAGTATAATAACTATCGTGTGCTATAATTGTTAAGAGACATCCATTCTTGCCATGCTATATTAGAAATTTTTTTTTTCAAACATCTGTCACCGTCGAGACTCAAACCCGGATCTTTCCACTTTCGCGACAGAATGAGTTATCAATTAGTCTACGGTGCACACAATTCAACATTTAATCCTTCATAATAAAGCAAAATACAACACTAAAATTATGAAGGATTAAATATTGAATTATGTGCACCGTAAAGTAATTGATAATTCATTCCGTCGCGAAAGTGGAAAGATTCGGGTTTGAGTCCCGACGGTGACAGATGTATGAAAAATAAATTTTTCTAATATAGCATGGCATAAATGGATGTCTCGTAACAATTATAGCAGACGATAGCTATTATACTGTTTATAAACAAATAATACTAAAAAATAAATAATGGTAAACTAAAAAAAACACGCTTTAATAGCAAAAAGTAAAAAATAAATGTTTGTAGTAAAAAAACGTGGGGTGCTTATTACTATTTTTATACTAACTCTACTTTTACAAATAGCTACCAATGGAATATTTATACCAGTTGATATCAAGCACCCAACGCTTTCTTTCAATAAAAAAACATTTTTTACTTTTTAGTATGGTTCGCTGTTTTTTTAGTTTTCTTAAAGTATTATTTTTTAATAACATATACCTACTGGAAATCGCATTGATACTTTATCAGTTCTCGATTTGTAAACTTAAGAACTATGTTAAAAAAATGACTATACGATTTGGTGGAGAAACTATAATAACAATATACTAGCGGTACCTGTGCGAATAATTCGCACTAAAATGCGTTTCTAATTTCTCACACTCTTCATAACTTTCTTCTTTTTGTTGTATTACATTACGAAGCTCAGTGACAGTTCAAGAAAATATTTTTCTAAAACTGTCATAAAGCGTCGCCATACGAAAAGTATTTATACGTGAATTTTGATTAAAAATTGAACAAAAAAAAATTACCGACCGTCAATCATGTTGACGTTGTTTCAAAGTTAGAACCGTCAGATGGCAGCATTGCTGCATATACTGAATAAATGTATAATTGTTATAATTAATTATTTTGCAAAAACAAAAGCAATAATAGATTTTTTAATTGTTGATACACATAGAACAAGTAATTATCTATAAAATGATACAAAATTTATGTGGAGTAATTGTGAGGTTTTTTCGAAAAAGGGAGGCAAACATCTTACCCTTAGCGTATTAATATATATGATAATGCTACAAAAAAAAACTAATAAATTGTCTTATTCTCGGTTCTGTTTCACTGATGCCTATTATAATTATGCACCTATTAAGATGACTTCGCTTAGCGCTGTTGCGTATAGCGCAGGAACTAAGCTACCGCGTTAAGCGGGATCTTTCTGTATAAGATAACAGAAAAATGTTTAACATGTGAATCAGAAATTCAGTAACAATGATTATTACAGATAACAACGATGACGGTGATAAAGCTCAGGACAAAACAAATGAAATTAATACGAAAACTGAAGATTTAGACCAATCTGTATCAACTACCGTAGTTACTCAAGAAAATACGCCTGCAGGTGAAGAAAATGTAGATAACCAAAATAACGAAGAAGAAAATGAAAACGAAGAAAGCGACGAGGAAGAAAATGGGAATGAGGAAAACGAGGATGAAGAAAATGAAGCTGAAGACAGTGGAAACGAAGAAAAGAGACTTCCAGAAAGTAGAGTTGAAGAACAAAAAGAAAAAGTAAGTAAAGGCTCGTTCTCATTAGTCAAGCTACTCGCTTGAATTCAAATACATAATTTGATTTCAAGATCGTGTTCATCTACACTAATATTATAAAGAGGAAAGATTTGTATTTTTGTGTGTGTGTTTGTAATGAATAAACTCAAAAACTACTGTGCCGATTTAAAAAATTCTTTCACCATTAGAAAGCTACATTCACCCTGAGTAACATAGGCTATATTTATTGCTAGAAAATATTAGGGATCCTTACTAAAACTTTAGTAACGTAACCCAAGGTGTAAAAAAAATGCCATAAAACATCTTTCGTCGCATGCGCTGCGGAAACTATTGATGATAGAACAATAACTACAAAAAACTTCGCGATACTATATGTCCAACTATTATCGTTATGTCACAATAACCACTTTTTACATTTTAATAATCTATATAGATAAAAGACGATGTATATGTAATCTATGGACTCCAAACGGGTAGACCATTTTTGATGAAATTTTCAGACAATCTTTAGATTAGCCCAGCGGGTGATCTTCTGAAGTTTGGTAGCGATCGGACCGACAGAATTTTTTAAATTTCTTTTTAGGAAATAAGATTTTTCTTCCATTTTTGAACATTCACGAATAAAAGCGATTGAATTCGCGCAAATTCAATACACGTTGAGAATTTAATGATAATGATTCTCATCTTTTATATTCTATATATTACATTTACACCCGGGTGAAGCCGGACTGGGCCGCTAGTATTATATACAGGATGTTTATTAATTGAGTGCCGATACTTAAAGGCGTGAATCCTTAGGTGATTTTACGAAGAAAATATATCAACATATGCCCTAAGCCTCTTGATTTTTGAGTTACAGGGTGTTAAAATTTTAAGAAAAATATAACTTTTTTATTATAATTTTCTTATCACTGTCCGATATTTTTATGAAATTTTGTACAAACCTTAGTTTCTAGTAACCTTGAAGGTTTCTGGGTCGTCAACAATTTGTTTTTGGTTGAGTAAATATCTATGTTTTTTCTTTTGTTTGTTGAACGCTTTCAATCCTTGGCCGTAGAATTTACAAATACATTTTCAGGATGAGAAGAAAGAAGAAATTAAACCTTCAGACCACAATGCAAAGCCAGTATATAAAGATTACACGGGTCAAGAATTGGAGAGTGACGAAGAACTTGTTGAAATAGAAGTAGATGAAGATGACGAGGAGGAAGAGGAGGAAGAAGAAGAAGAAGAGGGGGAAGAAGATAACATTTAATTAAATTTACGTTTAAATGACCATAGAATTACTCGAAAAGTATCTTTCTTATGGCGTTAATTCTTTCATTAACCCTGCGAACAACACAATAATAAAAAAATATTAAAGACCTTTAACAATTTTTTGCCTTGTTCGTAATATCAATAAAAATGTAAATAAAAAATTAATTTATTGTTGACATTATATATAATTAACCAGTGATAATCTGATTTGAAAAAAAAAGATTAAAAAGAAGTTTATATTTTATTTTTTTAAGTTAAAAATTGTATACAAAAATTAAGCGGATTATTTTATTAGTATATACTGATTTTATTTCAGTTAAATTTCGATAATTAAATCTCTAGTAGCTTTTTTAAGCTTCGATAAACAAATACAAAAATATAGAAAATTAATTAAATTCGTCATAATTTCCGCAAATTATTATGTATATTTGTGACAAATATTTTCTCCTATTTTCGTTTTTTTAACTTCAGTAGGGCTGAGAAACGAATCATTCAATGTTTCTCAGATTTTAAAGTTTTGATTCAATTTGAGATATACTTTCGTTTCGTATAATAAAAAGCACCCCATTTTTATATAGGAGTCGCAAAACGCCCCTTTGGTGTTTTGCTATAGGACTCCGACAGAAAATATACCCGTAAAATGCATGCACCTATGAATCCATGTTAATTCCTAAGTGGAATCCCACCACGATTTTTAAAGTATCTGTTTGAAAGAAGTAAGAAATCGAGAGGAAGTAGAACTGGCAAATAAAGGGGAAGTTAGTTTGTCTCCTAAATTACATGAAACTGACAAGGACAGAAGTTTATAGTGTGTTGCTACGTATGTGTAAATATTATTAATTAGATTGACATAAAAAAAATTAAACTTGGGAATAATATTAAAAACTAAAGAAGTTAAACTTCTTACGTGAGCTTATGAGGGTGAGGCTCATTGCAATTTTTTTTATAGTGTTATTGCCAAAAAGTATTCAAATTACAGATTGTTTTTGAAGTGAAACTTCTTTAGCGATGAGGTATCTGTTTGAAACTTTTTGTTACGTTAAAGAGGAAATGATTCAACGGCGAGGAAATATAAGAAATATCTTGGTAACGCATCAATGAAACGAGTTCATAATTCTAAATAAGTTTCACTTCTCCCGTGAGCTTATGTGGGTGTGGCTCACAAGTTTTTTTTTTATTAAATTAGGTGTATAAAACTGGTGCATATTAATCCAAATCGTGCCAAATCAATAGATATAATAATCGCGAGTTTTTAAATATTTACATAGAATTGTTTGTTACTAATACTACTTCTATATCACAAAACACAATGTTAGTGTGTTCTATATTAATGAGTCATGACTAGGGTTGCCAGGCGTCCGGATAGAGCACGACATAGTCACGCTTTTTGATTGCCTGTCCGGCCAAAATTAAACGGTGTCCGGCTTTTCCTAGAATTTAATATTGACTGATGGCTTTGTTTAATTGATAGAAAATAAATTATTTGGTCTGATTTGGCGTTTTATTTATTTTTCATTAGAATTTAACAAGATTTATGGTAATAATCAAAAAAGCTTCATTCTACATAACTTTTTTTTGTCGTACCTATTAATACAGAGAAAAAAATCCTCATTAATGTAGAGTGTCCGGCTTTTTTACCCAAATGTCCGGCCAAACTGGCTGGTCTGTTCGGCTTTTAGGTTTGGCGTCCTGGCAACCCTAGTCATGACTCATGATCATTTTGAGGTTATGTCTTTCTGATATAATCAGCATTTTACTCATTTTAAAAGCCGAGTTAATTATCTGCACAGACACATCATATATAGATTATAGAAATACCAGTACATTCACTCGACCCTCAGCCCTTTTGATGATTCTCAGTCAATTTCTAAGATCGTAAAATATGCTCTCGGGAAATTTCGAACTGTTATCGCAAAATTAATTTTATTACTGTTTTTATTAGCTATGATTATACATTAACCTTAATAAAATTTGGCTTGCTGCTTAAAAATTTCAAAAAATATATATTTTTGACCTAAAAATTGAATCAAAAAACGTGATATTTCTTTACAGCACGTAACCAGATTTCGAATTACGAGAAAGCAAACTAACATTTCGAAGTTTTTGTTTAAGAACTTATGTTAAAAAGACTGACAAATATGTATAGCTCAATAATTTTTTTCAAAATTAGCTTGTTCTGAACAAAAATTTGTGTAAAACTTATGCTAATTGTCAGGTTTTTATTTGACTTTAAATCGTTTATTTCGATCAAATAAACTGTAAAAACTTTACTAAAAGTCATACGGGAAGAATGGTACATCTAGTTTACTTTGAAGCATTAACATTCAAGATTGAAATTCAACCAATAGGGCTCCAATTTTTGCACTGAGGGCCTTGGATACGTAGCTACGCCACTGTAGTCTGATACAATGTGATTTCAAATTAGAGATGCTCGACAACTGAGATCATTAGCATCTATTTCCGAGTCTGTGCGGATAAAATAAATTCACCTTATAATTTGCTATTTGTTTAGATTAAATCATTACAGTTATGTATTTTTGAACTTGCTTGTGTAATCTCTTAAATTCATTAGTGGTGTAAATTTCGTACCGATCGAATGTAAACATACCTACATAAAATGTTTGCACAAATTTTCGATTTGTGCAAACATCCGTGAGTTCAGTTGCTGCTTCATGCTTAAGAAATTAAAAACTAAGACCTGAAAATTGTAAATACCCCATGTTTCTCGTTATCTAATACACGTGGCTTTTTGCCCATTATAGGCCACTAGCCACTTTAAGGCTGTCGGAACGCCCTGAATTTAAGCCACACTATACGAGGCTAAAAAATGTTGTTGCCAGGGTGCCTCTGTCAGTTGATTACTCTAAATTTTAGAGATATTTTTAAGATTTAAAAAACTTTTCCGAAAAAGGAAGAGCCACTTTAGGTTTGTGATGGAACAATTTTGTATGAAATAAGTACGAGTAGTGTAACATTGAAATCGTGTGTTTTTTGGCACATTTAATGCCCACTTTTTTCTAGTAAATCGTCCATAAATTACACAAGTATAGTACATTGGAGACCTAGATTTGTCCTTTATCTTCCTTATAGAGAAAGAATTTTTGCAAAATGTTGACGAATACGTTTACAATCAGCTATCAGTCGAAGCCCTATTTTTGGCTTAAATTCAAAGCGGTCCGACAGCCTTAAGCCTGCCGCGGATTAAGGTTATTTAGAGGTAATACCAATTCATACATTCAATTTTTTTATATATCTCACTTCGTGGTTACACTCTTGAATGCACGATTTTGTATTCGCAAAAATGTACGTACGTCTGGGACGGGCTTTAAAAGTTGGACTAAAAATTGCTACCAGTATTATTTTGCGCATTTGATTGCTAACATTTGCATGCAAAGACGTGTTTGCTTCATAAATAAATATGTTATAGGGCAGGGGTGGCCAACTTTTCTGTATATAAGATCTACTTTTTATCTTAAATGTGTGTCGCGATCGACTTGTTGTCATAGGCATAGTTTAAGAAGAAAGAAGGGGTGTGAAATGCATACTATGTTTATACACTGTGTTTCAGTATAAGGTGCATCCCAGCGAGGTATGGGTAGATAAGTAAAATATATGTTTAAAACTATTTTTTATTTTTTAAATCACTTATTAAGTTTTCGAGATAAAGGGTCAAAAAACTCACGTCCAGGGGATTTAAGAGAACATGGATAGTTATTAACAATATTTATTAATTCGGCCAAAATTGGCCTCGCGAACGACCGGTCGATCGCGATCGACTTGTTGGCCACCCCTGTTATAGGGCAATGGTTTTCATTTTAAAAATAACTTAGGATGTAAAATAAATATGTAACCAGCCCCGTATCTACGATTTTTTCGAACCGGGGCAGAAATTTGATAGTGCGCCCCTTCTCTCCAGCGTTTGAGATAAATTGTTTAAAAAAACTCAAAAATATATAATGGGTGGCATTTTTCGTGACCGGGACGGGAGAATAAGAACCCTTTAGTATATTTTTTAAAATAATTTGTTATCAATTTTCAAACATACTCAGTGGCGTAGTTATCAAAGTGCTAGGCGGTGCAGTGCACCGGGGCTCTCAAGCTCAGGGGGGCCCTCGGTCTCCTAAGCGACATTCGAAAATGTTACTTAAATATCCTAATCGAATAAGAAATTTTGAGTTTTGACTCTTTGGCATCTGCAGTCTGGTTCACAAGTTGAAAAACGCGTTAATTTTTACTACTGCGAGTTAAAATACGCGTAATAGCTCTTTAGATTCGTAATCACCTCTAGAAAATGTACAAAAGTTTCAAACCCGCACGTAAACAGTTGAAAAAGTTATTAACAATTAAAGAATCCCAAAAAAGGGAGTCTAATTTTTTGAAAATAACTCGAAAACTATTATTGCTAATGAAATTAAAAAAAGGTTCCTAGAAAGGAGGAAATTTCCGAAAAAAACGTCGACTCCCGGAACTTCATCTCTATTATTAATACTTTTCATTTAGTGTTGAAAATAGGACCCCGCGTGGTCGGCGCTGTGTTGATAAGTCAGTCATTTTAGATAAGGCCCCATTTTCATTTTTGTACCGGGGCCTTTGGTTACATAGCTACGCCACTGAACATACTATATTATAATTTTTGTGCGCCCCCTTAAACTGCCGCCCGGGGCAGGTGCCCTGGATTGCCCCCAGGTCCGGAGCTGTATGTAACATTTGACAAAAAAATATTCTTTTGACATATCTGTAATGTTTTGAAAGTTCAGAAACTTAGAAAGTTATATTTTTTGTAAGCAAACAGAAAATAAAATAAATTATGGTTAAACACAAAAACAATATTGTACAAGTACATACACACATTAAAAATGAGCTTACGATAATTAATTGTATTAATTTGTACTCACCTATTACATAGGCCTTTATGGGATTGCTGGCGTTTGGCGAAAATGCTGTTATTGACAAGTTGGGGTAAGACAACACACGCAGTTTCAAATTTAAACTAATAAGTTAGTTATTGGTTAACACAGTTCACTTGAAAGATTTTATTTTATATCTTTAATCATTTATTTATATAATTATGTGTTGCATAATCATCCACAGCTTTTCCGTTTCACTTTTTAAGTTTTACCCGGAATTACATCAAAATGCAATAAAACTGATTTTTAACTTTCCTATACAAATACACCACACTGCAAATCTTTTTAGTACAATTATATCAGTGAAATACTTTGAAGTTTACAAACCGAAATTTCGTACCACTTACAAACGTCCCTAAAGCGAACTGAACTATCAAGTTTGCCAACAGAACGTATCCACCAGATATAAGCTTGACGTAACAACACTGGAAGGTCAAATTTAAATATTATGTAACCAAAAAATCGAGTTTTTTAGATACTCGTTCTATTTTTAATTACAAAGTCTAGTTTTAAAGTGAATTCGTTTTTAATGAAATAATGTCAATTTGTAGATTTTCTTATTATAAATGGAAACAAAACCGAATATTATTACCAACATTTAGAAAACTGTGCACAATTTCATTATAACGGTTTACATTGATGTATAGTAAAAGCCTTTTTACACACTAGTGTTATTGAATTTTTAAATTAATCGCGTTTTCCACTTATTGGTGCAAAAGAGTGCAATGACTGGAAACACAATCACTAAATGAAGGACTACCTGACTTTTTCTGTCACCTGATAGCGCCACTAGCAAGTGGGTATACGTCATTATTATTCAAATGTCACTACTAGTTGATTAATAGTTACGGAAATAATTAATTTAATCTCTAATAGTTTGATGGTAGTTACGAAAATCATTTATTTACTATTTTGACGCATGCCTTACTTGCCCCACTAGCGCTATCTGACGAATAAGAAAATGGTAACCCGCATTAATGGACATTACAGACGCTCAATAACTAAGTTTTGATAAATGGCGTTTGGATGCTATACTACCTTGCAATTAAAATAGAAATTAACGAGCCATAATTACCTATCCGTTATTATTTTGGGAAACTAAAATAAACCTTAACGACACGAAAGCTCCAAACAAAAGTAGTGATGGAACAAAATAACAGTCACAGTTGATTTTAAACTGTTACCGGAAAATAGCAGTTACCTATAATATACTGTTAAAAATAACAGCTTCGGTAATAAACAAAAAAATAAAAAGAAATGACAAAATAGATATTCTAAACAAGAAATGTATACCCTGATTACCATTAAAATTTTAAACCGATTTAATAATTTGTACTTGTTTCGATGAGAAAAGATCAAAATTACTACCTATTAGTATCCATTGTAGTATCTACATATATATTTCATATGTAATTAATGGTTTTATTTTAACTTCTCTCGTCGAAACAGTAAAATAGATTTATAAAATATCACAAAGTAGTCAGCTACCTTACATAAAACACTTAAATGTGTTGCATTTACGTTTTACATGCTACAGGAAATTTAGTACCGTTATTTCGTCGCTTTGTAATGTTTAATTGTATTAAAAATATTAAGTTAATAAAAACAATCTACTATATTCGCTTATTTTTGTCTAAACTGCACATTTAATATCGATAAATTATTAAAAAATTATACGCGCTCAACATTTGAGGTTATCCGCGGCGAATGTTTTAACTTGACTGAACAGGCTGCGCTGGCCCTGGGGTAGAGCGAGAGGAGCGGTCGCTCTAGGTGGCAAGGGGCGCCAAAAAGCCAAATGCGATAAACTCTCTTAATGCTAAAGAAGCAGAAATATAATAATTAAAACTACTTAATTTAATTTAAATTCAACGAGTGTTGATGTTTGCAATAAAAGTTGAATTTTGAAAATTGGGACTTATTTATTTAACATAAAACTGAAGTACAATTTACGTGAATTGAAAGCGTCGGCTAAAGGGCACTGAAAGACAATCTCGATCTATCCTGATCAAGGGCTAGGGCCGGCGTTACGAACAGGCAAGCGTTTAGGGCAAGATATTTTGAGTTACCTGGGTGACGCAGTTAATTCAAGTTGGAATATAAACTCATTTCATTTCATGAGTCGAGAATGAGGAATTCCAAGGCTTGAAAAGGCTTAGTTAAGCTTTGGTTTCTATTTTAATATGTATTATTGGACTGAGTTTTCTCACAAAAAATTATAGTTCACTAAAAGTATCAATTAGTAGTAGGCTCAGATAACCTTGAATGTCGGCGACTTTAAAAGTATCCCACTTCTGACCAGTCTTCGTCTGCCCTATAAGAATGAAAGCCGTTTTTAGCAATTACTTTCTCAAAAATTAAAAAGACCAAAAAAAAAAACTAATTTAACATGGTTTGAAATCTTGAATTGCCTTCTTTCTAGTGGCATATCGGTCAAGGTATTCACCAGAAAACATGATTTTTTTTAAATTCGTTATATTTTTGAAAAATGACTGACGTCCAGGTCCGCAATTAGCAATTATTTGCCTGAGGGTCAGATCCGGCCCATAGTCAGAAAGGAAAATAGTCTAGTCAGGTGAAAAGGTCAAAAAATAGGATATAACAAACTGGTCTAGGTTAAGGCAGTCGTGCATACATCTGCCAAATACGTACTTAATAATAATTACTGACTGATGTTTGGTGTGTAAATCGACAGATTTTTGCGATCATTCGCATTAAAACTTACCAGTTTAGGATATGAAGTCTTCAAAAATGTCAGCATGTCTTCGTTCAAAAGACAGAATTAGTCACGAAGAGATAGAGGTGGCGAAACCATAGACTTTTTCATGATTTTTGCTTCCACAAAAACGAGTGAACGCGATAATCATTTTCTGGACACTAACAACGCTGATGTCTGAGAATTACTAAAGTCCTTAGATTTGACAGATTACCGCAGTCGTCCACCATTTGGAGGCAAATGATTTAATTAAAAGATATAAAAGTTTTCGTAGCCAAGGAAAAATACTAAGTTCAAAAATAAATATCGCTGACAGATAACTAATGTCCTATTCAAAAAGACGTAAATTATTCAAATTATATGTCACATGGGTACAACGGATTTCGAAACTAGATTTATCTACTAATCTAGGTGCTTTAAGGCGTTGATGAAGTGCGGTTTTACCACGTTTTACAAATCCTCGACGCAGCACACTCTACATACCCACCCACGAACTATAGTTTATCCGTCAGCATAGGAACCCTCATTTACCTCAAGATTACTAAGATGCTATAAACATGGCAATGTCTGTGATTGGTTGGGTTAATTGCTTACGTCACTGACACCCATGGCTTGGTTATTCAAGTAAGTTTATCCCAACTGTTTGGAAAAAGACTCCACAAGCCTATTTCCTGGCCCTCCCTCGCGTCTCGCCTAGTCGCACCTTCAACAATGCTAACGCTCAGCCTTTGGGTGTAGAGGCTATAACACGGTCATGTCTGTGATTGGTTGGGTAGATTGCTTACGTCACTGATACCCATGGGTTGGTTATTCAAGTATTGATTATCCCAACTGTTTGGAAAAAGACTCCACAAGCCCACTTCCTGGCCCTCCCTCGCGTCTCGCCTAGTCGCACCTTCAACAATGCTAAAGGCCAACCTTTAGGTGTAAGAGGCTATAAACATATGGTCATGTCGGTGATTGGTTGAGCCAATTGCTTACGTCACCGATGACCATGGCTTAGTATGTTTATCCCAACTGTTTGGAAAGACTCCAAAGCCTACTTCCCCGCCCTCTCGCGTCTCGCCGAGATACACCTTCAACAATGCTAACACCCAACCTTAGTTTCTAGTAATCTTGTGTTTTCCTCACTTTTCGAACAATGGCGTCCGCAAGGCGATTTATCTTCTTTCTATCGTTCATGTGATAAATACTAGAAAGGACCTTTTAACAATAACGTCAAGCAATATTTTCTTTTTTAATTTAATAATAAACACTTCATTATAATGATACGTAACTTCCAAGACAAATGAATTGGACAATTTAAAAATAATTTTAATAGTACATGCAGCAGCACTCTGCCAGCAGCTCAGATAAACATAATTATAATATGATTCCAGTAGTAAACAGGCAAAAGAAGCAATAATTGTCTACCGATGTTATCCAGTATTGTTCGTTTCTTTTAGAGTAAAGATGTATTATTTAAATTCTCAATATTCTTCATCCTCAGGCGGTGGCGGGACGTCTGCGTCCTCTGGTGGCGCAAATCCTTCTTCAGTTGCGTATAGAACATCAAGAATTTTTTGCACGATTGGATTACTTTCGTTGTCGTTTTCTTGACACATAACTTCAATATCTCGTAATTTACCAAAATAGAAATCTCTCTCTTTCTCTAAACCATCGACTGTCAATTTCATTTCAACGAGCTGAAATCAAAATAAATATTTTATTTAAATAGAAAACGGTACCACGGGTAATTGGAAATGAAAATAAATCAATTAAACACTCATTGATTGCAACGTTTCGTCTTTTCTTTAATTAAGACTTTTTCAAGCTCTCAATATGCTTAAATGATAGTAAAACTATGATATAAGATGCAATTTGGCATTACAAAAAACAATTTGGCATTACAAAAAACAATTCAATTGTTTTTTGTAATGCCAAATTGCATATTATATCATAGTTTTACTATCATTTAAGCATATTGAGAGCTTCAAAAAGTCTTAATTGAAGAAAAGACGAAACGTTGCAATCAATGAGTGTTTAATTCATTTATTTTCATTTCTAGTTACCCGTGATACTGTTTTCTATTATAACATATATCTGGAATTGAACTTTAAAGATGAATTTTATTTAAATGTACAGTAAGACCTCGCTTAACGCTGCTCCGCTTAACACTGTTTCTAAAGGAAAAGTTTAGCTACTATAACGTAAATTATGAATCAGTTTATAGAAAATGATTCAAATGTTGATAGAAGTTCAAAGGCAAGGCGAAGTGTCATTGATGCAATATCTTGCTATCAACAACAACTTGCTAAACGAATCAGAAAAAGGCAGACGACATTAGATGACTTCTTCACAAAAAATAAAATATGTCAAATGAGGAACCTTCCTCATCACAAACATAACTTCTTCATCGAGCTTTTATTTGATTTTCATAAATGTTTTATGAACAAAAATCGATATTTAGCAACAAAGAAATCTATAATTAATGTGATAAAAAAGTATTTAACAATAAATGTTACAAAATTACTAACAAATTTTCTTATTCTCGGTTTTGTTTCACTTATGTCTTCTCCAGCGCCGGCCCTGGAGTAGAGCGAGTGGAGCGGACGCTCTAGGCACCAGGTGGCGAAGGACGCCAAAAAGCCAAAAGCGAAAAACAAGATTTTATTATTTAGTTACTGATTGAAATTAACATCAAATACAAATTTAATTACATAGCAGCAGGAACTTTCTTAATGTTAAAAGAAGCAGAAGTCAAATAATTAAAGCTATTTAATTTAATTTAAATTCAACAAGACTGTTGATGTTTGCAATAAAAGTTGATTTTCGAAAAACCGAAGTACAATTTACTTGAAGTGAAAGCGTCGGCCAAACGGCGCTGAAAGACAATCTCGCTCTACCCTGATTAAGGGCTAGCCGCTAGGACCGGCGTCACACTTCTCTATGTCTAAGATAAAAGTTCTGACCACATTTATGTTTCGAATCTGATTAAGCTTAACAAAAATATTCACCTGTCCTGTAAGTTCTTCAACTTTGCCGCCATCACCGCCTCTATTAGTATTACTCAACGGTTTAAGTTGTGGGCGCGATGGAGGAACTTTAGCAACTAAAACAAAATAAAAGTTATTAAAGCCAACGAATTAATCGATTACCAGTATTCAAATTTTGCGAAACTCACGCAAAAACTAGAACAAATAGGTAGCAAATCATGCAAAATCCTACGATACTGATAACTTTCAAGGGGAAAAAAGCTTCAAAGAACATTCAAAAGTTTTCGTGCAAAAACAAACGCAGTCAAGTTGACAAGACCACTTAATTAATTTTTCCTGTTTGTCTTAAGTATTTTCAACGTTCACACTTTCTTTTAAAAAGCCCTACAAAAATATTGGGTGCCATTATTTTATTTGTTGGTTTTTAAGAATGACTTGAAGATACGTCCAAACAACCTTTAAATTCCCCGTAAATAATTCCTTGAAGGACAGAGTGTTTTTACCGGTTTTGAGTGATGTATTTTATGGATGGCCCCATTACAACTAGATTATTACCCAAAAAATGGGACACAGCGTCACAAAGGGGAGTAGGGGGTCAAAAATTAGTGAATTTCGCGTGTTATATTTTATGGATGCCTTTGAAATAACTTCTACCATTATAGATATATCTTTTTTGTTGCCATAAAAATCTACCTGCGTTATAACTAAAAATAAATAAAATAATAAAACGAAATAAAAATTACTGGCTCTGGTAGCAGATTTCGTTACAGGTTCTACGCGCGGAGCTGGACGATGCATCATATGTCCACCATCTCGGGCTGAATTTGAGCTCCCGGTACCTAGCGTTACGCCCCCACGTGCAGTAGCAGGATCGTAATCAGTACATCCTTGGTAGTTTGCGTCGAAGAATTTTTTGAACCATTGTAAAAATTCGAAGTTATCTTGAAATCTTCCTTTTACTAGTTTGTCAATTGGTACGATCTATAGAACCAAAGAAAAAACAAAAATAAAATAACAATAAAAATTAAAAAAAAAAAAAATATATATTGCCCGGTACTACCTGACTAGCGCGAATAAAATGGAGTTACATGGTAGAGGGGAGGGGTCAAAAAAAGAACGAAAAACGCGTGTGGCTTATGGATTGCCAGTTCTATTGACCTAGTTTTCAAGATTCATTTATTGACAGAACATATTAAACGAGTTTTATGTACATTTGCAACATAGCACACACACTATTGGATCGGTCGGATGGCGAGACCTAAGGATCGGATTAAATTTACATAGTTATGTGTGCGGGCAATAAATTTCGAAAGACTTAACTGATCTTAACGAAATTTTGTATACACATTGGAATCCATTATCACACGAGTGTATTTAAAATGGACGCAAAAGTTTATTGACGTTAGTTACCAAATAGGTAACTACTTCCCCAATTGCACTACCTTACCATTATTTTTACCACTTAAGGTAGTTGTCGTGGTACAATATTGTCAAAAAGTTATAGATTATACGCGCCACAAAAGTATACTAGCTTGTAGCTAAGTGATCCATAATTTGTACGCAAGACCCATGGAAACGTAACCCATACAGTATTCATATGCATGTATACTTTTCTATAAATTGTTGAACTTTAAACCGTCATTTATAAATATTTAGACGGTCAAAAAATTTTTCTTATTTTTTTTTTAAACTCATAACAAATGCATTGAAAGACTGTCAGTTTTTGGAAAGTTTCTGACAGTTAGTTCTTTTTTTATAAATAAGAAACTGGTTCAGAACTACAGAGATCGTATACAATCAATGTTAATTATCCAATTTTTAATTGAACTTATCTCGGATTATATACGGTCGATCGACTTCAAATTTTCAGGGTAATTGTATTATCGTGTCCTTAATAAGTATACAAAAATTAAGAATTTTCTGACGGTATGCCTTAACCACGACAATTACCTTAACGATAAAAATAAATGCCGATTCATAAAAATCTCGTTTTTTTTATTAGTTGTTCCAATTTCAGAACAAAAATCCCGATTTTTAGGGTTCCATACCTCAAAGGGAAAAATGAACCCTTATAGGATCACTTCGTTGTCCGTCTGTCTGTCTGTCAATGGGTGGTTTTACACGCCTGGATACATGCATGTAAAACAGCTATTTTATAGGCAGACAGTGTAAAAATGTATTAACACCATTTTTCAAAATGGGCTATAAATTAACAACTAATAAATAAATAATTTGCAATAGAAAGAACTTGTGAAAAAACTTACGCATGCTGTAGTGAATTAACAACAGAAAATTGTGATAAAAATCTATTTGTAAATAAACAATAAATCGGAAATTGTTGCGTCCATATTTTTTTTTTAAACATACACAATTAAGTTAGCAGGAAAGTGGACAAATTGATGTAAATCAATAAACCAATTATTAATTTAGCGACGTTTCGGTCATTTATTTTACCTTCATCATAGCAGGAAAGTGGTCAAATAAATTACCGAAACGTCGCTAAATTAATAATTGGTTTATTGGTTTACATCAATTTGTCCACTTTCCTGCTAACTTAATTGTGTATGTTTGAAAAAAAAATAAAGAATAAAATTACACGCATTTAATTTATAAGGGCATATTCAAAGAAGAAAAAATGGTACGTGTAACGCGCGGCAGAAGTTATACTTCTTTGGCATGATCGAGATAATTGATAATCACATTTTCGTTACTGATGTACATTGATAAAATAAAATAGGATGTCTAAGGAGATGATAAATATAGTTAAAAGTAAGCCTGTTCACTTCGAGTGTACTGACTTTGGATAATAGGTGGACAACTCCATCAGCACATTGTAACAGAGAAATAAGACGTGTCCTCCATGAATACAAAGTAAAACTGTACTGCATCGAAGAGTCAGCTTTATTGACGATTTCAACCTTGCCGATACACGTAGTACATTCATATTAAATCAACAACTAACTTCAAGGTAGTTTGAGTGAACAGCTGCGCCTACTAAGAACATGGCGGCGTGCATCGTAAATTAAAATCTTACATTTTTAGATTGATTTAGCTGGTTAACTTAGAATTGGGCAAAGCATCGAACTTAAGTGCCTGAAGTATTGAGCACTTACTGAAGTGGTTAAGGCATCAAGCTACAAGTACCTTCGTTTTAAAAAATTCTTAAAAGCATCGAGCACTTACTAAAGCGCTTTAAGCATCAAGCATTTTAAAGTAAGTTCGAACAATATTTCTAATTGATGGGGAATTTTGAACTTAAACAAACAAGAAATTGATTTCGAACATCAAATGAAATAATAAAAGATAAACGAAATATATTTTATCAAACTTTGAAAGGGCTTATTAAACATTTAAAACGCTTAAGCATTCCTAATGCTTAACAGTGTTGAATCACTTTCACACAGTTTGTGCTGAGGTCCAGCGGTAAGAGGCGAGGTAGGCAAAAGACATATTGTGGGTGTGACCTTCTTTAGCTCTGTCTCGCTCAAATCATCCGCACGTTTCAATTTTTGGCTGGTGCACACTACGAGGCTTTTCACACAGTTTGTGCTGAGGCCCAGCGGTAAGAGGCGAGGCAGGCAAAAGACATATTGTGGGTGTGACATTCTTTAGCTCTGTCTCGCTCAAAAAATCAGCACGTTTCAATTTTTGGCTGGTGCCACACTACGAGGCTAAAAGATGGTATTGAAAGGATGCCGCTGTCAATTGATTACTCTAATTTTTGGAAATATTTTGAAGATTTAAAAAACTTTTCCGAAAAAGGAAGAGTCACTTTAGGTTTGTGATGGAACAGTTTTGTGAAATAAGTACGAATAAGGTCGTAGTGTGACATTAAAAACGTGTGTTTTTTTGGCACAAATAATGCCAACATTTTTCTAGTAAATCGTACATATAGTGGAGTGCCGTTAGACGTAAAAATTGTAAAACCTCGGAATCCAGGGCCAGTCAATGAATCTTCATAAAAACTGTTGGACTGCATTGTTAAAAGCTCAAATAAAAAAGTTAAAAAAAAATTTTTTTGCCGCTCTCGATTGCGGGGTGGATGCCACCCCTTCTCGGGGGTGAAAAATGTCTCGTTGAAAATAAGCACGGAAATGGATAGACTGACTAATTCTAAGCAACTTTTGTTCTATAAAGTTCTTTCTGAAAGTCCATACTTTTCGACTTATTCGCGAGTGTGTCAATTTTTCAACCAAAAAACCCACGTTTTCAGATGGTTTTCCCGAATAACTGAAAAACTAAGCACTTTAAACCGGTCAAACTTCTAGAGCATGTTACAAGTATATAAATAAAGTGAATTGTGAAGTGGTAACGATTATTTTTAATTTGGGTGGTAATAAGGGGGTGGCTTTCACATTTTTTGACGCCGAAAAAAATAGGGACCAACATTAATTTCGTCAGAACTCAGTTAGTTTTGATGCTAGGGACTTTTATAAAAAATAAAAATAAAGGTTCTTTCAAGCACTTCAAAAAATGCTCCATGAGTTTCCCCCGAAAAATGCATTGTATTTTGGTAACTTCACGTTGAAACTTTCAATTTTGGCTTTTGACGAATAAGAACCAACCTTCAACAAGGTAGTGTTCCGTTTGTATTTGGTCTACAGACACTATAAACTCACCATTATTTTTGTTTTTTTATAAGCTACATTTTTACTAAGAATGATTTTTTCGATAAAATACTTACTTTTTCAGTTATTCGGGAAAAACCATCTGAAAACGTGGGATATTGGTTGAAAAATTGACACACTTGCGCATAAGTCGAAAAGTGTGAACTTTCAGAAAAAAACTTTATAGAACAAAAGTTGCTTAGAATTAGTCAGCCTTGCTTATTTTCAACGAAACATTTTTCACCCCCGAGAAGGGGTGGCATCCACCCCGTAATCGAGAGCGGCAAAAAATTTTTTTTTAACTCTTTTATTTGAGTTTTTAACAATGCAGTCCAACAGTTTTTATGAAGATTCATTGACTGGCCCTGGATTCCGAGGTATAAACCTTACGGCACTCCACTAATAAATTATAAAAGCAGTCCTTTAGAGACCTAGATTTGTACTTTATCTTCCTTATAAAGAAAGAATTTTTGCAGAATGTTGACGAATAAGTTTACAATCAATTGACAGTCGAAGCTGTATTTTTGGCTTAAATTCAGAGCGTTCCGACAGCCTTAATAAGCTTATCTGGCGCGAAACCTGTGGACCTGAAGGTGGTAAGAAACGTTTTCCTTTGAACCTTATAAAATGTAATGCGTTTACAAATGTTTAATTACAAATTTGGGATTCTAACAATTTAAATTTACTACAACATTGCATACAGGCTCTGCTATTCTACAAAAAAATAAAGAAAGAAAAAACGATTTTGAATTTTACACATTGTAGCATGCTTCACTGTACAAAACGGTAATATTTTGTTTTGTTATATAATTACCCTGCTGACGGGGTTGACTTGGTATTTTATGAGCAATATAGGAATTGACGCTAGCATGTTCGCAAGCTCCTGTACCCAGTGGAATTCCGCAGCGAGCTTCAAATGCGTCATATTCCCGTCCGTCATAATTTGCGTCAAAAAACTTTTTGAACCATTGCAAAAATTCAAAATTGTCTTGAAAACGACCCTTAATCAACTTATCTACGGGAATCACCTACAATATTTCACACTAATTAAAATTTCTACTTTGGGCGGCTCGGTTTTTCAAATTGTTCACGTTCATAAAATTATGACGTCGAATTTAATTAACCTTTTTAACGGGCGGGGCACAAATATTTCAGAAATTAGTGTTGAGTTTGTTTGAAAGCACAAGTGATTTAAGTGTCATTTTGTTCAGAATTTTATGGCACGCCGTTTTACTATTTAAGGGGGTATTCTTATGTGACCACTTCGAAAAATCGATTTTATTTTTTTTTTCATATTTCAATAGTAAAACCTATCGAAAATATGCTGTGAAAAATAGAGACCGAAATTCCTAGTTATAAATAAATTACAACTCATAGTCGCCGACGAGCCGTATAAGCGACTTGTTGGCTCTTGAAACTTTAAACGCATTTATCTGAAAACATTATTTTCTAAAACTGTCATGGTCCTAAAAAAAATGATTGAATGTTATTGTCGTCTAAAAAAAAATTCCCTAAAAAGAGGTAAAATTTATGCGTTCACATAAGAATACCCCCTTAATAGCATCAGGAAAATGATCATAAAATTAAGTCAAAATTATTATTATGCTACTACATAATAAAAATACATTATTATTATGTGATGACATAAATTTAAATGCTTTTACTCAATTACTATTATGAAGTAGCATAATTTAAATATTTTTGGAACGAAGTTCCTTATCGCAGGTTAGCGAGGGGACCTAGTCGAGAAAAAATGAAACATGTCACGAAAACATGGCCCGAAAAATGTCACGAAAAATGTCACGAAAAACATGAATAATGTATACTAGTATACGGTGATACCAGGTGTTTTTATTTAGATTATACCGGGTGTATTTAGATAATACCGGGTGTTTTTTGATTATATCGGGTGTTTTTTTATTATGATTTACTTTCATGAAATAATATTAATTATTTGTACACATAATAATATTTTTCTCATGTAAAAGCATTTAAATGTATGTCATCAGATAATAATATTGTATTTTTATTATGTAGTAGCATAATAATTCGAGGTTTCTCGATCATTTCTGTTTTGACTTTTAATTTTATGATCATGTTCCTGCTGCTATTAAATAGTAAAACGGCGTGCCATAGAATTTTGTGCTCTATTAATATAACAAAAATAATGTTTTATTCAAACACCATATTGTGTGTGTGTGTATTTGAAAATTAAGAATCGTATCATTACATAAATGAATTTAATTTTATCTAAACAGGATGTTATAAAAAAATAATATAGTAAAGTTCGACGATGAATAATGCGTCAAAGAAAAAACCAATATATGAATAACATCTAAGACTAAAGAAGTTTCACTTTCCCCGCAAGCTTATGTGGATACCGCAAACACGTTTTTTTAGTTGTTCATGCTCGATATTTGACACTGACTAACGATTTGTGCATGCAGATTTTCCGATTTGTAAGGATTTGACATTTGACGCCATGCCAACTGGTGGCAGAAAATGAAAATAGAGCAAAATGTGATTTCTGCGCATTTAAGGTAGTTGTCGTTGTACAATGTTGTCAAAAAGTTACAGATTATACCCGCCACAAAAGTATACTAGCTTGTAGCTAAGTGATCCATAATTTGTACGCAAGACTGTACCCGTGGAAACGTAACCCATACAGTATTCATATGCATGTATACTTTTCTAGAAATTGTTGAACTTTAAACCGTTATTTATAAATAATTAGACGGTCAAAAATTTTTTCTTATTTTTTTTAAACTCATAACAAATGCATTGAAAGACTGTCCGTTTTTGGAAAGTTTCTGACTGTTAGTTCTTTCTTTATAAATAAGAAACTGGTTCAGAACTACAGAGATCGTATACAATCATTGTTAATTATCCAATTTTTAATTAAATTTATCTCGGATTATATTCGGTCGATCGACTTCAAATTTCCAGGGTAATTGTATTATCATGTCCTTAATAAGTATACAAAAATTAAGAATTTTCTGACGGTGTGCCTTAACCACGACAACTACCTTAAAGGATCTTTTTTAAATTATTATGTATTTGACGTTTGTATCCGCATTTTGTGGCATTTCAATAAATTCTATTCTATTCGTTTCTGCTGTCATCTGCCGGCAGAAAACGAATGTATAGCAAAATGTGGTTTCGCGATAAAAACACGCCTCCATGTCAAATCCTTTATACCTAAGTTAAACACTCTTGTTTTCTACTATCAGTAAAATTACTAAGCAATAAGCATAGCCGTCTAGATTAGACAGGCGGTGTTATTAAAATACTATTGCTAAATATTGAGAGCTAGTGACGATTTTACGCATGGTATTTCCTCAAACATGAGTTTTTGTAATTTCATTAAGGACTCTATCCTGAACATAAAAATCGCAGGCTGGCAGCTGAGACCGAGGATAGTGCGTGTGTGGACGCGGGTCAAAAGTATCAAACTAGAGGTGCCGTTAATATATTTCCTCATCTTTGGTATTTAGATGCCGAGCCCCTGGACCCCGCTTTTGGTGAGGTTGTCAGGTTTCATCCCCACACTTTTATTCTTTCAGGACGTGACCCGTACGAATAAATAACAAAAAAACGATAAAAACTTTAAATTTTCGTAAAACATTTATGATGCATTTGCACCAAAAATCCCTTGAGAATTTTTTCATCACTGGTCGAAGTAGACACGTAAAAAAATTTGGTCCAAATCGGGAGTGACCGTTATTCGGAGGTACAGTGTAAACTCTATATAGCAATGCTGAAGGCACTACGCATTTTCTGGCGTTATAGAGAGTTGTCGTTATATGGAGAGAAAGACAAATCATTATTTTGCTATTATAGTATTATTTAATAATAACGTATAAAATGTACAAACAAACATTGCTATTAACACAAATAACAACGCTCATTGCATAAAATCTGTTATGTTCGTCTGATGGTTTTTGCTATGCCAGTATTTCGTCACCTTAGAAAGTACCTACAAACAGTAGGTATGCTTTATAAGTTACCGAAATTACTTGCTTTATAATGACATATGGACGTTATTTAGAATGGGTGTGATGCTACATAGAGTGCATCATTGTATGGACAACAACGCAAACTAACCAAAGTCGAGTAATTTCGTCGTTTTAGGGAATTTGATGTTAAACTGAGTGACGTTACATGGAGTTTAATATCTCCTTTGTCTACACAGTTCGAAGAATCCGATAATTTGACCAACAAACACCTAGTTCAAACAGTGTTAACAAAGGCATTAAAACTGATAGAACCAGTTCGGAACTGTTTTAAACTGCACCAATAAACGCAGCTTATGTAAGTTAGACATGTTTGCACAAACTATTTACAAAATAAATAAAAAAATATCTACCTTTTCAACTCCCATCTTCTTAAACGCAGCTTGCAATATTTTAAAATTCTGGATGTATTCGTGCTCCAAGTTCGTTTTGAATTTGACGCGTTTCAACGGTACAGATCCTGGAAACAGCATATCCATGAACTGGCAATAGGCTGCTCCCGTGCATAATTCCTCAATTTTAACAAAAGCCGTTGAGAGGCAGTCGTTCACCCATGCCAACATGTCATGGCGCGACAAATTTTCAGTCGTCACATTTGTTGAATACACGTTCACCGCCATGTCGTCTGAAAGTAAAAAAAGAAAAATATAACATCACACACATATCTTGAAACATAAAGTTCTCATATAAAAAACATTAAGAGCACTGTAGTTTGAACACCAATAAAAATAAACGCATAGTTACTTCTTACCACAATAGTTTTATTAGTGGATGTACATTTCGAGAGCAAAGCTCCCATCTTCCACAATACACTAAACTGTGTATTGCTGAAGATGGGAGCTTTGCTTTCGACATGTACATCTACTAATAAAACTATTGTGGTAAGAAGTAATTATGCGTTTATTTTATTACAGTTCTTGTAATATACACGGCGCTAAAGGTTTAATTTCCAAAATTTTGCGATATTAATTGCTATTTATTCCTATGCATGACTTCTTTGGGAATCCCACCTAATTATAATTAATTATAATAATAATTATTATTATGAACTGTAGAATATTTAAAAAGGCGATTAATAACGTGCAGACTACATATTGCAAAGCTTCGTTCTTGTGCAACTTTGCAATAATTCCGCTTATTCCGGTTCAGTTTTCAATTCGAATTAAATATTGGGCACGCTTTTACACAAACTAATAAACATAGTCTCTAATCACAGAATTTTAAAAAAATAGACAAATATTGTGAAGAAACATGCTATCAAAAGATATTTTGCTAGCAAGCGCTCTTTACAATTTAGACGAATTTCTGTTAGGTCATGAACGACTGTTTTCTTGATGGACCTACTAATGTCCTCGATGGACTCTGAATTGACAATTTGTATACACTATGGCACCACAAATAAACTATTATTATATTGTAGATATAAACGCTCGACAACTCAGGTTATACGCGTCTATAATCGTGTGGTCGACTAAAGAATTAATACTAAAAAAATAAAGGAAATTAAAAATCTTTTCTTGATATCTTCATATCTTTGGGGGTTTGATAAAAACTAAAAACTTCTGTTTTAACATTTTTTTTAGCTCGACATGCGTATAAGGTTTTTGAAAGACGGATTACAACTCCATGACTCAATGTATAAAAAATATGAATTCATTATTTTAGGAGCTTAAAATAAAAATAGGTGCCGGCAAAGACTGAAATAATCAAATAGGGGATCAAATGGTACGTTGACCCTTTATGGAACCTCTTAATATATTAATTTGGAACGAACGCTTTGATTTTTTAAATCATAGACACCATAAAAACACAATTTGTAATATGATGCCTTATTAGTCAACACCTTTACACATTCAAGTGATTTACACAGAACGTGTTTTAGTTTTCTTAAGCCACGTCTTATGGAGGTTGTCAAGTAAAGTAAATTGAGTTCATGTTAGTTTCATCACTATCAAAGAAAAGATTTTCATTAGTCATAATTTGCATTTAACGTCTTAAAATTACCCTTAACCGTATTTTTCTACGTTTTATACATTAGTATAAATATTTTGGATATTAAGTAAACTGACATTCTGCCGCAATGAAAAATGGCATTTCCAGTTGAGCACACACTACAAAAACTTCCCTTTAACCGTGCATTTTCATTAATTATTTTAGAAACGTAGTTTTCAACGATGAAAAACCTGTATTTTCCGGCTTTTACTTAGATATTAAAGGACTAACACCTTAAATATTTATTGATTGAAAAGTAACTTAAAAATACGCAACATCGGTAATAATATTGTTTTTATATTAATAATTACCTTTTTTTGGGTAATCAGAAGTTCGAAAAATAACGCCACACTAATATTGACAATAATTTACCTTATTAACCACAAGCTCACATGCAGTTATCAGATGTATTCGGCAAATACTCAAAAAGGCGCAGACGGTAGACTTAAAAAATTTAGATTGCGTGTTAATGCTACCTGCTACCAGTACATTAAATTCACCTCCATGACATCCCGTACTGTCAAGAGATATAATATGGCGTCACACCCATCATTTGCGGCTTGTGATGTCAGAGGGTAAATTACCGGTAATTATTGCGGTAATTTATTTTAAATTACCGGGGCTAATTATCATTATACACGTCTCAGCCGACATTTTTGCACATGATTGTAATTTCAGATCGAGATTTAATTTTATAACTAATATTTACATAAAGATATATTTTATAAATACATTATTTAATAAATTCTTTTTCTTCATACCCTGTCGAAAGTACGTACTTTCGGCTTCGATTCTAAAGCAGAAAGCCTAACATTTATGCGCTGCTGGAATTACTCGCATGCCGCCTGTAACGGCGGGCCGAAACAGTTTTCTCGTGCAAGTACGTACTTTCGACCGGGTATGAAGAAAAATAGTATACATCATACGTATAGAAAGTTGAAATTTGATCATGTTATACGCAGTGCAGGAATTTCAACTTTCTGAGTGTCGAAAACTGATTTGTTTTTTGTTGTTCTGAGAAATAGAACTCGGAAAACACCAGGTTGTTTTATAGATATATGGTTAATTACCGGTAAATTATCCGATCAAAGTGGTTACTATCAGAAATAACTAATTTCACATCTCTATTTACCGCTGGCTCAAAAATGCCGTTGCTTTGCCAAATGTCACGAATAAATTATGCATTTAAATTTTTATCCTCCTTAGTTTACGCGCTACCGCTCGTTTTGATAAAAGGATACTTGGAAAGTACAAATGTATTTTGATGATTTGACTCCAGTGATGTCACGATTAGTGATTACACTCATTGCTGACTAGGTGACAAGTGATCATCTTTAAATAAAAACATGGCTACTGAAGGCGATGATTTAATAACCGATCAAGAAAAAGTGCGAATTGTGTCCGATTTTATTCTGCATTCACCGCCTGGCGAATTTAATGAAGTATTCAACGATGTTAGAGTGTTACTCAATAATGATAATTTATTACGTGAAGGAGCAAGTAATGCATTCTCACAATACAACAAAGATCAATTAACTCCGGTAAAATTAGAAGGAAACGATTTTACAGTACTAATAACAGAGCACAATGATTTAGGCGGAGGTCGATTTTTCGATGCACGTACGAAACAGTCTTTTAAATACGACCATCTCAGGAAAGAGGCATCGGATTTTCAATTTTTCGACCCAGATCCCGTTGCTGAGCCTTGGAGAGCAGCTTTGGAACTGGAATTTACAAATTACACTCAAACTCACTATAAACACGGCGTTTGTAGTGTTGTAGGAAAAAGCCAACCTGAAGGAACCATAATTCTGCATGCTTGCATTGAAGATCATCAATTCCAACCCAAAAATTATTGGAATGGAAGATGGCGATCTCAATGGTCACTAATTTTGACCGGAGGTGCAGTCGCGGAGCTTAAAGGAGTTCTAAAAGTCCAAGTACATTACTACGAAGACGGGAACGTTCAGTTGGTCAGTTCGAAAGACATCAAAGAAACTTTAACAGTTAGTAGTGAAGCGGCTACGGCACGGGAGTTAGTTCGCATCGTAGAAGAGGCTGAAAATCATTATCAAACTGCTATTTCAGAAAACTATCAAACAATGTCTGAAACTACTTTTAAAGCATTGCGTAGGCAGTTGCCTGTCACGCGCACCAAAATAGATTGGAACAAGATTGTTTCCTACAGCATTGGCAAAGAACTGAAGAGTCAGTGATAAGCCGCGTTGGCTTTATTTTATACCTACTTCTTTATTTTTTAATGTGCATAACATGGTGGGTGCGAACTATTTTATATTGCAATAAACTTTTCCTGCTTTCAATTAAATCATATTTATGTAAATAACATTTTATAGTTTGTTCTTATTACACCTTTTTAAATTGTAATTCAGATTATGGAATAAAAATAAAATATTTAAAATTTGTGGCTTTTTCTAAATAGAATTTTGTATTGAACCATTGTTACTAACAATTCAGAGGATAATTGTTGGAGCGGGTAAATCAGTTAATACTTTTTGTTCAAAAAGTATTAACTGATTTACCCGCTCCAACAATTATCCTCAATTGTTTGTAATGTTTAAGAACAAGGAGCTGATCTTTTCGTAAAATTGAATCATTGTATTAAAAAATATTCATAGATAACGTACTAAATGGGGCTAAACGTGCCTAATAAATATGTCAGCGGATAGGGGAATTTACTAGCGACACTCCTACTTTGACACGAACTAAGCGTTTGATTCGCGGCCAACCCATAGAGTTTACCGCCAGATGTCGCATAATACATTGCCCAGCTATCAAACATTTATATAAGGCGATATTTTCACATTTTTCATTATTTTCTGTTCCCTGGAGTTGGGCCAAAATTTCGTGTCCCAAGGTCTTAATTTCTTTAAGCTTTACTATAAAGGATTTTGATATGACGGCGTGGTAACCAAATTTCGCTATAATTTCATTTTCTGGCATCAGATGTTAAAATTCCCATTTCTGATTGGTGAGAAAAAATAGAATACAGTATGACCCTGCTTAACGCGGGAGATACGTTCCAATAAGTTCCTGCGCTATACGAAACAGCACTAATCAAGGTCATCTTAATACGTAGAGGCACAAGTGAAATAGAACCGAGAATAAGAGAGTTAGTTTTTTTCGTTTAATATTATAACCTTTAATGTTAAATACTTTTTATCACGTTAATTTTAGATTTATTAATTGTTAATATCGATTTTTGTTCACAAAACATTCATGAAAATCAAATAAAAGTTCGAGTAAGAAGTTATGTTTGTGATCAGAAAGGTTCCTCATTTGACATATTTGGTTTTTTGTGAAGAGGTCATCTAATGGCGTTTGCCTTTTGTGTTTCGTTCAGCAAGCTGTTGACAATAGCAATCAATGACACTTCGTCTTGCCTTGCTTCTATCAACATTTGAATCATTTTGTATAAACTAATCCATAATTTACATTCAGGATAAACTTTTGCATTTAGAAACCGCGTAATACTGAAACAGCGTTAAGTGAGGTCTTATTGCATAAGATTCGGGTAACTGACCTTTAAGTTATAACCATGTGTACACTTTAAAGTATCACTTTGCACAATCAACTTTGGAAATGTACATTTTCCAATAATTGTTTATTTTAGAGAAGTTACTGCTACATCTCTATTTCAAAAAAGTACAAAGTTATATCTGAATACAATAATTAAAATATTTAACTATATAGATCATCATCTCCATCTTCTTGGAAGTTGGGCGGTTCTCCGCTAGTTCCGCCTGGCGCTGAATTCGCTGCTGCTTGATTTGGGAATCTATTAAACAAAAAAAAATTATAATGAGCCTCACCCTCACAAGCTCACATAAGATGTTTAACTTCTTTAGTTTTTAATATTGTTCCCAAGTTAATTTTTTTTTTAAAAACTAATTAATAATTGACTTTTTTTCTTTTTTGTCCTTGGTAATTAAAAAGTCCTTTTTCCCGACAAATCAATTTTATACTAATTAATAATATTTACACATACTTAGCAACACACTATAAATTTCTGTCTTTGTCAGTTTCATGTAATTTAGGAGACAAACTAACTTCCCCTTTATTTGCCAGTTCTACTTCCCCTCAATTTCTTACTTTTTTTCAAATAGATACGTCGCTAAAGAAGTTAAACTTCAAAAACCAAAAATGTAATCGTTTTCAAAAAGATACTGAATCAGACTTGGACTTAAAGCACTTCCAGGACAATGCTCTATAATTGTGTAAACCAAATTGAAATCGGTCCAGCAGTTTTCAAGTAAATCGCACATTCAAATGGACGCTTTACTTTACTTTAGACTAGCCGCTACCCGCGGCTCTGTAAGCAACTGACATGAAACATGACAACGACAACAGTAGTGGAGCCTTCGGTTCCACCGTATTGCAGTCTAGACAACGAGTTACAACAAAGCTGATAGCATAAAAACCTTCTCCATGAAACAATACCTATATGTGCCAAATTTCATGGTGATTGGTCAAAACGGTGTCGAAGTCTGTTAATCTCAAACAGATCTGTCTGTAACACCATAGCTCGACTTAAACAGATGAACCGATTTGGATGCGGTTTTTTCTGTTTGAAAGCAGGTTTTCTAGCAGTGATTCTCAGACATGTTTTATCAAAATTGATTCAGCCATTTTAAGGTCATCAGCTCTTTTTGTGTCGGTTTTTTTTTTGTATATATGGATTGATATTGATGAAGTAATAATATTTACCTAAAGTTGGTTCCAAAACCTCTGGACTGTTGTAAAGTCTGAGCAAACATTTCATATTTACGAATGTCATTGTCGGAAACAGACCGACGTGCAAATCTCATCGCTTCCTCAAAATGAGCTCGAGTTATCTCGGGAACTGGATCTTCTTCATCCATCTAGAACACAAATTTCCCAAAATTTCAAAAATTTGCTTCAAATATTTGTGGTACTTTATGAATACAGTAAGACTCCGCTTAACGCGGGAGACACATTCCAATAAGTTCCTGCGCTAAACGAGGTCATCTTAATATGTCATGAGTGAAGCAGAACCGAGAATAAAAAAATTTGTTAGTTTTTTTTCGTTGTATTTTGTAACATTTATTGTTAAATACTTTTTTATCACATTAATTATAGATTTATTTGTTGTTACATATCGATTTTTGTTCATAAAATATTCATGAAAATCAACTAAAAGTTGTGATAAAGAAAGTTCCTCATTTGACATATTTTGTTTTTTGTAAAGAAGTCATCTAATGTTGGTTGCGTTTTTCTGTTTCGTTCAACAAGCTGTTGTCAATAGCAAGATATTGCACCAAAGACACTTCGTCTTGCCTTTGAATTTCTATCAACATTTGAATGATTTTTTGTAAACTGATTCATAATAGGGATGTTGTCAGTATTCAAATAAAAACATAATTTTAACGTTAATTGGTAGTTTCTATGGTTAAAATACTGAAAAACACAATATTTTTCCTTATTTTTAAGGAATTTAATTAATATTTAATAAATAAAACCTAATTAAATCACTCTCAAGTCACGTGACAGCGAAAACCAATCAGAGCGCATGACGTCATATGTTCAGCCGCTGTCAAAAAACTTCATTGTTTGGTTAATATTTAGTGTGTAATTTATTATTATTTGTTTATAGGAAACGTCAAATTACATGTAACAATAGCAACAACTACGAAACAACCTTTCAGTTTACCAGGGTTTATGAACGCAGCCTCCTATTTTGTGACTGTCTAACGTCACGGCAGTCACGTGACAAGTATTGGCGTTTTGGACCGAAATTTGAAACAGAATTTAAAATACATGATTTTTAAGGCTTGAGTAGTATTTTAATCAAAATAATAAATACTAGCGGTACCTGTGCGAATAATTCGCACTAAAATTTGTTTCTAATTTCTCACACTCTATAACTTTCTTCTTTTTGTTGTATTACAATACGAAGCTCAGTGACGATTCAAGAAAATATTTTTCTAAAACCGTCATATAGAGGCGCAAGTATTGAAAACGTTGAGTTGAAGCACCGCCATACGAAAAGTATTTATACGTGAATTTTGATTAAAAATTTAACAAAAAAAATTTAACAACCGTCAAACATATTGACGTTGTTTCAAAATCAAAGCTGTCAGATGGCAGTATTGCTGTATTGTGTCTTAATGTATATCTATATATATAATTTCAATAATTAATAAATTTACAAAAACAAAAGCAATAATAATTTTTTTAGTTGTTGATGTCGGTAGAGCAAGCAATTATCTATAAAATGATATAAAGTTTATGTGGAGCAATTGTGTGGTTTTTTCGAAAAAGGGATGCAAACATCTTAACCTTAACGTATTAATATATATTATGATGATTTGTGGCTATATTAGGTACTTATGCACGATTTAAAACACTTTCCCAAAAATAGTCAACATCCCTATTTATGTTATAGTGGCTAAACTTTATTTTTTAGAAATCGCGTAATACTGAAACAGCGTTAAGTGAGATCTTACTGTATAGTTCCGTTTATGCAATCGAACAAAAGTGTTACTTACATCCATAGCCAAATTCTGATTGTTCGCACGCTCCCGTTCACGTCTGATTTCTGATTCGATCGACTGCCTGATTGCGAGTTTGCATGCGCGTTGACAAATCTCGGTCAAGTCAGCCCCCGAGAATCCGTGTGTCACTTTAGCAATATAAATTAAATCTACATCTTTGGCAACGGGCGATTTGCGTAGATTAGCTCTGAAAATAGCTTCGCGAGATTTTTCGTCTGGTAGAGGAATGTAAATCAGTTGGTCCAAGCGGCCGGGACGCAAGATCGCAGGATCGATGATATCTGTAAAGACACAATAATCAATATTAATTACAGATTAAAAACAGGCATTTTTTAAGAACAAAAAAAAACTTAAAAAAAAAATGTATTAACCTCCTTCAAAAAAATCACTAAAATGACGAAAATAATGAAATTTTGAGGACGGAGCTAATTTCATTACAAAAACTTTTAATTACATATCTACAATTAAAAAAATAATTTATTTTTCAATATTCAATAAAAAAAAAAATTTTTTTCCTTTTATTAAATAAGCGCCGACCTCAAAATTTCATGTGATTTTTTTTGTAATGAAATTAGCTCCGACCTCAAAATTTTATTATTTTCATCTTTTTAGTGATTTTTTTGAAGGAGGTTATTATTTTTTTTTTATAGTTTTTTTATTTTTTACTTTTTAGTGGTGGATTTGATTTCGCACATTTTTAAAAACTACTGAACCGATTAAAGTAAAATTTATGTGGGATCACCCTGAAGATGTGCCCTATTAAATAAGAAAAGAATCATCATAATGTTGGAGATAGCATGCATTAAAAAATATGTTTTTTTGACGTCATTTAAAAACGGATGAACCGATTTTAATAAAAACTATATGGGACCACCTGGGATGTATACCCTTTCAAACAAAAAAACAATTTTCCAAATCGGTTCAGGCGTCTTCGAATAATCGGGGAACATACATATATAAAAAAAAAAAAAAGATTCCGACGAATTGAGAACCTCCTCGTTTTTTTTTGAAGTCGGTTAAAAACAATTAAAATAACTCTTTTTTAATAGTTGAAGTTTTAATCCGACATTTCCACTAATCCGACATACGCAAAAAATTCTGTTGTTGGATTAGTGAACGTGTCCTGTAGTCTATTTCCATCTTAAAAATCAACACACCTGGTCTGTTTGTTGCGCCGATGATAAAAACGTTCTTCTTTGCACCCATGCCGTCCATTTCAGTAAGAATCTGATTGATAACTCTGTCTGCAGCGCCTCCGGCATCACCGACGTTACCACCACGGGATTTTGCAATTGAATCTAATTCATCAAAGAATAACACGCATGGAGATGCTGACCTTGCCTATAACAAAGTTTTACTGTACTACGAAACAAATGAACATTTTTGTTCGCGGACTCGCTCACTCTTATATCGGGAACTAGGTTTGACAAAAATTCTGCCAATGATGCATTCTTCTATTGAGAAAATTTACAGAAGATTTGTTTTTATATACATTTCTTAACTTAAGGAGTCACATAAAAAATCTTGTGATGATTTTCAAATCGCTGTATTTTCGCGAAAACCGATTGGATTATAAAAAACGAAAGCTCGTTTTAAAGTAGTTGTTGTGGTTAAGGTACACCGTCAGAACATTCTTAATTTTTGTATACTTATTAAGGACATTATAATACAATTACCCTGAAAATTTTAAGTCGATCGACCGTATATAATCAGAGATAAATTCAATTAAAAATTGGATAATTAACATTGATTGTATACGATCTCTGTAGTTCTGAACCAGTTTCTTATTTATAAAAAAAGAACTAACTGTCAGAAACTTTCCAAAAACTGACAGTATTTCAACGTATTTGTTATGAGTTTAAAAAAAAATAAGAAAACATTTTTGACCGTCTAATTATTTATAAATAACGGTTTAAAGTTCAACAATTTATAGAAAAGTAAACATGCATATGAATATTGTATGGGTTACGTTTCCACGGGTACAGTCTTGCGTACAAATTATGGATCACTTAGCTACAAGCTAGTATACTTTTGTGGCGCGTACAATCTATAACTTTTTAGCAATATTGTACCACGACAACTACCTTAAATTTTTTAACGTTTTCCTTGGATTTTAACTTATCGAGGTTCTACTGTATTAGTATGAAAGTTGACGAACCTTGTCAAAGATGTCTCTGACGTTAGCTTCTGATTCACCGAACCACATTGTCAGTAGTTCTGGACCTTTGACTGAAATGAAGTTAGCTTGACATTCGTTTGCTATAGCTTTAGCAAGGAGCGTTTTACCGCAACCAGGCGGCCCGTAAAACAGAACACCCCGCGAAGGCTGCATTCCAAACTTGAGGAACTTGTCTGGATGTTCAACTGGATATTGTACCAGCTCTTGAAGTTCTTTTTTGACGTTCTGCAAGCCTCCAATATCGTCCCATGTGATATTGGGAACTTCCACAACCGTCTCGCGTAAAGCGCTAGGACTACTTTTCGTCATAGCATACTGAAACAGGGAAAAAAATAAACTTATTAAGTTTTCTCAATAAATCGGGTACAATTTTTAAATAGAAAACAGTATCACGGATAATTGGAATAATGAAAATAAATCACTCATTGATTGCAACGTTTCGTCTTTTCTTTAATTAAGACTTTTTCAAGCTCTAAAATTTTTTTACAAAAATTAACATTCATATAATAAAAATATTAAACATTATGGATTAAATAATTTACTAAAAAGAAACAATGGTGTGACTAACCTCAATATGGTATGATACTGTTTTCTATTATAACATATATCTGGAATTGAACTTTAAAAACAATTTTTAAAGTTTAACTTCTTTAGCGACGCATCTGTTTGAATAAAGTAAGAAATCGAGGGGAAGTAGAATGAAACAAATTAAGGGGAATTTAGTTTGTCTCCTAAATTACATGAAACTGACAAGGACATAAGTTTTTTTGATTCGCGAAATAGTAAGACAAGGATGAACGACTTGAATCTGATGTATAAACTGCTAACAATTGAAATACAAAATAATTTCTGTGATTTGACGTGCAAACGGTAGGAACTGATATATTAACAGATCTGATCGTAATGTTAAATCTGTGTAAATTAAAACATACCCTGAAGTTCTCCATTGTAACAGCTAAAGAAGACAACACTTCGGCATCGATTTGATCGTCTTCGAGATCGATGAGATCCATTTTTTCACGAATCTGCTGTAACGCAGCTTCCGAACAAAGAGAAGCTAAATCGGCACCGACATGACCGTGTGTTTCAGCCGCGATCTGCAAAAAGAACAACAAAAAATGTTAACACTTTAGAATTTAAGAAGTAATTTTCGTTCCGACATATTTCATAATTGTTCGGTCATTTCTCGGATACTTTGCTCAAGAATCTAGTGACACAAATAAATAGTAAAGTTAAGGTGCTTGTTTACCGGCTGTTCAATATGCTCAATTTCTCACCTGCATAGCTCTATCTTGTGTACAATGCACTCACGCTTTGAAAATCTCTAATTTTTATGAAAAATCTTATTCAATCTTTGATGTTAATGCTTCAAAAGAAACTAGAAATATGTACCATTCTTCTAATATGACTTCTAGCCACGTTTTTGGAGTTTATTAGATCTCAATAAACGATTTAAAATCAGACAAAAACGAGAAGTTTTACGCAAATTTTTGTGCAGAAAGAAAAAAAAATTGAAAAAAAACATTGCGCAAGCCAAATTTGTCAATATTTTTAACATAAGTTTGTAAATAAACAACAACAAAATGTTAATTTGCCTTCCTGTAATTCGAAATCTCGTGACGTGCTGTAAAGCAATATAGATGAACATCACGTTTTTTAATTCAATTTGGGACAAAAATATTTTTTTTGAAATTTTTAAGCAGCAAGCTAAGTTTTGCGAAGCTTAATGCATAATCACAGCTAATAAAATGAATTTTGCGACCACAATTCGAAATTTCCTGAGAGCATATTTTACAAATTGAGAGAACCTTAATTATTATTAAGCATTTTTGGGTAGGTATTTGAGGTACTGTGAAAATTTGTACAATATCTCTTTAGTAATATCCGAATACAAAAACACAGACCTGGCTGAAAGGTAGAGGGGTTTAACCAACTTATTAAACATATTTGATAGCCTGGAAGGTAAAATGCTCCGCCAAAACGACCTGTCTTTTTGAATATTTCTATTTTTAGTTACCAATATTATTCTGTTTAAATTTCAACGTGCCTCAAATATATTTCTTAAGTTAATATAATTTTGCAAACACCTGGCTAAATTTTAGACCCGATTAAAAAATCTGGCTTATTTATTTTTCAACTCCTTAAGGTAGTTGTGGTACAATATTGTCAAAAATTTATAGATTATACGGGCCACAAAAGTATACTAGCTTGTAGCTAAGTGATCCATAATTTATACGCAAGACTATACCCGTGGAAACAAAACCCATACAGTATTCATATGCATGTAGACTTTTCTATAAATTGTTGAACTTTAAACCGTTATTTATAAATAATTAGACGGTCAAAAAATTTTTCTTATTTTTTTTTAAACTCATAACAAATGCATTGAAAGACGGTCAGTTTTTGGAAAGTTTCCGACAGTTAGTTCTTTTTTTATAAATAAGAAACTGGTTCAGAACTACAGAGATCGTATACAATCAATGTTAATTATCCAATTATTAATTGAATTTATCTCGGATTATATATGGTCGATCGACTTCAAATTTTCAGGGTAATTGCATTATCATGTCCTTAATAAGTATGCAAAAATTAAGAATTTTCTGACGGTGTGCCTTAACCACAACTACCTTAAATACTAAATTTCAAGGTATTAAAATTTCAAAATGTCTCAAGGATTTTTTATTACGCAAAAATTTAAAAATCGGTTAAGTCCTGCTACCTTTCAGCCAGGTCTGTGTTTTTGTATTCAGATATTACTAAAGCGAAATTGTACAAATTTTCACAGTACCTCAAATACCTACCCAAAAATGTTTATTAGCTTTCCTACTATAATCGCAAAATCGTGACACAAAAAGTAACATACAAGATACATACTTGTTCTAAATCGACGTCATCGGCCAGCTTCATGTTCTTCGTGTGAATGCGCAGAACCTCCAGACGCCCAGTTGCATCGGGAATTCCGATATCGATTTCACGATCGAATCTGCCGAAACGACGCAGGGCCGGGTCAATCGAGTTAGGCCTGTTAGTAGCTGCCATGACGATAACGTGAGAGCTTTTCTTCATTCCGTCCATGAGGGTGAGAAGTTGAGACACAATACGACGCTCGACCTCTCCGTGAGTCTTCTCACGTTTCGGAGCTATGGCGTCTAATTCGTCGATGAAAATTATAGCCGGAGAATTCTTGTCGGCTTCCTCGAATGCCTTGCGTAAATTGCTCTCTGATTCGCCTGCCAACTTGCTCATAATTTCCGGACCTAAAATAAAAAAAGTTCATCTTTGATTCATTCAAGAACCCTCGCTACTGTGAGAGTTAATGTCTATAATTAATTGCTTTCACTTGTCAGATTAAAACTTGGGTGATGGGTAATATTATTTGATATTAAACTTACCATTAATTAGGAAAAAGAATGCTCCGGTTTCGTTTGCCACAGCACGAGCGATCAAAGTCTTTCCCGTTCCCGGTGGCCCATACAGCAATATACCCCTCGGTGGCTTGACACCGATTGCTTTAAACAGCGATGGATGACGTAACGGCAACTCAACCATTTCCTTAATCTGTGCCAGTTGTTTACGACAGCCTCCAATATCGTCGTAACCGACAGCGTTCAAAGCCTCTTCTTCTTCCTGTTTTGGAAATTAAATATAATAAGGATGTTGAATGTATTTAAATAAAAACATAATAGGTGTGTATAATTAATATCTGATATTTTATATTTCAATTGTAAATTTATAAATTGTATTTTAATAATTCAATTACAGTTATAAAGCTTGAAAAAGTCCCAAGCAAGGGACGAAACGTCGCTATAAATAACAAATAAGTGTTTACTTAAAAAGTCCTTTTTCCCGACAAATCATTTTTATATTAATTACCAAGGACAAAAAAAAAAAAAGTCAATATTCATTATTATGGTTTTGTTTTTGTGTGAAAATCATGTTTTAATATTTTAATGGTTTTAATGGGGTTCAGTACTTCCAAAAAGGTTAAGAACCACTGGTCTATTATCTATCGCAATGCAGTACAATTGCCACCCACCTCTCGTTTTATCGGATCACCCTCACAATGAATGACCGTATCCGGTGCCACAATGCAATACGGAGCAGGATCCGTTTCGACAACTTTAAATTCTACAGCCCTCATTCCGCCCCGGACAATAAATGCATCTTCTTTGTGGATGGGTCGATACGCTTCCAAAAAGTATGGTTTCAGATATACTTCGAACAAGTTCCTAAAAAATAACATATCAAATACAGTAATACCACGCTTAACGCGGGAGATACGTTACGATAAGTTCCTGCGCTATACAAAACAGCGCTAAACTAGGTCATCTTAAAACGTACATAATTAATAGACATTTAAGTGAAACAGAACCGAGAATAAGAAAATCTGTTAGTTGTTTTTAGTTTAATTTTGTAACATTCGTAAAATCCGGGGTTTTCACGCGTCTTGTCCTGGTTGCCAAATTTTAGAGATGGCAACCCTAGTATTGAGGTTATTTAACTGTCAAAAGTTGCTAACACTATAACTTTCAAGATATTCCGTCTGATGTCGCTAGTATAACTTACTTTGTGGTTTTATGAAATAACTATTTTGACGTTATCAGAAACAACTTCCGCAACATATTCGTTGCACTTCCATGTGCCAAAAAAACTCCAAAAAATCTGTTTACCAAGGGACCGTTTAAGTATTACGTAAGTAAGCACTATAGGGGGCGGGGAGGTCTTTGCTTTTCTTATTTTTGATGACATGGGGGGTGGGGGATCTAGATGGTAATTACGTTACCGAGCTGGGTAGAGTAGTGGTGACAGCACTAGACTCGCATTCGGGAGGTACCGGATTCGAATCCCGGCGAGGGCAGATGTGGCTGGAACTTTTTCCTACTACCTCTCGCCGAGAATCGGTAATTCCTGTACCGGCCATCTTGATTGAGGTTTTCCATGGTTTCCCTCAATTAATTCCAGATAAATATCGAGATGGTTCCTTATTTGAGGCCATGGCCTATCAAACTCCTAGTTCAAAAATTACCTACCTTATTCTAATTTCCTATAATTTCTTCATTCGCCCATTGCTATTACATAAGTTAAAGTTTTAAAACTGTAGAAAAAAAAGGGAAGTGTGGTAAATGGAAAATAGTAATGGTGCGAATGGCGTCTGTTATGACATAAAGTCGAGAAACGGACGTTAAACGCATTATTATTATTATTATATTTACTTTTTTCTAGAATTATATCTGCTGCTCATGAATCAATAAAAAAAAATTACATTAAAAGAAAAAGGGTGGTAAGAGCTTTGCTTACTTTTACTGACAAGGGGGAGGGGGGGATAAATAATTGTAGTAAATCTGCTTACGTAATACTTGAACAACCCCCAAGATGACGCAACAAAAAAAACAAAAAACATAAACAAACTTGTTTGTACATACCCAGTAAGGCCTTCAACCGTATCATCTATAGGCAAAACATGAATCCGTTTTCCGTATTTCACATCCGGACACGGCTGCACGGACACCACATCGGACAACCTCACGCGAAGATTGTTTCTGACGACGCGGTTCATTCGAATCTTTTCATCCGGGCACGTGTCGTCAGAAAGAACAATGCAAACGGTCTCCTTGCGTCGTTTTCCTTTCAACAGAACTGTGTCGCCTCGGAAAAGCTGGAGCTCGTCCATTTTCGCTTGCGATAACGCCACAACCGAATTATCGTCGTTCACGGCTTCTTCTACTAAAAGTCTGTTGGGACGATCCTTGCGACGAAGAATGGCAGTTGCCAAGTCATCGGGGCTAATGAAATAAAAACAAAAGTCGGTATTAGACGAATATCAATAACAAACATAACAAAAACCCTGCCAACCAGTGTTACCAAACTTTGAAAACAAAATTATGTGACCAGAGTCATAAGATTATAGCGCAGGTTTGAAAATTATAGTATAATACGCGCCACGGTTCTAAAAGGTTCTGAAGTAGCAGGAAAGCGACAAGACAACCAGCGATAACCAATCACCAACGAGCACACGTTCCATGCCGGTAACTGGGAGGTGGTGGGAGGTCTTCCTTTCCCACAAAACAACCAGGACGGCTCTAAAATATGCATTTGCGACGCTGTTTGTGACTAACTTTAGAACCTTTTAGAACCGAGGCGAGTATTATACGCCATAAGAAAATTTAAAATACGCGCTTCAGGAATTAAAAAAATAGTCGATTTATTTTGCGAATCAAAATGTAACACACTATTAATTTCTGTCCTTGTCAGACTTGTGTAGTTAACAACTTATGTTTTTCAAAACTATCTCTTTCATCTCTCTGTCTCTTTCTAATATGCCTATAACCGGACTACACTAACGCATTTTTCCCTTTATTTGTGCTATAAGACATTGATTCTTGCCCAATTTCATGATTCTAGGTCAACCCTAAAAGTTTTGATTTCCTTGCAAATGTTAAATTATGCGGCATAAACGGCCGTATCTTTTGATTGCGTTGACTTAGAAGTTTGATTTTAACACAACTCCAAGAGATTGCCAACCTGAATATTTGATATCAATTTCAACTTGATACCTCCACGCGTTCCTGAGAAAAAGGGTCCTGTCAGACGAGACACAATCAACGCAGTGATCCTATAAGGGGTATTTTTTACTTTTGAGGTACAGAGCCCTAAAAATGGTTATGAGGTACATGTTTGGGTTAAGGTAGTTGTCGTGGTTAAGGCACACCGTCAGAAAATTCTTAATTTTTGTATACTTATTAAGGACATGATAATACAATTACCCTGAAAATTTGAAGTCGATCGACCGTATATAATCCGAGATAAATTCAATTACAAATTGGATAATTAACATCGATTGTATACGATCTCTGTAGTTCTGAACCAGTTTCTTATTTATAAAAAAAAGAACTAATTGTCAGAAACTTTCCAAAAACTGACAGTCTTTCAATGCATTTGTTATGAGTTTAAAAAAAAATTAGAAAAATTTTTGACCGTCTAATTATTTATAAATAACGGTTTAAAGTTCAACAATTTATAGAAAAGTATACATGCATATGAGTAGTGTATGGGTTACGTTTCCACGGGTACAGTCTTGCGTACAAATTATGGATCACTTAGCTACAAGCTAGTATACTTTTATGGGGCGTATAATCTATAACTTTTTGACAATATTGTACCACGACAACTACCTTAAAACGAACTGATTTTTTTTTTTATTTTGAAAAAACAAATATATGTGCATCGACTCATGGTCATTAGCACAAAATATAAATCACGATAATAAATTAAGAAACATAACCGACATTACAAATAAAACACAGAACTGATTCTTGTCTTCCCTATTTTAAACATCACAATATCGTAGCTTTTTACCACGTATTTGCTTATTTTTACGTAGCATTGTACATCAAAAAAAGTTGCCACCATTTAGGTACAATAAGGTGACCTTCATGCATATCCTACAAAATATGGCGATGTCTTTAAAGCTTCTAAGCAACATATCAAAAATGTCCAGAAAATTTCTCAATTGATGTCTTTAATCATTTACCTAGAACAGCGGTTCTCATACTTTTTTGGCGACGGAACTCTTTGGAAACACTAAATATTTTACGGAGCCCTAAAATAAGCAAAACCTGGTTTTACGTCCATTCTTTAATGAAAATCATACAAAAATACTCTCTTTATATAACACTGTATTGGTTCCCCTAGAGATTGATAAAATTGTTTCCATTTAATGGGAACTATGAAGCTGTTTTTTTTATTTTTGACCAATTTTGTACGTCGGTGTTTTGTTCTTTAGGTTGATATAATTTCGGTGGAGCTCTCGCGGAGGTCTAGCGGAGCCCCAGGGCTCCTTGGAGCACACTTTTGAGTATGCCTAACTTAGAGAACTAAAGCACACAAGGGTTACTACGAAATTTAAAGTAGTGCGTTAATAAAATCTGACTCATCACTGAAATAATTTGTACACGCACTGTGAGTCATCTCCATGACGCCCAGAAATGAATTTAGTCACAAAGGAAGTCGCGAGAAAAAGTTCTTTTTCATTGGTCTTTAGATATATGCATTCATAACCGCGGTAATTTTTGCTAACATAGGTAAGTGAAATCGGAAGCCGCCATTTTGTTTTATTGATGGACGTATAATTAGTCGTTAAATTATTTGGTCAATTACTATCATAAATATTAAGGCTGTCGGAACGCTCTGAATTTAAGCCAAAAATACAGCTTCGGCTTTCAACTGATTGTAAACTTATTCGTCAACATTCTGAAAAAATTCTTTCTTTATAAGGAAGATAAAGGAAAAATGTAGGTCTCTAATAAACTACTTTTGTAATTTATGTACGATTTACTAGAAACAAGTTGGCATTAATTGTGCCAAAAAAACACACGTTTTCAATGTCACACTACGACCTTATTCGTACTTATTTCACAAAACTGTTCCATCACAAACCTAAAGTGACTCTTCCTTTTTCGGAAAAGTTTTTTAAATCTTCAAAATATTTCCCAAACTTAGAGTAATCAATTGACAGCGGCACCCTTGCAACAACATTTTTAGCCTCGCAGTTGACACCAGCCAAAAATTGAAACGGGCGGATGATTTGAGCGAGACAGAGCTAAAGAAGGTCACACCTACAATATGTCTTTTGCCTACCTCGCCCCTTACCGCTGGGTCTCAGCACAAACAAAATTCAGAGCGTTCCGACAGCATTAACACATCACTACTTATAAATCCTTTACCGGTTGATTTTATAGGATCACTCTCTTTGCCCGTTTGTCAGTCACAGCTTATTTTCTCCGAATTTACTTGGTGAAAAAACTTTAAATTTGGTACATATAGAGTTAGATGACCCAATCACGGACGCATAGCGTCTAATAAACGAATTCCGATTTTTGGGGGCCAAATTAGAAAATTAAAAACAAATCCCTAGTGCATCATGTGACGTATCAAATGAAAGGATTCGTTAAAAATACATTGTAAACTCCATGTAACGTCACTCGATTTAACGCCGAACTCCCTAAAACGTCGAAATTACTCGACTTTGGTTGGTTTGCCTTGTTCTTCATACAATGATAGCATCACACCCACTCTAAATAACGACCATGTGTCATTATAGAGCAAGTAATTTCGGCAACTTATAAAGCACCTACTGTTTATAGGTACTTTCTAAGTTGCCGAAATTGAGAAGAACTGCAGCTTTATTGATTAGCCCGTATTTACCTCGATTGTCGACATCATACGTACCGAATGTTTGAAAATTTTTTGCGTTATTATTAAATAAATACTATAATAGTAAAACAATATTGATTTTTCTTTGTCTCCATATAACGACAACTCTCTATAACGCCAGAAAATGCGCAGGCATTTCAGCGTTATATAGAGTTTACACTGTACATATATTTTTGTGATGTTAAAACGTAGTTAAAACGATATTAAAAATATATATACGAAAACCCTTATCTTCAAAACTACGGAGTCTAAAATTTTTAAACAAGCCTGAACGAAAATCTTAAGTCTTACAGCTCTCACGGAAAACGTGGTACAGAATAATCTCCTCGCTAGTTTGACTCGCACTTAATCTGTTTTCTCAATGAAGATGTATTTTGAGATATAAAATACCTAAATTGGAAGCCACGAATGAAGATGCAGAAGTTCAAAACGAAATCCTAACCAATATTATAAATGTGAATGTGAGTTTGTTACGCTTTCACGCCTAAACCGCTACACAGATTTTGATAAAATTTGACATGGAGATAGATTGCATCCTAAAGTTACTTTTTGTCTCAAAATAAAAACTTAAAAGGGGTGAAATAGGGGATGAATGTCACTGACAGGCCATCACGATACCTTCCGGAACTATTAGACCTCCAGACTTGAAATTTGGCAGACATGTTTCTTTTGTTGAGTAGAGATACTAAAATAGTCTTCTAAGATGTGGAAAGGGGGGAAGTACGGGGGTGTCGATGATTAGCAAAGTCTAATTTTTAAAACACAGTTTCTATGGATTGAACATGTAGCTGTTAGGTCTGGATGAAGATTCCACTACTGTTGTTGTTGCCGTGTATCATTACAATCGCAGGCGGAGCCGCGGGGAGCAGCTAGTAATTAATAATAATAGCAGGACGTTGCATAAAAAGTCACTGACAGCAACGGTGACATTTTAAGTTGGGGCAATCAATACCTTTATTGTGCAATAAAGTACGATAAGACTTTTATAAAGTTTCAAGTAAAATAACTTTTCAGTCAGTTACTGAAAAAATGTCCTTGTACCGTTTGCCGATATTTATCTGATCAATAGTGATTTTGATTTTAGGCTTCAAAATAATTTTTTGAAATTTAGTATAAAGACCGAAAGACGCAGGGTTGAAAGTAGCCCTCAAAAACAAAAATACAGAGCCAACATTTTTTAAATGAAAAATGTACATAGTTTTGGCTGTTTAGAAAAAGTGAAAAACTATTAAATATTTAATTTTATCCAAAAAAAACTTAAAATAGATCTGAATACATAAAAAAATATTCATGAAAATAGCAAATCATTATCATTATGGCCACCTCATAAGACGTTCATATTATTTAAAAAAATGTATTATATAAACTTGCAAATATTTATCAACAACACAAATATATTTTAATATTATTTAAATCGCATGGGAAAATTTATGGACTCACATATTAAAATTTTAACATAAAATCGCCGAATGGTGTAAACAAGACATTTTTCAACGGCCGACATGATGACAATGTGCATTTGAGATTTTGCAATTTTATTTTCAACGTAAATTAGAGTTTATTTCAAAATACATAAATGAGCTGTAAAGATATTTACCTTTTCCCTTCTGCCATTATTTAACTTGAAAACACAAAGTATAAATATCGTATAAAATGTCAAAAATTACGCTGTTCTATTGTAAACGACTTGCCAGTTGCCACAAATCCGCAAACACATCAGACAGATACGCGGCTCCTTCTAATACTCACTATTCGTCGCTGAAATCATTGGTAACGTCAGTAACTAAAGGAGTATGATAGCGGAATATAACCATAGAGCTTTTACGTGAGGCCCAATTATTCTTTGAAATTTTTCTTTAAAGATTAAGTATCAGAAAAGATTATCTATTTTTCATTTCAATTCATGAGTTTATTTCTGATTGATTATTCAGATATTATTTGGCAAAAAAAGAAATAACAGAAAACGACACAGAGTTTGGGCCATTTCCATGCAACATTGTTGTCAGTTGTGTAATTGATGAATGTTGGACCACTGTGTGTTCCATAGACATAAAACTATATCTATGGTGCGTTCTGTGAAGTCCGGTCCGCGGAGTCAACTTCACGGAGGAATGGTTGACTTACATAATTTTCTGTACATTTCAAATGTGTAATTTGTTTTGAAGTGTCACTTTCAAAACCTAATTGGATCATTATCTAAACTAAGGAACATAGCATACATATTTACAATTATTTCATACTGTGAACCTCAAGGAATAAGGTAATAGTATAATGATAAAGCTTCAAATGACAGTTCACGAAATATTTTAATTTGTATAAAAGTGATTACCGTACTGAAATATTAGAGTTGGTAGGTCAATCTTTTTGTAAGATTAAATCACAAAGAAGCATTTCAAATGAATATTACCGTATATTAATATGAGCTTTACTATGTACCATGACAAAATATGAACGTTTAATAATTACTGGAAACCCATTCGAAGTCTTATGTATTTTTGAAAGTGATGATTTTTGCGAATCATTGAATTCTTGTAGAGATGGCAATCTGTTACATTTTTATCCAACTGTAGTTGTAAATTCCAATTCCGCAAAAATGCTACATACTTCGTGTTTATTTTGTAAGTTTTGTCATCAAAGATTGAATAAGGTTTTTCATAGAAATTAGAGATTTCCGAAACATAAGTTGAAAGAGGGAGCATAGTGAACATCTGGCACTCAGTAGCCTTAATAAACGTATTCGTAATTTCTAAGAATACAGCGTATTATATTTCTTTTTAGAAATGGGACGTTACAGATATTATGATAGTCCAGATGGCCAAGACATCGATAAAAAATTACTTGTAACCGGGAGATATGCAACGAATTTGGGCATTATAACAGGAACTGTAGACGTTATGCTTCTCAGCCATTCAAAAGGTTTTGGTAACATCGCAGCACGCTATGGATATTATTTAGCACCATTCATCGGCATGGCAGCTGCGTTTACCTCGACGACGTACATTGCAACAAACATGCGCAAAAAAGATGACGAAATCAATTACGTTTTCGGTGGTATAGCCGCTGGTACCATTTACGGTACTTGGCAAAGATCGGTTTACGTTGGATTTGTGGCATCGATGGTATTTGCTACTGTTGGTTATGTCAAGAAAAGTTCAATCGTCGATGGATGGGAATTCTTTCCGGCACCAACTTACCAACTATTTCATGCTTTAAATTTAGACCGAGGGGACTTCACATTAATTAAAGATCCCAAAGATTCACAAAAATAAATATGGATGTTTGTAGTATAAAGTAGGTATACAATTACGGAAGGCATTAAAGGTGATATCAGATGGTTCATTCGAATGAATGTTCAATTTTGTTTAATAGGGATGTTGACTGTATTCAAATAAAAACATAATTTTAACGAAAAGTGGTAGTTTCTATGATAAAAATACTAAAAAACACTATATTTTTCCTTATTTTTAAGGAATTTAATTAATATTTAATAAATAAAACCTAATAAAATCACTCTCAAGTCACGTGACAACAGACACCAATCAGAGCGCATGACGTCATAGGTTGCGCCGCTGTCAAAAAACTTCATTGTTTGGTTAATATTTAGAGTGTAATTTATTATTAATAATATTGACTCTACCAACAGTAATAAATTAACAAAATGAAATTACTTGCTATACTGTTCAATACATTTTTTTTTATTGATATAAATTTACAACGAACGTTTCAACCATTTCAACCAAACTTTGTGGTCCTTTTCAAGTATTCAAATGTTTGGTTGAAACGTTCTTTGTAAATTTATATCAATAAAAAAAATATATTGAACAGTATAGGCAAGTAATTTCATTTTGGTAATTTATTATTATTTGTTTATAGGAAACGTCAAATTACATGTAACTATAGCAACAACTACGAAACAACTTTTCATCACCTCCAGTTTACTAGCGTTTATGAGCACAGAATACGCATCTATAGAATATTACCTCCCGTGTAAATGTTTGAGCCTCCTTTGGTACGACTCCGTGACGTCACGGCAGTCACGTCACAAGTATTGGCGTTTTGGACCGAAATTTAAAATACATGATTTTTAAAGCGTGAGTCGTATTTAAATAAAAATGATAAATATTTGTGGCTATATTAGGTACTTATGCACGATTTAAAACACTTTCCCAAAAATAGTCAACATCCCTAACACAATGACATAGAAATGAACGTTCATCCAGTTTTTTCCTCGAAGATGTCGAACGAAGTTGTGCGGCTTGGAATTCGTTAGATTTGTGATCATTTGATCGAAGAATTGACAAAAAAAGAAGCAAAGTCTAAGTTTAAATCATTAATTAGAAATTTTATACAATTTGTCCGTATTGTTCTATCTTTGTAATCATCGAGTTTGTGGTTCCTAAGTAATTGATAATTTTTGAAATTCTCCAAAAACAGCAGCGTATTTTGGTCGTTCTACTTGGATACCATTTTGTCTCATTCACAGACAGATTATAATCACTATGCGGTGTCATAGTCCCAAGTCTGTCCTCTACAAGACACGACACAAAATGATCGAGCCCGAATAAATGTTCTTTCTTGTGTTCAGACGTTTCATATTTTTCGTTTATTCGGAGTGCTAATTAATCATGCCGAATGCCAATATCTACCGTTGTTGGATTGGTTCATTAATGAATTCATTTGTCACTATTGTTTCGTTTTGTGTTTACACGTTTCACTTTGAATGAAAATCAAAAATGAACTGTCTGATATCACCTTTACTGATATATTTCACGAAAATTTTGTATCAAGTTTTGTTTAAAAAGAACGCATCATTGCAGTGTAGTTTACGATAACCAAGAAGACTAGAGAAAGGAGACCTAACTTGATAAGTTAAAGTGGGACGAGATATGTTGGACGCAGTGTTTTTGCAAAATAATCAAGAGGCCTAGAAAAAGGAAACAAGGATGACGAATAGCGCCTCCAAGGATTGTCACTATAATATGCATTAAAGTTGATGGTTTGGAGAAACAGCTGAATTGTTTTTATTTTTTCTCCAAACCATCAACTTTAATACATTCTACAGCTGTACTAAATCCATCAAAAATAATATGCAATATTATTCATCCCACCCCCATTTTGTCAGTTTTAGTTTACTTATCTCTAATCTTGATGGTAACCATGTTGAGGGCTTTAATCCAGAACCCGGGTTTCAATAATTTAGTTCTGATGTTTTCGGGATTAGAAATGTACCGATTCTGTGAAATATGTTTCGAAGTAATTTTTTTTTAAACAATTATTGAATAAAAAATAACACGACAAATCATTCTTTGAAAATGTTTGGTCGATTACTGTATGTATTTACGAATCACCCTCCTTGATGGAGGCCTAGGCACATAAAAAAAAAACAAAAAGGAAACAAAACCTGAAAATATCAAAGTGCTAAATAAGGATGCATTATATTTTTTTTGATGATTATTTTTCGTGTTACTATACTTCTTAAATAAATTATTAAATTTTTATTCTATATTTTTTATTGTTAGTGTATTTGCCTATAGCACATACACTATTGGCGTTGGTCGGATGGCGGGACCTAGGGGTTTTTTAATTATCCTGCGACATATATATGTGTTAGCACGATAACTCTCCACAGACTTAACTGATTTAAACTAAATTTAGTACACAAGCTGGAATCCGCTACTGCACGAAGCCTATTTAAAATTAACCCAATCAGGCCATTTTAAGGGTGGTTTTAGGGGTTGACAAAAGTTATTGGGTCCAAAAATACCTAAAACATTCTCAGAATCGTTTCAAAATTGAAATTTAACCCTTTAATAGCAATCAAAAAGTGCTCCTAAAATTTTAATAAAATCGGCCCGACAGAACCGGATTTACAAATTTTCTGAAAACGCTAGTTTGCAGATAGTGAGTTATTTACTGAAAGGTGTTTTTTAATTTGGTGTAGACGTTTGATCGACAATAATATTGCAATTTAGCAAAAAATGTAATTTTAAGAGGTGTATTAAGGAGTTAAATTTTTTATTTTGCCCAAAAACCAACTTAAGTTCACATAATAAAGCCACACTGCCTGTGTTAACAAATATACTATATTGTTGGCAGTTTTTTTAAATTTAACAGTGCTTAAACTTCGTGATAATATTTAAATCCAACCACGGTATAAGAAAGAATGGCAGTTATACATGGAGGGGTGAATCTCTTATTGGGCGAGTACACGGAGAACCCGCGGAGTAGCGCTGCGAGCACACCAGCAGTGCTTGCTGTGTTAAAAGAGATACATAACAGGTTTGCCTATGCGTTGGCGTTGCATAATATACTTTGACAATTGAATTTAACCTTTTTACTATTTTTATTTAACACTGCAAGCATTGCTGCTGAGCTCTCAGCGCTACTCCGCGGGCTCTTCAATAAGAGACTCACTTTTTTATACGGGAGATATACTACCATTCTTTCTTATATCGTGAATCCAACTAACCTTTTACAATATAAAAATCCCACTCGCTGCATCGCGTTGCTACTGGTCGGTAGCTTGTAAACATAGTGACGAATAATCTTGCCGATAACCATGGTATTAGGAACTTGAGAAAATATTTTAAAGTAAAAAAAAATATTTTTTAATTGTTTCGTATAACACTACTTCCATTGTTTACATCAGAACTATTTAAAACTGGCAAATCCAAAGTAACACAATCGTTGTCCCCTAAATAAGATTCCAAAACAAACTGTTCACTTGCCACATAATACGGCGCCTGATGTCCTGATAAAGTAACCGGAACATTCGTGATGCTGTTGTCCGAAGTATTCGTACCGACTTGCTCATCTCTTGCTGAATTAGATGACCACAAAGTTTGTATAATGACTGTTCCGCGCTCACTTTGAACTACTGGTATATTACCGTCTGTATTTGGACACCCCCTATCAGTAACAAACGCATTATTATCAGTAAATGACCTTTCCGGTACTGCACCATCGTTCAATATCTCGGGTACTATGTACGTTAAGCCGTCAGAGTAATTCCTTTCGTTTTCTACCGTTTCTTCACAGACATCGATATTAGATTCAATGATGTTATGATCGTGTATAATTCCGTTCTGCAAATCCATTAATGACCCTGTTACGTTGATCGACGAAATTATTTCTAACCCATGTGGATTATTTTTTACTGATGGTTGCATGTTATCATTTATCAAGCCATTATTATTATTTGTCAGCTCAGGAGTTGTTTTGAAATGTTCGTTAATTTGTTTCGGATGGTCTTCTTCTGATGCATCTTCCATTTCGATTTCATTTGCGTCATTTATATAGGTTGTTGAATTATATTGATCGTGATCTTCGTCATATAATTCCATTTCGTCTTTTCTAGTTTCTTCGTTTTGAGATAAAGTGTCGCGATTTATTTCAGTTTTTGCAACAGTATCTACATTGTCAGTATCTAATGGATCTGATTCTAATATATTTCTAACTTCTAATAGTAATTTATTGACGTGTTCTTCATTATTTTCTTCAGTACTTTGGTCAGTTTTCTGTTTTTTAATCCGTTTCTCACATATTGTCTCATTATCTTCCATCTGTCTAGAAAACCAGCCTGCAAAAAAAATCAAGACTCAAAAATAAAAAAAACTTAAAAAATATATATGTTAACCTCCTTCAAAAAAATCACTAAAAAGATGAAAATAATGAAATTTTGAAGCCGGAGCTAATTTCATTACAAAAACTTTTAATTACATATCTACTTTTATTAAATAGGCATCGACCTCGAAATTTCATGGGATTTTTTTTGTAATGAAATTAGCTCCGACCTCAAAATTTCATTTTCATCTTTTTAGTGATTTTTTCGAAGGAGGTTATATTTTTTTTTTCTTCTTTTTTTTTTTTAATTTTTAGTGGTGGATTTGATTTCGCACATTTTTAAAAACTACTGAACCAATTTATGTAAAATTTATGTGGGATCACCTTGAAGATGTGCCCTATTAAATAAGAAAAGAATCATCATAATCGCTTTACAAATGTTGGAGATATGAGGTAGCATACATTAAAAAATATGTTTTTTTGACGTCATTAAAAAACGGATGAACCGATTTTAATAAAAAACTATATGGGACCACCTGGGATGTATACCCTTTCAAACAAAAAAAAGAATTTTCCAAATCGATTCAGGCGTCTTCGAGTAATCGGGAAACATACATAAAAAATAAAAAAAAAATATTCCGACGAATTGAGAACCTCCTCCTTTTTTTGAAGTCGGTTAAAAAAAAGAACGTCTGTGCTTTAGACCACACTACTGAAGTAAAACTTCTTAACAACATATAAAATTAAAAAAAAACTTAAAAAAACCTTTAAAAATTAAAAAACACCTTAAAGAAACCTTAAAAGTATTACTCGCTGTGGACAGGATTCGAACCTGTGCGATCAAAGCATATTAGGCTGCGAGTCTAGCAACTTAACTGCGTGGACACTAGGTAAGTGTGACGCGTGCTGTTAAAACAGTATACAAAGAGCACCGTGTCTCTATACCAACTTCTGTTCGAACTTTTCATTTCGCTCTCATCAGGCATTCACCAGTTTACTCCCCAAGTCAAGCGTACGTAAAGAAGTTTTACTTCAAAAGTAACTAATTATGCGTTAAAAAAAGTAATTATAGTTTACTTTGTGCTTTCTTATATTTTTTCTTTTCAGTTGCTGCCTTTTTCAAGTCCAAAGTCCTTTTTTTTGCTTCGTTGAAGTTCCGTTTTTTTTCTTCATCTTTCATTTTCGCTTTTAATTCTTCATTTTTTATTTGTTTTTCTAATTCGCTCAGATTAAGCGGCGATGGATTTCGAAATGCTTGATCAATAAGATCGGAATTTAACTTTTCTTCCTTTTTAAATTTCAATTTCAAGTCCCGTCTTGTCCTGCCTTTGAAGAATTTCAACATACATGAAAAATCGGTACCGAGCATATTAAGAGCAAGATAAAATTGTTTTGTTTCAACAACGCTCCAATCTTTAGTCCTTTTAGCTCTTTTGAATATGCCGTAACCTGTGTCCTGATCATCGATCACAATAGCGGGTTGGTTGTTCATCGCTACCTTTTTTGTTTCGACTACGATACTTGTCTCGTCTAGTATGATTTCACCGTTTAAACCGATTTTTATTTGAGGAGCTGGAATCGTGCTTTCGTCGACGTCATCGGCTTCTTCTTCGATTATTTTTTCCGCTATCGGGTTTACCGTAACCTCTTGTTTATTTGGTTGTACTTGTACGTGATAGTTTTTTTCACGACGCCTAAAAAATCAAAGTTACAACAATTATAAACATTAAGAGCACTGTGGTTGGAACAATAAAATAAAATAAAAGAATAGTTACTTCTTACCACAACAGATTTATTCAGTGGATGTACATTTCGAGAGCTAAGCTCCCATCTTCAGCAAAACGCTAAACATTTTTTAGTTTTTTTTTAGTGTTTTGCTGAAGATGGGAGCTTAGCTCTCGAAATGTACATCCACTGAATAAATCTGTTGTGGTAAGAAGTAACTATTCTTTTGTTTTATTTTATTACAACAATTATTAACTGGATGTTTTTACTGATATTATAAACAAATTTACTTACGGCATCGGATTACTTGTAGGATTATATATAATTACATCCATCACTGTTAAACGCTTGGAATCTGGAACTTTGTCACCAAATTTACTCACGAAATCTCGTCTGGCTTCAGCTATTTTACGAGCACATTCCGTTTTTTTCCTGTGTTTCTTTTTGGTTATTTGCCCGCTATAACAGAAGAAAACATCTTGATTACAGATTTCAAATCTTCCTTGAAAAAAGCAAAATGTGTCAAGTTTATTAACGTTTTTAGGGTTCCAAACTCCAAAAGGAAAAAACGGAATCCTTATAGGATCACTCCCGTATCTATCACTGCCAATCTGTTCCGAAACTACTGGACCGACTGAGTTGAAATTTGGTACACATATGTAAGTCGGTGACCCAAAGACGGACATGTAACGTAAATAAATTAATTTTGAAAATGGGGGTCATTTTTGGAGGGCAAATTAGGAAATTAAAAAAAAAAGTTTTGCAAACCGTACCGAGTGACATATCAAATGAAAGGGCTTGTAGTAAGGGTCTCAAATATATTTGACAATTGACCAATCCCCCTTTTATCTCCGAAACTACTGCGCCTAAAGTTTTGAAAAAAATAGGGAATGTCGGGTCTCATCCATAGTTTACAGGAAAACCTAAACGAAAATCTTAAGTCTTAAAGTACTCACAGAAAACGGAATAGTACGGAACCCTCTTCTCGCGAGTTCTACTCGCACTTGACCGGTTTTTTTTTTATTATTTTGAAAGAAAATGATGTTACACACAATTTTTAAATGTAAGAAAATTTTTACCTCTGTAATTTATTTAGCGATGTATTTGCTACATTATCTGGTCGATTTTGAACATCACTAAGCGACTTTATAACCGAATTATTTCCAGGAGCGCAGTGCAATTTACGCATTTCGTCATCAGATTCGCTAGCACTCACATTGTTTCGAGATTCAGGTATTCGTGGCAATGATTTAAATCGAGGTTGATTCGAAAATTTTATTGGAGATTTTGGAACATCCGATATACTTTTCAAAACAGTTACATTTTCATTTTGGTTCTCCTTTTTCAAAACAGCCTGCTGTGATGCTTTTTCATCTTCAAATTTCGGAGTACACTCAACTCGATCATTTGTAATCGGGTTATTACTTTCAGTTTTGAGAACAGAATTCAGTTTAATATCCGTAACATTGTTTGATACATTTTCATCTGATTTAGTAGTTATATCAGAAACTGCTTCACTAACATTTTTTCTACGCACTGGTGTTTTTGCAATAGCTTTTACACGTCCGAGTCTTTGGCTACGATTTTTTTGATTACTTACAATGTTATCACCGATTTTTTCATTAACCTCAGATTTAATATCATTACTTTGTTGAGGTTTATCTGTATTTTTTGAGGAAATGTTACTCTCTATTAAGGCACACGGTATAACATTACTCGTATTTTGAATAGAAACACTTTTTTCTTCATGTTCTTCTTTCAATTTTAAAGTCGTAAGATTTTTTTCATTGGGTGATATTGTAGAAACTGGTTTAGGCAAATTGTCAGTCTTTCTTTGAACTGACGTATTTGCCACGGCTTTGATTCTAGCCCTCCAAAATGACATTTTCAAAATTCATGTGTCCTGTAAGACTCTGAAATTAGAATTTAAAAATTTTTTTAATTAAGACACCTTTCTTGACATGTGGTATCAACTATATTATTTTACCTCTACGTATATTATCTCACAGATTCTAAGTACTTATATTTCACTGTAAATTAAAATACGAACTAAGAACTTTAATTTCATTCCGTTTACATCAGCCAATTTCAGGTTACGTAGTACTTTCTTAATGTAGTAACCACTGAGCCCTAATGTTAATCACCATGGATCTAGTATTTTTCCTATGTCCATGTTAAATCACAGAGTGATGTTTTGAGGCAGTCAGTGATTGGTCAATGATTGAAGTTTGTATTCTGATTTCTGACACAAATCGAAAACGATTTAACTTATAAATGAAGAAGTAGGTAATGCAATACAATCAACTGCAATGAGTAATATTTATATTCAAGAACCTCTGACTACGGGAAAGGTAAAAATATCTCACTTATTATTCCGAACTTTTTGTTAATATTTTATTATGAATTACATTTGAATACAAAAATAAATATTTTACTCTGACAGATACCAATTTCGAATACCTACTTAATTCAAATTAATTAAATTTAGACCAAACATTTGAATAAACAAAACTGAAGTGGATTATTCAAGGTTTATACTTAGTGTATTTAAAATTTCTTATTTTAGGTTTTACTGAAAACTACAGTGGGTGATATAGACGTTGAATTATGGACAAAAGAAGCTCCTAAGACGTGCAGAAATTTTATACAATTATGTCTTGAAGGTTATTACAATAACACTATATTTCATCGAGTTGTAAAAGATTTTATTGTTCAAGGCGGTGATCCGAATGGCGACGGTACAGGCGGAGTGTCTATTTATGGAGAACCTTTTAAGGTATTTATTTTGAATCAAAATTTGAACAGAAAAGGTCTTAAAGATACAAGCGCTGACATTAATATCGTAGTGTCCAAATGTAGAATTTTTAGCCGAAGACAGTAGTGGATTTAGGTTTGTGGAGGCGTCTGGACAGTCGGGGAAGACATAACAGTATCTAAGATTAAAATAGAATGGGCTCCTGAAGACTGACTACTAGATTGTCCTGTGGAACTATTCCATCCTCATCAATGTAGCCAAAAATGATTATCCTCCTGTAGGCTAAAACCTCACATTCGAACACGATATGGGTGGCTGTTTCATCATCCATTTCGCAAAATCTACATAGTGTTGATCCTTGCTATATCCCCATAACATGTAGGTGTTTTCTCAGGAAAGCATGGCCGGTTAAAAGCCCAATCACCTTTCTGAGTGTCGACTTGTTGAGTCTAATTAAGTCCGGAGTTAGTTTTGAGGAAGGGCCTACAATCATTTTCTTTCCATGTTTGTTACCTGAAACCAGGTCCCAATCTGAGAAACGTTGCTCGCAGGTTTGCTAGAAGTCATTCTAAACTTGAGACACAACAGTTAGATAAGGAATGCAAACTCCAGCCGAGATCTAATTAAGTCCGCATTGCGTTCTCTAAGCTTAGACTGTTCAGTTATGTTAAAAAGTATTAATTATGTGTGATTAAAAAAAACTTGGGTTTTTATGCAAAATATTGTATTTTTGTTAGGATGAGTTCCATCAACGTTTGCGTTTCGTACGACGAGGTCTTATTGCAATGGCAAATGCGGGAAAAGATGATAATGGATCTCAATTTTTTTTCACTCTTAATGCCACTCCTGAACTCCAAAATAAACACACGATATTTGGAAAAGTTACCGGAGAAACGGTTTTTAACATGCTTAAACTTGGGGACGGATTAGTAGATGCAGAAGAGAGACCACTTTATCCAAATAAAATACTTAAAACAGAAGTTCTGATCAATCCGTTCAGTGATATTGTTCCCAGGAAAGTACACACCCAAAGTGAAAAGAAGGCTGCCAAGAAAACGAGAAATGAATGTGGAGTTAAGTAAGTGAAATAATATACAGTAAGACCTCGCTTAACGCTGTTTCAGTGTTATGCGGTTTCTAAAAAAACAAAGTTTAGCTACTATGACGTAAATTATGGATCAGTTTATACAAAATGATTCAAATGTTGATAGAAGTTCAATGGCAAGATGATGTGTCATTGATGCAATATCTTGCTATCATCAACTTGCTGAACGAAACAGAAAAAGGCAAACGACATTAGATGACTTCTTCACAAAAAGCAAAACATATCAAATGAGGAGAACCTTTCTCATCAAAAACATAACTTCTTACTCGAACTTTTATTTGATTTTCATTAATGTTTTATGAACAAAAATTGATAGTAGCAATAAATAAATCTATAATTAATGTGATAAAAAAGTATTTAACAATAAATGTTACAAAATTAAACAAAAAAAAACTAACAAATTTTCTTATTGTCGGTTCTGTTTCATTCGTGCCTGTTATGTACGTATTAAGATGACCTCGTTTAGCGCTGTTTTGTATAGCGCAGAGACTTATTGGAACGTATCTCCGGCGTTAAATGGGGTCTTACTGTAATTACAGTAGATTAACTGAGTTTGTTTTATTCGAGTTCGCGATTGTTTTTGGCTTCAGCTGTTTTTTTCCTGATAACAGGGTTCAGTTATCTTAAAATGTGTTGGAAGATGCAAGTTTCAAAATATTGATGTGGTTCATGTTAAGATTAGGTGTTCTCAACATTTTCTCTTGTTACAGAAACTTCAAGCTACTGTCTTTTGGTGAAGAAGCTCAAGAAGATGAGGAATTGACGGTTGCAGCGATTGGAAATTTTACGCGGAAAAATAAATCTACTCATGATTTATTGAATGATCCAAAACTCAGTTCGGTACCTATAGATACGGAAGTGCAAAATAGTAACACAGAAAATGTTCAGATCGAAAAAGAGGACAATTTGAAAACTAAACAAAAGGAAGTTTATTCTGAAAAGACAGAAGAAGCAGAAGAAGAAGACGACGTTGGAAATTATTGTTTGGGTGATGATAGGGCTGCCGAAAAAAAAGTTAAACTGTAAGTACTTTATAGACACGAATAGTTTAAGCTAAAGCGCCTATGTATTCTCGCTTTGTCTGTAAACCTGTCACGGTTTTTTGCGTCACGCGTACAGCCCAAACGGCTAAACCAATTTAAAAAAAACTTTTTTTGTTCAATTTGTCTTGAGGTCTATTTGATTTTAATGTCACCCGATTTTCGAATTTTGCTCCGAGAGGAGAGTTAATTTACAAAAATTATGTTTTTTTTTTTAATTTTTTTTTTTTGAAGTTTAACTTCTTTAGCGACGTATCTGTTTGAAAAAACTAAGAAATTGAGGGGAAGTAGAATGAAACAAATTAAGGGGAAGTTAGTTTGTCCCCTAAATTACATGAAACTGACGAGAACAGAAATGTATAGTGTGTTGCATTTTGGATGAACATATAAAGTCAGTGCTTGGGAATCTGATGTTTAAAATTACGAATAATTGAAGTACAAAATAATTTGTGATTTGGCGTACATTAAAACTAGAGAAGTTGAACTTCTTATGAGAGTGAGGCTCAATGTGTTTTTTTATATAAACATTGACAAATTATTAGTGAAGCCAGCGTAATTTTTTTGCATACATACAACCAAAACAGTTTAATCGATTTATGTAGACTTTTTTCATGGAAGATGAAATTCTTCTATCATTTTTTCGCTAATAGCTCACTTGAATGAAATGTAAACAAAAGAATTAAAAACAGATTTGTACATAGAATTCATTCATTAAAATTTACCAACGTATTTTTTTCGAGGTACTTTTATTTGTTTAACATGATGCAAATCATTGTTTCAGTGATAACATAAAAAAGGAAATAAAGCTTTTGAAACGTAATTATCAAGATCAAAAAAAGGAAACAAGTAACGAAGTTCCAATTAAACAGATGAGAAATGAGGCTGTAGACGAATATTTCAAAGGTCAAGAAAAATACAAAAGTATGAAAGGGTCTGTTTCCAAAAAAGGATCTTCAAGAGAAGCCCATACATTACAGTTACTAGAAAAATTCAAAAAAAGATTAATTACTGTTAAAGATAAATCTGAAAACGAAACAGAAGACGGTGAAGAGAAGGAGAAGGATACTGAAGATGTCGGCGAAGATGATTGGTAAGCAAAATAATTTTTTATCCAAATATGAAAACCACCCACTAAATTTTTTTATTGTTAGCGTTTCAACTTAAACGTATGTCAAGTTGTTGAGCGTCTACAATCTCTCTCTCTCGCTGAGACACGGTAATTCCTGTACTGGCCATCTTGTTGAGTTTTTTTATGGTTTCCCTCAATTAATTCCAGATAAATATTTTATTCAAGGCCATAACCGATTACCTATCAAACTCCTAGTTCAAAAATTACTTACCTTATCCTAATTTCCTATAATTCCTTCATTCGCCCATTGCTGGTACTTAAGTTGAAGTTTTAAAAATGTAGAAAATAACAGAAAGTGGTAAATGGACAATAGTAATGGCGTCTGTTGTGACATAAAGTCGAGAAACGGACGCTAAACGCATTATTATTATTCTAAAATCTAAATTATTACATCAATTCATCTTTTAGGATGAACCACAAATTACATTTTCAAGATACAGCTCCAGTATTGGCACGAGATGCAAACACTAAAGGAAACGATTGGTTTGAAATATACGATCCCAGAAATCCGTTGAATAAACGCAGAAGAGAGCAAAGCAAAACAAATTTAAGCAAAAAAGTTTCGCACTAAATGTGGTCTGCATGAAATCTGCCTTTGATTATATAATTTAATCTTAATAAAATCGGAATTTTAAAAGAAAAATGTGATTGTATGCATCAATACTGATCTAAAAATAATTTTTAAAACTATGTAAATATATTTGTAATGTGTATAAATAAAATATATAAAGTTGTTTTATAATTTAATAGCCGCTCCCCGCGGCTTCGCCCGCGATTATAATGATACATGGCTACAACAATAGTAGTGGAATCTTCATCAATACCTAACAGGGACATTTTCAGTCCATAGAAACTATATTTTAAAAATTAGAGTGTGTTAATCATTAACGCCCCTGTACTTCCCCCTTTCCACGCCTTAGAAGACTATTTTAGTATCTCTACATAACAAAAGAAACATGTTTGCGAAATTTCAAGTCTGGAGGTCTAATAGTTCTGGAAAGTATCGTGATGGCCTGTCAGGAACAACCATCCTCTATTTTACCCCCCTTAAATTTTTATTTTGAGACAAAAGGTAGCCTATACCCTTCTTTAGGATGCAATATATCTCCTTGTCAAATTTTATCGAAATCTGTTCAGCGGTTTAGGCGTGAAAGCGTAACAAACATTCGCATTTATAATATTAGGATTGATCAAAGGAAGCCAAAACTAAACTGAATTCAATGATCAGAGATCGTTATATCCCCACTCTGAAGTGTTCTCCGATGCACTCAAGGCCTGTCGTCAGGTTCGCGATTCTATGAAAGTGAATGTTTAGGTTATATTAGTAAACGTAGTTTTAGATAACGTATCCAGTAAAACATATTATAAGAAGTGAGAAATTCGGGACGCATAAAGAAAATGGAAGAAAAACTGTTAGATACTGTCGCGCCTTTGAAGTTAATCGTAAAAACTGGAGTGGCGGCAAGATTATGGTCTTCAAAATTACTCAAAACCAAATACTTGCCGCTGAAAGATGAGTATTCGGACAAAAATGACGTTATAATTAAAACGCAAATAACAGATTTTGTTTGTTATAGTGCTAAACAATTACCACTGCCTGATGGTTTGATCTACGAGATTAGACAACTTGTCAAGTTGATGAGCAAAGAAGTGTTCCAATTTATGCGAGAAATAGCTGATTTTGATTTATTGTTTATTGGGGATCAGTTGTGTTGGACAATGCATGGTGCTATTGATAAAAGAAAAACGGTGGAAAAGTACATTATTGATAATAAAAAAATCGATATGGAAACGAAGTGTTGCTTAGCTTGTATTTATTATTGTCACGGCAAGCTTCCAGAATTGTGGAGAAAATGCGATAAAACTAAATTGAAAAACACGTACTATATTTCAGATTTTAAAAATGTTTTTCCGCGAGCTTCCGATTTTGAAATCTTAGAGTTTTGGGATGCTTGTTACGACAATACATTAAAATCTTATAAATTTAATGTATCAAGATTTTCGAACGATATTGAGTATTTTTTTAACGATTTAAATAGTGATAAAAAAGCCGAGCTAGTGGATGAATATAGCAAAAATCCGTACAATAACAATATTAATTTTTTACTGTGACATGTCAAATATTCAAAATTAAAAGCATCTCTCGAAAATCCATTTTGTGGATATTCTTTGTTGTACAATTTCTTGAAATTTTATCATTTATATTATATGTTTCCCACAATACTAAATTTAATTATGGAAACGAATTCTGTTAAAACAGGTCAATTTGTAGGCATAATTTTAAACATATATCTTAATATCGAAGATGATAATCCTAGGAACGTATATATAAAACTTTTAGATGAAATTTGGTGCACTGATTTGTTCAAAAAAATAATGTTTGATGAAGGCAAAATACTCAATACGGTTTATTGGCTTTTCGGCTTCAAGAAAATGATGTGTATTAAAATGATTTTACTTAAAGTAAACAGACGGTACAAAAATAAAATTTTAAAATATTTAATTTCTGATGTAAATGCAGACGTTAAGTTATTGGAAGTATTAAAAGCTGAAACCATTGATGCGATGGAGACCCAATGGGTATTTCTGTCTACAAAATATGAGCATTCGAAGCATCGCAAACTTCTGAGACAAAAGTACTCGAAAGTATAAATTCTAAAATATCCCCAGTAAGAAAAAAAGACGAGAGATGTCGTGGGACACCCGGTAGGAGCGAAGTTCCTTTCGCTATATATTATGTATTATTAAATTAACAAGCACAATGAAGGAATGGTAAAATTGTATTTATTTCTAGTTTGCATAATAAATACATCTAATTAAATAAAATAGATTGTTTATTTTGCTACCTAAAATATCGATTTTTTCGGATATCGATATTTATCGTACATCAACAATTTCGAATCAATAACATAGGAGGGACCCTGATTTTTGTGACAATATTTGTTAGGGGTGTTGCAGGAAATGTATCACATCATAACAAAGGGAGAGGGGTAAGTAAAAAATGAATTACATTCGCGTGACGTATTTTATGGATGGCCTCTTAGACAGTGATGGATTTGGCCCGGGGGCGGCGGAATTTTAGAAACAACAAAATTCCGAAAGTAAACAATGTTAGGACAGTTGACATTTAAAAATTAATTTATCATCCGTTGTCCAAATTTACGGTTCTCTGGCTTCTTTAATTGCAATAATCACTTCCACATAGAGCAAAAAGGGCGCCATATCTAGGCTTGCCAACTTTAAAATACAAATTTCCGGGAAATAATGATTTCAAATGCGGGACAAGGGTTTAAAAAGCGGGAGCCAACTAATTTTATTTAGAATACAAAAAAAAAACGTGAAATTTTTTTTACAAATCAGGATGAGAAGTAAAATAAAACACCTTGTTAGGTTAATAATAGGTAGTCAATATTTACTAAAAAAAACAGTTTTAGTGTAATTGAGACTTTATTATGAAAACTATAAATTACTTTTTAAATGAGTATTTTCCTTGACATTTGGCATTTTTAAGGATTTTTTTATTTTTAAGTATAAAATTGTAAAAATCTTTGCATGGATAAGAAAAATTTACTTCAACTTGTAGCTCTGACTTTATAGAATCTACATGAAGACGATTTCGCGCGTCGGTCCAAGCATTATTACAAAGTGAGAAGACTCTCTCTGCTGCTGCATTAGAACACGGAATAGATGCAATGTATTTAGCGTCCTCCGAAAAGCGGGATATTTAGCGTCCCGCACACACCCTGAGCGGGACGTCTCGTTAGGGTATCAGAAACGGGACGTCCGCGTATAGCGGGACGGTTAGCAACCCTAGCCATATCGGACGGAGTCCAGGGCGACATCGAACCTAAATACGCCACTGTCCTTATAGTCTAAGATCGGACTGCAAAATTACTACATGAATAATGTAGACAATCAAAATCAAATTTTTAAGTATTTTTACAAGTGGGAGAATTCATTTTTCATAAGGTGCCAATAAAAAATTGCCCGCAAGTATTATTAATTAAAATATTATTAATTGAATTTTGGGGAAAAATTTCGTTCACATAGTATATAAATAAAACTTACACCACTTCCCAACAGTGTATTTAAAAGATCTGAAAAGTCACAGGTGCCGCCGATTGCTTAGCCGCAACCTCTACGCAGCCAGGTGTAAACAGGTATAATTTCGTACTAGAAACTTTTCGTTCATGACGTACATTTATTTCATCTATACCACATTAAAACTAATTTTTTTCTGAATTTAATGTTATAAGGTTGCCTGTAAAAAAAGCCCGCAAATCAAGGTTGCCTACCCTTAAGGTAGTACCCTCGCCATACCCGTTTTCTTAGGATTTGTTTGAAATGTAGCCAAAATAATGTTTATGTAATTCTGCATCGATTGGCGGAGAATGAAATTTTTGAACAACACAGTTTCAGAGATATTAAATTCCAAAGTTCGAGTTTTTGAAACTATTTTTAAAAAATTGTTTGATTGTTAGTTAATGTTACTTTAGTTTTTTAAAAAGATCCTAAGAAAAGTTTCTGAGATACAAAAATATTTGTAGGTAAATTTTTCGATATCCCGTATACCCTAATGTATAAGAGCCTCAAAAACTCGAACTTTGGAATTTAATATCTCTGAAACTGTGTTGTTCAAAAATTTCATTCTCCGCCAATCGATACAGAATTACATAAACATTATTTTGGCTAAATTTCAAACAAATCCTAAGAAAACGGGTATGGCGAGGGTACTACCTTAAGGGCAGGCAACCTCGATTTGCGGGCTTTTTTTTACAGGCAACCTTATAACATTAAATTTAGAAAAAAAATAGCTTTAATGTGGTATAGATGAAATAAATGTACGTCATGAACGAAAAGTTTCTACGAAATTATACCTGGCTGCGTAGAGGTTGCGGCTAAGCAATCGGCGGCACCTGTGACTTTAAATACACTGTTGTGAAGTGGTGTAAGTTTTATTTATATGCGATGTGAACGAAATTTTTCCCCAAAATTCAATTAATAATATTTTAGTTAATAATACTTGCGGGCAATTTTTAATTGGCATCTTATGAAAAATGAATTCCCCCACTTGTAAAAATACTTAAAAATTTGATTTTGATTATCTACATTATTCATGTAGTAATTTTGCAGCCGGATCCCGGTCTATTAGATATTATATTATATAATTTATAGGACACATAGTCCCTCCATTTGCCAAGTTTTTTATTTTGTTTCCACATCTAACAATCGACGTTTCCAAAATTTCTCAGTCTTTGCCTCCACAAAGTCGTAGCTTTGTGAATTACTTCAAAACAACTTGTTGCTAATATAGGTCACGATGTTGTAAGTTCTCATTGGTAGAATTTTGGGAAATAGTACCTACATAAGTTTTTGTCGTTTTAGCTGTGAGCATCAAATTTCCAGAGAAATCTAATACAGATCAGTAACATAAATACCGAAAAAAACGTTACAAAAACTACTTATTTGCGAGTGCAAACAATTATTTGTACGAATAGAATGTGAGTAATGAGTATCCTTGACCTCATTTTCTTAGTAAGAGACGTACCAACACAGCGCTTTTGGTTCGAGCTGTTAATTCTAATATCTATTATCTAGGTTACAGCATTAGGAAATGGAGAGTTTAGCAAGTATCCAAATTCTATTTAATTAATTTATTAGTATCTATAAAAGCAGGATTTACTAGATCTGTGGGCTGGACAATATAAAACGTACGAATTTCTTCATTGTTGGACTAATCAAGTCACCCAATAGTATTGACTGTTAAATTTACCTGTTGTTAGCTTATCAAATCGATTGGTTACAAACCGGTGGCCAGCCTGAAATCCAATCGATTTCTTCCAGTCATAGGAACTATGAAAACCGCGCTTGTTTTTCCACTGAAAATAAAATGAAAATTGAAATGAAATAATATGGCTTTGAATGATTGCCTACACATTTTTAACAGCCTCTTGAATTTGTGGATTGAAACTTTTTATGGTTTCTGGCTTAATTTGGTCAATGACATGGATCTGTCGTTGCTCCCCGATTCGCAGTTTTGCTTTGAAGTATTTTTACATGCGCATTAGGCTCTTGTTTTTAACACAACCAGCTTCCAACATCAATACGGTACACAAATTCGTACTAGAATTTATAAGCAATCAGAATCCACCAAATTCTGGCAAATTATTGATATTCTATAACATGAAAATGTTTTTGATTGGTCACATTCAAGCTACTCGGTAGATGGCTATGGTATAAGATTTAGTTTCAGTACGTACCACTAGAGTTTTGGCTGTCATTTCAGAAATTTCGTTTTGTGGTATACCTTCCAACTCAAAATAATATTTTTAAAATTTTAGATAAGATGTATTTTTGGGAACACTGTAATTACTGAGAACTATTTGGCTGACGTTAATGCTCATAAACTATAATTATTTATTTGATAAAAGGGAACACTTTCCTCCATCTTTGACCGGTTCTTGAAGTTCGAAGCGGATCATTATATTTTATTAAGTCAGTGTAAAAAATCGGTTTTGTGCTAAGTTTCTTTACAATTATTTTAATTATACCCTTTTTATGTCATGTATTGAGTATAATAATGTTTGTTTATAATTTATGTGAACAATTGTTTGTGTTTAAGTGTATCATAAGATGTCCTAAAATATATGTTTTATATTAGTTAAATTTAATGAGGAAGTAGTAACTAAGTATACTAATTATTTCAATGTGTATAGGCGAAAGCATCAGTATTAAGATATGAGTCGTACGCAAGGCCCAAGAATTCAAGTTCCTGATGAACTCCGGGATGTTCTGTTAGAATTTACTATAAGCTATCTATTAGAACAACCAAGTGACGTTGTGGATTATGCAGTAGAGTTCTTCACGCGAGTTAGAGATCAACGGACTACTTCATTAATAGATGGAACTGGAACATCTTCCCCAGACGAATCTGTCATTTCACGAGAAGAAGGTTTGTTGAATTTTTTTATTGGAAAAATGAGTGTTTTCAATCAACTACCGAGTAGAAATTTTTCGAAGATTACAGAGATTTTAATTGTATCGATATTGGTAGTCGATTACTAAATTAAAATATTGTTGAAGGGCCAAATTTAAGACAGAAACCTTAAGGCCCCAGTACACAGTGGTTTGTAGTGGGTCATGTTTTGCAATGTGCAACTGTAGGCCACTATCACTTGGTGTTCACACAATGGCCCATGGCTCATTTCTACCTGGCGAAGCACTTGCGATGGATATGGAAGTAATTACGGCCGCGGCTATTTATTTATATACTGTTTATAAGTATTATAGTATTATAAACCTAAAGTCTCTTGATTGCTCCAGGATACTGACATTTTGGGCGATTAAAAATTTTAATAGTATAGCACGCAACAAAAAAAGTAGGTACCTGTCCCGGACAATGGGTCACTGTGTGAACACCACAGGCCACGCTACACCACGATTCCTTTGAAGTGTGTCAAAAAAACCGAGAACAAATGGATTGCGCACCACGATTCACAATTGTCCGCCACTACAGACCATTACCCCCTGTACACAATGGCGATGGTCTACAATGGCCCACTACAGACCACTGTGTACTGGGGCCTTTATAATTGATAACATTTTTTTAAATTAATTTGTAATTATTTTATATAACAACGTCTTAACTCAAAAAAATCTCTTATAGATATCACGATTTAACAGTTAAAAGTTCATATGAGTCTATTTTACCTGTATAAATAGCTCAAAATTGTTTTATTATTAATAATATTGACTCTACCAACAGTAATAGATATATTAACAAAATTTTGTTAATTGTTTTATTATTATTCAATAACCGATATATAAATCACAAAATTTGCCTGTGTCCGAAAATACTGACTAATTTCGAGATGACTTGTAGAGTTGAATTTTAATATACAGTAAAACCTCGCTTAACGCTGTTTTCTGTGTCGCGGTTTCAAAAAAAAAGTTTAGCCTCTATAACGTTAATTATGGATCGGTTTATACAAAATGATTCAAATGTTGACAGAAGTTCAAAGGAGAGACAAAGTGTCATTGATGCAATATCTTGCTATCGACAACAACTTGCTGAATGAAAAAGGCAAACGACATTAGATGACTTCTTCACAAAAAACCAAATATGTCAAATGAGGAACCTTCCTCATCTCAAACATAACTTCTTACCCAAACTTTTGATTTTCATAAATGTTTTACGAACAAAACTCGATATTAGCAATTAATAAATCTATAATTAATGTGATAAAAAAATATATAACAATAAATGTTACAACATTAAACAAAAAAAAAAAAACCTAACAAATTTTCTTATTCTCGGTTCTGGTTCACTATTAAGATGACCCCGTTTAGCGCTGTTTCGTATAGCGCAGGAACTTATTGGAACGTATCTCCCGCGTTAAGCGGGGTCTTACTGTATTTTAAGGATTCAATCCAGATATGGATATTTTAGTCTCGCTATCTTTCCTATTGGAATTTTTTCGTGAAAATGGGTTGTCTGGAATGAAATTAAGCAATTTTTAGTGTATTTGCCATATGGCAACATACACTATTGGCGTCGGTCGGATGACGGGACCTAGGGGTCGGACCAAAATTTCTCGACGTTTCATAACCTCCTAAACACTTTGGCACCATTTTTAAAAATGTTTATATATATATGTATATATATACGTGTACGCGCGATAACTTTCGAAAGAGTTAATTGATTTCAACGAAATTTGGGCCACATGTTGAAATCCATCACCGCAAGAAGCCTATTTAAAATGGGCCTAATCGGGCTACTTTAAGGGTAGTTTTTAGGGGTTGAAAACTGTTTTTGGGCCCCAAAATACAGAAAAAATTCTCCGAATCGTTTCAAAATTGAAATTTAACCCTTTGGCAGTGATTAAAAAGTTTCCCCACAATTTTAATAAAATCGGCCCGACAGGACCGGATTTACAAATTTTATGAAAACACTAGTTTGCAGATAGTGACTTATTTATTGAAGGGTGTATTTAATTTGGTGTAGACGTTAGATTGATAATAATATTACAATTAAGAAAAAAATGTTATTTTATGGGGTGTATTAAGGGGTTAAATTTTTTATTTTGCCCAAAAACAAACTTAATTTCACATAATAAAAGTATAAAACCACACGGCCCTATACAAGCAATTACACTATATTGTCGGCAGGGTTTTGGTACTGCGACCCGGGTTTTTTGAACTTATCACTATTTAATGAATAAAATATTAGCAATTAAAATGGGAAAGCTGTCTAAAATTTCCTTTCAGAATGGGAACAAAGTTTCATATGACGTGTCTGTTGTTTGGCGATTGAAACTAAACATTTATCATACGAATAATATTATGCAAGCACTTAATAAGCATCTTGTTATTTGGCAATAGGTGCAAAGTTTCAATTACTGCTAATAAGCAAACAAAAATACTAATTAGGAAATTGTTTACTACGGTATAGTTCGTAAGACTAAACTAATACATCGTAGAATGGCTATATCCTTTGTTATAATTGTTAAGAAACACCCATTGTTACAATGCATGGGTATTAGAAATAAATATTTTCAAACTACTCGAATCTTTTCACTTTCGCGGCGGAATGAGTTACCAGTTACTCTACGGCTGTTTTGGGGCCCGAAAACACCGAAAATATTCTCGGAATTGATTCAAAATTGAACTAAACCTTTTAGTATCAATTAAAAGGTGTTTTAAATCGTGCATTAGTACCTAATATAGTCACAAATATTTATTATTTTTATTTAAATACAACTCAAGCCTTAAAAATCATGTATTTTAAATCCCGTTTGAAATTTCGATCCAAAACGCCAATACTAGTCGCGTGACGTCACTTGTTCCTATCAAAGGAGGTTCAAAAGTTTACACAGGAGCTACCATCCTATAGATGCGTATTCTGTGCTCATAAACGCTAGTAAACTGAGGTGATGAAAAATTGTTTCGTAGTCGTTGCTATAGCTACATGTAATTTGACGTTTCCTATAAACAAATAATAATAAATTATACACTAAATATTATTCAAATAATGAAGTTTTTTGACAGCGGCGGAACCTATGAAGTCATGCGTTCTGATTGGTGTTTGTTGTCACGTGACTTGAGAGTGATTTTATTAGGTTTTATTTATTAAATATTCATTAAATTCCTTAAAAATAAGAAAAAGTGTTGTGGTTTTTAGTATTTCTATCATAGAAACTACCACTTAACGTTAAAATTATGTTTTTATTTGAATACAGTCAACATCCCTATTGAAGACGTTTATTTTTTTTTAAATAAAAATATTAAGAGCACTGCGGTTGGAACAATAAAAATAAAAGAAAGAATAGTTACTTCTTACCACAACAGATTTATTCAGTGGATGTACATTTCGAGAGCTAAGCTCCCATCTTGAACAAAACACTAAACTCAAAATTATTTTTTTTGTTTAAGAACCACCGGTTGGCCGTTTTTCATCTCGACGTAAGTCTGTGTTTGCTGAAACATACAATCCGGAAGACGACGAAGACGACGGCGCAAAAGTTGTATTTCCAAAGTCAGACGTGCAGCGCCAGCGCTTAGCCGAAGCTGTGCGTAACATTCTTTTGTTTCGTTCGTTGGACAAAGAACAAATGCAGGATGTTTTGGACGCCATGTTTGAGAAAAAGGTGCAGTCAGGAGACTATATTATTAAACAAGGTGACGATGGAGACAACTTTTATGTAATTGAAAGGTAAATTATTCTCGTATTATATAATAACATCTTCTTGATATCTATTAAGGCCCTAGTACATAGTGGTCTGTAGTGGGCCATTGTAGACCATCGCCATTGTGTACAGGGAGTAATGGTCTGTAGTGGCGGACAATTGTGAATCGTGGTGCGCAATCCATTTGTTGTCGGTTTTTTTGACACACTTCAAAGGAATCGTGGTGTAGTGTGGCCTGTGGTGTTCACACAGTGGCCCATTGTTTGGACAGGTACCTACTGTTTTTGTTGCGTGCTATACTATTTAAATTTTTAATCGCCCAAAATGTCAGTATCCTGGAGCAATGAAGAGACTTTTACGTTTATAATACTATAATACTTGTAAACAGTATATAAATAGCCGCGGCCGTAATTACTTCCACGTCCATCGCAAGTGCTTCGCCAGGCAGAAATGAGCCATGGGCCATTGTGTGAACACCAAGTGATAGTGGCCTACAGTTGCACATTGCAAAGCATGGCCCACTACAGACCACTGTGTACTGGGGCCTTTAGAGGGTTGATCAATAAGTACCCCTGTATTTGCCGACAGATGACGTTGGTGAGTGAAATTGACTTGACCATCGTGTACTGCACACTTTTAAACAACCCCGTGCTGAGTTGTAGATAAATTCATAGGTTAGGTTATTTTTGACAGCTAGTCGTATCATTCGTGTTTTTTATTCTGGGGCCGTTCAAGTATTACGTAAGCAGATTTACTACAATTATTTATCCCTATATAAGAATATGTTAATTCTGTAATGCTTCACAACGAGTTATATAATTGTTGTAAACATTCATTGTTCCATTGCTAAATTAGAAAAAGTTATTTATTTTTTTTTCCACTGTCACCGTCGGGGTTCAAACCCGAATCTTTTCACCGCGAAAGTGAAAAGATTAGGGTTTGAATTTTTTCGGTATTTTGAGGCCCAAAAACATTTTTCAACCCCTAAAAACTACCTTTAAAATGGCCCGATTAGGCCCATTTTAAATAGGCGTAGATTTTAACACGTGGGAGTAATTTAGTGGAAACCAATGAACCCTTTCGGAAGTTAATGCCCGCACGTATAAACATATTTAAAAATGGTGGCAAAGTGTTTAGGAGGTTATGAAACGTCGAGAAATTTTGGTCCGACCCCTAGGTCCCACCATCCGACCGACGCCAATAGTGTATGTTGCCATATGGCAAATACACTAATTATTTGCGGTGTTAGCTGACACGTGTGGTGTTTTTATAGCGGAAAATTCCACGTGTTTGTGAGTGATGGCCCTGGTCATGAGCCGAAACAAATCCACACCTACGATCATAGCGGCAGTTTTGGTGAACTGGCGCTGCTTTATAACATGCCGCGTGCCGCTACTGTCCAGGCGGCTTCCGATGGCAGTTTGTGGGCCATGGATCGGCAAACTTTCCGACGCATATTACTCAAGTCTGCATTCAAAAAACGGAAGATGTACGAGTCACTCATCGAGAGTGTACCGATGCTGAAGACTTTGCAGGTACGTTCTTTTCAAAGTTGTCAACCGTAATAGGGATGTTGACTATTTTTGGGAAAGTGTTTTAAATCGTGCATAAGTACCTAATACAGCCACAAATATTTATTATTTTTATTTAAATACAATTCAAGCCTTAAAAATCATGTATTTTAAATCCCGTTTCAAATTTCGCTCCAAAACGCCAATACTAGTCGCGTGACTTCACCTGGTCATACCAAAGGAGGCTCAAAAGCTTACACAGGAGCTACCATTCTATAGATGCGGTCACAAAGTAGGAGGCTGTGCTCATAAACGCTAGTAAACTAATGAGGCTATGAAAAAAATTTTCGTAATTGTTATAAAAGATGAATTCTAAGTTTTCGAACTATTAGCCTTAATAAGTACACTTTCCATGACGTTAAAACTCCTTGCAGTCTTTTTTTAAAGAAATTTTCGAATAAATTACACACTAAATATTAACCAAACAATGAAGTTTTTTGACAGTGGCTGACTCTATGACGTCTTGCACTCTGATTGGTGTCTGTTGTCACATGACTTGAGAGTGATTTTATTAGGTTTTATTTATTAAATATTAATTGAATTCCTTAAAAATAAGGAACAGTATTGTGTTTCTTAGTATTTCTATCATAGAAACTACCACTTTTCGTTAAAATTATGTTTTTATTTGAGCACAGTCAACATCCCTATTGAAAACCAGCCTTTAGACTGAATTATGTACCGTTTGTAGATTTTTGTTGTAAAAATGATTTCTGCAATTTATTTATTTATATTTATTTATCTTTTTGTTTTCAGTCATACGAGCGGATGAACTTGGCAGACGCACTAGTCCCACGCTTGTACAGCGATGGCGATCGTATAATAAAACAGGGTGACAGCGCTGACGGAATGTATTTTGTCGAAGAAGGCGAAGTAAGAATTTGTATCAACGGCGAGGATGGACGAGAGGTCGAAATAAGTCGGATTGGAAAAGGCGGTTATTTTGGCGAATTGGCTCTTGTCACCCACAGAGCGCGAGCTGCATCGGCTTACGCCGTTCAAGACATCAAACTTGCATGTAAGTCTCTACTCGCAGATTAAAATACTATCCACAAAGTGAAACTACATATAATACGCTCCACAGTTCTAAAAGGTTCTGAAGTTGGATGCAAATGGAGGCTTGCGCAGGTACAGTCGGTTGAAAAACTACAAACTCGCGCTATATTATTATTTTTAATTTTTCTTTAATCTAAAGGCCATCCAAAAAACTATTTTTCGTGCTTGTCTATGCAAAACTGTATTAGGCATCTTGATTAATTAACAATCAAAGAAACAACTTAACAATAGCGTATTGGACTGTACTTTATAGCAGAAAAGCGACAAGTGACACAACAACCAGCGATAACCAATCACCGACGAGCGCACGTTCTGTGCCGGTAACTGGGAGGTGGTGGGAGTCTTCCTTTCCCACTAAACAACCAGGACGGCTCTAAAATATGCATTTGCGACGCTGTTTGTGACTAACTTCAGAACCTTTTAGTTAACCGTGGCGCGTATTATACATAGACTTCAGTGAGTATAATTCTCTGCCCACAAATGTTTTAATACAATTTATAAGTCCGGTCCTGTCAAGTCGATTTTATTAAAATTTTAGGAGCATCTTTTTGTTGGAACTGAAGGCTTAAATTTCTATTTTGAATTCATTCCGAGGATTATATCGGTGTTTTTAAGCCCTCAAATAATTTTCAAACCCTAAATACACCCCTTAAAATAATTCAATTAGGTCCTTTTTAAATTGGCTTCCTGCGATGATGGATTTCAACACGTGGTCAAATTTTATTAAAACTAATTAATTCCTTCGAAAGTTATTGCCCAAATGTATACAGGCTGTTCAAAAAGTTCAGAAACGCTGAAATATCTCAGGTGTTTTCATGGAAAATGTTCCAAATAAAAGTTTCTCAGTTCCTAACAACAACGTTTATTTTGGTAACAAAAATTTCCCCCCTCGGAGGTGTCCCCGCGGGGGGCTGGAGTCAACTCTGGAGTTTTTTTCATGTGGGGCCGTTCAAGTATTACTTAAGCAGATTTTCTACAATTATTTATCCCCCCTCCTCCTTGTCTGCAAAAGTAAGCAAAGCTCTTACCCCCCCCCATTGGTATATGCATTTTTCTTTTAATGTAATCTTTTTTTTTATTGATTCATAAGCAGCAGATATAATTCTAGAAATAAGAAAATAGACTTAGGATCAGAGATGCGATTTATTTGAAATACTTCTATTTAAAATGCAAATACAAAATGCAAAATACCTATTTGCATTTAAATGCCTTTTAGTAAAAAACATTTTGTATTTTATTTGAAATACCTTTTGAGATGTATTTTGCATTTTTAATATTCATTTCAAAATGCAAAATACTTTGTGATTAAGTTTAGCCAACATTGGCAACATTACCAGTCAAAATAAGAACTAGATGCACAATCAACCGAAATAAATGGCCACACAATTCACAAAATGGAGCCATGGCTCTCTTTTCGTTAGTCTAGTTTTTTACATTATTTTAAGTGAGTATTATTATAATTAATAACATAACAGAATTTATTGATACGCGTACTGATAAATATGACCAAAACGTCATGCATAAGGTGCCATGTTATTAGACGTTTTTGTTCGGCTCGGCATTGTGTCTCTATTTCTCATGATAAATACCTAAAATAAATAAAAATATCTGAGATTTGGCCAAAAGGTATTTTATTTTGAAAAAGTGTTTTGAAAATACCTATTTTGCATTTAGCATTTGAAATACAAAACGTAAAACTATTTGGTATTTTGCATTTGAAATAGTAAATCTGAAAAGTATTTTGCATTTTGTATTTAAATGCTTTTTTAAAACAATTTTGTACATCTCTGCTTAGGATAGAGGACTTTAACGCACATAAAATTCATTTAAATAAACTTTATTGGCACGTCAAATCGCCAATCGTATTGAAACAAAAACATTAATTGACGGAAAAAATTTAGACCAGTGAATAGCGCGCGGTAATTCCCCTACGCAGTTCTAAGCGAGTACCCAAACGTATTCGTTATTTGTGAGAATCCCTGAAAATGCATTTCGTTTTCAAGCATAGACAATGTGTGGGCTGCCATCTGTGTAAAAAAGTAAATAATTACTGCTGACGTAATTACCATCATGTCATTCCCCCATGTCATCAAAAATAAGAAAAGCAAAGACTCCCCCACCCCCTATAGTGCTTACGTAATATTTTAGCGTAATTGACTTTTCTTTTTTGTCCTTGGTAATTAATATAAAATTGATTTGTCGTAAAAAAGGACTTTTTAAGGGGGTATTCTCATGTGAACGCATAAATTTTACCTCTTTTTAGGGAATTTTTTTTAGACGACAATAACATTCAATCATTTTAATTTTTTTATATGTTTTTGTTTGTATCTTTAACTGTATAAAAAAAAATTTTCTCTTTACATTTTTTATATATATATATATTTTAATTAAATTAGACACTAAAAAAAAGCAGGTCACTGGTCATGGTAATAGCGGCTGTTCATGTTGTCTGAAATAAAAAAATCGAATGGATCATTGTTCAGTAGGGATGTCGCTATCGTCCCTACCAAAATTAATCAATTTCATTAAAAAAAAAAAAAATGGCGGACTGTAGAAGATAAGTTTGTGTTTTTTGTTAATTTTTTTGTTAAAAATCGTTTAAAAAAATAAGAAAATATTTTCGAAAATAAGCAATTTTGGTACGGACGATAACCATTAATGAGTAGAAGAACATATATAAATTTCAAAGCAATCGGTTGAATACTTTTTTGTTAGGACCTTGACAGTTTTAGAAAATAATGTTTCCAGATAAATGCGTTTAAAGTTTCAAGAGTCAACAAGTCGCTTATACGGCTCGTCGGCGACTATGACTTGTAATTTATTTAAAACTAGGAATTTCGGTCTCTATTTTTCACAGCATATTTTCGATAGGTTTTACTATTGAAATATGAAAAAAAAATCGATTTTTCAAAGTGGTCACATGAGAATACCCCCTTAAGTAAACACTTATTTGTTATTTTTTTTAGTTAATTATGTTCATAATCCAAAATTTCTGTTTTATCAAAGGATAACAAAACAGCATTAGCTAACCATCATTTTGATACTGGTCATAAATTCGCCTTTGATAAGACAGAAATTTTGGATTATGAACATAATTATCTAAAATAACAAATAAGTGCTTACTTAAAAAATCCTTTTTCCCGACAAATCAATTTTATTTGAGCGTAATGTTTGCGAGCGTTTGAATTAACGCGAGAAAACTGTGTGTAATTTCAGTTTTGGATGTAGAAGCGTTTGAACGGCTGTTAGGTCCGTGCATGCAGTTAATGAAACGTAACATTAACGACTACGAAGATCAGCTCGTCAAGATATTTGGTTCCAAATCGAACATCAGTGATATTCGATGAAACATCTCCTGCATGGTCCAGTACAAGTTTCATCTCATATTATTAACTTGATCACTTAAATCTCTCTTTTTCCAACTTATCATTGTTTTTATTTGAGATACGTAAACCAAAAAAAATTATTACATGTGATGTAGCAAATAAAAAGCATATTGCCACAATATAATTGCCCTCTTAGTTGTAACGAGATTCTATATTATAAATCGCTATTGAGTAATTAATATTGTAGTGTAAAAGCCACTTTTTTTTCACATTAAGATGGCACCGCAGTCAGCTGTTCCAAAAAAAAACCTTGTCTCATTTTCGTTCTTGTTAATGTTGTCGTAACGCTCTGGATTTAAGCGACACCACGAGACTAAAAATGCTGTAGCAAGGGTGTGCCTGTCAGTTGATTATTCTAAATTTTGGAAATATTTTGACGATTTAAAAAACTTTTCCGAAAAAGGAAGAGTCACTTTAGGTTGTGATGGAACAATTTTGTGGAATAAGTACGAATAAGGTCGTAGTTTGACATTGAAAACGCGTGTTTTTTAGCACAATTAATGCCAACTTTTTTCTAGTAAATCGTACATAAATTACAAAAGTAGTCCATTAGAGATCTAGATTTGTCCTTTATCTTCCTTATAGAGAAAGAATATTTCCAAAATGTTGACAAATAAGTCTACAATCAGCTATCAGTCCTATTTTTGGCTTAATTTAGAGCGTTCCGACAGCCTTGAGTATCTCTTGGGTGATTTTGACGTCTGTTTAACGCAGACAGAGGTATGAAGAAGAAAAAAATCAATAATGTTTATGGTTAGGTAAAAAAGTCGCAAAGGGTACTGTAAATCGTGTTTTCAAAGTCATCCAACTTCACGAAGGTTTTTTGCTTATACAGGTGATCTTTAAGTTGATTCTTTTTTTTAACGGCGTGTAGAAATCAAATAGACGAACAAATATTTCAAATAACTTTTTTATCAAAATAAGTATCAAAAAGTTTGTATTAAATTTTGAGGTCGGTCCTGGCGTTATGTTATGTCACCATGGAAATATGTTATGTCATTATCAAATACTCACAAAAATTGTTCGAAGTCGTCTCCGTTTTGTTTAATAATGACAACATATTTCCATAGTGACATAACATAACGACAGGACCGACCTCAAAATTCAATAAAAATTAAAAAATTTAAATAAACTTTGAAATGTAGTTTTTTTGAGTTTTGATAAAAAAGTTACTTGAAATAGTTGTTCGTCTATTTGATTTCTACACGCTGTTAAAAAAAAGGAATCAACTTAAAAATCGTTCTGTATTAATCCAGAACTAATTTTCGTTATTCTTTAAACATTTAATCTTGTATTCTTCAGCAAACAATTTGTGACAGACTGAAAATTTACATCATTTTATACAAAACTTTGAAATCTGAGAAACATTGAAATTACTTAAAGCGCATTGATTTATTAAAGTCACTTGCTATTTTAAATTATATGTTAAGTCAGTAATAAGTATAATTATAGTTAGACATTATATCGCATGCAAAATTATTATTATAATTCAATAATAAATCTCAGGTATTTAGATTAATAATACAAAACGTAGCAAGATTAACAATAACACGATTGTTTTGTATTATTAATCTAAATACCTGAGATTTATTATTGAATTATATAATTATAGTATTGACAAAGTCAGTAAAGCACTTTTGACGTAATATATTATTAAATATCGGAACAATTTTAGTAAATTATTGCGCTCAAATCGCTTAGCGTTTCTCAGATTTTAAAGTTTTGTTTAAAGTGACGTTGTTTTTATATTGCGTGGTAAAAATGCAATAAAAAATTCCGAACAGGTACCCTAGGTGAGTTTTGAATAAAAACGAAAATAAAACAGGGTTTTTTGGTCCAAATTCTGATCGTACAAAAATCTACTGGGCGACACTACATACAATTTGTCATTGAATTAAAGAAAATATGGTAAAAAACAAATCGGTCACAGGCTAATTATTTTTTGTTGTTGGTGTTTCGAATGTCACTCAACACACTTGATGAAATTGATATTTTAAATCGGCAATTAATTTCTTTTGCATACTTGGCAGACCTTATATTGATCATTTATTTATTTGGAGAGAGATCTGCCAGGTATGCAAAATAAATTTGCGGATCTCTGTAATCTGTATAAATTTCGTCAAGTGTGTTGAGTCGTATTCATAATACCAACAGTAAAAACATTAATTGGTCTGCCACCGATTTGTTGTTTTTCATCATATTATTAGTGCCGGGCCTAGGGTAGCAGTCGTTCTAGGCGCCAGGTAGCAAGGGGCACCAAAAAGCCAAATGCGCAAAATAAAATTTTGATGGAGCGTTTTGAGAGGCGCGGGAGTAGTGTTGTTAGATCTGATTTTTAAAAATCCGTAGGGTGACGCTGAAAAATCGGTAGATTTTCATAGAAGTATAATAATTAAAGCTTCTTTAATTTCAATTCCACAAGTGTTGATGTTTGCAATAAAAGCTGATTTTTGAAATTGATATAAAACCGAAGTACAATTTACGTGAAGTGAAAAAGTCGACCAAAGGGCGCTAAAAGACAATCTCGCTCTACCCTGATTAAGGGCCGGCGCTGCATAGTATTATCAGATAAAATCAGTATTAAAATTTTTGTAGTGTTGTCCACTAGATCTTTGTACGGTTAGATCCATTTGGGCATATTTTTGACAACGGTTCCCAGCTTAAAACAATTTTGTTCACTTCTTAATTTGAAACTATAATGCAACACTGTGTAGGTTATGACTCAAAAAAATTTATCTACATGTAATATGTTATTGATCATAGTTGTACTCTTTTTTAGCTGGATAACTTTTACTCCGGTCACTATAGACATTTTAATTTACAATTATTCGCATAAAGCTTAAATATTGGTACACATCTTAGGTACATTATCACAAATAAAATATCAAAAGGTCCCACCACGTCTGCAAAATTTTGTATCCAAGGTCAAAGTGTTTTGCAATTTTCTCATAAATGGTAAGTGTTACCAAAAAAATAGATCAGACAAAAGTTTTAGATCATGCAATTGTCTACAAAAATTGTTCTTATACTTTTTTCTCTACGAACCACCATTCCTAAGATAGAGAGAGAGAGAGGGAGTTATTGTAACAAAACTTGCTCTATTGTTGGAGTTGAAGCAAACTTTGTACTATTGTCTATCTCAGGAATGGTGATTCGTAGAAAAAAAGTATAAAAATGATTTTTGTAGATAATTGCATGATCTAAAACTTTTGTCTGACCTATTTTTATGATAACGCTTACTGGTTACGAGAAAAATTCAAAAAACCTTTGACCTTGAATAAATTTTTTTTGCAAACGTAGGATTAGTGGAGACTTTTGATATTTTATTTGTGATAGTGTATCGATGACCTGTAGCAATATTTAGCTCTCTGCGAATTATTGTAAACTTACCACTACGTTTTTGTCTATATTGATTGGACTATTTTCGTAATTGCCTGTCTTTTTAATGAATGAAATTTGCTATGATTATAGTCGTTTCAAAAAATTTATCAATTATTCAGCGAAAAGAGACGCATCATCACAACATATCAGCCATTTTTTCTGTAGTAGGTAAATGGACAACAGTGAACGAATCAAGTTTGTTTTTTTTAATTGGTATTGACGAGTCGGTAAATATTAGATCAAAATGTATTTTTGGAATAAATGTTTTTTCAAAATTTTATAGGGTTTGAAACAATGATGGGAGTGTCATGCGTGTATTTTTTGTTTATATGTTTTATAAATTTCGATATGCATACTTCAAGTATGGTTATATGTATGTGAGCTTAGATTAATCTATTTATTTAAATTGCAGTTTTGTTTTAAAAAATTTTAAAAATTAAAAAGATCTTTAAATGTCATATAATTGTTATTAATATATTTTAGTTTAAATCATATGGACATATGTGATTGTTGTTGTGAGTGGAGTTGTTTAGATAATATATTATATATATATAAATATATAAGTATTTTAATGTACATATTTAAATGTGATTACAGGTAAATTTATCGAAAATCAGTTGATCGGAAATAAATTTATTTAGTACCTAGTCCTCAAATCAAATACTTTGTTATTATTTAATCTAAATCTTAATAATTTTTGTCGAAACTAGTTTTGCCAAAAGACTTTTTCGAGAAGGCCCGTAACTTAAAGAAATATCAGATGAATCACAGATTTACTATTGAATCGGTATAAGGCAACTAGTTTTGTTTTACCTTACCACTAGTGCGTAATGGGTTACTTTACAGTTTATATATATGTAAAGCAATTATTTTATAGCGGCGGTGCAAAAAAGAATAAATAAATTGCTACAGATAAAAAATGCAAGGTAAGTAGCTGTAAATAATTTTCGTTTTAATAAAAAAAACTGGCCAAGTGCGAGTCGGACTCGCACACGAAGAGTTTCGTACCTCTGTACAATATTTTTTAACTTTTTTTTAAGTGTATGGCGGGACCTAGGGGTCGAGCCAAAATTTCTTGGCGTTTCATAGTCTCCTAAACACATTGGCGCCATTTTTCTTGTTATAGCAGCCATAGTAATACAAACTAAGGCGCAGAAATGACTGAACTTAATACTTTTTAAGAGATTTCGTCCGATGTCGCTAGTATGCGCTATTTTGACGTTTATAGAAAAAATATTTTTTTTTGTGCTGTAACTACAAATTTAGGGTATTCGAAATTTTCCTTTTACTTCTGTTATAAAACATTGCTTCTCGCCAAATTTCATGATTCTTGGTCAACGGGAAGTGCCCTGTAGGTTTTGATTCCCATACGAGAGTCAAAATATGCGGTATAAACGATCGTATCTTTTGATTGCGTTGACTTAGAAGTTTGATTTTTTCACAGCTCCAAGGAGTTGCGGACCTGAGTATTTAATATTAATTTCAACTTGATACATCCACGCGTTCCTGGGAAAAAGGGTCTTGACAGACGGACGGACGAACAACGAAGTGACCCTATAATAATTAATCCGTTTTACTTTTGAGGTATGGAACCCGAAAAATCAAAGAATAATGAAAAAGAAACATGAAATTGACTCCTGTTTACAAAACAAACGTACCGACATTTTTGGCTGTTTTGCCAACAATTGCGACAATATTGTGGACCGCTTTTGTACCATTTTACCGAAACACCGAATTTTTGTGTGCAATTTACTTTGATAAAAATCGATTTTCGTGAGATTTGCATTAACGTAAACGCGACATTCTGAAAATATTTTTTAAACGAGATTTATGCAATGTTGATTTTCTTACATCGTAAACTCTTTATAACATTATTCTTTATAACGATAAACTCTCTATAACATAGAAAAGATCACAATTTGGTTGGTTTACCTTAAAACCCATACATTGATACACTCTTTATAGCGCAGCAGCCATTCTCTATTACGACTAAACCTTTGAGGCCCCGAAACGTCAGGCAAAGTTAACTGACTAGATATATGTATTAATTTTATCAAAAACATACATACCTATTAAAGATTATTGTTAATTTGGTAGTTTTTCTTTCTTCACTCCATATAACGGTAACTCTCTATAACGATAAAAAATGCTCGGTCCCTTGAGTTTCGTTATAAAGAGTTTACACTGTATATTTTTTTTATGTCTTAACACCTGATTGGGCCAAATAGTTGCAATCGCCGGCTAAGCATAGCCCATCCCAACTTCCCCCCGTCCGCCTCCAATGAGTTTATCACAGAGAAAATATCACACGCTTAAAAATACTAATCACGTATAACCCTGGCACTAATTATTTATTTATTCTCTCAACATACAAATGACGTCACGTTACAGTGAAATAAATTTATGCATTTTCGATTTCAGTTAGTTAAAATGGGTAGGTGATAACGTTGCGACTTTCGGTTTCGGTTTTTATACGCAGATATACTTCACAATGCAATATAAGCGGCACAGTTTTTATGCGTGGGTCGGGTAGATACGTTTTACATTGTTTCATGGCTTCGCCGCTCCATTAAGGTGGCTGGTCTCTCAGATTGTAAAATATGCTTTTGGCAGGAGAGGCCCTGGGCACTTTAGGATAATGAGGCCCCTATGACTATTACGGAAGACTATTTTTTCTTAAAAAAAGATCATTACTAAGCAAATCAATAGTTAACAAATACGTTATTAAAAAATGTATCGATATATCGATGGTTTGGTTCCAAATGTGGCTAACATCAAAATCAGCAAAATGTTCAATTTTGAGCTTTCTACGCAGTGTCACTAAAAGTATCGTTTTCTTTTGGTTCCAAATGTAGTTTTAAGCATTATTTGACATATGGCGCCACAATTAAAGATTCAAAAAGTATCTATCTATACATAATAAAATCAGTTTTTAAGTAAATAAATGTCTAACATCACATAGCCACATTTTTGTAGATAGCTACTTATGGAATAAGACCATCGATATGATATGATAGATATCCGTTACAGAATGTTGATCTGGACTAGGGGCCCGATCGATTGCGGGGCCCTGGGCACGTGTCCAGTGGGAAAGATAGCCCTGGTTCTCGGGAAATTTCAAACTGTGATCGCAAAATTCATTTTATTACTGTTTTTATTAGCTGTGATAAAGCAACAAGCTCCGCAATTTGACTTGTTGCTTAAACCATATATTTTTGCCCTAAATTTAATAAAAAAACGTGATATTCGGGTCAATATTTCTTTACAGCACGTCACGAGGTTTCGAATTACGGGAAGGAAAATTAACATATTAAAGTTTTTCTTTACAAACTTATGTTAAAAATACTGACAAATTTAGCTTGTTCAATAATTTTTTTCAAATTTAATATTCTCTGTACAAAAATTTGTATAAAATTTATGCTAATTTTCTTGTTTTTATCTGAGTTTATGAGTTTATTTATTTAGATCAAATAAATTGTAAAAATTTGGCTAGAAGTCATTATGGTAAGAATCGTACACATTTTTTTAAGGCTGTCGGAACGCTCTGAATTTAAGCCAAAAATAGGGCTTCGGCTGATAACTGATTGTAGACTTATTCGTCAACATTTTGCAAAAATTATTTCTCTATAAGGAAGATAAAAGACAAATCTAGGTCTCTAGTGGACTACTTTTGTAATTTATGTACGATTTACTAGAAAAAAAGTTGGCTTTGATTGTGCCAAAAAACACACGTTTTCAATGTCACACTACGACCTTATTCGTACTTATTTCACAAAACTGTTCCATCACAAACCTAAAGTGACTTTTTCTTTTTCGGAAAAGTTTTTTAAATCTTTAAAATATTTCCAAAAATTAAAGTAATCAAATGACAGCTGCACCCTTGCAATAGCATCTTTTAGCCTCGTAGTGGGCACCAGCCAAAAATTGAAACGTGCGGATGATTTGAGCGAGACAGAGCTAAAGAAGGTCACACCCACAATATGTCTTTTGCCTACCTCGCCTCTTACCGATGGGTCTCAACACAAACTGTGTGAAAGTGATCCAACACTGTTAACATCAAAGATTGAATGAAGTTTTCCATAGAAACTAGAGATTCCGAAACGTAAGTGCATTTTACATGCACACATACATCCAATTACTGCTCGTAAAATGCGGAGCTATGCAGGTGAAAAAAGGGGCATATTGAACAGCTAGTAAAACATTCACTCTCTACTATTTCAGTATAGTTACAATAGGCTCCCGCCAAAACCGAATGAATCTGAAAACAAAATATGCGAATAAAACCAGCATTGACGCGAGCGAAACCGAAGCTATGTATAAAATATGAAAATGTGTTTGAGTGAGTCAGTTGGAAAGAACCGGTTACTCATATCTGGTGCTCAAGGTACTTAAGTCTATTAGAAGGCGTACTCTATTCATACTCTAGTCACTAGTGATAGAATTAAATAACAGTAGCAGTTATTTTAGAACTGTTATTGAAAAAAACCGGCTCTAAAAATAACAGTTTTCAGAAGTATACTGGACAACCCCCGGTTCGTGGGCCGACTGCGGCCCGCGAGATCTTTTGAAGAAATAAATAAATATTTTTTTATGTAATTCGTCCAGTTTAAATTGAATATCAAATGCTCATAGCAACATGTATGTTCATAATCTAATACTAATGTAAAACTAACATCTATTAAGGCTATCGGAACGCTTTGAATTTAAGCCACACTACGAGGCTAAAAAATGCTGTTGCAAGGGTGCCGCTGTCACTTGATTACTTTAATTTTTGGAAATACAGTTAAAACCGTTTAAGAGGATATCGTTTAGAACAACATACCGGTTATATTGACCAAAATCATAGGTCCCGGCTGAATGTTATATGACTGCCTTATAAAAACACACTGCTTTTTACGACATTGCTTATTACGACATACCGCATTAAGCGACTACATTTAATGTAATAATTTCATATCTTCGGAGAATTATATCTGTTAGAACGACCAGCTGTATTGTAAACAAAATTCGTATGCACAGAAGTGTTCCAAACAGACTAAAATTACTGATTTTATGAATACAGAAAAATGGTAATTTGAATATTATTTCTATTAATATCTATGGATTTATAAGTACCTATACATATTCATTATTCAATAATACTACATCATTAATAATTAATTAATTACTTGTTATTAATAAAAAATTGAGTGTGTTTTTTGGCGCAATTAATGCCAATTGTTTTCTAGTAAATCGTAGATAAATTACAAAAGTAGCCAATTAGAAACCTAGATTTGTCCTTTATCTTCCTTATAGAGAAAGAATTTTTGCAAAATGTTAACGAATAAGTCTACTATCAGCCGAGGCGCCATTTTTGGCTTAAATTCAGAGCGTTCCGATAACCTTAAAGCATCTTTCACTTCAAATATCGGATACTCATAACAACTATTCTTAAAAAGAGAAATAGGTAAATGTAGTAAATAAATTCTTTTTTTCTATTTATTTCCTATTTGCAGACTATTTATACGGGTACTATATATATAAAATAATTACTATTTATACGGGTACTGGATAAATCAAATAATCACTATTTATGCGGGTATTATCATGTTTTGTTTTTTTTTTTAATTACGAAAATTATACAAAATAAACGCTAGAAACCTGAGTTATTTTAGAATAATTATCAGTAAAAACTTTATATATAACATGAATTAATCTTTTGTTATGAGAAATTAAATTAAAATTAGCAGTAAAATTGGTTTATTTTCTCTCTTTTTCTAAAGTTTATCTGATATTCGTATGTATTGTTACCACCAATACGAACTGAAAAAAACTTAAAATTTGTTTAGTGACATAAGTCAGCATTTAGTTCTTACATTGGTCAAAATATTTGTTTGCAAAATAATTGAATTTGAACTGATTAATCTAACATACAAGTTTTTTACAATGAGTAATTAATTACAATTAATTTTAATATCTATTTATATTCTATTTGTTTGGGTATAATTGTTTTCTAGTATCCGTATTAATAAATACAAAATTATTTGTCCGGTAACCGTATTAATAAATAAAAAATTATTTGTCCGATACCTGGACGAATAGGCGCAGCCTAAAAAATTACAGGTCACAAGAAGGTGTCAATTAACTATTACGACCCGCGGAAAATACCTGTTACCGAAAAAGAACTGTTTTACCTGTAACTATTACACTTACGCACGAAGTATAAAAAACCAGTATTTAATGTTATGGCGTATACAAAAGAATAGTAGGTTCTATACATAACTATTTATATATATATTTGGTTTAATGTGTGTGTGTGTTTGTGGGGCTCACAATCGCGGCTACGGCATGCAAGAATCGTGCAGTAATGCGGTTACACTGGCCAAACTAACTAATCAGTGGAAGATGAAATTAGTTGAAAATATGTATTTAGTGTGATTTATTTTATAGATCGAACGGTTTAGTGCAAGTACTTTAATGTTTTCAAATAATCAAATGTGATTTGACTAAAACGAATTTTGTTTAAAAAGGTACACCAGCTGTTTATTTTTTATCCATTAAAACACCTGTCGCGTTTATTTACTATACGTATAGGTATTAAATCGTGTTAAACAAAAGTGTTTTTAAATTATTTGAAGTGGATTTATTTATGGTGTGATTGTGTATATTTTTTTTTGAAAAGTGAACATTCAGTTTGAGAACTGAATTTACGTTTATTTAAATAATACTAGTTTTTTAGTCGTGCAAAATGAGGACTGTTTTCTCGATAGGTGAGTTTATTTTCTTATTGTAATTAATAAAATCTAGTGCAAGTACCAGTGATGGATTTAGGTTCGATGCCGCCCTAGGTCCCGTCCGATGGGGCGCCCTTTTTCCTCTATGGGAAATTGATTATTGAAATTAAACATCTAATGAAACCAGAGAACCGTAAAATTGGACAACGGATGATAAATTAATTAAATTTTTAAATTTCAACTGTCCTAACATTGTTTACTTTTGAAATTTTGTCGTCTGTAAAATTTTGCCGCGCGTAAAATCACGCCGGCGTAGGCCCGGCTCTCACGGGTCTAGGCGTAAATCCATCACTGGTAAAGTACCTAAGTACAAATAGCAAGATCTCTATCTAAATTGTTTTGTTTTCTTGCGAGTCTTTTGGGTATTTTGTACGGAACGTAGGTGGGAGAAATATCGTTTTAAGAATTTTTGTTTACCTGTCAGGTAAATAGCTGAACCGATTTTAATTAAACTTAGTTTTTTTATCCGCCTCGATCCAAGTCGAGAAAAAGTTTTTGCAAACTTTACTTAAATGCGATCGAATTTCGGCGTTTCCACAAGCGAAGCAGTGGCAAAAGCCAGTATCTTTTTTAAGATTCTGATAGAGTGAAATGTCGAACAGTACACACTCTGTCAAAAGACACATTTTGGCTAGTCGCAGCATTTTCCAAGCAATTTCCCCATTGATAATATAATACAATGTTTATATAAGGGTTTCCTGCCCAACTTGGTAGACCAGTGCTAGGGCAAATAACCAAAAATACATAATATATATGTCTGGTTTCATTTAACCACTTGGCGAAAAAAGAGCCTTCAGAATTAGATCTTTAAAATAACTTTGTCTTGGCTTCACACTGGAGTGAACTTCTTTAGCGAGGACGTATCTGTTTGTAATTTTTTGTTACAGGAAAGAAATATAAGCAAAACCTTGGTAATGCAAAATTGATAATTAATGAAACGAGTTCATAATTCTAAAGAAGTTTCACTTCCCCCGTGAGCGCACACGTTTTTTTGCTTACAAGACTCCAATAATTTTTGGTTTATTCGACTTTCGTGTAACATAGATTTACACGCCTTTATTTTCCTCGAAAATCGCATAAAATCGCATAAAAATCCACCCAGTTCCCGAAATTAGTTCTAGCTACAAGGAAAATGCTCTGTAGGGCCATTCTACTAAGGTCCAAGGGCTTTATTTTAAACTAATAGTCCGGTTCGGCTTCGCCCGAATTTATAGATTGCCTATTAAAGACAGACAGCATCGGACTGGCCATATAGTCGAGGTGGCGATTGCCAGTCGGGCCCCAGCCTGCGCGGGCCCCACACGGAGCATTACGTTCCGCAGTGCGAGTGCGTAACTTTGTCTATGACTTAATACCAACCAATTTCTATCTTAAAGAAGTCCTAAGGTGTGTTTAAGAGGCAAATTGATTTGTTCAGATCCATAGGAAAAGTTAATTTTTTTATACCCTAAGCACAAAGTTAAGTAGTTTCGGAATTTGTTTTCTACCTAACGTATTTTCAAAGTTCTTTACGTTCTCGGCACGGGTTAAACTGTATAAATTGTGCTGAAATTTTAAGCTCATTATTTTTTCAATATATAGATAAAAAATTGGCTTATACAAATCAGGGCCAGTCTAATAATAGACTGGCCCTTATTTTGATTAGTTGGAAATTGTCACATGCTAACCTTTAAAATGGTTCTTTACATTGAAAAAATGATTCTCTGAAAATTTCGGGTCAAATGATTAAAATTAACCCGTGCCAAAAACGTTGTAACGGTTATAGGTTTGCGGGGCTTGCCGCAAGCCAGCGTAGGTAGGATAGGGGGTCCGTGCAGGCTAGGTCCCAGCTCTTGCGACCTAAATGTAAACTAGATCAGACAGTTCGTTCATACGTTAGAGAGAAATGAAATAGAAAAATATCCCATCTACCATTATCCAGTCTCAGGCCCCGGGCTTGCGGGAAGCCAGCCGGGCCCCTCCGGCCCAGTCCGACCCTGACGACAGACACATTCTGTCGCGACTATAGCCACATTTACTCGACATTTTCCGAGAACAATAGCCTCCTGTTTCAATAGAAATTTGATCTCGGTATTCGTGAAAATAGAATTCTCCAGCTAGAAGCACTTATACACTGCACGTCGTGTGAAATCAGAAGTCGAATGACTTTAACTGGCTGTTTCACGGTTTATATGTATACCTGTAACATATAACACAGTCGCAGGAGAAGACAGAATACCGGTCTGTCTTGACAACACGTTATGATTTCATAAATAGACATTTGTATAGTATATAAATCTCAAAAAATAAATTATATTAATTAATTGACTTTGCGATAAAATAGCGATCCTGGAATCATAAGAAACATTGAAAAAAAGTTTCATCAAAATTCGGTGAATAGTTGGGGAGCGAGATCCAATTATGGCGCCCTCTGCTTGCAGTCAACGAAAAGCGAAAAAAATTCATCTTTAAAGTTCAATTCCAGATATATATGTTATAATAGAAAACAGTATCACGAGTAATTGGAATAATTTTTCAATCAATTTAAACACTCATTGTTTTTTATAATGCCAAATTGCATATTATATCATAGTTTAACTATAGTTTAAATATATTGAGAGCTTAAAAAAGTCTTAATTAAAGAAAAGACGAAACGTTGCAATCAATGAGTGTTTAAATTGATTGAAAAATTATTCCAATTACCCGTGATACTGTTTTCTATTATAGCGAAAAAAATATTTTTTTCCTTTATTTTTTATCCACTGAGGCTTGGACCGACCGCTTCGTTCGCTTTATGATAGGACCAGGCACCGGCCCTGCATACATACAAAGAATGTTAGATATTAGTCGAGATAAACAATTGCAGTTATTAATTGTATTTCTAAGTAACTTTCTGAAATATCCTCATTCCGTCGAATTTCGCCAGTGCCGGTCTAGTTTGACTAAAATCAGACTAAAAATGTAAAATAGCAATGCTTACAAACCACATCCTATGTCATTTAAATTCTCTAAATATAAGTTTGTATTTAATAAGATTCACGGAAATAGAGGATAATAGTCGAATAAATGTCGGCTCTTTTACACAGAACTAGTTATAAATCGGGATTTTCCATTTTATGATTCACCAGTGATTATCCAACGCTCGGACACCATAAACAGTAATTCATCAGTGAATTGCGATTCAATTTTTATTATTTTCAGAAATTAATGTGTATTCATATTTTAATTTGTTTGTTTATCAATACTTTGTTAGTGTATTTGCAACTAGCGGCCTAGTCCGGCTTCGCCCGGGTGTAAATGTAATATATAGGATTTAAAAGATGAGAATAATTATCATTAAATTCTCAACGTGTATTGAATTTGCGCGAATTCAATCGCTTTTATTTGTGAATGTTCAAAAATCGAAGAAAAATCTTATTTCTCAAAAAGAAATTTAAAAAATTCTGTTGATCCGATCGCTACCAAACTTCAGAAGATCACCCGCTGGGCTAATCTAAAGATTGTCTGAAAATTTCATCAAAAATGGTCTACCCGTTTGGAGTCCATAGATTACATATACATCGTCTTTTATCTATATAGATTATTAAAATGTAAAAAGTGGTTATTGTGATATAACGATAATAGTTGGCCATATAGTATCGCGAAGTTTTTTGTAGTTATTGATATGTTCTTTAATATTGTAGAACATAACCTATGTTACTCAGGGTGAATGTAGCTTTCTAATGGTGAAATAATTTTTTAAATCGGCACAGTAGTTTTTGAGTTTATTCATTACAAACATACAAAAATACAAATCTTTCCTCTTTATAATATTAGTGTAGATATGGCATATACACTATTGACGTCGGAACGAAATGCCAGACGAGTTTTTGTGCTCAAGGGCACCTGAACTTATTCGTCAGAAAATTTCAAACATGAGAAAACATCAGTTTGACATCTTTTACCGCGTCCACCCGCGCATTGTCCCCGGTCAGATTGCGGTTTTTATGTTCAAGATAGTGTCACAGGTTATATAGATGGCTTTTTAAAAAACAAGTGAGTCATGTTACACTTTCAATTCACGTCTTACAAAAAGTGAATTTTCGTACCTATTTCGAAAATGAATCATTCAAAAAACTGACGAATTACGCCACATACGGAAATTGTGGTTGTAAAAAAATCCACAATAACGTATACCAAATTTCAGTAGAAGCCGCAAAAAAAGTATGAGTGAACAAGTATGTACCATTTCTAGAGATCTACATCGATTTTCTCGTAAAAAAGTGTTACGAAGAATATTGTCAAATTGTTTGAATTTGTGTCTCCATTATAAAAAAAAATGTGTTCGATAACTAACTATAACTTATACAAGAACGGTAGCATCCGTGTTAGAACCTAGGGGAGCAATTTTAAATATGCTTCTAGATTTTGGGGTTCCTGTAATTATGAAACACGTCGTTTTAATATTATGTATACAGTGAGGTAATTGTACTAGGTATTGGGCTATTTTTATAAATTGGCGATATACATGTAGAAATTACTATAATATACTAGAAAGTAAACATAATATTATGTAAGATATAACACATATTTTTTATTTATCAGATTGTTAACAAGCGATAAATGAACGGTAAATATATTTTATACTTACGAGTATATATGACTTTAAAATAAAATATTAGAAAAAAAAAACTTCTATAAAGGCAAGCTTTTATTGCAGTGTACTAAAAGTATAATTTAAGTTGGTAATTATAAAAGCGCGGGTTGTAAGCTCTGTGATAGTCACGGCCAACGCTTTTATAATTATGAACCTAAATTATTAAAAATAATTTTTATCCGTTTTAGTACACTGCAATAAAAGCATGTGTTTATAAAGGTTTTTTTATTAATATTTAATTTTCAAATTTTTAGTTACGCCTTTTGGCCGCCATATTGGATTTTAAATAACGTACACAGTTTGCTGTATTCTACTTGTTATACCCTCTCATTTGATACCCATATCAAAGGGGTTGTAAAGAAATAGATTTTGGATTGTTGCCTGTATTCTACTTGTGGGTTAAATTTAACTTGTATTTACCTACTATAATAACTTAGAGACGATTTGAAGTTCTCAAAAATGTTCTTGTTCTATAAAAACGTTCCATTTCTCATAAACGTTATGTTCTCTGTTCTGTTATCGCTCAGTTTGAGAAAACCTGCTTTAGTGCATGCAATTCACTCTCAAATAGGTCGTTTAGTCTGAGGTGCATATCAAATGAAACGTTAAAAATATTGTGTTCGATAATATTCTAATTTGTTACGTTCAAACCATACTGGCAAATACAGTGACTCCCAAACTGAGCGTCGGAAAGTTTTGGGTTGGCGTCGCGAATATATAGAACGTCGCGATCCGTCCAACTCTGTGCTGGCATCATTTTGGAACGACTGAATCGATTTTGATAATCCTCGTTACATTGTCTAAAGCACATGAATTTTAGATGAAAAATAGTTAAATAGAAGAAACAATTAAAGTACTGTAGATTTGTTGAAGAATGAAATTTTGATTTTTGAATAGGGATGTTGACTATTTTTGGGAAAGTGTTTTAAATCGTGCATAAGTACCTAATATTGCCACAAATATAATATTATTTTCATTTAAATACAACTCAAGCCATAAAAATCATGTATTTTAAATCCAGTTTCAAATTTCGGTCCAAAACGCCAATACTAGTCGCGTGGCGTCACCTGGTCATACCAAAGGAGGCTCAAAAGTTTACACGGGAGCTACCATCCTATAGATGCGTATTCTGTGCTCACAAACGTTAGTAAACTGAGGTGATGAAAAGTTGTTTCGTAGTCGTTGCTATAGTTACATGTAATTTGACGTTTCCTATAAACAAATAATAATAAACTACACACTAAATATTAACCAAACAATGAAGTTCTTTAACAGCGGCTGAACATATGACGTCATGCGCTCTGATTGGTGTCTCTTGTCACGTGACTTGAGAGTGATTATATTAGGTTTTATTTATTAAATATTAATTAAATTCCTTAAAAATAAGGAAAAATATAGTGTTTTTTAGTATTTCTATCATAGAAACTACTACTTTTCGTTAAAATTATGTTTTTATTTGAGTCCCTGTTATCGAGATAAAACAAAAAGTATCGTTTACGCCACTAAATTTGTAATGAATTCCGAGACGGTTTTTTTAAAATTCAGTATAGAAGGTACCAAATGTACTTCGTACCATGTGTTAAAAAGACGTGTAAAATTGTATGATTATTTCGGCCTTGTCTCATTTTATAAAGATATCGATATGGAACAAAAAGCACGACGGGGCGTTCTTTGCCATTTAAACATATGTTTTGTCGGCTTAAAACTTCATAGCTATAAGAGTCAAAGTTTATTTAGGACACCAAAAATTTGAAGAACAATTATAACAGGCTATTTTTAAGGATGGACATAGACATTTTAACGCCGGGGGTGGCACATTTATGCCCCCCTAGTGACGACCCTGGTAACATTTCTTTTTGAACATTCGTTCATTTATATATTATGTATATAACAGTATGCTTATGATAATAATCAATTGTGCTCCAGTTCACCCCAGTAATGTTTCAGAATGGACACAAAGTCCCGACCAGGGATTTCAATATCAGATCATCCTTAATTCCGTAACTGGTTTCGATACTTGGTCCTTAATTTCGAAATTCTAGTCACGAAAATATCTACTTTATACAGGCTGTTCCTGGAGGAATCTGCCAAACTTCAGGGGTGTAATTCCCTAAGTCATTTATATACCTGAGGACTGTGAAAAGTGTGTATTGTTGGAAAAAATATTTTAAGGTTACTGTTTACCAGTTGTTCAATATGCCCCCTTTTTCACCCGCTAGTTGGATGTGTGTCTGCATGAAAAATGCACTTACGTTTCGGAAATATCTAATTTCTATGAAAAATCTTGTTGAATCTTTGATGTCAATATTTTAAAATAAACTAGAAATATGTACCATTCTTACCATGTGACTTTTAGCCAAGTTTTTACTGTTTATTTGATCTCAATAAGCGATTTAAAGTCAGATAAAAACGAGAAAATTAATAATAATAATAATAATAATAATAATAATAATAATAATAACAATGCGTTTATCGTCCGTTTCTCGACTTTATGTCATAACAGACGCCATTCGCACCATTACTATTTTTTCATCTACCACTTCCCGTTGTTTCTACATTTTTTTACAACTTCAACTAATGTGATAGCAATGGGCGAATAAAGGAATTATAGGAAATTAGAATAAGGTAGGTAATTTTTGAACTAGGAGTTTGATAGGTAATCGGCCATGGCCTCAAATAAGGAACCATCTCGATATTTATCTGGAATTAATTAAGGGAAACCATGGAAAACCTCAATCAAGATGGCCGGTACAGGAATTACCATTTCTCGGCGAGAGGCAGTAGGAAAAAGTCCCAGCCACATCTGCCCCCGCCGGGATTCGAACCCGGTGCCTCCCGAATGTGTTGTCACCACTACTCTACCCAGCTCGGTAAAAAACGAGAAAATTAGTAAAAGTATTACACACATTTTTATTCAGAAAAAAATATATTTGAAAAAAATTGTTTAGCAAACGTAATTTGTCAGCATTTTTATCATAAGTTGGTAAAGAAAAAACTTCAAAATGTTAATTTGTCTTCCCGTAATTCGAAATCTCGTGACGTGCGGTAAAGAAATATTAACGAATATCACGTCTTTTTATTCAATTTTTAGAACAATATATGTTTTTTGAATTTTTTAGGTAGTAATTTAAATTTGGGAAGCATAATGCTTAATTACAGCTAATACAAACAGAAATAATGTTAATTTTGCTACCACAGTTCGAAATTTCCCGAGAGCATATTTTACAATCTGAGGGGTCAGCTCACTTGCGGGTCGCAATTGAGTATTTGAATTAAAAAAAAAAACTACTCATTTTTTTATTTTTTATTAATAAGTATATCGTAAATAATATTGAAGAACGAAAAGAAAAAAAATTTAAGTCATAGGTAATAATAAATTAATTAAAATATATAAAACTTCATAAGATATCACGTGACTACAAAACATGCCAGCAATGTTTGTGACGTCAAAATGATAAAAGTCCTGTATTTGAGTATGTTTTATTATACATGTTATCAAAGTAACCATGGCAACCAGGGCTATAAAAACATTTTGACGTCAGAGAGGTTTTTGGCGCGTTATCGAATCTTAGCTTAAACATTATTTTTAAATTAAATATAACTTTTTAATTATGAAATTAAACAAAATAATAAAAGTAGTTTTGCTATAAAACTTGTACCTATGTTATTTTTCCATTTATGCAAAAAGAAAAATTCATTCAAAAATCCAATTAGAAGAACGTTTGTGAATTTATAATCTTTTCATTAATTGTCGAATTCTGATAATAATTTTATCAATTCCGAAATATGTTTAAAAATATAATCCAAAATCGTGGTATTCCAGTATGGAAGCCCTAATTCCGACAGAGTCTCTATGCGTCTAAAGTTCCTGAGCTATATGAGCTATATTTACGTGTATTCTTACTGAAGGAGAAGGTAACCGAACAATAGCCCGAGTCCGCGCAAACTCATTGACAATTGGCGGTGAAACATGCGATGCGTGACGCCAAGTCACTGACCCAAAATCCTAGATATGACACCGCTGTTAGCAGACTTGTCTGTACATAGAGTAGTTTATATATTATCGAGCGCCGACTGATTTACGCTTTCAAGTTTTCAGTCGATTTAACTTTCATACTGTCTGATTTCTGTCACTGAATTAAAATATTTGTATTAATTATTATTTACAATCGTCTTCACTTCGACGTAATGCAGTTACATCAAATCGATACACGAAGAAAGTGACGATTTTGTTGATCTATAGCAGTGGCTCCCAACCTGTAGAAGTTTGCAGACCATTCAACCTGAAATTAAATCAGGACGGACCCCCCACGCTCAGTGCCAGATTAGCCACGTAGCAAGAGTAGCAAATGCTACGGGCCCCGCGAATTTGTGGGCCCCGCGCCCCAACGCCTGTCTGACCGTAATAAAAAAATATTAATTTAGATAGGATGCATGACTTAAACGCGAAGCGCTTAGGCATATCATAAGATTAGTAGTGTTTTTGAAGTATTTCGACAGCTAAAATCTCTTACAACAAAAAAAATCCTCAAGTATGGTCAATGCTTATGAAGATGATTTGGAGAACAGCCTAGGTGGCGAATTAGTGCAGTTCGAAGAGCTGCTGAAAACAGATGTGGCTACTGTTATTGACAGCAAGAAACCGGAGCCTCTGGAATAGCAATTTTATAAACTTTTATTAAATAATTCTTTAGAATCGTGTTTCCCAAACTTAGAAATTACCTTGCGCATTTACTTGTCTCTCATGATCGCTAACTGCAGTGGCGAACGTTCTTTTTCAACATTAAAACGTATTAAAAATGAATTAAGGAACACGATGGACCAAGAACGTCTTAATCATCTCACTTTGTTGAATATAGAGCATGATTTGCTTAAAGAAGTCGATATTGATAGTGTTATTTCTAAATTTGCCCATATTAAATCCAGAAAAGTTTATTTGTAACAGTTTTGTTTTATTTAATACCCTAAACTTGAGAACCTAAAGCAAACCAAGGCCCCTTGACAGAATTTGCTACAGGCCCCGCGCTGGCTTAATCCGACACTGCCCACGCTATATCCCTTACCAGTTGTAATCAAATTCAAAAGTGTTTACGTAGTAAAACAGTTTTCAAAACACATTTTTTATTATGATAGCCATCAACACCCCATTCACCATTCACCCCAACTTATTCAACAACGCATATCGCTTTTAAAATTCCCATTTAATGGCAACTTTTTTATATGAGCTGCCGGGCCCTTCCACAGACCATAGCTTGGGAACCACTGATCTATACATATAATAAAATTGAAAGTTCTATTTGTAATGCGAAAATACTTATTAAAAAAAACAATTTTTAGAAATTTTGTCTGTCGAATTTTGAGCCGATTGTGATGGTATTTCACAGACAGATAAAGGATTATGCCAGGAGTGTCTAGGCTACATTTTATCACAAAAATAACCCCTATGGAGGTGAACAGGGTGATGGGAACTTTCATAAAGGATACTATGTATCTCTGAAATGACTTAAAAATACTTGTTCGACGATCTTTTGAACACACTTCTCGAACGGGGTGGGGGTGGATTTTATATAAAAGGATTTAATCGGGTACAGTCCAAATTTCTCGAGAGCATATTTTACGATCTGAAGGATCAAGTCACATTAAGGCTGTCGGAACGCTCTGAATTTAAGCCACACTACAAGGCTAAAAGTTTTGTTGCAAGGGTGCCACTGTCAGTTGATTACTCTAATTTTTGGAAATATTTTGAAGATTTAAAAAACTTTTCCGAAAACGATCACTTTATGTTTGTGATGGAACAATTTTGTGAAATAAGTACGAATAAGGCCATAGTATGACATTGAAAACGTGTGTTTTTTGGCAGAATTAATGCCAACTTTTCTCTAGTAAATCGTACATAAATTACAAAAGTAGCCCATTGGAGACCTAGATTTGTCCTTTATCTTCCTTATAGAGAAATAAGTTTTGCAAAATGTTGACGAATAAAGTCTACAATCAGCCGAAGCCCTATTTTTGGCTTAAATTCAGAGCGTGCCGACAGCTTTAAATAATTTTTGAATAAACTTGAAGATTCAGGCGTATTTCACTCTAACCACACCTTAAATTTCTTACACTTATTAGCATTACGTGTGTAATTTGCTGAGTACAATGCAATAGTTGTCAGCGCGTTGACAAGTAAGATACAGGCCATGTACTCGCCAAGCCTTGGAAAACTTCAAGGTTGATAGATAGTAAACAATTATGTATGAAAAAAAACTTTTTACTGTTTATTGTAATATTATGCTTTTTTATTGTAAACAATAGAGATTTTGTAAAACGCAGATTTCTTGAGAGAAAAAAATTATTATTATTTTAATTTATGTTATTGATATATCGCAGTATCGTGATATAATATTAAAAGTAAACAGTTACATAATCCTAATCTTACACCAAGGTCGGGCCCAGAGGCGGTGGACCTCTTGAGAATCGCGGGCGCTAAAGAAATATGCACTATAACAGTGCAGTTTGGCTCTGCCCGAATTTGTATATTGTTTATTAAATGCTGTATCGATTTTTTTGTTGAACATAGCCGCATTTACCCGACGTTGTCCGGGAATAACAGTTATGATAGCATAATGAGAAATACCGAGCTGGGTAGAGTAGTGGTACAGCACTAGACTCGCATTCGGGAGGTACGGGTTCGAATCCCGGCAGGGGCAGATGTGGCTGGGACTTTTTCCTACTGCCGCTCGCCGAGAAACGATAATTCCTGTACCGGCCATCTTGATTGAGGTTTTCCATTGTTTCCCTCAATTATTTACAGATAAATATCGAGATGGTTCCTTATTTGAGGCCATGGCCGATTACCTATCAAACTCCTAGTTCAAAAATTACCTACCTTATCCTAATTTCCTATAATTCCTTCATTCGCCCATTGCTATTACATAAGTTGAAGTTTTAAAAATGTAGAAAAATGACGGGAAGTGTGGTAGATGGAAAATAGTAAGTGCGAATGACGTCTATTGTGACATAAAGTCGAGAAATGGACGTTAAACGCATTATTATTATTATAGCCGTATTTACCCGACGTTGTCCGGGAATAAAATAACAGTTATGATAGAGTAATGAGATATAGCCTAAAACAATCCCACATATTTCATCTTAGTTTTCGTCAAAAAAAGTCTCCTTCAAGAAGCGCTTGTACGCTAGACGTCGTGTGAAGTCAGAAGTCGAATGAGTGGATTTCATGGGTTATATATTGAACCGGTAACATATCACATTGTCACGGGAGAAGAGGGAATATCGGTCTGCCGTGACAATAGGTTACAATTTTATAGATAGATATTTGTATAAAAGTAAAATTATTTTGCAATAAAATAGTGAAATAAAACAGGCTATAGCATTTCTGGAATCATAACAAACGTTCGTAAAATGTGAAAAATTTTATCGTCCATTCTATCACCGCAGATAGGTAGAATAGAAGGTCCCCCCAACAAATTTAGATACAGGGTCCATCTAGTGCAAGATACGTTCCTGTACAAAACTACGAAACTTTTACACAATCGACAAAAAGGAACTCAGAAACAATTGAACCGATTGAAATAGAAACTTTATTTGTTTTTAATAGTAATCATAAACATTATGGTACAGTACCAAAATATAAGTACATCATTCACTTCTTCAATTTTGAATTTATAGTATAGGTACCTACATATCTCACAAATTTAATATTTCTAGCCCGTCATTTTCAAATGTGCCCCCCTACGAAAATCAACTGGTCTAACACGTAAATTGAAGTAAATTGAAGTACTGCGTTAGTGTTTACCGTTAGCTATTTTTGTTCTGAAAAAATGAATCAATAATTTATACATTAATTATTTATGACTCAGAACTCGTTTTCTTTCTTGTAATTTATCGTTAAGAGTAATATACAACAGAGGGCTGATTTGTTGACCTCTAACTAGAGTGACTATAGTAAAAGTGTGGACAACAGGTCACGTGACTTGGCCGATACACGGATTTATACGCAGTGTACAGCTTTTGGCTGGTTCTGTACGCAGTGTACAGTTGTCGGCTGCTTCTGTATAAAGTTACCGTGCAGGCGTTACATACGCAGCGTCCACGACTCGCAGCTCAACATGGCGGCGATCGGATGCATTGGCCACACTCTTACTGTAGTCACTCTACCTCTAACAATCGACCATTCGTGAAAGTTTGAATGCCCTCACTCAACCATTAATTAACTATTAATTAAATCAGCAAACAATGTCTGGAAAACTAAGCGAACATTTAAGCATTATCTTTAAATTTAGACGACTTGCCAGTAATGGAATTACGCCTAGGCCCGTGAGGCCCAGGCCTAGGGCGGCACATTTTTAAAGACGACAAAATTTCAAAAGTAAACAATGTTAAGCCAGTTGAAATTTAAAAATTAATTTAATTAATTTATCATCCGTTGTTCAAATTTACGGTTCTCTGGTTTCATTAGCTGTTTAATTTCAATAATCACTTCCACATAGTGCAAAAAAGGCGCCATATTGGACGGGGCCTAGGGCGTCATCGAACCTAAATCCGCCACTGCGGCTTGCTATTATATACCTACGAGATGTGACATAAAAGTTATGAAATTGTGTTTTTAGCTACAAGATATGAACTCGTTGGTTTTTCTTTTCGTCGTTAATATATTTTAAGGTAACTGTTTATCAGCTGTTCAATATGGATCTGTGTGCATTTAAAATGCACTTACGTTTTAGACATCTCTAATTTCTATGTAAAAATCTTATTCAATTTTTGATACTAATACTAACAAGATAAGCTAGAAATATGTACCATTATTCCCATATGATTTTTAGCCAAATTTTTACAGTTTAACGATTTAAAAGCAGATAAAAACGAGAAAATTAATATAATAAATTTTATTTAGTTAAAATTAATAAAAGTTTTATTCCAATTTTTGTACAGAATAAATTTAATTTGAAATAAAAACCCGGGTCGCAATGCCAAAACCCTGCCGACAATATAGTGTATTTGCTTATACAGGCAGGGTGGCTTTATTACGCGAACTTAAGTTGGTTTTTGGGCAAAATTAAAAATTTGACTCCTTAATACACCCCTTAAAATAACATTTTTTTTCTTAACTGCAATATTATTATCAATCTAACGTATACACCGAATTAAACACACCGTTCAATAAATAAGTCACTATCTACAAATTAGTGTTTTCAAAAAATTTATAAGTCCGGTCCTGTTGTGCCGATTTTATTGAAATTTTAGGGACACTTTTTAATTACTACTAAAGGGTTAAATGTCAATTTTGAAACGATTCTGAGAATTTTTTCGGTATTTTGGGGCCCAAAAATATTTTTCAACCCCTAAAAACTATCCTTAAAATGGCCCGATTACGCCCATTTTAAATAGACTTCTTGCGGTGATGGATTGAAACACGTGGACCAAATTTCGTTAAAATCAATTAACTCCTTCGAAAGTTATTGCCCGCACACATATATATATATACGTATATAAATATATATATATATATATATATATATATATATATACATATATATATATATATATATATATATATACATATATATATAAACATTTTTAAAAATGGTGCCAATGTGTTTAGGAGGTTATGAAACGTCGAGAAATTTTGGTCCGACCCCTAGGTCCCGCCATCCGACCGATGCCAATAGTGTATATTGCCATATGGCAAATACACTAACAAGTTATTGAGCAAGCCAAATTTGTCAGTATTTTTAACATAAGTTTATAAAGAAAAAAACAACAAAATAGTAATTAGCCTTCCTGTAATTTGAAATCTCGTGCCGTGCTGTAAAGAAATATTGACGAATATTAGGGCAAACATATGTTTTTTGAAATTTTTAAGTAGCAAGCCTAATTTTGAGAGCTTGATGTTTAATCAAACAGCAATAAAATGAATTTGGCGACCATAGTTCGAAATTTCCCGATAGCATACTTTACAATCTGTGAGGGATCAGGTACCTTAATCACTTTTTTTTATTGCGTTTTCTGGTATACGGGTGTAGATTTTAATTGTGTGGTAAATGCAGTGACTAATTTCCTGCCAGTGTCGATGTTAGACATCCGTTAAGTGTCACTAGATAACACTTGACATTTCCATATAACTTGTGGTGTCCTTGTAATTTGAGTTTTGTAGGTTCGTTAATAATAAGTCAGCCAAAAAAATTTTTTTTCTAAAAACAAGTGTTGATATGAAAGAAATGTCGCCGATATAAATCTAATCAAAAAACTTCAAATTGAGACTTTCCATTCGACAACAAAAAGAACTGATATTATATCGTTCTTTTCACTGTTGAAATAACAATTTCAAATAAAAGTATTGAAATTTAGAACAGTAAAAAAAGCATCAACGATTCGCTTTAAGACTATCGTTGATTTTTTTATCCGGCTTATATTTGCAAATGTTAGTTTTTTCTGGACTTGAAACCACATCCTTTTCTAAATTTCAATATTTTTATTTTGAAGATTGCCTGAAAATTTCATTAAAATCGGTCCAGCCGTTTTGGAGTTCATAGGAAACACACATCGATTTTTATATATATATATATATATATATATAGACAGATGAAATATATCGTTTACTTTTTAGGAAATCTACTTGCTACGTACTTGCATTTGATCATCTTGATTTCGAAAAGTTGGTCATTACCTCAAGGTGCTCCCACATCAGTATGTCGAACAATGACGCCATACCACGGGGGTGGCATACCACCTCAAACTGACACCTCGCCTTTTATAGTATCTACAAATACTCTGCAGATAGGTCCGAATGAACGAGTGCGCGTAAAAATCACGTCACCGCAAGGAAATCAATTTCAAGGGTACGTATAAGAAAATTAATTCTGGATTGCAGAAAGCATTGTCAAAAAAGTATTTGACAATGAGCTTAGCTTGTGATCATAAAATTCTGTTTATTTGATGTGCGACATCGTAGCTCTCGGTATGGGTAGTAATTTTGTGAATGAAGTGAAAATGCGTTAAGGAAGCGACAAAAGCTGGCTCTATTCAACTTATTCAATGTACTGTAATAGGATAATAGGATCAGTAACATTTGCCAATAACAGTAATTTTATAATAGTGACCAATAACAGTGAATATAGTGAACAAATTGATAAACAATAACTTACTGTAAAGAGTAACGTTAGTTCGTTGTTTTGCACTGAAATAAAATAAAGATTTTTACAAAAAATTATCGATGGCAGTTGTGTTGTGTTACATGTTTTACGTATTATTTGATATATCAGAAAGTTTGATAAAATAAGTACTATGTGATATCGTATTCTTTCAAAATCTGGGATTAAGAAGAAATAGTTGAATGGAAAATTTCATCTTTGATTAACCCAAAAACTCTCACTACTGTGAAGGTTCATATCTAAAGTTACCGAAGCTACAAATTAGCTCTCGCATGATGTGAATTTACCGTCGCAATTTACTTTATTATGAGAACGATTATCTGTTGAGATATGGCACCGTAGAGTAACTGATTATCTGATAACACATTCTGCCGCAAAAGTGGAAAGATTCGGGTTTAAGTCCCGACGGTGACAGTTGTTTGAAAATAAGTTTTTCTAATACATATAGCATTGTAACAATGGGTGTTTTATAACAATTATTCTACTGTTTATTAATTTAGTCTTACGAACTATATAGTCCAGCAGCCACCGCCTCTTTTTTTAAGTGATTAATAACAGGCTGAATCTTCGTGAGTTCGCTCGGTTCGACGAGACGCCCAAGTTTTTCCTCTGTCCGAATTATCAAAGAGGTAGGTAATGAACTGCGCAGATGTAAAACATGTCGATTTGGTAGGGTGTCGAAATTGTCTGACTAACAGTAAATTTTTCATTGAAATTTTAAGATAATATGATAATTAACTCGGAAAAACAATTGTCCTACAAAATCGATGGTTTGAGTTGGAGGTCATAAAAATTATTAATGACCAGCTGATTTTTTGTATGCAGCTTACTAAATATTAGTATAATTGAATGGCCACAAAGTCCTACAAATGTAGTGGTAGGTTTTCCTAGTCCTACGCTTGGAAGTTGTCGATTCCAAGGTAACACTTTTTTCATTAATAACAACCTAGGTTTGATTTTGTCCTATCAGGAATAAAGTGTAGAACACAATTTTACCAAGCGTAGGACTAGGAAAACCTACCACTACATATATGTAGGACTTTGTGGCCATTCAATTATACTAATATTTAGTAAGCTGCATACAAAAAATCAGCTGGTTATTTATAATTTTTATGACCTCGTTATTTCGACATATTCTGCGTGGAGGACGCTTCAACTCAAACCATCAATTTTGTAGGACAATTGTTTTTCCGAGTTTATTATCCTATTATCTTAAAATTTCAATAAAAAATTTACTGTTAGTCAGACAATTTCGACACCCTACCAAATCGGCATGTTTTATATCTGCGCAGTTCATTACCTACCTCTTTGAGAATTTGGACGGAGGAAAAACTTGGGCGTCTCGTCGAACCGAACGAACTCACGAAGATTCAGCCTGTTATTAATCACTTAAAAAAACAGGCGGTGGCTGCTGGACTAATACCTTAGTGAACAATTTACTAATATTATTTAAGTCTTAAAAGTGGATTTTTTAAGTCATCTTCGACTCCTGGAATTTGGAAATAAAAGATAAAATAAGAAACACATAAAATTTAGTCAGATTTATAATGTTTTGTTTGAAGATGGTCCTGAGACTCTTTTGGGTCTAATTATCGATAAAAAAGTTCGAAAGATTTGACTTTCAATTTATTGAGACGATGTAATAAAATAATTTTAGATTTCTACTTCAAGCGCGGTCTGACCATAGCGAGCAGCCAATTGGAAGATTTACAGAATGGCCGTCGCAAGGTGTTAAAGTTTTAAAATGCGGTGCGCCTGACGATGCAGTCACACACGCAAATACAAATAAGAAAAAAACGTTAGAATTTGAATGGGAAGCACCAGCCGAATTTTTGGGTCGAGTTATTTTTAAGTAAGTGTTTTTTATCATTTACATATTCCTTGTCAAAATTAAGGTAGTTGTCGTGGTACAATATTGTCAAAAAGTTATAGATTATACGCGCCACAAAAGTATACTAGCTTGTAACTAAGTGATCTATAATTTGTACGCAAGACTGTACCCGTGGAAACGTAACCCATACATATGCATGTATACTTTTCTATAAATTGTTGAACTTTAAACCGTTATTTATGAATAATTAGACAGTCAAAACATTTTTCTTGTTTTTTTTAAACTCATAACAAATGCATTGAAAGACTGTCAGTTTTTGGAAGGTTTCTGACAGTTAGTTCTTTTTTTATAAATAAGAAACTGGTTCAGAACTACAGAGATCGTATAAAATCAATGTTAATAATCCAATTTTTAATTGAATTTATCTCGGATTATATATGGTCGATCGACTTCAAATTTTCAGGGTAATTGTATTGTCATGTCCTTAATAAGTATACAAAAATTAAGAATTTTCTGATAGTATGCCTTAACCACGACAACTACCTTAATTCATACTCGGTTTTCATTGCTCTCGGGCTATGACGTTGCATAACTGTTTGGTAAATTGATTTTTTTTTTGCTAGTTCCACTGTAGCTCAAGATTATGCAACATTCTGGGTTGGCATAGAATCAGCAGTAGTAGAAGTGGTCAGTCGTGGATCTAAATATACACCTAGTTTAGCTGTAACACCTTTAAAACCAACTGTAGTGACAACGACGCCCAATTTAAATTTTGAGGAGAACTATGTTGACACTGAAAGAAAAACGAATAGGGCGTTTTACGACGGTTGTAATATAAACAAGGGTTGTTTTGGGTTTCCTGCTGGATGCATTACCTCAAAAAATTGTAAAATCGCGGTTGCAAGTATTGTCAGAGGTGAACAATACGAATTTGAACTAACAGCCAGGGAAACTCCTGCTTATGTTGCTGTTGGGTTGTCCAATGACGACAAAATGGGAGACGACAGTGTAATAGAATGTGTCCGCGACCAACAAACTGGCGTCCAAGCATATTTATCCCATACTAGTTCCAGACCAAATTTGGATGCAAATCGTTTACCCACTAAGGTACGTATAATACGCGCCACGGTTCTAAAAGGTTCTGAATTTAGTCACAAACAGCGTCGCAAATGCATATTTTAGAACCGTCCTGATTGTTTTGTGGGAAAGGAAGACTCCCACAACCTCCCAGTTACCGGCACAGAACGTGCGCTCGTCGGTGATTGGTTGTCGTGTCACTTGTCGCTTTCCTTCTATAAAGTACAGTCCAGTACGCTATTGTTGTTTTTTTGATTGTTAATTGATCAAGATGCCTAATACAGTTTTGCATAGACCAGCACGAAAAATAATTTTGGGATGATATATGCAAGGAATTAGATCTTTAGATTAAAAGGAAATTAAAAAATTAAAAATAATAATATAGCGCGAGTTTGTAGTTTTTCAACCGACTGTACCTGCGCAAGCCTCTATTTGCATCTAACTTCAGAACCTTTTAGAATCGTGGCGCGTATTATAAATGAACTTGTTTCAATTTAATTTTGAGTCACCGGGAAATCTTCTGGAGCTCATAAGAACGTCTAGATTACCGAAGGATTAGATCCAGCAATTAATTCATTATGTAGGTACAATCGGCCTATTGTACAATGAAATGATCCTATTTTCAATACTCAATAGGATCGTTTCACGCAGGCAAGTTTTAGGATAGAGCGAGATCCAATTATGACGCCCCCCTTGCTTACCCCCAATCAAAATATCGAGCAGCGAAAAAAAATATTTTTTCCTTGATTTTTCTTTACCTCTTGAAATTAGCGCCTGGATTATGACACACTATAATAATTAATTATATGTTTTTTTTTCTTATATTTTTGTAAATATGTATTTATTTACAAAATAAATTTGAATTTGAATTAGTGTCGCGTTATGAAATAAAAAGCTTCCAAAAATAGAATGTGATTGAATAGATTTTAGTAAGTATTCTGAGACCCATCTTTTTAATATCCTGTATTTATTGTTTTCAGTTTCAGAGTTACATAAACCTTCTGAATGGCAGTTTTATTGATGGAGAGATTTATTGCAGAGTGAGCCGAGGTGCGGTGACAACCGTTCGAGGGAATAAATATGATTTGATAAATGACAAATTCTATTTATTGCTGGCTGCAGGGCGATCAGCCGGGAGTAAGTAAAATAATAATAATAATAATAGTAATAGGTTTATTGTGTATATAAAGAGTTTCATCTTGTCACTAAAACAGTTAAGGGATTTAATCAGATCACTTACTTTCTTTAGGGAAATCACCCCACAGGGTTGTAATTTTACCATATTCCGTGAATTGATCATCTACCTTAGGGATTTGATCAAATCTCGGTTTTTATCATTTCTCTGCGACATATATATTATCTAACATATAATCTTTGTCACCGTCAAATAACAGAAGAAGGTATATATTTCTAATATCGGATCTCGCACTATCGCTAAAGAAGTTTTACTTCAAAAATATTTGAAATCCAAAAAGTTAAAATTTCAGTATAGAAATAATTTTTGTTATGTATTTTTTATCAGGTCAAAAAATAGATTTCCACACAATCGGTTATCTGGCATCCAGTGAAAGCAAATCATTGGCGGATACGTCCGGATTTACTCCAGCGTCGAAAATACTATTACGTCTGCACGGAGCTTTCATGTTGGTTGCGTGGATTGGCACAGCCTCTCTTGGTATTCTGATTGCAAGATACTTTCGACAAACTTGGGTTGGGACGCAGCTGTGTGGAAAAGATCATTGGTTTGCTGTGAGTATATTTTCCAGCAAAGTGTAAAGGCCCCAGTACACAGTGGTCTGTAGTGGGCCATGCTTTGCAATGTGCAACTGTAGGCCACTATCACTTGGTGTTCACACAATGGCCCATGGCTCATTTCTGCCTGGCGAAGCACTTGCGATGGACGTGGAAGTAATTACGGCCGCGGCTACTTATTTATATGCTGTTTACAAGTATTATAGTATTATAAACCTAAAAGTCTCTTCATTGCTCCAGGATACTGACATTTTGGGCGATTAAAAATTTAAATAGTATAGCACGCAACAAAAAAAGTAGGTACCTGTCCAAACAATGGGCCACTGTGTGAACATCACAGGCCACGCTACACCACGATTCCTTTGAAGTGTGTCAAAAAAACCGACAACAAATGGATTGCGCACCACGATTCACAATTGTCCGCCACTACAGACCATTACCCCCTGTACACAATGGCGATGGTCTACAATGGCCCACTACAGACCACTGTGTACTGGGGCCTTAACATACATAATCCAGTGGCGCCGACTTATGTAAATCTTCGGGGAGGGCCAAAAATAAGTGTTTGCAGGCAGCAGTGGCGTAGCTATCGGAGGGCTGGGCGTGGCGGTGCCCCGGGGCCCCCAAGTTCAAGAGGTCCCTCAGTCTCCTGAGCGATGTTTGGAAACGCTATTTAAAAACCCTAATTGAATAAATAATTTTTGACTTTTGACTCTTTGACCTTTGTAGTCTGGTTCATAAGTTGAAAAACGTGTTAATTTTGACATACGTGTCATAGCTCTTTGGATTCGTAAAACAATTACAAAAGTTATTAACAATTAAAGAATCCCAAAAAAGGGGGTCTATTTTTTTGCAAATAACTCGAAAACTATTAATGCTAAAGAAATAAAAAAAAGTTTCCTAAAGACGAGGAAATTTCTGAAAAAAATGTCGTGGATTGTATGTTCTGTGATAGTTAGGGCCCACACTTTCATAATTATGAACTTAAATTATTAAAAATTGTTTTTATCCTTTTGAGTACACTGCAATAAAAGCGTGTATTTATAGAAAGTTTCTTAGATATATTTTTTTAACAGCAAGAAAGCAATTTTGGGTTGGACGGCTAGTATAAAAATTACCATCGAATTTTTCACCTTTCTTGGGCGAGAATCTTGTCGTCAGCGTATATTAAAATATCATAAATATTCTTTCTAGTGGCATCGTATGTTAATGGTGTTGACATGGACGTTGACTCTCGCTGGTTTTATCATAATATTCGTAGAACTTAGAGACTGGTCGTCCGAAGAAAATCCACATGCGATTTTAGGAGTCATCACTACCGTAATTTGTTTCTTTCAACCAATCGGTGCTCTTCTAAGACCGCATCCAGGAAGTCCTAGAAGACCGTTATTTAACTGGATTCATTGGCTTGGCGGAAACAGTGCACATATTATAGCAAGTGAGTAAATTTTACTTTTTTTCTTAATGTGTGCATTGAAAATGTTTGCTACATACTTGTTTTCGGAAACGAAAGTTGGCTTTGGCATACTAGTGAGTACGTCACACATTTGTGAACGGCTTTGTGTAACAAATTTGTGTCAATCAGTTTCATTTCATTAATTTTGTACCCCAAATCGTCGGGATGCCGAATAAGAAGTTCTACTTCAAATATTTGTATCTTAATAATTTTTCATTTCTTTTATAGTTATAACTATTTTCTTCGCTGTGAAATTAAATAAGGCCGAACTTCCTGAATGGATGGATTGGATATTGGTGGGTTTCGTTACATTCCACGTTTTGATGCATTTGGTGTTGTCGGTAAGTCAGTTTGAAAATTTACATAGCTATCATTGACTGAATTTAAATTATTTTCTTATCAGTAATTATGTTAATTTTATGTGTCAACTCGTAACAAGGTACATATTATCGATAAGTTAATTCATTTGTATATTTTTAACCTACATTATAATGATTTTATTTGTAAAGCGTCTATAAAGCCGGGTCCAGACGTGTGTAACGTGTAATGTAAGATTACGTGTAATTTAGTGTCAACAGTGTGGACAGCACACGAACTCAACGCGAATCGTGAAAGCGAATCTTTGTCAAAAGCTGTTTCCACTCAGTTGCTACGAACATCACAGAACACGAACATGCCGAATAGGAAAGTCATGATAGCTGGTGCTGCTTTTATTTATATATATTTATTAACTGAAGATTTCAGATTTTTTTAAAGTAATCCGGATTTTTTGGATCCCAAATAACACGTTTTTCTTGATACAAACTGATAAGTTCAAACGATTGTTCGTATCATGAACGTACACACGACACGATCGTCACGAACGCCGTCCAAACGAGTACTGCGAGTGCCTTTGTGTTCGCGCTAAAAACCGACAGCCGATAGATCACGGCGAACGCCGGCGCGAGCGTTACATGTAATGCTCGTAGTGCCGTCCACACGCAGAATTCGTGTTACATTACATGATAGATTATTATATTACGCGTTACAAACGTCTGGACCCGGCTTAATATACAAACTGTTAAATTTATATAATTATACTTATTTTGTTGTTGTTTACAGATTTTCGGTTGTTCATCAGATCGCTCCGCTGGACATCGGGTGTCATCTTTTCCCATGAAGGAATTGAACAATTCTGGAAGAAGTTCGGTAATCGGAGAGACGCGTTTAGATGCTCCGGTAATTTATTTTACTTTCATATGACTTTAGATTAGATGCAGATCTGTGAAGTATAGATGCTCGATAACAAAACAAAACATGTGTTCTTACAATCACACGGTCGAAATAAAAGTTGCATTCTATACTATAAATTCAAAATTGAAGGAGTGGGGTCATACTTCACAGTGTAACATAAGCGGCATAGCTTTTATACATGAAACGGGTTTGCCTTTCATTGTTTCATTGCTACGCCGCTCTATATACACAGGATATACTACAGAGTTTCCCTTATTGCACTCAACCACGCGTAGAGATTACACGCACGCTTTTTTAGAAGTGAAACTTCTTTAGCGAGGGTATCTGTTTGAAATTTTTTTTAACCTTTAAGGGGAAATGTAAGAGATTAACCTTGGCAACCCAAAATTAAAGGAGGCCGGAGGAGACGAAGGAGACTCCTAAACCGTTCTGTTCCAAAAATTATAGAGGAGGACACCTAAATCGTTTTGTTCAAAAATTATTTTCCAAATTTTTATTATATTACGTAGACGAGGGGGAACTTCTAAACTGTTTTGTCCAAATATTATTTTCCAAATTTTTATTATATCACGTAGACGAGGCGGGACTCCTAAACCATTTTGTCCAAAAATTATTTTCCAAATTTTTTTATATTATGTAAACGAGGAGGGATTCTTAAACAGTTCTGTCCAAAAATTAGAGTGGGTAAAATTCGACATAAAAAAATTAAATATATAAATAACATCTACGATTAAAGAAGTTTCACTTCCCCCGCGAGCTCATGTGGATAAGATTCACACATTTTTTTAATAATAAACTTGGTACTGCAATTCAGTGGGTTTGAATTTGAATACTACTTAAAAACAAAAAAAACTGTATTTTGAATAAAATAGTTTGTGATTTTAAAAATGTTTTTAAATTTTTACGTATTTTTTTTTTATTTCAGAATTCTTGCTACCGAAAATTTTTGCTTACAATTTATACGTTAGTAGTTACAATAATTGTTGTTATATTGGTACTTATCGTTGTTTTGGCTCCAATTAAAGACCTATGGAACGCATGAAAATAGAAGTACTTGAGATTTCGTAAGTATTCAAAATATTTTAGTAAGAGAGTACTTTATCATCTATCCCTACAAATAAATAAAATTGAAGTATCTGTCTGTAATGCCAAAACAAAATTTTTTTACTAAATGCAAATGAAAGTATATACGGTACTTATGTCAAAAAAACAATTATTAAAAATTTTGTCTCTCTGTCTGTTCCGGGAAAACTCCGAAACGGCTGGACGGGATTTTCATTGGTAGATAGCTGATGTTATAACGATTAACTTTGTGACATATTTGTTATTTTTCAGCGCTCTCTGACGGCCTGCTATAAAGGAAAAAATTGACAGTCGATGCAGGGACTCGAACTCAAAGTTCCAGATTCACGCTGAATGCTTTTTCAGCAGACATTTAATTTTTCACTATAAATCATAAACTTAACAGATACGTAATTCACGAAATACGACATGCAACAGCCTTAATATTAACAGGGTCCAGCGTTTTGTCAAATGTTTATTTAACTTAACAAATACGTAATATTCACGAACTACGAGATGCGGGAGCCGTAATGTTAACAGGGTCCAGCATTTTGTCAAATGTTTATTTAACTTAACAGATACGTAATTCATGAAATACGACATGCGAGAGCCTTAATATTAACAGGGTCTAGCGTTTTATCAAATGTTAATACTTATTTTTATTTGTTAAAGTTAAGGTTATCAGTTGACAACGAATATTTTATTATGAGACGTATTTAAATAATTTTATTCTCAGTTGTAAATTATATAATTTAAATGTTTTCATATTTTTATATATATGATTTTTTTTTAAATAAACATTGATTTTTGATTGTATTCTAATGTCTATTTTTTACGACGGAATTAATCTCTTAGGAGGATGACCAGAACTCGAAATTTTAGATCATAGTAAGCCAAGGTGGGACATTTTTTTCGTCTTGAGTTTAATTTACGTTCTGGAAGACTGGCCTAGAAATCTTTTTTATAGTACGTCGTGTTTGTGGATGCATTCGATACAGCGTCACAGGTATCAATCACATGATGCTTCACATTGTAAATAAGTCATAAAGTAATAATATTAGTCACATCATTTTGTACCATTCTATATAAATGTATTGTAGAAGCATAAATAAGTAACTTTGAACCACCCGGTAGAATCAAAATACAGTGAAGGTCGGCAGATCAATGCCAGTTATGAACTTGAATTAATAACGTAATCTGATTGGTATTGAGACAAATGAAGGATGTCATAATTTTGTAAAGAGAATAATTTTGAATATCACGCGAGACAGTCTGTGGTAAGCCGTCAGTAGAAACAGATCTTTTTTCAAAGCCATCAGAGCAGAATGTAATAATTTTGAGATTAATTATCCCGGTAATTTTTACTTATAAATCACAACAAAGCTCTTAAGACCACGCATTATGAGGTAATAAAATTGTAATATAGAATTTTTATGTTTATATGAATTCAGATAAATAATAAAGACAGTAATGAATATTAATTTGTTTGTAAATGATTGGATTACTAATTTTTTCCGTTATAATTAGATAAACGGTTTTGCTTTATTTAAACATAATGTTCCAAACCAATTGAAGTAAATATTGCAATTATTAATAAATGTTGCCAAATCTAAACGAATGATTTTTCTTCGGACATATTTGGTGATCACTTTATTGCCAGTCTCTCTGTCAAGGCACTTTTTCTCAGCAACGCGCGGAGGTATCAAGTTGAAATTAATATCAAATTCTCGGGTTTGCAATCCCTTCGAGCTGTGAAAAAATCAAACTTCTAAGTCAACGCAATTAAAAGATAGGACCGTTTATGCCGCATATTTAGACACTCGTAAGGGAATCAAAACCTATAGGATACTTCCCGTTGACCTAGAATCATGAAATTTGGCAAAAAACAATCTTTTATAGCATAAGTAAAGGGAAAAATCCGAAAACCATACCCTCGTAGTTATCATCACCAAAAAAAAAATCAAAACTCACTATAAGAACTAACATAATTATAGACAACGTTTTTTGCAACTTCTGTCAACACTTACAAATCTGGTTAAAATTTAAATTGATTTCCAGTTTTGGTACGAACTGCTACTAACCACAATTTCACGTATAAAGACACTAATATACGTTTTGGGGATTGATTTTGGGGAAAACTTAAGACATACTCGAAAAAAGCGGGAATAACCTTCGTGATAGCGACTAGTAATATATGTTACAAGAGTGACCAGAGCCGTAGTGTTAGGGAGCCACAATAAGTCAGGTAAGCACCAACTTCAGCTACATGCAGGAACTGTTAAGGCTGTCGGAATACTTTGAATTTAAACCATACTACGAGGCTAAAAAATGCTGTTGCAAGCGTGCCGCTGTCAGCTGATTACTCTTTATTTTTACTCTAATATTTTGAAGATTTAAAAAACTTTTCCGAAAAAGAAAGAGTCACTTTAGGTTTGTGATGGCACAATTTTGTGAAATAAGTACGAATAAGGTCGTTGTGTAACATTGAAAACGTGTGTTTTTTGACACAATTAATGCCAACTTTTTTCTAGTAAATCGTACATAAATTACAAAAGCAGTGTATTAGAGACCTAGATTTGTTCTTTATCTTCCTTATTAAGGTAGTTGTCGTGGTACAATATTGTCAAAAAGTTATAGATTATACGCGCCACAAAAGTATACTAGCTTGTAGCTAAGTGATCCATAATTTGTATGCAAGACTGTACCCGTGGAAACGTAACCCATACAGTATTCATATGCATGTATAGTTTTCTATAAATTGTTGACCTTTAAACCGTTATTTATAAATAATTAGACGGTCAAAAAATTGTTCTTATTTTTTTTAAACTTATAACAAATGTATTGAAAGACTGTCATTTTTTGGAAAGTTTCTAACAGGTAGTTCTTTTTTTATAAATAAGAAACTGGTTCAGAACTACAGAGATCGTATACAACCAATGTTAATTATCCAATTTTTAATTGAATTTATCTCATATTATATACGGTCGATCGATTTCAAATTTTCAGGGTAATTGTATTATCATGTCCTTAATAAGTATACAAAAACTAAGAATATTCTGACGGTGTGCCTTAACCACGACTACTACCTTAAGAAAGGATTTTTGCAAAATAATGACAAATAAGTCTACAATCAGCTATCAGCCGAAGCCTAAATCCAAATTTTTGTGTAAATCGGTGCTGTTTGGCAAAATTATGCAGTTTCGTCGTATTTTACCGTCAATAACTGGATTATTACTACTATTATAGATTTATTTAAGATGATTTCATTGTTCACTCAGATTGTAAAACTTGCTCGCGGCAAATTTCAAACTGTGATTTCTACTGACATTTAACCACTGTTTTTATTGGCTGTTTTATAAACTTCACAAGCCGGGTCGGTCAGTTAGTTATCATAAAATTGTATTGTCATTGGAACTCAGCGTTGCCAGACGTCCCGATTTTGGCGGGACGCCCCGATTTTTAAATCAAAATTAAATGTCCCGCGCGTGACAGGCTCAGTCCCGCTTTTCAGGGATAACTCGACCTTGCGTAAATAATTATTCTTTTATTGTAAGTTGCAATTTGTAACACTCACTCCTCAAACTATTATTTGAAACGCCACATTTTTCTAATGAATAAATTTTTTTTAATTTTGATTTCAGTTTTTTTTTTTATTTTTTTTTTATTCAGAAGACGAATAAGACTCAACTATTTAACGATAGGGTAAATCTGATTTAAAATATCATATTTTTATTAAAATACATTTTCTATGGCTATTTTTGCTATCTATTGTCACGTAAACGTAATTTGAACTCAAATAAAAAGATAAATATTTAAAAGCTTCTGATTATATAAGTTTTTTACTATGTCCCGCTTTCGACGAAAGAATCCCGCTTTTTTCACTCAAGAAGTTCCAAAATCCCGACTTGACGAAAAAAAATCTGGCAACGCTGTTGGAACTACACATGTGGGCAAAATTTGAACTCAATCGGTTAACAGAAAATAGGTAAAAAAGCTGTCGCAAGATTTGCAACAAAGATAATTTATCAGCAAAAATACGGGATCAAGCATTTTCTGAACTCGAGTAGTGCAACAGAACGTGTGAAAGTCGTCGCACTACACTTTTGAGAGCATGTAATATTTTATAACCCTCTATTTATTTCCACAAGCCGCGCCACGTGCCCTAATCTATCAGCAGACCTATTGGCTCATAATATTATGCACCTAATTTTTATTCTATTTAGGCACGTGCGGTGATACTGCAGTCTATACAGTTAAATCCCTCATAATTGAATCGGACTGTCCGAAGCAGTGCTGCAATAGTTTAAACGAGGCTTTAAAAAGCCAATGCTCAATTTGTTAATTTTGTGATATTGTTTTCTTATACAGAATGCTTAGTAAGTCCCGAAACGCTGAAATATCTCAATAGAATGGTGTTTTCATGGAAAATGTTTCGAATCAAAGTTTCTCAATTCTAATCAACGCTTATTTTGGTGACAAAAATTTCCCCCTTTGAGGGTGCTCCCGCGAGGGGTTGGGGTCAATTCTAAAATTTCAAATGGCAAACCCGATTCTTCTCTATTAGATCGTATTTTCCAGACAAAAATTAACATCTTTTGTCTGAGAAATTTTTTTTCAAGCTACTTATCACGAATTTGGGTAATTTACGTATTTTTGAATATGAGCAAAGGCGTACCTAGCGAGGGGCAGGGGGGGGGCAGCTGCCCCCCTTGGAAGCAAAAAATAAGTTGTTATTAAATTTTGTTGCTGGAATTTTTACAATTCTTGAAATAACTTTACTTCTACAAATTCAAGAAAAATGATACTAGTATAAGACATGTAACTAGAATCGTTTTTTCAAGCAAATAATTGTAATAACTTAGTTGATAAAGCACTGCTATAGTTATACATAATTTTCTTAATATTTTGGTTTCATTCACCTTTTCCGTGATAAAATGTTACAACCTGAATGACCATGGCTTGCCCCCCCCCCCAGTTTTGATCCTGGGTACGCCCTTGAATATGAGAATGAATATCGTTCACCATATTTATTTTTGAATTTGTTATTATTTTTCCTCAATTAAGAAAACTGTTATATCTTTTAATTGAATCGTTCCCGGTACTCTGTCAAATCTAGGGACTTTAGTAATTCACTAACACCAACGCTATAAGTGTCCAGAAAATGATTTATCGTGTGCACTGTATATCTTACTTTCATTAGGTAGTTTCAAACCAATCCAATCGGGGTTTAACTGTATTGACTCCCTTTCGAGTGTACTGAGGCGACTAATTTGCTTTTATTACAGAATATAGTGTGAGGATAGTAATGAATATTTGATTTCTATCGTTATATTATGTATTTAAGAGTGAAAAATGTTTGGATATTATTTGATCTGTACGTGCTACCGCTATATAAAAAACAGTAAACATTAAAGATGGTTTTAAACTGGATTTGATCACATTCACTCTCGGAAATTGATTGTCAAGATTAAGATAAACCACAATCTGTATGCACTAGCTTTACCAGCGACTTTACTCGCGTTAACGGCGGCTAAAACAGTATCCTATAAAAGTAAAAAACATGTACGTGAGGCATCGCATGGTCGATTATGCTGTTGTGATGTAAAAGTTCTTTAGGTCGCTGATTAATTTTCAAGCTTATAGGTAGAGCGCCACAGGAGCGCCGATTCCACCTGGCTTAAACGCCTTTAGTATTTTTTGCCAAAATAATGGAATACAAATTAACAGAAAATGTTTCTCTTATTTCAGATAGCAGCCTGTAATGAATTAGCTTTGGTGAGTCTATTTTTTTTTATTTTTCTGTAATCGTGAGTTTCTAGCCAATAGAAATTTTTTGGATAACAAAATCTCTTTCGATTAATTTGAAAGGATGTTTTCTATTGACTGGAACAACTCGGACTGCAGAGTAAGACAGCAGGTTATTTTATTATTAACCAATAATAACAAGGTAACACAGCTGTTATGTACTTAATTATGGTTATGGTAATTATAATGGGATCCATCGTTCCTCTTCTATCTTTCGCGACGCGTTAAATTTCAATTAGGGTCTCTGTTTTTTCTTTCAGGTATTTGTGTAGGTATATAATTTTTTGCAATGCAAATTTCGACATTTCTTAATCACGTGACACGTTCTTAGCTACCATCAGTTGTTTTTCAATGTTGAAATTTGCATTGTTTTATTTATTTATATATTACGTGTAATAGTAGATCTTTTTGCGTCCGAAAATATCTTCAATATTTCTGTGTCCCAACATAGAACACTCTTCGAATAATTTGAGTTTTATTATATATTGAAGATACGTTCAGTTTGAAATAGTATCACCTAAAAATACACTGGGGCGCGTCTAGGGGTTTTGGAAAGCAGTCTGTGCGTTGCGGACTGCTCTGTAGGGTTCGGTATCCGGTCTCGTTAGCATAGCTCCCCATCCGCGTGAGACCATCGCAACTTTCGCGTTAGCTTAGCTGGTTTTTTGAACTCACAAGGGCCTTGCGCGCTTTGTAGGTATCTCTAGGACAGGATCTAGGGTTGGACCACTGGCTTGCGTCCTTTAGGAGGCCTTGGGTCATGTAAGCACCAGCCATAGTTGATCCAGGGGCGGAGGTGGTCCGAGTAGGGTTCGTTTAATTAAAGTGAACACTATACACACACTACAGCAAACAGATTCCTCCGTGAGACCGTGAAGGACCCTTTTAGTGCGGGGGGTTCCAACAAAGGCGGAGGGACAGTTCGAGCCCTCTTCCCAACTACCAGCGGTGATGGCGAACAAACTGTGAGCTATTCCAACGGTGGCAGGTGGACAAATTGTTGCCTGACCCAACTGGAGGAGCAATTCAATTTCAAAATTATATCAGTGCTTATCTTATTAAGAAGCCTTGCAAATGATATTTTGGCTTTGTTGTAATATTTCAATGGTAATCTTTTTTTTTACTAATTGACATTATGATGCTTATTTGTGGGTCTAAAATATGCTACTTACAGCTATCAGCAAATAGTAGGCATAACAAGTTTCCAAATTATTTATGATTCTCAATTTCTCCTTCAGCCTTTTTTTTCAGATGTTCCAACCACCTTTTTATAGATTTTGATTATTTGTGTCGTGATTTTTTTGCTTCGAATAAATTTCATTAATAAATGTTTTTTGTATACATTTTTAAAAGTTAATTCTTAGTTTTTTTAACGTTTGTTTTGATAATTCTTTTTTATTTTAAATGTATAGCTACATGTTTTACTGTAGGTAGTATATTTAAAAAAAAATTGATATATAGAGTTTAATGTTGTTCAGTTAAAAAGAAATTACATTCTCAAATCTAGATTTAATAGGTACTGATCGTCGTATTAGACACCTAGGTCAGTTTTTGAATTCATAGACTCGTTTTATATACGTCGTTTATTATAAACAAAGCGATCGTCGCATGTGGGCCTTCCTATGAGCCCGAAAAAAACCCCGATCCCGCACTGTGCATGGTTTTGGTATTATGAATTTGTATTATCTCTCCCGGGTACAACTCGCAGTTGTAGTTTAAAACACTGTGAGACTGTCTCCCGAGGGCGCAGGGTGAACATGTTAATTTTAAGTTTAGCTGTTGATTTTTATAATATATGTACTTGAATTTGAAATATCTTCCAGTTTTACTGAAGTATTTAACAATAATAATAACTAGACATTATATCGCATCCAAAATTATTATTATAATTCAATAATAAATCTCAGGTATTTGGATTAATAATACAAAACAATCGTGTCATTGTTAATATTGCTACGTTTCGACTACTTTATTTAGTCTTCGTATTTTTCAGAGCCTGACGAAGACTAAATAAAGTAGTCGAAACGTAGCAAGATTAACAATGACACGATTGTTTTGTATTATTAATCCAAATACCTGAGATTTATTATTGAATTATAATAATAATAACAATAATACTTTTTATTTATTCAATGATTGTAACCCTAGCGATACTGTTTTTTATCTTTCCCTCCTCGTGACCTTTTACGAAATTGTATTTTAAAAAAGTTTATCTTTATGTCCAAACCATTGACGTTTTGAAAATAGTTGTTTTTTTTGCAAAAAAAAACCGATTGTGTCTCCTACAAAATATTTAATATAATATCCTTTCATAATTGTATTATTATTATTATTAAATTTAAAAGCATTCTACATTTACCATAAAACGTACTAAAAATGTTACGCTATAGGGGTTGGTTTATTCAATTTATAAACACGCCTCTTTCATTTGATTGGTCCTTCAACCTCCCTTATACAATTTCACAATGAATTTTAGTATGTGTCGCTATTCACGGTAAGCACTGTGTCAATTTTTATTAGGCGGCTTTTTGGAATCGAAAAAGAGCAGCGTGAATTTTCTGTCAGTATGAACGTATTTGGTTAACAGACAAACGATTGATACGACGGTACGACCTAAGGGCGGGTTTCTTGAAATCTGTTAGGGCTGTATTTATCCGTAGCCTCTAGATCCTGTAGCGGACCCCCAGGGCAACATCTTTGGCGGGTCCCCTGCTTAGATTTTTGTCTTCTAATAAAAAATAGCGGAAATGTTTGAAGATTGAGATTTAACCGTTTAGTAAAAATAAAATTGTCTATCTAAATATTTTTCAAAATCGATCCAGATTTACCATTTTTAAGAAAACATTAGTTTGCGGATATAGTGAAGGTCGACAGACTTAATCGATTTAAACGAAATTTGGTATATGGATTGGCATACATCATCGTATGAAGTTTGTTTAAAATGAACCTAATCGGGCCATTTTAACGGTGGATTTTAGGGGTTGAAAAATGTTTTTGGGTCTAAAAATACCGAAAAAACTCTTACAATCGTTTCAAAATTGAAATTTAACCTTTTAGTATCAATTAAAAGGTGTTCCTAAATTTTTAATGAAATTGGTTTGACAGGGCCAGACTTATGAAGACGTTTGCGAATGGAGAATTGTACGTAATTTTGTGCAAATGATGAATTGATAGAACAGAGATGAAATATTGAAATTAAGAAAAAATATTATTTTAAGAGGTGTATTAAGTGGTTACATTTTAAAGATTAAAATGCGTTGCTATAATTTTATTAAAATCGACCCGACAAGACCGAATTTACATATTTTATGAAAATACTAGTTTGCGTATACGATTTTACTTACTTTAGGGTTTATTAGTGTATTTGCTATATGGCAACATACACTATTGGCGTCGGTCGGATGGCGGGACCTGGGGGTCGGACCAAAATTTCTCGACGTTTCATAACCTCCTAAACACTTTGGCACCATTTTTAAAAATGTTTATATATATGTATATATATTTATATATATATATATATATATATATATATATATATATATATATATATATATATATATATATATATATATATATGTGTGCGGGCAATAACTTTCGAAAGAGTCAATTGATTTTAACGAAATTTGGCCCACGTGTTGAAATCCATCACCGCAAGAAGCCTATTTAAAATGGGCGTAATCGGGCCATTTTAAGGGTAGTTTTTAGGGGTTGAAAAACGTTTTTGGGCCCCAAAATACCGAAAAAATTCTCAGAATCTTTTCAAAATTGACATTTAACCCTCCAGTAGTAATTAAAAATTGTCCCTAAAGTTTTAATAAAATCGGCCCGACAGGACCGGACTTACAAATTTTATGAAAACACTACTTTGCAGATAGTGAATTATTTACTGAAAGTTGTATATAATTTGGTATAGAAGTTCGATTGATAATAATATTGCAATTAAGAAAATAATTGTTATTTTAAGGGGTGTATTAAGGAGTCAAATTTTTTATTTTGCCCAAAAACCAACATAAGTTCGCATAATAAAGCCACACTGCCTGTATTATCAAATACACTATATTGTCGGCAGGGTTTTGGCACTGCGACCCGGGTTTTTTAATTTGGTGCAGATGTTGGATTAATAACAATATTTCAACTGACAAAAAAATATTTAAGCTATGTATTAAGGGGTTCTTTTTTTGTCTAAAAACAAACTTAAGTTTACGTAATAAAGCCACACTTTTTGTATCAGCAAATACATTATATTGTCGGTAGGGTTTTGGTACTGAGATTCGACTTTTTTTTTGTTATTTTCTGTCAATTGCGGTAGTGTTTGTCAAAAAGTAAAAAATAATATGTATTGGCCATTTAAGTTTAAGGGGTTATATACAAAGTTGGTGCGAAAAAGTGAGCTAAGTTCGTGATTTTTTAAAAGGGTTTTATGCAAATTTTATCGGAAAAAGCAAAACACAGTGTTCTAGTAGTACTATCGAAGAAATAAAAACACTTTGAGTTTCGAAAAAATTTTGAAAATTGTCGGAGTTATGGCCCATGCCCCGCAGCGCTTTTTTTTTGCAGAGGCTTGCGGTGAACATTCTCCAAGGGGAACCGCTCAACCGAAATCAAAAAAGTAAAAAAATTAATTAAGAAAAATGTATTGTGGTGTACTTGAACGATTCGGTTTCCCAAAAAAATTTTTATTCAATAAAAAAACCACGTTGACAGAAAAAATCGACTTTTTAGTGATCAAAATTTCAAAAAAAAATTCATTGCAAAAAAATAAAAATTTTCGGATGAAAAATGAATCGTTCAGGTACACGAGATCTTAAATACGAATATTTAAAAAAAAAAGTTTGAAAATCGGTTTAAAAGTTTTTGAGATATCACGTTCACCGCAACAGTACTTTTGAAAAAAACGCATTCCGAGATAATCGCGTTTGAAGTTTTGTGTCAACTTCATTCGTGCGAAACATTTGTTCAGTCAAATTTACAAAACTTGAAAACCAGTGATCCGATCTGGATGAAATTTTGCACAGATATTTTCGAAAGTATGTACCTACTTTCAGAATATGCAAAACAAATTTTTTCGATTTTTCAAGCCCCAACTTTGTATATAACCCCTTAATACAAGTTGTAATATTTTTGTTAGTATTAGTTTTGTTCCAATAATGTAATCGTTGAGAGGAAGTTTGGAAGAGGAACAATTAAAACAATAAAGCTTAACCGATGGTTCGCTTATGGTCTTATTTCGAAACGTTGGCCACAAGCGAAACATCGGTAAAGCTTTATTGTTTTAATTGTTCCTCTTCCAAACTTCCTTTCAACGAGTAATATTTTTATCCAAGCGTCGCTTGGATAAAAATTAAACTTAAAGGACCAATACATATACGCATATGTATTGGTCCTTTTAAGTTTAAAACTTAGATTAAACATTTAAAAAACGCCGATACAAAAAACAAACCTCTAAAAAGTAAAAAATAATATATTATTTTTGATTTTTTAGAGTTTTTTTTTTCTATCGGCGTTTTATAAATGTTTAATATAAGTTTTGCCTGATTCCGCTTCTTCGTGATGAGGGTACGGACTAGCGAGGAGTGTTCCGGAGAGATAGTGTCCGTAATATGTAACTATGTGTACATAATACATGTGAGGGATGCTGAAATCGGCTTACGTTGGATTGGGGTTGCAGTAATCAACACATGTTAAACGATCCCCGCGTATAATATAATGATGAACAATTCGCTGAACCGCTGTATTGGAGCATTCACACACACATAGACATAATATTTTTCAAACACACACACATTTATACCAGAATAGTACTACATACATAGTGCCAACATAGAATATAAAATATCGACTGGTAGATTCAGAAGTGGAATACATTGGTTACTGTTAGGCTCATTTCACATATAATTTTGACGCCATATATAAAAATTGATTTTTTATTGGCACAGCGTCCGCTCTAGGGTCGGGCAACCCGGACAATAGTCCGGGACGCTAAAATTGGGCAGTGAGTGTGAGAAAAATATTGTTAATATTAAGTTTTTTTTTTTATTTTTAACGGGAAATTGGACAGTTCAATTTTAATATAGTTAAACTAAATTAAAAAAATGCGACGTTTCGTTAAATCTTTTTAACTACTTTGGGCAGAACTTTAATTAGTTAACCATAACATTAATAAAATTTAGATATATAAAAGCTTTTCAAGAGAACGGTTAAAAACTATTTATTAAAAAATAATTATTACAATCTAAATGACTATCTCTAATATTAATTTACTGGACGCAATTTTGTATTATATACTTTTGTATAGGAATACTTTTAATAAAGGTATTTATTATTATTATTATTATAATTTTGTGCAGATGATGAATTGATAAAACAGGGACGAAATATTGAAACTAAGAAAAAATATTATTTTAAGGGGTGTATTGGGGGGTCAATTTTTTTAATTTGTCCAAAAACCAACAACTTCATATAAAGTCATACTGCCTGTGTTATAGCAAATACATTATGTTGTCGGCAGGGTTTTGGCATTGCGATTCGGGTTTTTTATTACGTTGTTGGACGAAATTCCTTATATCGCGGTTAAACTCGTAAGATGTTTCATTTAAACAAATCTTAAATTGCTATGTAAAATTTTATTCAATCTTTAATGTTAATGTTTTAAAATAAACTAGAACTATGTATATCATTCTTCCGATACGATTTTTAGCTAAGTTTTTACACTTTATTTGATCTAAACTAAATAAACGATTTAAAATCACTTAAAAACGAGATAATTGGCATAAGTTTTACACAATTTTAGTACAGAAAAAAATTAATTTGACCAAAAAAATTATTGAGCAAGCCAAATTTGCTAATATTTTTAACATAAGTTTGTAAAGAAAAAACTTCAAAATGTTAATTTAACTCGAAATATCGTGACGTGCTGTGAAATATTGACGAATATCACGTATTTTCATTCAATTTTTAGAGCAAAATTATATGTTTTTTGAAATTTTCAAGCAGTAGCCACATTTTGTGGAGCTTGGTGCTTAATCACAGCTAACAAAAACAGTAATAAAATGAATTTTGCAACCGTAGTTCAAAATTTTCCGAGAGCATATTTTGCAATCACTTAAGGCTGTCGGAACGCTACGAGGCTAAAAAATGCTGCTACAAGGATGCCGCTGTCAGTTGACTACTATTTTGGAAATACTTTGAAGATTTAAAAAACTTTTCCGAAAAAGGAAGAGTCATTATAGGTTTGTGATGGAACAATTTTGTGAAATAAGTACGAATAAGGTCGTAGTATATGACATTGAAAACGTGTGTTTTTTGGCACAATTAATGCCAACTTTTTTCTAGTAAATCATACATAAATTACAAAACTAGACCATAGGCGCCTAGATTTGTCCTTTATTTTTCTTATTAAGAAAGAATTTTTGCAAAATATTGACAAATAAGTCTACAATCAGCTATCAGCCGAAGCCCTATTTTTGGCTTAAATTCAGAGCGTTCCGACAGCCTTAAGTAGCTCTGTGTGAAGCGGTCCTTAGTATTTAGTATATGTAGCACACACCGCCCTATGGTAACTGACGGGTACTGAAAACAGTAGCACAGTCTAGTAGTCTACTCTGGTATCCACCTACGGTACTCTATGTAATATGTGTATACGTATTATGTATGTATAGAAGGGTAGTTTTGAGGTGCGTTTTATGACAGTCACCGAAGACACCCAGTTTCACTTGCTTTTCTAAATTCGAATCGGAATCATTCAGTTTTATCGGCTCAGTGTTTTTTTTTTTTGATTTTTTGGATATTCAGAACTCTATATACATATAAATTCTGAACAGATTGAATATTAAAAAATATTACATAATAAGTGTTTTTGTACAGTTTAATTAAAGTGCAAATTTTCGCGTGATAACTTGGACTAATCGAATGGTAAGCTATTATTTTTCAACTTTTTTTGTTAACAAAATAGATATAGATAGATAATATGTTCATTGTCAAAAAAAAAAAACCGGGTCGCAGTGCTAAAACCAAAGGCGTCGCCAGGCTTTAAGCCAGGGGGGGTGGGGCAGAAGGATGAAAAAAAAACAAAAATTTCAGATTTGTGAGGGTTAAGATAGATTAACATATTTATTGAACTCTTTATTGCACCAATATATAAAAATGAAATACACATAAAAATAGCCAGCCTTTGCCGTAAAAAGTCATTTTGTTACAGGCAGATGCGGGAGAAACAATTAAGTTCAACTGAAATAAATTATGTAAAATAATAGCTAAATTATCGCGCCTTATCTTTAAAAACTTAAGGTAGTACCCACGCCAAACCCGTTTTCTTAGGATTTGTTTGAAATTTAGCCAGAATAATGTTTATGGCAGCCGAGCACTTGTTAGATGTATACTAAGCTTAAGTCATAGAAGCTTTTTACTATGCTTTTACCGTAAACTATCTTAGAGTGACGGACTGCGTGACCGAAAGATAATAATTTATTTTTGAATTTTTTGTGAAAAATTTTGAAAAAACAGTGGTAAAGATTAATTTATTTCTGTGAATTAACTATATGGAATAGAATAGAGGATTGCAAAGTAAAGGACGCGCCCGAAAATTCTGAGGAAACTGTAGACCAGGGGTTCTTAAACTATGTTAGGTCAATGCCCACTCTGACTGTCTATTATTTTCACCACCCACCGACACATTTCTTAACTTTAAATTTATCCCCTTCACTAGTAAGCCCTAATAATGGTATGTTTTTTAGTCTATTTTCCTAGGTGATTTTTCTCTGAAAGTGTAAAAAAATTTACGTATAAAGATATCAGTTATCGACCATTTATTTTTTATTATACAAAATAATGTTTAGAAAAATTAACTTCCTTTAGAAAAGAACGAATTTCAATTTTTATAATTCTTGGGGAAAAAAACTTTTGGATGTCCAATGCCCAATTATTTCCTTGCATCGCCCACCAAAATTGTGAACTGCTCATAGTGCCCACCAAATTTTCTCCACCGCCCACTGGTGGGCGTTATCGCCCAGTTTGAGAATCGCTGGTGTAGACAGCTCCAAATTCCAATCTCATTAAAATTTATGTAAATTTATTTTCATGGTACTTTGTTTTAAAGTTTACTTCAAAAATTGTTATAATTGAAATTTTTTTTTGTAAATTGTTTGCGTTATGAATTAAAATTCATTTTTGTGCTTCCAATAATATGTATTTTATTTTTCCTACAAATGTAAATTTTTTGACACGTGATTATTAAAGTAATTAAAGAATAAAACCTTTATTCTATTCGATTCTAATTAAAGGAGTCTTAATTTGATTAACAAAATAATAAAATCGGAAACCGACGGATGACGAAAATGTTGACTTTTTTGCTGACAGCTTCAATAAATTTTCTGCTATCATTTAGATACGTTTCTCTTTTTAACCGACCTAAAAAAAAGAGGTTATCACTTCGTCGCATATATTTTTTTATGTTTGCTCAGTCATAACGTTTTGTAAGATTATTATCTTGTTATGTAACTATAGTAGAAAAACAAAGCATAAGAACAGTTTTTGTAGATAATCGCATGATCTGAAACTTTTGTGCAACCTATTTTTATGATAACACTTACCGTTTACGAGAAAAATGCAAAAAACCGATATTTTTGACCTTTGACCTTGAATAAATCTTTTTTCACACGTAAGATTTGTGGGGAATTTTGATATTTTGTTTGTGATAGTGTACCTAAAGGTGGCAGTTCGCGCCGCGACAGAGACAGGAGACCGAGACCGGAGACAGAGACTGGAGACCGAGACAAATGTCTCCGTCTCCGGTGGTCTGTTGTGTACCGTGACCAAAGACCTCTGTTCATTCAGTTTTGTTGAGTCGTTAGAGTCAATCGTGTCGTGTTCTGGAAAATTATTAATCCATAGCGTAATGGAAAGCCATTCAGTTATGAAGTTACTATTGGAAGAAGACGATGACTTGCTATTACATTATCATTATAAAACAAAACGAAGAATGCCTATCAACAAATTATATACAACTAGAGGCCACGAAATATTATCCGTCAAATTTTCATCTCTATATGCTTCAAATTGAGAATTAAATAGCGCAGGATGTTTTCTAATCATTTCAATCAATTTATCGGTGTCTTCATCAGAAAACGACGCGATTTTTTACAATTTTGCACGTGCGTCTCGAGCGAGAATTGTGAATAATGACGTCGATTTCTGATGAAGACATCGATAAATTGATTGAAATGATTAGACAACATCCTGCGCTATTTAATTCTCAATTTGACGCATACAGAGATGAAAATTTGAAGGATAATATTTCGTGGTCTCTAGTTGTTTATAATTTGTTGATAGGCATTCTTCGTTTTGTTTTATAATAATAATATAATAGCAAGTCATCGTCTACTTCTTCTTCCAATAGTAACTTCATAACTAAATGGCTTTCCATTACGCTGTGGATTAATAATTTTCCAGAACACGACACGATTGACTCTAACGACTCAACAAAACTGAATGAACAGAGGACTTTGGTCTCGGAACACAACAGACCACCGGAGACGGAGACATTTGTCTCGGTCTCCAGTCTCTGTCTCCGGTCTTGGTCTCCTGTCTCTGTCGCGGCGCGAACTGCCACCTTAAGACTTGTACCAATATTTCACTCTATGCGAATTATTGTAGACTTACCACAACATTTTTATCTGTATTGACCGGGCTATAATTGAATAAACTGCAATAAAAATGTTGATTTTATTGCGTTTCCAGCCTCTAATCACGTTTTCTCCGTCAATGTTTGACATGGAGTGGTCAGGTGACGGCGATAACACAGATCAAAGCACTACGTCCTCGCCTCCTAGACGCAATGAGTGTAGCTCTGATGTTACCAGATCGCGTTCATCAGCAACGGGCGACTTAGATTCGTTTTCAGAAGACGACGATCTCATGTCAGATGATTTTTCGATCCTAGATAGTGACGAAGATGATCTGCCGTTAAAAAATGGTGTTAAACTGAACCACCAAAAATTTAGAATTGTTTCTTACAATATGAACAGTAATAGTTCACAAGTACCAGCGACAAGAGGTGCTGTAAAAAAGATTTTTACAAATAGCAGAGAACGGTGGCGCCAGCAAAATGTTAGCGGTGCTTTTAGTGAACTAAGAAAGCTAGTACCAACACATCCACCTGATAAGAAATTATCAAAGAATGAAATTTTGCGAATGGCAATAAGGTACTGTGTTTAACGTTTTATAAAATGGTAGCCTTTATCCGTGACTTTGCGTGTTTATGAAGATTTTGATAAAAATAATATCTCGTTAAGAAACTCCTAAACTCAACCATATTTTATTTATATTTTTGAAGTGAAACTTCTTTAGCGAGGAAGTATTTGTTACGTTAAAGGAGAAATGATTCAAAGGCGGGGAAATATAAGAGAAACCTTGGTAAGGCAAAATTAAAGGGGAATTATTCAGCGACGGGGAAATATAAATAAGAAAAATCTTGGTAACGCAAAATGAAAGGGGAAATGGTTCAATGGCGGAGAAATATAACTGAAAACCTTGGTAACGAAAAATTGATAAGGCATCAGTGAAACGAGTTCGTAATGTTAAAGAAGTTTCACTTCGCCCGTGAGCTTGTGTGAGCTCACACGTTTTTTTTCACATAAAAAGTTGACTTTCTTTTTGGTTTTTGATGCTCTCCTGATACTATTAAACTATTATTTATTCCTTTTGAGGTACGGAACCCTAAAAACAAATGAGTTTTCTAATAATAGATAAATAAAAACACTTGAAAATTCTACAAAAATATTATTAAATTATTTCTCGACGATCGTTTCGGATAATACATATTATACAAGTATTAAGTATATGTTTTACTAGCGGCCCAGTTCGGCTTCGCCCGGGTGTAAATGTAATATATAGGATATAAAAGATGAGAATCATTATCATTAAATTCTCAACGTGTATTGAATTTGCGCGAATTCAATCGCTTTTATTCGTGAATGTTCAAAAATCGAAGAAAAATCTTATTTCCTAAAAAGAAATTTAAAAAATTCTGTCGGCCCGATCGCTACCAAACTTCAGAAGATCACCCGCTGGGCTAATCTAAAGATTGTCTGAAAATTTCATCAAAAATGGTCTACTCGTTTGGAGTCCATAGATTACATATACATCGTCTTTTATCTATATAGATTATTAAAATGTAAAAAGTGGTTATTGTGACATAACGATAATGTTGTACATATAGTATCGCGAAGTTTTTTGTAGTTATTGATATGTTCTTTAATATTGTAGAACATACTTTTGTTCTATCGTCAATAGTTTCCGCAGCGCATGCGACGAAAGATGTTTTATGGCATTTTTTTACACCTTGGGTTACGTTACTAAAGTTTTAGTAAGGATCCCTAATATTTTCTAGCAATAAATATAGCCTATGTTACTCAGGATGAATGTAGATTTCTAATGGTGAAAGAATTTTTTAAATCGGCACAGTAGTTTTTAAGTTATTCATTACAAACATACAAAAATACAAATCTTTCCTCTTTATAATATTAGTGCAGAACTACTTTAATAATATTTTCGTAGAATTTTCAAGTGTTTTTATTTATATGTTATTATTAATCATGTTTTACCAAGTGCCGAGTGAAAAATCAGTACATATTAAATGAAAATTCTGTGTAGGTATATCAAGCTGCTGATGAGTGTATTAGAATGGCAAAAGAAGCACACAGACATGGAGATACAGATTAAGTGTGAATCCAACATTTCTGTCGAAAATGAAAAAGGATGCCTGACTATCCATCCTCGTTCGCGTCGATCTTCGTTACAACAAAATCACTCATTGCGTTTACGCGCCAGATTGAAGAGAAGTCACTGTATTTCAAATGGTATGCTCTCTTCATTTTTTACCGACGTAAAAAATTCCTTAAGGGGGTATTCTAGTCTAGAGGCATGAATTTTAGGTAATTTTTGAAGTGACGTAAAAAAAAACCCGGGTCGCAGTGCCAAAACCCTGCCGACATATAGTGTATTTGCTAATATAGGCAGTGTGACTTTATTATGCGAACTTAAGTTGGTTTTTGGGCAAAATAAAAAACTTAACTCCTTAATACGCCCCTTAAAATTACATTTTTTTCTTAACTACATTATTATTGTCGATCGAACGTTTACACCAAAATTAAAAATACCTTTCAGTAAATAACTCACTATCTGCAAACTGGTGTTTTCAGAAAATTTGTAAATCCGGTCCTGTCGGGCCGATTTTATTAAAATTTTAGGAGCACTTTTAAATTGCTATTAAAGGGTTAAATTTCAATTTTGAAACGATTCTGAGAATTTTTTAGGTGTTTTTGGGCCCAAAAACTTTTTTCAACACCTAAAAACTACCCTTAAAATGGTCCGATTGGGTCCATTTTAAATAGGGTTCTTGCGGTAGTGGATTCCAATATGTGTACCAAATTTCGTTAAAATCAATTAACTCTTTCGAAAGTTATTGCCCGCACACACACATATATATATATATATATATATATATATATATAAACATTTTTAAAAATGGTGCCAAAGTGTTTAGGAGGTTATGAAACGTCGAGAAATTTTGGTCCGACTCCTAGGTCCCGCCATCCGACCGATGCCAATAGTGTATGTTGCCATATAGCAAATACACTAAAAAGTAATCAATATTTTTACTATCCGTTTTTTTATCAGTTCTTCACTTAATATCAACCCAAATATGCATTCAACTCGAAATTTTACACCAAATCACAAAGCCGACTCGCTATTGTTTCGAATCGCGAACGAAACAAATGCTATTCAAAATGGTTCTCTCAACTCGGCTTGGGTAACTCGGTTTGAAAGCGGCTTACGCAAATTTTCAAACTGCTTAACTCGATTTACCTAACATCCTATTGGTAATTTTCGGTGACTTGTGTCGATTTAAAGTGAAAAGCACCCAATTTTCAAGATTACTCGAATAGTAGAAGCTTGGGCGTAAGGGGCTATTAACATGGTCACGTCTGTGATTGGTTAAGTCGATTGCTTACGTCACCGATGCCCATGGCTTGGTTTTTCAATTGTTGTTTATCCAAACTCTTTGGAAAAAGACTCCTACTTTCCCAGTCTTCTCTCGCGTCTCGCCTAGTCACACCTTCAACAATGCTAATGTCCAACCTTAGTTTCTAGTAATCTTGCATTTTTCATGTGACCCTGATATAGGGTTGCTATCTCTAAAATTTGGCAACAAGGATAAGACACGTGAAAACCCCGGATTTTAGAGCCCAGAACCCGGACATTCAACAGGTTTTTTTAATATTAAAAAACAGTTGAAAATGTCATAAATCACATTTTTATTTATTTTCAGATCTTAAAATTAAATTTAGTCATCTTTTATCATCATTTTAAATGTATCTAACAAAACAGAATCTTATTACAGTTTGTTACAAATTGTTTTAATAATCAGTTAGAATTTTTTATTCTTAAAATAAAACACAAATTATTATTAATATACTCTGTTATGAAAACAAAACCTTATGAAAATATTAAACCTAACAAAATTCAATTAAATTTTTAAATCTGGACTACAAATGAAACCCCGCCCGGACGCTCACCGGATGCCCTCTAAACTAGGACAAATCCGGGGAAACCCAGACGGATGGCAATCCTACCCTGGTATAATTCTAATTTTGCAATCTCTTATTTTGTTTAAGGGAAAATGGCCGGCTTACTAATTTTACAGAATTCTCTTCCGTTATGTGACCGTAATGGAAATAATCTTTTAATGATTGCGCCAAAAATGAATGAAAATTCGAACGCTATTTTGCATTTAAATAAGAGAATTAAGCTTGAGAAAGTTGAACCGAAAAATGATGATATGGAAATCGAAGACAAAAGACCACACAGTATTACAGAAGATGTATCAGATTCTTCAAATATGTTTGAAAATGACAAAAAAAATGACGACTATTATGCTGGTCGTAACAAAAATGGTCACTCACCGAACCCAAATAAAAATAAAAATAAATAATATGTGTTGGGATATTATTTTTTGATTCTTATCAAGAAGATCAGAGAGAAGGCATCGACATAATATAGAAATTAACTTTCTTCAATACAGTAAGATCTCGCTTAACGCTGCTTCAGTATTACGCGGTTTCTAAGAAAAACGCTTAGCCACTATAACGTAAATTATGAATCAGTTTATACAAAATAGATAGAAGTTCAAAGGTAAGACGGAGTGTCATTGATGCAATATTTTGCTATCGACAATAGCGTGCTGAACCAAACAGAAAAAGGCAAACGACATTAGATGACTTCTTTACAAAAGACAAAATACGTCATCACAAACATAACTCCTTACTCTTTATTTGATTTTCATAAATGTCTTATGAACAAAAATCGATAAATCTATAATTAATTTGATAAAAAAGTATTTAACAATAAATGTTACAAAATGAAAAAAAAAAAAAATGAACAAATTTTCTTATTCTCGGTTCTGTTTCACTTATGCCTGTTATATACGTATTAAGATGACCTCGTTTTATATAGCGCCGGAACTTATTGGAACGTATCTCCGGAGTTAAGCGGGGTTTTACTGTATTTAGGGACGAAATATGTCTCGCGCAAAGTCTTCCTGCGTGGATAACTTCTTGTCGGTACGAAATTTTGAGTGAGCTAGAAGGATAAACGCCTGCTCAGTATTGCAGAGCGCATCCAAAAATCGATGCCATAATATATGAGTAAGTATTTTCTTCCACTCCCACCACTCAATTTCAGGTCAGTTTTCTCTCTTTATCTCTAGTCTTCTTGGTACTTATATTGACTATAGAGTAAAACTCCATACAGGCTCTAAAAAATTAAGTTGCCATCTTCTGACGGATCCGTGTATGGTTACATTACAGAGTGCTCCAAATGTCCCTGAAATAACTGAAATTAGTCGAAGGTCTTTTCCGATTTTACGGTAAATCGTAATCGGGAACTTTTGAATCACTTTGTATTTTTTAGATTGTTTTATCGATATTTTTAAAGCATTATAAATGAAAAAGTGTATTTTTAAACATGATTTTCTTTTGACAGTTATTTATTATAATTCTCGTTTTGTATGAACATTTTTTTAATTTGTACCAAATAAAGAATATTATTATTATTGTTAAGTGTTAAATTATTTGATTTTTAATTTTGCAAAAGATAAAAATAAAAAACCAAAAACTTGGTTATTTGAATTTTTCACATAAATTTTGAGGTTATGTGAAAAAAGTGTAAAAACAAAAGTTGTAGATATTTTTATTACCTACAACTTTGCCATTTAACTTTTTTTCATAGGACTTTTAGTTTTGTTGGAAATCGAGATAAACCATTTTTTACCCTTAAAAACTCACACCCTTCCCCTTCCCGACCTCAGATCGACCGTAAATTATTTTTCCTTTCATTTTTGTTATATTCTCTACCTTTTCCAATGGGTTTCATCCTACTATAATTTTTTTTCACTTTTTACCATTTTCAAAACTATCGACCCTGGTCTAAAAGGACATACAGTGTCAATATAATAAAAATTCATTAAATTGATTTAAATTTTGATACCTCATCGAAAGGAAAAGTTTTACTGCTCGTGGAAATTTGTTAAAATTGTCTATTTTTTAATATCAGCGGACCCGTGCGAATGTTTTTAGCGGTAAGTTATAATAGGGTGGAAATTTTTTTTTTTCTATTCTATTCAGAGACTTCAGCTCCACTACGTCACTTAATATTACCGACAACTGTTTAAATAAACAAATTGCCACCAGATTTATTTTCTCAATATGTTATTTTCTGTAATGAGATTGTTAAAATTTTTAAACTGTCATTTTTTAATGAAAACATTAATTTTAAGAGATTAACTTAGCTGTTGTCATTAGAGAGAAAAATAATCTCCAAAATGGCGTATCAAACATTAATTTTGATACAGTATTAAGAGAGATATTTCATATCGACAAAAACACCTTTGATAAATAAATACTGGTAGTTAGTCAATTATTAACAGTAAAGGAGTATTATTTCATAGCTCTCACCTTGAACATCTGATGTGTAAAAATAATAAATTTGAGTTAAAATAATTCCCGCAATCAATTAAAAAAGTGTGATGAGACAATAAGAAAATAAAATTAAATGACTAGTCATGTATTACCATCAACAATGCGTAATTCCCCGTAAAAGGAAGAACATTATCATTCACATCTTTACCGAGCGGCACGACGGATCATTATGCCTAAAATTATTCCGTTGAAAAAGATTAAATATAATACAGTACGAGTAAAAAGTGTTAGGTCTTTTTGAGACAACATTAATACTCTGCATTGTCGACCACAACAGTGTTTTGTTAATAGCGACGTTTAACCAACAAACAAGTTTAATATAATTTTCTTTATATCCGGCTAGTTTTGGGTAACTCAGATCTGAACCGGTTCAAAGAGCCGATTCCGACAGAAGATCCGTGAGAGCCGACTCACTTTTTTTTGAGCCGACGGATCAACAGATCCGCATAACTCAGTGAAACACTTAATACACAGAAGCACATTTTACACTTACGTATCAATTCTTGCTTTGATGCATCTGTCAGCTCAAATGACTCATGCATCACATGTTTGGCTATGCATTCTTGATTCTATACAGGTCGTGATATGATTGACTGAACTAGGTAACTCACTGGCAGACTGCAGTAACATATTCAGAACTCGGCTCTTTTTGAACCGGTTCAGTGAGCCGGCTCACATACGGGATCCAGATGCAAAGATGCAGATCACTAAAAAGACTCGTTTGTCCCATCTCTATTTTGAGGTTATACGCAATAATAGCTCTATTACTGCGTATAACCTCAAAATTGCTCACTTGAAAGTTATTAGTCTTTTTATGCCTGGGGGGGGGGGTTAACTTACAAATTTTAAATAACAAGAAGGGTCAAAGAAATATATTGCACTAAGTTGAAATAAAAAAAAAAAACCCGGGTCGCAGTGCCAAAACCCTGTCGACAATATAGTGTATTTACTTGTATAGGGCCGTGTGGTTTTATACTTTTATTATGTGACATTAAGTTTGTTTTTGAGCAAAATAAAAAATTTAACCCCTTAATTATTACACCCCTTAAAATAACATTTTTTTTCTTAATTGTAATATTATTATCAATCTAACGTCTACACCGAATTAAATACATCCTTCAATAAATAAGTCACTGTCTGCAAACTAGTGTTTTCATAAAATTTGTAAGTCCGGTCCTGTCGGGCCGATTTTATTAAAATTTTAGGGACACTTTTTAATTACTACCGGAGGGTTAAATTTCAATTTTGAAACGATTCGGATAATTTTTTCGGTATTTTGGGCCCCAAACACTTTTTTCAACCCCTAAAAACTACCCTTAAAATGGCCCGATTGGGCCCATTTTAAATCGGCTTCGTGCGGTGATGGATTCCAACATGTGTGCCAAATTTTGTTAAAATAAATTAACTTCTTCGAAAGTTATAGCCCGCACACATATATACCAATATATATATATATATATATATATATATATATATATATATATATATATATATAAACATTTTTAAAAATAGTGGCAAAGTGTTTAGGAGGTTATGAAACGTCGAGAAATTTTGGTCCGACCCCTAGGTCCCGCCATCCGACCGACGCCAATAGTGTATGTTGCCATAGGGCAAATACACTAATAATATACCTAAAAATTCCAGACGCATATTTCAACAATAACAGATTGTAGATTATAGATGCTCGACAACTGTGGTTGTCAGAGCTAGGTACATGATACCTTCACCAATTTATTATAAAACTGAACGGGTCTGTTGTTTTTGAAACAGTCGCTTTTTGTGGAAAATATAGAATTTAATTAATTTTTATTTTAATGGTTCAATACACCATTAAAATTCTATACGCAATTAACAATTATATTCTTGTTAATGTTTGTCGTGTTATGACATAATGTTAATAAAAATAGGCATAGAACCATAAAAATGCGTACAGCTACTAAAAATACTGTTCCAGATTTTTAATAAGCTGTTGTATGTATCCCAACTACGCGAAAGCAACAGCGGGTTATGTTTATCATGTGCATGTGGCTAAGATTCTTTATTCCTACGTAGAATCTAAACGGCATAACGAATTTTGATTTACAAGTAGTACCTATACTAAGATTCAAAAAAATTTACGAACATTTTTAACCGGCTATAACTTCTATACAGAAATAAATTTAAAATCATCGCACTTTTGTATACAGTAGAATTTTCAAACTGAGGGATCAATCGACTCCTATATTTTTAACTTGATCTGTATTGCAATAGCCCATAATATTCAGCTTTAAAATTTCACAACCACCTTCCTGTTGAGTTGCTGAAGTTACTGCCCTTTCATATATTTAAAAGAGAGCTGAAGGCTCTGCTAATTAAATCTTGTTTCAGTTAATGATTTTTATTCGATTAATTATAATTATTTAAACTACTTCTGTTGACGAATCCTATACTTAATTGCTGTATCGGATAAGAAATATATTCTATTCTATTCTATTAAACAATTTATTTTTAAACGGAGTCTTGTGATATCAAAATTTAATCTATATACACGGGCGAAGCTGGGTCAGACGGTTAGTTTATTATAATATTTCACGCAAGTAGATATATTGTTTTATACGATTTAAGTCAATGTTAACTATTAACCTTGCAATGCTCTTGAGATTTATTAAGGTAAACTGGCTGGTTTTATATACATAGCGGTATATGAATGACAATTCAGTAGTCCCTTACTATTGCTTGATTTCCTACATATATATACTCTCGGAAAATTTCGAGCTGTAGTCGGAAAATTAATTTTATTACTGTTTTTATTAGCTGTGATTAAGCATTGAGCTTGACAAAATTTGGCTTGCTGCTTAAAAAGTTCAAAAATTATATATTTTTGTCCTAAGAATTGAATAAAAAAAGTGGTATTTGTTAATATCTCTTTACAGCACGTCACGAGATTTCGAATTACGGGAAGGCAAATTAACATTTTGAAGTTTATTCTTTACAGACTTATGTTAAAAATGCTGATCAATAATGTTTTTCAAATTCAAACTCCTATTCTCACAAAGTTGCCTATCTTATCCCAATTTCTCATGCTGGTTCCTTATTCGGCGCCATGGTCGATTAACTTATCAAACTCCTAGTTCAAAAGTTTCCTACCTTTATCCTTTATTTCTATAATTCCTTCATTCGCTCATTCCTGTTAATTAACTTGAAGTTTTAAAAATGTAGAAAATAACGGGGAGTGTTAGATGAAAAAATGATGCGCTCATAGTCTACGGGGCTTGTCCAAAGTATATATACTTAAAACTTTGGACGGGCTCCGTAGGTCAGCTAGGGGCTTGATTCTGCTGGAGTTCTCATAACTTTTAACAGTGAAAGCACTTAATGAAGTCTTGGTAACCAAATGTATATGAAATGTTTTTGGAGGGATTTCATTTCTTTTTGCCAGACATCCTAGATTATTTTTTTTTTCACTATTTGTCATCATAGAAGAAGAACTGTGTACCACTTTAGACATTTTGCGCATATTCTTTTATTTACAGACATGCACCCCCTATACGAGAGGTTGGAGGGGGAAAGTTTCCGATTTCTTAATTTTTCTGTTGTTTGTATGCAAATCCTAGCCTACATACCAAAATCAGCCTTCTAAGACTTCAGGAAGTACCCTAGAGGTTTTGATTATCATCAATCAGTGAGTCAGTATAGACGAAATCGACGTATTTCAGATGTCAATAAATCTGAGACCATAAAAGCTAGATAATTAATACTTGGTGCGTTTAATAAATCTGCTAAGAACATCTTATCTTGAAAATGTCAGCTTTCTAGCATTATCCAGACCGAAGCTATGACCGCTCGAAAATATGACGAAACGCTTCCAGAAAAGGTAGGTAGTGTCTCCTTTGATTAGTCTTGGCGGGGACAGTACCGTGCCCCCAGATTGACTCTCTATCTATCTATCTATCTGATAATAATATTTTATTGAAGCCGTTAGACATAAAACAATGTGTAGCCAAAGTCAGTTTACAGAAAAAAAACATAACATTTGAATTAAAATTAATTAGAATTGACTTATTATTATTACAAACTTTTTAATGAACAATTGTTTTACTAAAATTTATCTTTATATGTGTATTTTAACTTTTATATCTACTTGATCAAAACATTTAATAGTTATACAGCTTGAAAAAGTCCCAAGCAAGGGACGAAACGTCGCTATAAATAACAAATAAGTGTTTACTTAAAAAGTCCTTTTTCCCGACAAATAATTTTTATATTAATTAGAATCATCAGAAAATTCATTAAAAGAATAATATACTTTTTCAGCTAAAATTTCAGCAAAACAGTTCTTGAATCTCTTAGTGTTCATAGTTTTATATTCAGCAGGGAGTTTGTTATAAGCAACTGTACCTAGGTACCAGATACCTCTTTTTTAAAAAAGAGTGTTTATGTTTGGGAAATGATGTCGTTTCTTTTGAAAATTCAGACTGTGACTTGCGCAAATACTTTGAACCAGTGTAAAAATAATGTAATAATAATAATAATAATACTTAATAATAATAATAATAATCAATTTTATTCCGAAGATCTTACAGAGGTATAGAACACGTCAAATAGGTACAATATAGTGGTGAGTCTTTGATGATTTTAGCGCCAACAAAACGAACCTGTTAACTGTACCACGTCAACTAGTTGAAAAATCAGTTGATTTCGTTAACTAGCTTATATTAACTACAAAGACTATTTGAGACAGGATCGTTGCGAAAAACTATTTGTATTTCATTGTTTGTAAATAATGACATCAGGTTGGTAGTTGATTGTATGAATAAAAAATGTTTCCTTCATGTGTTTGACATTTATCCAGATTGAACCAGATAAAATTGGATTAACTATTGCTGTGGTTCGTGTATGGTGTCGGTTTATTTTCTTTCATTGAAGACATGAAGAATAGATCTATTTGTTGAAGGAGATCTTTACGTTTTGTTAGCTGAAGTAAAGTTGAAACGTCAACTAGTTAATTGTAAAAACAGCAACAGTTGATTCGTGGACGAACGATTAACAGTTAATTTAACTACTTCGCTGAAACAACGCCCACCACTAGTGCAATACATTAGATAAAAAATCTTAATATTATTAATTTATTATTATTAATTTATGCTACGTAAGATAAAAAGGTGAGTGAATTTATATGATCCGTCGGTATAATCTATGTACCATGACTTATGAATGATTCATCTATCTATTTCAATGACGGACAGGAAAAAGACCGCAACTACACTTTTAGCGTGACTTTGCACGGTGTTTGATTGTTAGTGAATATTTTTGTGATTTAAAATAAATATTAAAAGGTAAGAAACAGACAATAATTAAGTACGTGATAGCATTTGAATATTTTCTATAACGCATGAACGAACTAGCTGTTTAATATTGTAATAAATTAGACAAGAGTAAATATGATTTGAGTATTTGAAATTACACAGACTTCAGAGATTAAGTAATATTTTATGTATTGTATACACGCACGTGTATATTATGTACTACCTATGTAAATAGTTAAAATGACGTATTATTTATAATTTGCGACAAGTTTTAAGTTGGAAAATAATTACATGGTATAAATAATTACATACTATTTTCTTATTATAATGTTGTCTCACTGATGTAAATAATAAATTTACTGGGTGCTCCATTTTAAAAGAACATTTTGAATATCTCTGAAACTTTTCACCAGATCGAAAAATAATAATAATAATAATAATCCGTTTAACGTCCGTTTCTCGACTTTATGTCATAACAGATGCCATTCGCACCATTACTATTTTCCATCTACCACACTTCCCGTTATTTTTCTACATTTTTAAAATTTCAACTTATGTAATAGCAATGGGCGAATGAAGGAATTATAGGAAATTAGGATAAGGTAGGCAATTTTTGAACTAGGAGTTTGATAGGTAATCGGCCATGGCCTCAAATAAGGAACCATCTCGATATTTATCTGAAATTAATTGAGGGAAACCATGGAAAACCTCAATCAAGATGACCGGTATAGGAATTACCGTTTCTCGACGAGAGGCAGTAGGAAAAAGTCCCAGCCACATCTGCCCCCGCCGAGATACGAACCCGGACCTCCCGAATGCGAGTCTAGTGCTGTCACCACTACTCTACCCAGCTCGGTTACCAGATCGAAAAAAAACCCGAATAAAATGTGTTTGATTTAAAGGGGGACATTCGATGACGTTAGCAAAAGACTTATAAAGGTCATCCTTTTTCAGATATGGCCATCAACCTTAATGTTTTAAATGGAAATACCCATATACTTCACCATTGCAAAGTAAAGAAAAAAAAATATCTAAAATTATGGTCGCAATTATTTTTACTCCTTCTGAGGTTTTTTTAACACGCTTTTATTAGCGTCACCTGTATGTTTGTTTGTTTGTAAAGGAATCTTTGAACGTGAAATTCACACACTTCAAAACGTCAGATTGAACTGAAACATTGCACACTTATTCAGGACCGATGACAATACCATAATTTTATAAGTTTGTCCCATTATCCTGACTAGGACCTTCAGGATAAAAAAACTTGAAAAATTACAACAAGCAAGCTAACATGCTATGCCTCATAATTAAATGTAATTTGTTTTTGAGTCTAATAATTAAAATTAGAGTTTAAAAAACTAAAACAACACGCTTTCATGAACTAAATAATGCAAAATAATTTGACAACAAAATTAGCTTTACTGTAAAAATCATGGAGTGCTTAATATCGGTAATAAATTTTTCATTTACTAGCTAATTGTAAACGTAGAGCTATCATGAAAATTTAAGTAGGTAGCACTCTACGCTTTTTACAGTGAGGCTAATTTTGTTGTCAAATTATTTTGCATTTTTTAGTTCATAAAAGCGTGTTGTTTTAGATTTTTTAAACTGTAATTTTAATTGGTCGCGAAACGCACAGACACTCACGAGACATAAGTCAAAGACAAGAGACATAATTGTGACTAAATTCGACAGCGCAACTTACGTTTTCGGCGTCCTTTTCGATTAAAAAATGTCAGGGAATGGGATAAACAATTTTTGCGACTAAGGTGTTAGATAAATTTTTTTCTGAACTTTGCAATGAACCTAATAAAATATGGGTATTTCCATTAAAGAAGTTAAAGTTGGTGGCCATATATAAAAAGGGGTGGCCTTGATAGATCCCTTGCAGCAGTCATCGCAAATAAACTAATTTTAATCGGGTATTTTTTCGATCTAGTGAAACTTGTGCGAGATATTCAAAGCGTTGTTTTAAAATGAGACACCGTGTGTAATAATTGCATTTATTATAATGAATGTTTTGATTTTTTACTGAAATCTTTGAAACAAAACAACGTAATTGTGGTCTTGAGAATAGCCGAGCGTGTAGCATTGCCGTTGTTAATATAACATTTTCATGGTTTCTTTATTACAAGCCCTCACTTCGCCAGGTTCTAATCCGAGAACTGGTGAAAGTGTCAACTGGATTTTCAATTTATTAAAAAAACGTGTGAGTCTCACGCACATAAGCTCATTGGGGAAGTGAAACTTCTTTAGAATTATCGATTTAAAATTCTATTATGCTTTTTGATGAGGAAATATGTGTGATCACAATCTAAGGCCATTGTCAAACCAAATTTTCTGACAATTCATATGTTATGTTTTTACGGGAGGAAGTGTGCGTGATGTCATTTGAAAAATAAATGTTTTTTGTTAGAAATAATTAGATTTATATTAAGTTATTTTTTTATTATTACATAAAACCAATGGATGTGAAATTTAATCTATTAAACATGGTAATTTATATTAAAGATAATGTTCTGTTTACCTTAAATATTAATTATTTTATTTGATTACAATTTAATTTAAAAAATTATTGATAAAAAATTAAAGTGCAAAAGTCTTTCATGAATCATTTAGAACTGCATACTGGTGTCTAATACAGCAACAGGGATGGGTCAAGTGGTCCTTTTCATAATGCAACATTGAAAAAAAAATATAATGAGCCTCACCCTCATAAGATCACATAAGAAGTTTAACTTCTTTAATGTTAATATTATTCCCAAGCTTAATTTTTTTATGTGAAACTAATTAATACTATTTACATATACTTAGCAAATAGCAACACACTATAAACTTCTGTCTTTGCCAGTTTCATGTAATTTAGGAGAGAAACGAGCTTCCCCTTTAGGGGTCAATTCTACTTCCCCTCCATTTCTTACTTTTTTCAATTAGATACGTCGCTAAAGAAGTTAAAATTTAAAAATAATTTTCTAATTTGGCCCTCAAAATTAATCCCCATATAAGATTTAGAATTTTCGTTTAGGCTTTCCAGAAAATTATAAGTGAGGCCCTCTACCTCTATTTTTTCTCAAAATTTTAGGCTCAGTAATTTTGGAGATAAGAGATCCCCCCTCTTATTTCCGAAACTACTTTTCGTATATTATCTCTAATCACTGTTTGTTTGTCAGTTGTTTTTTTTTATAACTTACTATTAGAACTGGAAGTAAGGTTTGGACTGTCAAAAATTTTGAAAAGAAAGTGAAAAGTAGCTATTTTATAGAAATTGTGCACAAAAAATATCATATACATCCCGTGCGTAATGGTATGACGACTCATGTAACTGCTAAAAACTCGTTTTAAACATGATTTATAGACAATTTTTCGTTATGGAGCAGCGTTGTAGACCATATTATATACACCAAGGGTAGGCCAGGTTTTTTATACTGCTAAAAACTCGATGACACTCGTTTTAAACATGATTTATAGACAGTTTTTCGTTATGGAGCAGCGTTGTAGACCAGATTATATACCAAGGATGGGCCAGCTTTTTTATAACATGAACCAGAATAAATTTTCTATTTTTTTCGCGGGCCGTAAGAATTGACACCTTCTTGTGGCCTGTAATTTTTTAGTCTGCAAATATGAAATAAATTTAAAAAAAATGTTTGTTACTACATATATCTCTTTTTTTAACAATAGTTGTGAGTGGGGACATTTGAAGTGAAAGATGCTTTAACAGATGTTAGTTTTAACATTAGTACTAAATTATGAACATATATTTGCTATATGCGTTTAATATTCAAATTAAACTAGACGAATTACATCGAATAATATTTGTTTACAATTTCTTCCAAAGATCTCTCGGGCCGGATATAAGCTTTTTGGATGCCACAGTTGGCCCGCGGGCCGGGGGTTGCCCACCGTTGTTCTAGACCATCTTTTGGAGCAAATCATAAATCTTTTTTTATGTACTTATATGGGAAGGTAATGAGGTCTATATTCTACGTATTTTTTTTTCTAGGTAAAATGAGATATTTGTCAAGCTTCGCATTACTGTTATCTGCTTTAACAGCATCAGGCCAGCTATTGGATATAAAGCTACCAGGATTTGAGCTTCGCTTACCAACAGTTGGTGGACTTTTGCAAACAATTGATAAAATCCCCTTAGGTAACCTGTTTTTAAATCGTGTCAGCAAACTTTAGTAGGTTATTTTTGACGCAAAAATAAGCTAGACATTTATATTATATGACCCGTTACTTGAATAAAGGCCTCTCAGATGAAACATTGGAAAATAATTTTCATTTCAACTTTTTTTTGGGAATTAGCGCTCCCAGGATCTCGGGTTTCTACAAGCCGGTTTGTGTATGTCGACTGGCAAATTCACACATAGATATTGATGGCCTTAACTGCTGAGCGTCTATAATTTACAATTTATCTAACTTGAATAAAAGATCGCTATTTCTGAACATGACTATTATATAATTAGAGCTGGACAAAGCACTGAATGCTTGAAGCTTCGAGCACTTATTAAAAAGTGCTGAAAAATCAAAGTATCAAAAAAATTAAATAATTAAAACCCAGCAGTAAAGTAACGTTACGCATACTACGGGAGTACTAATTGGTATAATTTTTTTTGAGTGTGTTCATTTTATATTTTATAGTGCACAATACAGTTGATTTTGTCGCCGAAAGGAACATGCTTAGATTGCTGGAAATATTTAGGGGAATGATGCCAACTGGGATAGCATTTTTAGATTTGCCGTCTTTGGATCCTTATCAAAGAGATCATTTTGACCTTAGTATTAATAACGAGATGGGACAGTAAGTATATTGTTTACAATAAAACATACTAGCGGTACCTGTGCGAATAATTCGCACTAAAATTCGTTTCTAATTTCTCACACTCTTTATAACTTTCTTCTTTTTGTTGTATTACATTACGAAGCTCAGTGACGGTTCAAGAAAATATTTTTCTAAAACTGTCATATAGAGGCGTAAGTATCAAAAACGTTGAGCTGAAGTGCCGCCATACGAAAAGTATTTATACGTGAATTTTGATTAAAATTTATACAAAAAAAATTTACCGACCGTCAATCATGTTGTCGTTGTTTCAAAGTTAGAACCGTCAGATGTCAGCATTGCTGCATACTGAATAAATATATAATTGTTATAATTAATTATTTTGCAAAAACAAAAGCAATAATAGATTTTTTAATTGTTGATACACATAGAGCAAGTAATTATCTATAAAATGATACAAAATTTATGTGTAGTAATTGTGAGGTTTTTTCGAAAAAGGGAGGCAAACATCTTAACCTTAGCGTATTAATATATATGATAATTTGTGTAGGCTAAATGGGACATTTGACGATCTGGAAATAATCAATTTGTCAACTTTTGTGGTCGATAATCTGGAATACGCTTGGCTACTTCAGGAAATAGTATTAAATGTGTCCGTGCCGCATCTTGTTATTGAAGGCTTATACAACATATCAGTTAACGCATCATTACTAAAAATACACGGAGATGGTCCATTTAGGTAATAAAAAAACAATTTTATTTATTTTATTAACAGGGTTTCTTTAGTTAAACTTCTGTAAGCACGGTAAAACCAGATTCATTGTTAACGAAACATGCTAACGAAAAGATTTGACGAAATGTTTGGACAGCATAATACGCGCCACGGTTCTAAAAGGTTCTGAAGCTAGATGTAAATAGAGGCTTGCGCAGGTACAGTCGATTGAAAAACTACAAACTCGCGCTATATTATTAATTTTATTTTTTCTTTAATCTAAAGGTCTAATTCCTTGCATAAAGTTATCAAAAAAATTATTTTTCGTACTTGTCTATGCAAAACTGTATTAGCCATCTTGATAAATTAACAATCAAAGAAACAACTTACCGCGACAAGTGACACGACAACCAGCGATAACCAATTACCGACGAGCGCATGTTTTGTGCCGGTAACTGGGAGGTGGTGGGAGTTTTCCTTTCCCACAAAACAACCAGGACGGCTCTAAAATATGGATTTGCGACGCTGTTTGTGACTAACTTCAGAATCTTTTAGAACCGTGGCGAGTATTATAATAGCGTTGATGTTTGTGAACTACTAAAGTACCTAGATTAGACAGATTACCGCAGTTGTCTACCACTTTGTGGCAAACGATTCAATTAAACGATACAATAGTTTTCCTAACTAAAGAAGGTTAATAATAAGTTCAGAAATAAATGTTGATGACATATAATTAATCATTTTCATACTCAAAAATGCGTAAATTATCTAAATTATATAGTGTCACATGGATCCAATGGATTTCAATACTTGGCAAATCTATTAGAGTTGGGTAACTCAGATCTGAACTGGTTCAAAGAGCCGACTCCGACAGTAGATCCGTGAGAGCCGACTCACTTTTTTTTGAGCCGACGGATCAACGGATCCGCATAACTCAGTGAAACACTTAACACACAGAAGCACATTTTACACTTACGTATCAGTTCTTGCTTTGATGCATCTATCAGCTCAAATGACTCATGCATCACACGTTTGGCCATATATGCATTCTTGATGCTATACAGGTCGTGATACGATTGACTGAACTAGGTAACTGGCAGACTGCAGTAACATATCCAGAACTCGGCTCTTTTTGAACCGGTTCAGTGAGCCGGCTCACATCCGGGATCCAGATGCAAAGATGCAGATCACTAAAAAGACCCGTTTTTCTCATCTCTAAAATCTATTGATCTAGGAGCTTTATAACGTTGATTTTCTTTTAGGGTTGACGTTTTTGATGCAACGGCCAATTTATCAACAAAACTGGTGTTCAGGGATGGGGCAGTAGAAGCTACGAACTTGGATATTGATATCGCTATAAAAACCCTAAAGGTAGATATTATTTATGGTTCTATTCAATGTAAATATTAACAGTGTGTTAACTTTCTGTTATTATTATTATTTTAGTGTGATTTTGAAAATCTTATGGGAGGCGGTGAGCGTGGAAAAACTTTTAATAAATTATTCGGTAGTTTGGGACCGCAAGTATTTCAAGAGTTTTGGCCAATACTGAAACCACGTGTTACTAATGAAGTATTGATAGTAAGTACATGTTTTTGAAGTGAAACTTCTTTATGCTCGGTGTGCACTTTACAACTCATTACAAAATAAAAATGTACTGATTATAATAAGCGTTTCTTTTTCGTCCACGTTCGTGCGATTTTTGTTCTGAATTAAAAATTATGTTCAGCCAGAGTTTAGTATTCGATATTAATTAATCGAAGTCGAAATAATCACAACGAATTGTTTCTTTTTCAGATTGTGAACAAGGTGCTGGCACACATTGGTCCAAGAACTATTATCGAACATTTGCGTCCAAATATTGATTTTCGCACGAATTTTTCTTTAGGTTAATTGTTGCAATTATACACATAAATTTTAAAGATTATATTTAGCTTAATTATCTTTATAAAGTTATATTTCTTTTGGTGCGCTATGAAAAAATGATGAGAATGAATTTTTACGATGTGCGCGCATACTGTAACATCAAAATTAACAGCATGAAGTTGTTCGCAAAAAAATGCTATCAACAGAATAGAGACAGAACTATATTGGTACGCTCGTGTCTAACAGCTGTATTTATGCAAATTTCACTCCTTTTTTTAAATTTTTTTAGTCACGCCAAAGAAATATCACTTTTGACACGCCCCCACTTTTTTATCTACATATAACTGAAAATATTCGCCATTTCAGACAGTATTCTATTTTTTTGTTTTCTTTTATTGTTTGTAATTTTATAATAGGTACATGTTTTTGTTTATAAATAAATAATTTAATAATATATTTCGCTAAGCGGCGAAAACCTGACTTCTGGTTTGCTGGGATTGGTTGAGCGTAGAGTTGGGTAACTCAGATCTGAACCGGTTCAAAGAGCCGACTCCGACAGAAGATCCGTGAGAGCCGACTCACTTTTTTTTGAGCCGACGGTTCAACGGATCCGCATAACTCAGTGAAACACTTAACACACAGAAGCGCATTTTACACTTACGTATCAGTTCTTGCTTTGATGCATCTGTCAGCTCAAATGACTCATGCATCACATGTTTGGCTATGCATTCTTGATTCTATACAGGTCGTAATATGATTGACTGAACTAGGTAACTCAGTGGCAGACTGCAGTAACATATTCAGAACTCGGCTCTTTTTGAACCAGTTTAGTGAGCCGGCTCACATACGGGATCCAGATGCAAAGATGCAGATCACTAAAAAGACCCGTTTTTCCCATCTCTAGTTGAGCGGTTCGTGTGATAGTGGTATACCAAAAGTACATTTGAAACATAACGGTCGATTTTCGTGATACGTGTGAGTAAGACATTAAATGCCTTTGAATTCCATGTCAAAAATTTAATTATGAACGACGTTTCGCATATTATGTCATAATACATATTTTTGTAAGTATATTTTTTCTTAAGAACCTTAAGAAGCTCCAAATCTGAACTGAAACGTCGTTCATAATTCAAATTTTTCATTCGTTTGTTTATTGTCGTTGTAAATAAATACAAACGTTAACAAAGTATGCAAATTTTTTTTTACAATCAACGATTTATAACCTTTCAACCATTTTTCATTTACTTCTACCAGTTTTTCAACCACCGTCTCAATTGAGCACAAATGTGTTCTCCCACTGTTTTGATTACTAATTTAGGATCGCTAACAATATTTTCATCTAAATTAACAATGAAAAACGTTCCTGGGTTAGTCTTTGCGTCAAAAAGTGCCCGAAACTTTTGAATAACATGATAATTAACCATGGCGATGACGTTTGCGCGTAAAAATGATGAAAAGCCCTATTGTGGCTCCCTCTTTCTCACTCTCAACGCTAATTTACAAAAATATCTGACGATATACGTTCTTCGTCTGTATAAACTACTAGCGGCTTACCCGTGGTACAGATTGTACGTACTCACAGTTTTTTATACAAAATCTACCCACACCTCGTTCGGGTAGATGTGTTCAAGAGACAGTCAAACATGTATTTCTTTAGTAACAAGTAATTAAAAAAAACACTTGAAAATTCTACAAAAATTCTTTATTACTCGACGATCGTTTCGGACAATAAGTCCATCTTATAAGTTTTGTACTCCTGAAGATGGACTTATTGTCCGAAACGATCGTCGAGTAATAAAGAATTTTTGTAGAATTTTCAAGTGTTTTTAATTACTTGTTATTATTAATCATGTTCTACCACGTGCCGAGTGAAAAATCAGTGCAAATTATGTATTTCTTTATTTTCTATAAGAAGAGTATTTTTTCTCGAGTCTCACGTTATTCAGAAATACAGACAACGTATCTTTTATTAATGTTACATCCCCCCCAACACCCCCAGCATCTAACATGTATTTCCTTATTTTCTAAGAAGAGTGTTCACACGTTTTTAGTTTAAGCAGTTTCAGAAATACAGACATCATATCTTTTATCAATGTTACCCTACCCATTCCCTTAAAAAAAGTAGCCTGGAGTATTTTCTATATGGATACAATATTTCATGTCAATCGGATGTATAGTTAATCAATAGGGATGTTGACTATTTTTGGGAAAGTGTTTTAAATCGTGCATAAGTAACTAATATAGCCACAAATATTTATATTATTTTTATTTAGATACAACTCAAGCCTTAAAAATCATGTATTTTAAATCCTGTTTCAAATTTCGGTCCAAAACGTCAATACTAGTCGCGTGACGTCACCTGTTGGTACCAAAGGAGGTTCAAAAGTTTACACAGGAGCTCCCATTTTATAGATGCGTATTCTGTGCTCATAAACGCTAGTAAACTGAGGTGATGAAACGTTGTTTCGTAGTCGTTGCTATAGTTACATGTAATTTGACGTTTCCTATAAACAAATAATAATAAATTACACACTAATTATTAACCAAACAATGAAGTTTTTTGACAGCGGCGCAACCTATGACGTCATGCGCTCTGATTGGTGTCTGCTGTCACGTGACTTGAGAGTGATTTTATTAGGTTTTATTTATTAAATATTAATTAAATTCCTTAAAAATAAGGAAAAATATAGTGTTTTTTAGTAAGTATATTTATCAGTGAAACTACCATTTAACGTTAAAATTATGTTTCTATTTGAATACAGTCAACATCCCTAATAGGGAACAAAAAAAACCTCTATAGATTTATATAATTATTAGTATAGATCTGTTACATTTTAAGGCTGGTAGATAAAACAAAACAGAAAATATAGGGAATTAGTTTTTGTGATAAAATTCTACTGATTAATTCTCATTCTTTACTGAAACAATTGCACAGACTACAATGATAACTGTATAAGATAAGATATTATTACAATTAATAATTACATCAAAACATTATATTATACTAGGATTTTTTGGCGTGCATATAATATCGTGCGTACGGTGTTTGGAAAAGGTAAATTATTATTTTGTTTTTGTTGAAACATTAAAAAAATAATTTGTCTACTACTTATAGGAGTTTGTGACGGTTTTACTCATAGTATTTTGGTCCGACCCCTAGGTCCCGCCATCCGACCGACGCTGGTAATGTATGTTGCCATATAGCAAATACACTAATAAGAAGTGCAAAAAGAAATATCCGAATTTCGGGTTTCATAATCTTCCTTTGAAAAAATACTAATGTTTATTTTATTATTATGAAATAAGCGGCTATAAAATTTGAAAATTTTAAAACAGCGATTAGATATTTTTTATTTAAAAATGATTATTTTATTGCAGATGGCCACGTATAGAACCAAAGTTTTATTTACAGTAATATTTTATTCCCAGTTTATTTTTGCTGTAACTTCCATTAGTACTGTTAATAAAGATGCTGAAACGAAAATAACAGGTAAAAAAATATTCCCTTTACTGTATAAGTGTCAACCACAAATAAAAAAATAATTGTTTAAAAAAATAAAAAAAAAAACAAACCGAACTAAAAAGTAAAAGTAATTTTTATTGTAAAAAAGCGTGAGGTGCTTAATATCAACTGGTATAAATAAATATTTATGGGTAGCTATTTCTATATTTTATTGTTCTTTTAATAATTTTTTAAAAACTATTTTAGCAAAAGATGTTAATTATAATGCGATGGAAACTACAATTAGAAAGCTGTTAGAACTCTTTCGTAAGGGGATGCCGAATGGAATACATTTGTTGGGCATACCGCCACTAGAACCGTATGAAAAAGATCATCTTAAATTTGATTTAAAGCATCAAATTGGCACGTAAGCTATTACTTTTAGTTCGGTCACTTCGCCATTCAGCCATGCATTTTGGATAGGCAGCAGTTTTTTTCAGTTTCGTAGGGGAGTCGGTGATGAGTTTAAAACTGAGTTTTATGGATGGAGGGTTTTGTACTCTCATTTGACTACCATTTTCAAAAAGAGTTCTTTGCTGCATCCTTTGGGTAAATTGATCTTTTGGGCAGCTGAATCTTTTGGGTAGATGGATCTATTGGGTAAATGGATCTTTTGGGTAGATGGATCTTTTGGGTAGATGGATCTTTTGGGTAGATGGATCTCTTGGGTAGATGGATGTTTAGGATAGATGAATCCATTGGGGAGATTGATCTTTTGGATGAATGGGTCTTTTTGGATAGATGAATCTTTTGAGTAGATGTATTTTTTGGGTAGATGGTACTTTTGTGTAGATGAATCTTTTGGGTAGATGGATCTTTTAGGTAGGTGGATCTTTTGGATAGATGGATCTTTTGAGTTGGTGGATCTTTTAAGATGATTGATCTTTTGGGTAGATAGATCTTTTGGGTAGATAGATCTTTTGGGTAGATGAATCCATTGGGTAGATTGATCTTTGAGGTAAATGGGTCATTTGGATAGATGCATCTTTTGAGTAGATTTATTTTTTGGGTAGATGGTACTTTTGTGTAGATGAATCTTTTTGGTAGATGGATCTTTTGGATAGATGGATCTTTTGTGTAGATGGATTTTTTGGGTAGATGAATTTTTTGGGTAGATGGATTTCACTTAATAATAAATTTTGGTTATTTTTTAGAATAAATGGATATATGAATCAATTATATATTGCTAATTTATCTACATTTGAAACAGTTGATGTTAAATACAGTTATAAAAGTAGATTACTAGTTCTTAATTTGACAATCCCCCAAATTTTAATCAAAGGAGAATATAATTTCGATGGATTTGCTGCACGAGTAATATCTATTTTTGGTGAAGGTGATTGCAGGTAAGACCATTTGAAGAAATCAGAGATATACTTCTATTCCACAGAAACCAACAAATATTTCATTCTTTATTATATACCAATTTTGTTGTAGAATGAATTTTTTTAATCTCGATGTTAATATAGATAGCCTATTGAAGTGTAGGCTGACATGTCGTTTAGAAGATTTGCATATAAATGTTAAAATGGACCAATCAAAGGTTTGTATTAGTAGACACCACAGTTTGACACAACCGTAGTATTCATGCACTTTTCTGATAGTCAGCAAACAATTTGCAAATCTATTAGCATAAACTGTCTAATAAAATCACAAAATAAGGCGATATTCCTCAGATTGTAAAATAAGGTCTCGGGAAATTTCGAACTGTATTCGCAAAATTCATTTTATTACTGTTTTTATTAACTGTATTGAAGCATTAAGCTTCACAAATATAAAAGTATGAATTAAATAACAAATAAAAATAAACTGTTAACCAAAATATAAATAATTCGTATTTTACAGAAATGTATAAAACAACTAGGGACTTGTTTTATCCATTTCTGTAAAATATGAACTATTTATTTAGTTAATATTTGATTTGCTTTTTGAGATCTGTTAATATTTTTACACTTCATGTTTCGAGTACTAGTTGGTTCGCCAGTTTTTTTCACACCATTTTTTGACAAACAAACAAACATATACACATTCCTCTCTATGATATATACAGCCAAAATCTTGTTATAACGACACCGAAGGGTCTACTCATATTTGGTCGTAAAAACCGATAGTCGTAACAACCGGTGATGTTTTTGAGGTATAATGTATTTTTTTATTAAGTATAAGTAGTATTATTGAATGTGTAGGTACATATAAATCCATAGATAATAATAGGAATATTATTCACATTATCATTATCATTTTTCTGTAACCATAAAATCTGTAATTTTAGTCTATTTGGAACACTTCTGTGTATACGAATTTTGTTTACAATACAGCTGCTCGTTCTAACAGATATAATTCTCCGAAGATATGACATTAAATGTAGTCGCTTAATGCGGTATGTCTAAATAAGCAATGTCGTAAAAAGCAGTGGTATGATTTTGGTCAATATAACCGGTATGTTGTTCTAAACGATGTCGTCGTAAACGGTTTTGACTCTATATCATAAATAGATATAATACTTAAAATTTTTCCATTTTGGCGATTTTTGAACTACAAGGATGATTGAGTGTTATTTTGCTTTTAGTGTCAGTTTGATAAAATAATGGGAGGCGGTGAGCTAGAAGAAGTATTTAACAGACTTCTTACTGATATGATGCCAGAATTTTTAGATTTATTGTGGCCAGACTTAGAACCAAAGATTTCAAGAATAATGATGAAAGTAAGTATGACACTAATGAAACAAGTAGGACTTAAAAAATAGCTTTGGCTGGTAAGTTGGTACTTATGTACGCGTGGCAGAAATTATACGTCTTTGACGTGATCACGTTTATAGATATTCACATTTCCGTTAAAGATGTACATTGATAAAATAAAATAGAATGTCTAAGGAGTATTAAATATAGAGTTAAAAGTTAGCCCGTTCACTTCGAGTAGTACTTATTAACTTTGGATAATAGATCGACAACTCCATCAGCACATTGTAACGGAGAAATGAGAAGTGCCATCTATGAACACAAAGTAAAATTATACTGCATCGTAGAGTCAACCTTGTAGAACATGGTGTAACAGAGAGCTTTTACTCTCAATGCGCCAAAAGAAGTATAACTTTAAAAATGTTTGAGTGGAAATCGAAAGAGTTTGTCATAAATAACAACTTTTCTATTACACAACAGTTATTTCTCCTGTATTCAACAACAGTTTTCTAAAACCATTGTGAGAGAAGAGGTAATTCAGAAAATGAGAATTTGTCTTTGGGAAAATTATATTTAAGGGTTTAACTTTGAGGTACTGTTTTTAATTTCTTAAATTTATATACCTATTAATGATATTTTATTTTTACAGGTATTCAATAATGCATTAGGAATTTCAAACTCTTATCGGCATTGGAAAAACAAAATAACATAACGAACTATTTATATAATATAACTCAATAATAAATCGCAGGTATTTGGATTAATAATACCTGCGATTTATTATTGAATTATAATAATAATTTTGGATGCGATATAATGTCTAATTATTTATATAACTTTAATACATTTTTCTAATATTATAATTTTAATGTTTCCATTTAATGGGAGGTGTGGTACCTTACGATTTTAATGAAACGCACTCGATCACGGTCTAATAATAATTAACCATTTATTCATGAAAAATATTATAAAATAATATTACATTATACTCTTATATAACTATCCTTGACACAGGTCTCCACATTCCCTTCTTCTTTTTCGACTTAAGTGGTGAAGCTTCTTTTTTCTTGACGAGGCGTTTTCTTCTTTGTCGAAAACCTGTTCTTCCAGTGTTGGTCCGGAATGATGTCTTCTGTTGGCTTGGCAGGAACTGGGATTGATTATGAGAGCTCCGATTCCTCCGGTCGTTTCTTGACATGGGTAGTATTTCGCTTGAATATTTTTCCGTCCTTTCTAATGCTAACTTCATTTCAGTACCTACCTGTTTTCTAGCTTATTTGAAGTATTCATGTTTTGTGTTATGACTATCTGCTCCCTGTTTTATGTTACTGTCTTTAGACCCTCTTAGCCTGTCTTCTCTATCTTTTCCTTTTTGTTTTTGGTTTTGTTTACCTAAATTCACTTCGACGATAATTCAAGTGGACTAACCCAAGCAAATTAAATTAAAACAAAATAAATTAGTACAGGGTATAATTAAAGACGAAATAAAAATGATATAGCTATTAAGGTTTATTTGTTAAGATGTTTCATTGAGGTGGAAATTGAAGTCTACCATAAATCGTTTTCGATATTTTAAAATTTATTTTGAAGTTGATGGTTTATAATAGTCATCATGTTATTCATATTTATGTTTGAAATCTAATTTATTTAATCGCTGCTCAACTATGTTTTGTGTGAATTAATATCAAGAGCTTAGTTGACATTCTATAACATTCTATAACTACTAAATTATTTGTTTCAATGTCATATTGGATAATTAAGGTAACCACAAAATATCTACTTGGATAAAGATTCAAATTTGTGTGCTAGAGTAAAAACATTTTTTTTTTTTATGTTATTTTATTAGTGATGGATAACTCGACGTTCCAAACCGGGTTAACTCGAAAGTCGGGAGTAATTCGAATCGACTCGAGACTATATTACTAACTCGAGTTGTATTCACGCGACATTACCGACCGAACTGATTGGCTCGTTTCGAGCGATTATTTGGTTGTGATTATAATATTATAATTATTATTATCTTGCTTTTTGGTACTTAAAGTGAAAAATTCATATTATACTAGTAACGAACGTTGAGTCTCGTTATCTCATGATTTTCTTGTAACCATTTAACAAATTAATCCAAACATGCATGAAATAGTAAACCAAATTATAACCTGAATATCTGAATACAATCTTTATCCATTTGTTATAAATAAATAGAATTTCAATTTATTTGTTGATCTACTTTTTGACTTTAAATTCATTTTGTATATAGTAATTGAGAACACTTGGTAGTATATGGTATTTGTTCTATTTTTTTTTTTCAAATCAAAATACTTGCAACCTAGGGTTTACTATGTATGGGCGCAAACACGCAGCCTAGAACGCCACACAAAATAGGATCTTGTACGGGACTTACAAATTGTGATCGTTACGTATAACAGGTTTTGTTAAAGACGAAGGTATGACAATTCGATTACCTCTCAGTAGCACTGGACCCATAACAGACAGTTCCGCTCTAAAAAGAAAAAAAATATTTTTGTCTGTTTTTATTAGGTAGAAAAAACAAGAGGTAGTTCTAGAATTGATGGTGCGCTATGTTCATAAGTATCATAGTTGAATGATATAAAGAATTTGATAAAAATAACATTGAAATCTTTTACAGATGTTTACTGTTTTGTTAATAAAGAACCACTGATTTCTGGTCGTTAATCAAAAAAAAATTTTTTTTTTTTTTTTTTTAGAATATTTATTAAAAAGAATACTTGAAAAGAATTAACAAGAATTGAACAAAAACTATTTTTTTTTTTCATCGACTTTTATAATATCTAGATGTTGCGTAATTTCATAATATTGCATGATCAGAAATACATAGTACAAAAATAATACAGTTCGAAAATACAAATTACAATTAAATATTTCAACAAAAATAAATATTCATTTTATCTTTAATGTCGTTATATACTTGCAGTTTAATATTGAAAAATGGGCCTTACAGATAAGGCCATGAGAGGTATTTCGATAACTACTATTAGTCACAGATCTGTTGTAGAGACTCCTGTGTACAAAAACAATATTATCAACCATGTTAACTGAATTATAATATTAAGTACTTTTTTTCCGTTCCATATTAACTGTTAATTTCTACACTAACTTTATGTTTCACTGAGTCAGTGCGTATTATGTCAGTTATTCGTAATTAAATACTAGAACACAGATTCACTCTTTTTATTTGTTTATTTAACTCAGGATGTTAATTGAATTTGAGATAGTGCTGAAGCAAAATGCTAAAGAATTTTAATGTTTCGTATTGGCAATGCTTTAATCAATTTATTTTAGATATGTGATTCTACAGATATTGGAACTTTTCTCAGAGGTTGTTTTACTAACTTTACGTAAGGATCTAGATATGGACAATCTCACAATAACGTTTCCGACTTTTAGTGCAGACGCTAAGGTACCTTCCGTATGAAAAATCCGGTGAATTAATTTCGATTGATGATTTAAGTTCATGAAGACATAAACAATGAAATTCTGAATATCGGACAAAAGTCGGCATAACCGGACTGTGGAAATTCCCATTTAAATCACTTTGTGTGTTTGTATATACTAAAACGCGATAACTGCTGAACTGATTTGAATGCGTTTTTTTACCATCCGATAGCTTTGTCTCATATCTCGAAACACAACACGTCTCGTTCAAATGCATAATTCTGTTTAGGAGAGAACTATTCAGACAACTTATCGATATAAGCGTTTTTAAAAACACCGTTCTTTTCTTCATTAAATGAACATATTGCTTTAGGTAAATTATAGATTACTTCGCGTAACTATGCACCAGCTAAGTTCCTTTTCTATATGACATCCGTGATATCTATTGTTTTAAGGTGCAAGGCATTTTTTTCAATCTCATCTAATCAGTGTCATATTAACGTTGACGTACAGGAAGCATCTGATACTATTCGTTCTTTTTTTTTTTTTTTTGTTAACAAATAAGACATTTAAAGGCAGTACTAGTGATGTTTCAAAGTTACTATGTGATTTAATTTAATGCTCACGTTAAAAGCCGAAACAAACAAAAAAAATAGGTTAATGTATATCGTGCTATACAATTATGTAATCTCTACGTTATCTGTATATTTATAAAATTGATGTCAGTATGTTTGAGGTTAATAAAAGTTAATAAAAAGTTGGCACAAATATGTTTTTTTTTTTCTTTCTTTATGCTATCCATTTGGTGTAACTTGCCAATAGAGGGCGCCGGGTGGAGTCGATGGCTCTACTGTTGTCGCTCCCGCGCTTCATCTTAATTGGGAGCAGAATCGCGGATAGCACCTAGTACTTATATTATATTTATTCAAGCACCATGGAATCACTGCCGTGATTGTATTTTAAAACATATTAAGGGATACAAAGTATAAGATATACTTTTATTTTATAGAAAAACAATTCCAAAACATAAATTTGTATAATAAAAATTTTATTTATAAGCGCTTTCGACCTAAGTCATCATCAGATAAGTCATATTATATTAACGTCTTAAATTAGACTGTTAAAATTTAAAAATTGAATTGTCACAATGGCTGATCATTTTTATAGAAGGTTACGGAAAGTCAAACAATCAATGACATAAGTTATAATAATTTATAATCTGTTTATATAAGGTATTATTTTCTGTTTTATTAAAGATAAGATTTAAATTCTTTTCTGTATTTAAACACATATTATTTTTAACTATTTCAAATTTTTCTAGTTCGTTTAGAATTAACCCTTTTTGTGATTTATGTAAAATTTTGAAAAAATTATTGCAATCATACGAATGTTCTTTATCTGTTATATGGAAGGCGAAACTTGATTTATGATTATTAAAGTTCTTTATGTCACTAATATGTTCTGAAATTCTGTTTTTAAATTTATGATGATTAATGGATACGTGCATGTGTGACACAAAATATAACATTATTTACAGATATTCTGTTCTTTTGAGTGCTCTCTGCCCTCTCTTTTGTTTGGTGCTCACAGCCCTTCCTCGATATCCATTTGGAGTATCGGAATTAATTGTACATTCATTTGGTGCTCACAGCCCTTCCTCGATATCCATTTGGAGTATCGGAATTAATTGTACATTCATTTGGTGCTCACAGCCCTTCCTCGATATCCATTTGGAGTATCGGAATTAATTGTACATTCATTTGGTGCTCACAGCCCTTCCTCGATATCCATTTGGAGTATCGGAATTAATTGTACATTCATTTGGTGCTCACAGCCCTTCCTCGATATCCATTTGGAGTATCGGAATTAATTGTACATTCATTTGGTGCTCACAGCCCTTCCTCGATATCCATTTGGAGTATCGGAATTAATTGTACATTCATTTGGTGCTCACAGCCCTTCCTCGATATCCATTTGGAGTATCGGAATTAATTGTACATTCATTTGGTGCTCACAGCCCTTCCTCGATATCCATTTGGAGTATCGGAATTATTTGTACATTCATTTGGTGCTCACAGCCCTTCCTCGATATCCATTTGGAGTATCGGAATTAATTGTACATTCATTTGGTGCTCACAGCCCTTCCTCGATATCCATTCGGAGTATCGGAATTAATTGTACATTTGACAATGCAATGACTATTATGAAAAGTAAATGAAAATGTTTCTATTAAATAGCTAAATTAACAGCCCTTGTCCTCTTACCTTTGATACTGTTTGAGAGGTTCGAAATAATCCTCGTCGCCAATTTGTGGTACCTTACGATTTTAATGAAACGCACTCGATCACGGTCTAATAATAATTAACCATTTATTCATGAAAAATATTATAAAATAATATTACATTATACTCTTATATAACTATCCTTGACACAGGTCTCCACAGGAGGTATGAAATTGTTTTTTTTATTTTTGACCAGCTGAACGACTTCGAATTTTCAAAAATCACTTTACTACCGTATTCTAGACATGTTAAGAAAGCAATTTATGAAAAAAAAAATCGATTTTTTGAGCCCATCACATGGGTTGACCCCCTTAAGGCTGTCGGAACGCTCTGAATTTAAGCCACATTATGAGGCTAAAAAATAATGTTGCAAGGGTGGCGCTGTCAGTTGATTACTCTAAATTTTGGAAATATTTTGTAGATTTAAAAAACTTTTCCGAAAAAGGAAGCGTCACTTTAGGCTTGTGATGGGACAATTTTCTGAAATAAGTACGAATAAGGTCGTAGTGTGACATTGAAAACGTGTGCTTTTCGGTACAATTAATGCCAACTTTTTTCTAGTAAATCGTTCATAAATTGCAAAAGTAGTCTATTAGAGACCTAGATTTGTCCTTTATCTTCCTTATAGAGAAAGAATTTTTGCAAAATGTTGACAAATAACAGTTACCTGTCAGCCGAAGTCCTACTTTTGGCTTAAATTCAGAGCGTTCCGATAGTCGGTGTTTCGCTCATTAGGTTGATGTTAATTCGGGGGAGCCCTCGCGAAGGTCTAGCAAAGCCCCAGGGCTCCGCGGAGCACACTTTGAGTATGGCTGAGCTAGACTTTCCAGAATTTTTGCGAGCAAATCTGCGGGGAAATAACCAGTAGAAAATAAAAATACTTGTTATGACAAATTTTTATTATAATATAGTATATTATAAGTATTTACATCATGAAATATTAATAACATTTATATAATAGATAACAATATTAATAATAACAACAATTACATTTTATTCCGCAAGAAACAATCAGACAGATACAAGTTGTTAACATTATCTGGTTGGTAATTATCAAATATAATTATTTTCTAATAATATATCACCATAAGCGCCATTAGATTTTTTTAAAAGGGGAGCAGGTAGCAACGTAAATTTAACTACGGACAGAAAATGGAGAATCAAATAAATAAAAAGCAAAAACACATTAAAGCTAGCGCATCGAAAACGCGCGATTAATTATAATATTTCCTCAAACCTGGGATTTTGTGAGTTCATTAAGGTAGTTGTCGTGGTACAATATTGTCAAAAAGTTATAGATTATACGCGCCACAAAAGTATACTAGCTTGTAGCTAAGTGATCCATAACTTGTACGCAAGACTGTACCCGTGGAAACGTAACCCATACAGTATTCATATGCATGTATACTTTTCTATAAATTGTTGAACTTTAAACCGTTATTTATAAATAATTAGACGGTCAAACATTTTTTCTTATTTTTTTTAAACTCATAACAAATGCATTGAAAGACTGTCAGTTTTTGAAAAGTTTCTGACAGTTAGTTTTTTTTTTTATAAATAAGAAACTGGTTCAGAACTATAGAGATGGTATACAATCAATGTTAATTATCCAATTTTTAATTGAATTTATCTCGGATTATATACGGTCGATCGACTTCAAATTTTCAGGGTAATTGTACTATCATGTCCTTAATAAGTATACAAAAAAAAAATTTTCTGACGGTGTGCCTTAACCACGACAACTACCTTAAAGACACTATCCTGAACATAAAATCTGCAGTCTGGTAGCTGAAACCGGGGAAAATGCGAGGGTGGACGCGGTCAAAGATGTCAAACTGGAGGTGTCACTAAATATATTTCCTCGTGTTTGAAATTTTCGGAGGTGTCCTTGGACCTTAAGCACAAAAGCTCGTCTGTTATTTCGTACTCGGGACGAGCCCCGTCTAGCAAACGGTTGAATATGTCCAAATTCATAATCTTTATTTGACACAATACACTTTTTTGATATAACAACCTTAAAAACATTAACATGAAGAAATATATTAACTGACACCTCCAGTTAATATATTTCTTCATGTTAACGTTTTTAAGGTTGTTATATCAAAAAAGTTTGAGATCTTTGCCGATTCCACCCATGCATTGTCCCCGGTCTTACCTGCCAGACTGTGGCTTTTGTGTTCAGGATAGAACTCACAAAAACTCAGGTTTGTGGAACTACAATACGTAAACTCGTCAGTAGCTCTCCAGCTATCTCACTATTTTTCCGTAGTTACAAAAACTTTTTATCTTTTAATTGAATCGTTTGCCACAAAATGGTGGACGGTCGGGATAATCTGTCAAATTTAGGTACTTTAGTAAAGGTGCGCTTACACGGGCAACTAAAATTGCTCAATTCCGGGCAATATTGATCAACTATGTACATCAGCAATTCACGGCAATGGCAACATGGAGCAATTATTGCCAAAGATACCGCCACACCATATCACGCAATATGGAGCAACTTTGAGCAACTAAGCAATACAAGGCAATCATTCATACACTATAGCAATTCAGTTGAACTGTCACTGCCTATGGACGAGGTTTTACTGGCAGCGGCGTGTAGTGCTTTTATTATAATAAGTTTAAAACGAAAAAAAAAGAAAAGGAATAGACAGATTTGGGTGCGAACGTATCTAGCAAGACGAAAGCCATCTTTATTGTGTGATGATATGGACAATTATTTATTCAAAAACTTTATTATTTTTTCATTATTCCACGCCATTTTTATTAATCCATGCACAGCTGTACTGCACTGTACAATAGAAGCAAAGAAAATGAAATGACATCCCTGTTACCACACGAAAGTGAAACCATGGAAACCAAGGAAAATTGACTAAAATTTCCAAACCGTGTGGATATTCGGCAATTCATGTCGGCCACTTTGGGCAATAGGAATATATGGAGCAATTAGAAGCAATATTGCCGAAACTATTGCCGCAATTTTATTGAAATTGCTCCAGATTGATTCATTAATTGCTCCATTGTGTTGCCGGGCAATTATTGCTCAAAAAATTGCTCGTGTAAAGGCACCTTAAGTCCCGTACATTAGCGCTATTAGTGCTCATAAAATGAACTATCGTGCACTCGTTTTTATGAACGAAAAAATCCTGAAAAAGCCTATGTCGTTTGAGTTTCTCCTCTAAATCTATACTTCGTGGCCAGATTCTTTTGTCATATAGATCTCAGATGTTGAGCGTCTACAATCTACAATCTCTCTCTCTCTCTCTCCTTGTGTCATGCGTTGTACGACGCTACGTTACGTTGCGGCAACTAAATGTGTTTTCTGCCTCTAATGTCAAAATTACGCTTGTGTCTTTCTTTGCTTATGAAATGTATACATTATAATTATTAATTATACAATATAATAATATTATATTTGTATTCTGTATGTACATTTTTTGTAGTTATACATTTATATTTCTCTATATATCAATGTGCTAGAATCCTTTTAATCGTACATGTTTTCTTTATGACTTTTACTTATCAGTTACGAGCACATATTTTCATTCATCTGAATTATTATTATGAATATTATATTCTTAATAAATTTCAATATTTCATAATTCAATGTTCTTAAATAGTGATTAAGTATACGATTTTTGTAAAAAGAAAGTCTACGATTACATGTTTATATAAGAATTGTTCAGTTTATGAAATTGATTATTATGAAACAAAAAACGGGTCTAAAATTAGTTTGTTTATTTAAAAAAAATGAAACGGTTTATAATTTTTATTATGTCAACATTTTTTTACTAAATCTTTAAAAGTAAGATTAATATTTGGCACGTTCGCGTTGATACAATAAAAATTATAGATAACGAAAAGGAGACTTTACCATAAATATACTGAATTGAGCAACAATACATTATGTGCTAACAAATAAATTATTAGCTCTATTAAGCTAGCAGGCACTCGGCGGGGGCACTTTATCAGACCTATCAGGTCTTTTGTAGCTTTTTTGTTACGCTGGTGCCATTTTTGTAGCTCTTACCAGTTCCGAGAAAAACGCGAAACTGCTAGTTTAAATTTTAATTAACCATTAAGGTCCCGTTGACCTAGGAAGTCTAAATGAATGGGTCAAATTCAAATCTGCAGGGTCCTGAGTTGAAGTTCCACGCTAGGCGAATAAATATTTTTTTAATGGTTTTATAATTACCTATACATGTTAAAAAATTTACATGAATTAATTAATTAGTATCTGGGAGACCGAGCTTTGCTAGGAGAGTTCAATAAACATGGTATTAATTTGCTGTGATTTTTAAAATAGTGTACAAAAATCTATACGTTTTTTAATTAATTTTGTTCTCATTTAAAATAACAATTGAAAAAATTGGTAACAATGAACCAACAAATAAAAATTTTCAAACAATGAAAAAATACCGTTAATTGAAATTTAAGCTAGCAGTTTCGCGTTTTTCTCGGAACTGGTAAGAGCTACAAAAATGGGACCAGAGTAACAAAAAAGCTACAAAAGACTAGCCGGGTCCGACCTTGTGCCGCTACAATTGAAATTTAAGCTAGCAGTTTCGTGTTTTTCTCGGAACTGGTAGAGCTACAAAAATGGGACCAGCGTAACAAAAAAGCTACAAAAGACCTGATAGGTCTGATATAGTGCCGCCGCCGAGTGCCTGCTAGCTTAATAGAGCTTAAATTATTGGTTTCTTTTGGTTTGTGAAAATATTTCTAGGATATAAATTATATCTTTTACAAAAACTCTTGTGAAGCCAAAACAAGTTTAATAGTGACGATTTTACTTATAGTTTTTCCTCAAGCCTGAGTTTTTGTGAGTTCATTAAGGGCATTATCCTAAACCTAAAAACCGCAGTCTGGCAGCTGAAACCAGGAACATGCGTGGGTGGACGCGGTCAAGAGTGTCAAACTGGAGGTGTCACTTAATATATTTCCTCATGTTTGAAATTTTCTGAGTTATAAGTTCAGGTGCCCTTGAGCACAAAAATTCAAGTATGGCATTTCGTACCCGGGACAGCCCCCGTCTGGCAAAAGGTTGAATATGTCGAAATCCATAATTTTTAGTTCCTTAAAAACGATTCCATGGTTTTGGTAGACAATTTTAACATTTATTTAGCCGTATTCTACTATTTTTGTTCTAATCACTGTTCTTACGTAACCACAGTTATTACAAAATTTATAAACACTGTCTGAATCACTAGTGTTTAATATGCTATTCAGGTAAAGTATTAATAACAAGTGATTATGCGAGTGTTTACAAATCTTTTTTGTTACTCGTTTTCAAAAAAGCGTACCTATAAAGAGTTGTCTGAATTGAATTACACGTCTATTTTTGTGCGGTTACCACGGTTATATACTTTTGAATTTCATGTTAGTTGTCAAGTGCGGAAAATAATTAATTATTAATAATAATAATTATTATTATGGATAATAAAATTACAAAAAAACGACAAAAAAAGTATCATCTAGTCAATACAAATTGATGATTGATTTTATTGACGCTAATAAAAATATGTTGAGTGGAAAACTTTCATCAACCGAATCCACAATTGTGGATAAAAAATGGGAAAAATTAGCCCTTATGCTGAATTCCAATTCGAATTTTGAATTAATAAAAAACGTAAAAGAATAATAAAAAAATGTATAACGCGTGTACGTTATAATATAATTCTATTATTAACCTGTTTTCATTCTCAATTAACTCCAAAATAAGTAAGTGAAATATTTCGCCGTCCATTTTAATTAATAAACACTCAGTGTCAGCTTAACAACACCCATTTATAAGTTACAATTTATCCACTCTTATAAACACGTCACATGATCATTCTAACCACTTGTGGCAATCACTTTGCTTAGCAGAATAAGAAACAAATAAAAGTGGCTGCCCAGAGTGTTTATGTTGCTAAGCACTTGGTAATTAATCATCGTGATTATCATTAGTAGAATAGCCCTGAATTATTACACATTTTTCGTTTCGTAACACTTTCGTCGACCTGATTTTTTCGTATTCCTATAACCATATAAACTGTTAGATTTGAAAAAAAAAGCCTTGGGGTAATATGTTAAGTGACACCTCCAGTTTGGCATCTTTTACCGCGTCCACCCACGCATTGTCCACAGTCTCAGCTGCCAGACAGCGGTTTTTATGTTCAGGACAGCGCCCTTAACGAACCCACAAATACACAGGTTTGAGGAAATACTGTAAATAAAATCGTTACTAGCTCTATGCCTATTTAATACTTTTAATTTGAATAGAATTAATTTTTGAGTTCATCGTTAAATAATACTCAATTTCAACCATTTTTGTTCATACGTTGTTAGTAAAATTTTTTAGTTCATTTAATATTTTTATTGTTTTAAAAATTTGTCTTAAAAGCGTCCCCACGGGTTTCTCTTCTTTGAAGTAAAGAAAAAAGAAAATTTTCACAAATAAACTTTTCGTATATTTTTCAAAATTTTTAAATCTTCAGGTACTATTTTTTGTTAATTTTGCGATACTGTTTTTTTATACCTTGTTATTTTTTCGGATCTTTATATCGCATGTCGTTATTTTATTTATTGTGTTATTATTGATTTAGTTAGCAAAATATGTCATTACACATTTCCTATAATAATTCTTTCATGCAAATAATCTACCAAGGCAGCGCCATGGCCCATAGCTTGTAAAAACCAATTAGTTGTTTATTCACTTATATATAAAGCATAAAATTTGATACGATGAACCGGAATATTATAAAAGTCATTTATTTACCTAGGAGTTCTTAGCCCGGCGTGCATGGACCAGGGTTTTTAGCACCCACTAGTGTATAAAAACGCACACACTTGTCCCAATTGACGGTATCCTACCTCGTGCGCCTCGGTAGCTGCCATCTTGGAAATAATGCGAATCAGTGTTGCGCGTGACGGCGCTGATGATAGGAGAATTCAAAGTGCATTTGGGCATATTTTACCCGGGTTCATAGTTTGCGTAATTGCGACAATACTTTGTGCAATTCAGCTAGTGTGTCCACTTTTATTATGCCAAATTTAATGCTTTTATACAAAAGTGAACAATTGGTATGCCGCCACTCTATAAATGGAACAATTTATACATGAATGAGTCATTGTGTTTACAGTACATTCATAAATTTATTATGTTGTAATAATTATTAACACGCATATATTGGCTAATGGCTTCACTAGTAATTATATACTCGTATGTAAAAAATCTTGCACTCAAGTTTCGTCCAAATGTCCAACTTTGATGACAATGCAATGTTTTGATATTTTGGTTATAATAATATTTGTATAACAAGTTAAAAAATAAAAATAAAAAACATATGGTGGAGGTGTCGTTGTTGATGGTGAAAACACGTGTCTCCAATTATTTAAAAGTTAAAATAAGGGACCATTCATAAAATACGTTGTGCGAAACATACTTCTTTTGGACCCCCTTGCACTTTTGATACGCTGTGTCACCTAACAAATATTACGTAAGAAAAATCAGGACCCCCTGTAAGAGTTCATGTAAGCGTTATGTTTTTCAAATTGGATCTACAGAAGCACCGATTGCGATGCATCGACCCGCTTGTCTAGATGTCGTGTCAAATAAAAAATAAAATGGATGAATTGCGAACGTCACGTTTTCTTACATCCCCCTCCTCCTTTGTCACATTTCGGTCGCGCAAAACAATACCCCTCCCTCCCTCCTGTTTGCAAATGTATTTTATGAGCGATCCTTAATATGTATTACAATGAGGTTTGAAAAAGAAATTTATAGTTTCAAAAAAAATTAAAAAACATGATTACATCAACACACTAAAAATAAAAAATCTTTCTATTCTGTCACGTTTAGAAGCGTGAAATAGTGTCCTACGCTACTGAACATAATAGAAAGAAATTATTTGCACATCCGCTAGCTGGCCTTAGCGAATGTGCTCTATTATCGCTTTGCGAGTCAAAGTTGAGTTTCGTTCACATAAGAAGTTAAATCTAGGTTAATTTTGCAGGAAACCTATTCAAATTGTTGTTTTCAGAAAAGAGGAGATTCTGTTCTATAGAACGAAACCATTTCTAGATGGATTCGAGTTCATAATTACTTCGAAAATTGTCAATGAAAATCAAGAACAGCAGTCTGTACGTCCGAGCTCTACAGATAGCAACTTTTGACGCTGTGATTATATTTTATTTTTTATTTTTCGGTGCATTGATATAAGTCTGTCTTTGAACATTTTTTTTGAAGTATAAATTTTTTATTTTACGAAATGAGAGATTTTAAAATTCAAAATGAATCGTCATTGTTTATGCTTTGCGTAAATGATGCAATATTAAATGACGATATTGATTTTTATAGACGCTGATGACCCTAGATGGTGAGCGTCTATAATCTATCTTCCGATATTGATTTTTGCTTACTTCATCTTTCTGGTTGGTCGTTATCATTTCAATGAATGATATAAATAATCAGAGTAAGGTCTTATTTGATTAAATTTTGGCGTATCTAGGGTTTAGTGGGGCGCCCAAACACAGTTACATCAATATTTGGTAAAATGCAAATTTCAGACAGTACTTAAACATTTTAATTCTGTAAAAATAGCGCACTTTTATCTTCTTTTGCAAGTTTTACTCCTAGTTTTTCGTTGTGTGAAATTTATGTCATGAAAGGATGCTAAATCCTTTCGCCAGGGGCGTTGGAACTTCTAGATACGCCACTGTTACAATGATTAAGTGAATTTTGAGTAACCGTTGTTTTGAATGTAATTCCATGTACTCAAAAATGCACATGCTCAAAAAACACTACATTAATATTGAGATAAATTTTGATTACAGTGGACACAGAGGAAAAATATTTACTAGCAAAATGTAATAACGATGCCGGTTAAAAGAAGCCAAACTGATGGACATCTTAACCAGGACAATCCACGGCCGCCATGTTGCATTGCCGCAGGATTTTCACCTGAAACAGAAAAGCAAATTGTTGTTAAGAGAATCATTTACATAAAACCAGTGTTCGGCAAAAAAAATAATTTCGATTTTAATTATCTAATTATTTTGAAAAATTAGTAATATTTCTTCTATAATTACTATCTTTCGAAGAAACAAATAATTAGAACCTTATATTACTAATTTTTTTTTTTAATTAATAGCAAAAAATTATTACCATATTTTTGTGAAAAATCAGTAATTAGAAAAAATATTACTAATTATTTTAAATAATTAATAATTAGAAAAAAACATTACTAATTTTTCTCAAAATTAATTGGACGAAAATATTTTTAATTTTCCCGGTATTTAATTGTGGATAAACTTTTGTAATAAGTTCATTACAGTACGGCAAAGACGTTATGTAAGGACAAGGGATTATCGTGCGATCGACTATTTACGGAATTAATCGACCGGGTCCATTAATTAGTATAGTGTGGGTATTCTTTGTTTTTGTGTCACCGATGAATGATGTCATTCTGTTCATAAATGCTAATATGGTGGTTTCAGTAATTTATTTATTGAATTTTTTTGATTGTCAGTGCTATTACATTTTCGATTTACTTGAAATTTGGATTTAAATTTGTATCAGAATTTGGATCAGTAATTAAACCATGTTACCTTAATGTATAAATTTAATAGTAATCAGTAATTAGAAAAAAAATATTACTAATTATTATAAAAAATTAGTAATTAGAAAAAATATTACTAATTATTTTTAAAAATTAATAATTAGAAAAAAAAACATTACTAATTATTTTTTTAAATTAGTAATTAGAAAACATATTACCTAATTTTCAAAATAATTAATAATTAGAAAAAAAAATTACCAAATTTCCTGAAAAAATTAAAATAATTAGCAAAATCGTTAACAAAGTTACAATTTTTGCCCATCACTGCATAAAACATACGACCCAACCATTATGGACGTGGTCAAAGATCTCAAAATGGAAGTGTCACTTAATATATTTCCTCATTTTTGAAATTTTTTGAGCTATAAGTTCAGGTGCCCTTGAGCACAAAAGCTCACGTGTGGCATTTCGTACCCGAGACAACCCCCGTCTGATAATATTTTTATTTTAAGCAATTCACTTTTTTGATATAACGACCTTAAAAACGTTACCATGGTTTTGGTAGACAATTTTGACGTTTATGATTAGAAATTTTTCGTTTCAAACATGAGGAAATATATGTATCTCCCGCATTAAAGGGGATTTTACTGTACACTAAAAAGCTTAAAAATGTGTTTAGTGCTGCCAACATAGGTCCACCAATCTGGGGTGCAAAACATTCGTAAATAACGTATACGAGGGTTGATTAATAAGTAGCGTGTTTGACGACAGATGGCGTTGAAGTGTTAAATTGACTATACCATCGTGTACTGCAGACTTTTCACCGACCTCGTGCTGAGTTGTAGATAAATTCATAGGTTAGGTTATTTTTGACAGCCAGTTGTATCATTCGTGTTTTGTATTTTAAAATGGAAAAAGATCAATATCGATCAGTAATTCGTTTTTTAAGAAACATGCGAAAAACTAAAACTGAAGTTGGATGCTGTCTATGAGGACCTTCCACCATCTATGACCACGGTGACATACTCGTATGCAAAAAACGAATTATGAATCGATATTGCTCTTTTTCCATTTTGTCGAAAAATACAAAACACGAATGATACAACTGGCTATCAAAAATAACCTAACCTCTGAATTTATCGTTGAAAAGTCTGCAGTATAATACTCGCCACGACTTTAAAAGGTTCTGAAGTTAGTCACAAACAGCGTCGCAAATGCATATTTTAGAGCCGTCCTGGCTGTTTTGTGGGAAAGGAAGTATAGAATAGAATAGAATGATTACTTTATTAGAAACCAAGAGGTATAATAGCGTCAGACATAAAAATATTAAATAAAATACTAGAATTGCACACGGCAATCGTATGGACAACTATCCATCAGCAACTTCTTTACTTTATTTTTGAAAATTGTAATACTTTGTATTGATTTTATATCTGAGGGTAACATGTTATAATAATGTATCCCCTTGCAAAGCGGACTATTACTGTATTTAGTGGTTCTATATTTTTGTATATATATATTATTATTGTTTCGTGTGCTATAAGTATGTATATCAGAATTACGAATGAAATTACTAATGTTTTGTTTCATATATAAAATAAGCTTAAATATGTAGATGCCATAAAAAGTGAGAATTTTTTTGCTGATAAATAATTGTCTACACGATTGTCGCGTACGTAACTTGTAGATCGATCTGATTATCCTTTTCTGACAAATAAAAATCCTGTTACATTCCGGTGAATGACCCCATGATATAATGCAGTAACTCATCGAGCTATATGCAAATGCATAATAAATTGATAAAAGCACCTCTGTACTGAAGGTGTTTTTCAGAGATCTAATATAATAAGAAATTTTGTTTAGCTTTGCGCATACGCTGTCAACCTGTACATCCCATTTCAAAGCAGAATCGATATAAATACCGAGAAATTTGGCCTCACTTATCTTGTGTATTTTATAGTTGTTATAGGTGATATTGTTATGTAGATAATTAATGTTCGGTCTGTCAAATATCATAAAGTTCGTTTTTGATAGGTTAACAATTAAATGATTTATTTTACACCATTTGGCGAAATCATTGATGACTATATTAATTTTTTCAACAAGATCAGTAGCATCATCTGAATGTATAATGACAGATGTGTCATCGGCATACATGATGAGCTTTCCAGTAGAAATGTGTTGGGGTAAGTCATTTACATATAAAAGAAAAAGGATCGGTCCAAGATTACTCCCTTGTGGGACACCGACAGGGGTATTAAACATGTTAGACTTTTGTCCATTAACTTTAACCATCATGTTACGATTATGTAAATATGAAATAAACCATTCGTGCACATTTCCACGTATACCAATGTTATACATTTTATCTAACAAAAATTTGTGATTGACAGTGTCGAATGCTGAACTGAGGTCAAACATTACAACAGCGACATGTTTGTTTATATCGAGTTGCTTCAATATGTGCTGCACAAACTGACAGCATGCTGAGCAAGTAGACCGCTGTGGTCTAAAACCATGTTGACATTCAGTGAGCAGATTATATTTTTTTGCAAAGTCAATTAGTCTTTTATAAACTGCAGATTCCATAATTTTGGCAAAAATGCTGATGAGCGATATGGGTCTGTAATTTGCGATCTCATGGCAGTCATTTTTCTTATATACTGGGGTCGCTACCGATATTTTTAATTTATCAGGATATCGTCCTTGAGTAAAAGATAAATTTAAAACATAATTTAAAACATGAGCAATACTAAAAATGACAGATTTTAACACCTTGGCAGGAATTTCATCATAACCACACGACATCGAGTTTTTTAAATTATGAACAATACATATTATTTCACTATCAGTCACGGGATTCAGAAACATGGTATGGTTTTGCATGCTTGGTATAGTGCACTGTATTGGTAAATTTGCACCATAATGTTCTTTTAACTTTGTGTGCGTTAACGTAGAGAAATGTTCCCCAAATTTTTGGGCCACTTGATCGGGAGATTTTATTAATGTACCATCCTGATCACGTATCTTAATGATGCTGCTTTTATTTTTATTTTTACCCATCACACTATTGATAGTTTTCCATTTATTTTTGATAGAGTTATTTCCATCCGACATCATATTATTTATGTACCTATTTTTAGCTTCAATTATTTGACTATTGTATTGTGTTTTTTTATCTTTGTATAATTCATCAATTACCGTATTATCAAAACTAGACTTTAAAATGAATAAATCTCTCAGTTCTTCACTTTTAGTTATTAGTTCTTGTGTAATCCAACTTGGTTTATTGGATCTATTGGTTTTGTGTTTACATTTAACTATAGGAAAACTTGTCTGAAAGCAATGCAAAAATTGCTCGTAAAAAATATTGAAAGCATTATTTAGGTCACCATTATTAAGGACATCTGTCCAGTTTTCGTTACTAAGTAGCCACTGCATGTATTCAAGGTTAAACGAGCTAATATTTCTCTTATAAACTATGTCATTAGTATATGATGCCTGTTTGTTGTTCACCTGAAATGTTACTTTTTGCGCCAAATGATCACTTAGGTTTAAATTTAGTACTAAAACATTGCTGGTTGTTATATTCTTGTTCACTATACAATAGTCCACTCCTGTTGAGGTTGTTTTGCAATATCTAGTTGGTTCGGTGATAATATTAACACAATTATTTGAGTCCAATATGTCATATAACTTGCGCTTGTATATATTGTTTGTTTGATGATTAATATTGAAATCCCCGCATATGATGATATGATTACGGTTAATATCAATTTTGTCGAAGATACTGTCAAGAGATTTGAAGAACATTTCAGTGTTCACATCAGGAGATCTATAAATAGCCATTATATACACAGGTAATGTAGCAGTATTATCAAGTGTAATTTTTATACCGGAACACTCAAAGTATTTGTCTGTACAAAGCATGCTGTAGTCAATTGATGAGGCATACTGCTTTAAATTGTTATTAATATATATTGCAACGCCTCCATGTTTAAATTCCTTACGACAATAACTGGCACATAGACTAAAACCTGTGATATTTAATGTGTCCAAGGATACTGACGTTTGCCAGTGCTCGGTCAGACATATTATGTCAATGGAATTACATTTTGCATGGAATTCTATCAGATTGTTTTTGCCATTTAAGCTCTGAATATTTTGATGTAGAATATTGATATTTAACTTTGGAAGTACACCGAGGTTTTTAGAAAATTGTATACTTCGTGTATTAAGATGACAAACACTCAGTTCAGAAATTGTCAGATCATCAGAAGCCGTTTTTCCGTAAGGCTCATCTTGACCACTCATTTCTGATCGTTTTTTTGCCTCGAAAAAAATTAAACTTTTTGACAATCACATCTTTTGGCCAGTATTTGCCCTTCTCTAATTCATCCTTCAGACTATAGTCCGCACTAATTTTGAAGGCCAAACTAAACGCATTTTCACGTTTTGGCAAGGCATCAACTGTAAAATGTTTGCCTGGAAATTTTGTATTTAGATGTTTCATAATTACATCTTCCGTAGTATCAAGAGCAACTCTGCTGACACTGATCCATACTTTTCGAGCTGCAGCGGAAAAATCACATTTCATGGATTCCTTTCCTTCGTCAGTAGCCTCGCCAAAGGTTATTATTGCATTTTTTCTGCGCCTTCTAGGTACCACAGTTTTCCAGTTTAAATCTTCATCTTCTTTTACATCATCCAAGTCATTCTCATTTGTCCTAATGTTCGAATCCTCTTGTAGAATTGACTGAACATCTTTTTTAGTATTATCCTTATGCATGTTACTGGCATGTACACAGTTAATATCTTTACTAGAAGTATCATCAATAACTTCCACAACAGGAATCTTAGCAAGCTGCTGATTGGAATTACCCATATCTTTGTAAAGCTCCCTCTCCGTTTTATTTTTTCCAGAAATTTTTGTTTTGTTATCATTTTGCTTTCCCTCTGAAACGTTTCCTTTCAGAATTTTTGAATTATCAATTTGCTTGTTATTCACACTGCGATTTGTAGAGTTAGATTGGCTTCCTTTAATCAACAGCTCGATATTATTTTTCAAATCGTTTATCATTATTTCTTCAGTTTTATTGTCTTCACATAATTCATTTACTTTTACTTTTAATTGCCTTATTAAATCTAACATTTCACGTTGATTATCCAGCATAATTTGAAACTTCAAATATAGTTCTGAATTCGAACAATCTATCGACTTTTCCTTGTCTAATGATTCATTAAACTGAGTCACTGTTACCAGGTTTTGGCACTTTTCACATGTCCAAACATTTATTGATTTATCAATTTTCATATTGGTGTAATTTTCTTCTGACACATTAACACAAGCAATATGATAAATTCCATTGCACGCACTAGTACACATAAGAACATCATCGTACTGTCTGTTTATCTTGATCTCACATTGATTACACTTTGACATAACGACAATTTACTCGAACGGAGTAGCACTCCGTACAAGCAAAAAGTTATTATAGACACAGATAGTTAACAGAATTATTTAGAATTTTCTGCAATTTGCATTCACAACTATTCAGTGTACACTTTTATAAGATATTTTAAATATTTTGACCACAAATTAAAAGAAATATATTCGCATTATATACCATCATAGATTCGAACACTTTAAAAACTAATTATATATACCAGCACAGAACGTGCGCTCGTAGGTGATTGGTTATCGCCGGTTGTCTTGCCACTTGTCGCTTTCCTGCTATAAAGTACAGTCCAGTACGCTATTGTTAAGTTGTTTCTTTGATAGTTAATTGATCAAGATGCCTAATGCAGTTTTGCATAGACAAGCACGAAAAATAATTTTTTGGATGACTAAGGAATTAAGCCGGGTCCAGACGTGTGTAACGCGTAATGTAATCTATCGCGGAATGTAACACGAATTCTGCTTGTGGACGGCACTACGAGCATTACATGTAACGCTCGCGCCGGCGTTCGCCGTAATCCATCGGCTGTCGGTTTTTAGTGCGAACACAAAGGCGCTCGCAGTACTCGTTTGGACGGCGTTCGTGACGGCTGTGTCGTGTTCATGAGACGAACAATCGCTTAAGAACTTATCAGTTTGTATCAAAAAAAACGTGTTATTTGGGATCCAAAAAATCCGGATTACTTTAAAAAAAAATGAAATCTTTAGTTAATAAATATATATAAATAAAAGCAGCACCAGCTATCATGACCTTCCTATTCGGCATGTTCGTAGCAACTGAGTGGAAACAGCTCTTGACAAAGATTCGCTTTCACGATTCGCGTTGAGTTCGTGTGCTGTCCACACTGTTGACGCTAAATTACACGTAATCTTACATTACACGTTACACACGTCTGGACCCGGCTTTTGCCCTTCAGATCAAAGAAAAATTAAAAATAAAAAAACCCGGGTCGCAGTGCCAAAACCCTGCCGACAATATAGTGCATTTGCTATACAGACAGTATGGCTTTATTATGGGCACTTAAGTTGGTTTTTGGGCAAAATAAAAAATTTTACTCCTTAATACACCCCTTAAAATAATATTTTTTTTCTTAATTGTAATATTATTATCAATCGAACTTATATACCAAATTATATACACCTTTCATAAAAAATTCCCTATCTGCAAAATAGTGTTTTCATAAAATTTGTAAATCCGGTCCTGTCGGGCCGATTTTATTAAAATTCTATGGACACATTTTAATTACTACCAGAGGGTTAAATTTCAATTTTGAAACGATTCGGCGAATTTTTTCGGTGTTTTGGGGCCCAAAAACAATTTTCAACCCCTAAAAACTACCCTTAAAATGACCTGATTAGGCCCATTTTAAATAGGCTTCTTGCGGTGATGGATTTCAATGCGTGGGCCAAATTTAGTTGAAATCAATTAACTCTTTCGAAAGTTATTGCTCGCACACATATATATATATATATATATATATATATATATATATATATATATATATATATATATATATATATATATATATATATATATATATATAAACATTTTTAAAAATGGTGCCAAAGTGTTTAGGAGGTTATGAAACGGCGAGAAATTTTGGTCCGACCCCTTGGTCCCGCCATCCGACCGACGCCAATAGTGTATGTTGCCATATGGCAAATACACTAATAATATAGCGCGAGTTTGCAGTCTCCATTTTCATCTAACTTCCGAGCCTTTCAGCTCCATGGCGCGTACTATACTCGTTAAGAATGAAGCAGTGTGGTTGTTAGTGATACGCAAATGAAATAAAAATAAAGTGTAGACAGGTTTTTAGTACTTGCCGTTCAATATATGTACATATGTGCTGGTTGGTTGTGCATTGCTCGGCACACACGAATAATTCCCCGAGTGATGGGTATTAGTGCTGATAATTATTAACGTGCTTGTTTTAGCTGCGAGATCTGTCGTCACATTGATACCTCGATCCACGTCGTAATTGATCATCCTGTTGTTGTGATACCAGAACACGTAAATAGGCGGTTCCGTACACTGAACCACTGTGCAATCGACCCGCAACAAACTGCCCGGCTTTAGATACTTTTCCGTTGGACCCGATATTTCCGCACGTGCCTCTGCGTAAATACAATACGATTTTATTAAAAAAAAAACAATTTAAATTAACAATTTAAAAAAAGTCGACACAAAAAAAACCTACCAGACACATAATTCAAATTAACTCAATAAAAACATTCTAGTCACATCTAAAAAACATGATAATAGATACGAAATTTTATCATATAAATGACTAGCGGCCCAGTTCGGCTTCGCCCGGGTGCAAATGTAATATATAGGATATAAAAGATGATAATCATTATCATTAAATTCTCAACGTGTATTGAATTTGCGCGAATTCAATCGTTTTTATCTGTGAATGTTCAAAAATCGAAGAAAAATCTTATTTCCCAAAAAGAAATTTAAAAAATTATGTTGATCCGATCGCTACCAAACTTCAGAAGATCACCCGCTGGGCTAATCTAAAGATTGTCTGAAAATTTCATCAAAAATGGTCTACCCGTTTGGAGTCCATAGATTACATAATATACATCGTCTTTTATTTATATAGATTATTAAAATGTAAAAAGTGGTTATTGTGACATAACGATAATAGTTGGACATATAGTATCGCGAAGTTTTTTGTATTTATTGATATGTTCTTTAATATTGTAGAACATACTTTTGTTCTATCATCAATAGTTTCCGCAGCGCATGCGACGAAAGATGTTTTATGGCATTTTTTTTACACCTTGGGTTACGTTACTAAAGTTTTAGTAAGGATATCTAATATTTTCTAGCAATAAATATAGCCTATGTTACTTAGGGTGAATGTAGCTTTCTAATGGTGAAAGAATTTTTTAAATCGGCACAGTAGTTTTTGAGTTTATTCATTACAAACATACACACACACACAAATACATATCTTTCCTCTTTATAATATTAGTGTAGATTACCTGCTATGATTTTTATGTGTAGCTCAAAAATGTTTTTATATGCTTTTAAATTGATTTTGTGACGTTTTCGTATACTCTTTGTGTATTTTTGAAATAAATAAATATTTTATTCTATTCTGTAAAAAGTTAAAAAATAAAATTTCTGGGCCTGGTCCTTTAACTTTAATATTTAAATACATAATTAGTAATATTTTGTGATTCAAGTGTCATCGCGTCGGGGGACCTAGATAGAGTACTTGTATTAAAATTGCATATTTTTTATATTACCAAGCTTCTTTTTATTTGTATTCTGTATTTTATTTTATTTATTTAGCGGTCCCCGACGCGACGACGCTTGAATCACAAAATATTACTAATTAAGTATTTAAATATTAAAGGTAAAGAACCAAGCCCAGAAATTTTATTTGTTAACTTTTTATAAGTTTTTTTGTCTCGGGTTTTTTTTTTTAATTGTTAATTTAATTTTTATTTTAAACTTTCTAAACTTAGTTACAAACAAAATACCCGTTATGCGTCTAAAATCCCTACCCCAGCTAAGAAAAGAGCTGATGACCTTGAAACGGCTGAACGGATTTTGATAAAACATGTCTAAACTATAGTTGCACAATTAGTAGTATCCATGATGGATTTACCCCTCACATTAAAAAAATTTGCAAACTTACCGACAACAGCAAGGTGGACGAATATACTCTCGGGCGGATGCGATGAAACTTGACATTCGTATAAACCAGCATCTCTCTGTTGCACAAATTTTATTTGGAGAGTCCAATCCTGAAACTTTGCTAAATTACTCTATGTTACGATTTATTTTGCAAATAAATTCTATGAGACTCTGTGGACGAAACAGAATATCCGATAGTCCTGACGCCCGGCGAAAGGAAGAATTGGTAGCTTTGGTTAACTGAAATTTGGCGCCTCTAATCACATTTATCGTAATTGACACAGGGCCGAATTAGAAATATTAAAAACCGGTCAAGTGCGAGCTGAGCCCACATGGAGAAGGTTCTGTACCACTTAGTTTTCCATGAGAATTTTAAGACTAAGGATTTTCGTTTAGATTTTACTGTAAACTATGAGTAAGGCTCTATATTCCATATTTTTTTCGAAATTTTACGCTTAGTAGTTTCGGAGATAAGGGGGAAGAGAGAATATTTGTATTTCTCATAATGACCTGATACGTGACACGGTCCACTTGAAATATATATATATTTTTTTAATTTTCTAATTTGACCCCCAAATTAACCCTTAAAATCGGAAGTCGCTTATTCACGCTATACTTTCGTGATTGAGTTGAGTTGAGAGATACGAAGAGGCTGAAAATTTAGGATTTTATGTGCCATAGTGTCTTCGCCAGCTCTGGTCGTAACATACCTCAGAATGTTGAAGGTGAACGGCCTGGTATCTTTCATCTCCTGTGTATGTTGTAAGAGCTACTGTCAGCAGATGATAATCTTTCCGTCGAATCCATGACACCTGTCAGACAATTCATGTTTTATGAAATGTTTCAAATTCGAAACTATATAATACTAGCGGACCAGAAACTAGAAAATAAACTGGGACTTTTAACAGACTAAAATAAAAACGTGAGGCGTATTTGAAATATTTCTTTTGGAGTGTTTGGAAACAGATTTTTCTAGAAGTCGTTATACAAATTTTTTAGCGCCCCACGTTTTTAATTTTGTCTGTTAAAAGTCCCAGATTATTTTCTAGTTTGTGGTACAGTTAATGATTTAAAATAAAACCATTTTATTGCGTGACTCTATTTTTCTCTTGAATTTATTAATTTTCTAAAATAAAACCGTTTAACTTAAAGGTTTTTTTACCTATTTTTATTTTCTAGTTTTTACGTTAATTTTTTGAATGTGCCATTGCGTAAATTCCTCAGTTATCATAATATTATATTGTCATCGGAACTACACTTGTGTGCAAAATTTTAACTAAATCGGGTAATGGGAAGTACCTAGGTAAAAAAACTATCGCAAGATTTGAAACAAAATTATTTATAAACAAATAAATATACGGAGTCAGGCTAAATAAAACCGTTTATCGGTTAACGGGAAATGAGTGAAAATTCAAAAGTGCTATTTACACTCGGACGAAGCCGGATTGAATAGTTACTTATCATAATATCGTATTGTCTTCGGAACTACACTTGTGAGCAAAATTTCAACTCAATCGGTCAACGGGAAGTAGGTAAAAAGGCTGTCACAAGATTTGAAACAAAACTAGTTATAAACAAATAAATATGCGGAGTCAAGCTAAATAAAACTGTTTAATAAACAACGATTTGAAGAAACCTCGTATATTTAGAGCTATAATAGAATATATATTTTACATATTTTTAACCTCGTTTTTGATTTTGATTTTAAGTACGACCTAGAAAAACAAATTTCTCTGTATATATATTTTTATATATTCTTCTTGACATTTTTGACATTCATTTAAAAGAATATTTAATCAAATTTACAATGGGACATAATATATATGAAAAAGTTCGTATTGCAACAAACGTTCTAGCTAGTTTTAAAGCTGAAAAATAACATATATACTATACTATTTGTTTTTTGAATAAAAATACTTGCCATTCCGTCTCCAACATTGGTTACAAGACAAGGTAATAATGCTGTTGAACCAGTTTGTGTTGTCACAACGGTGTTATTTTCCGTTGCGAAAAACAGTGGGGGGCTATATTCTCGATTTGGTGGGGGAAAAGAAGCTCTCATTTCGTTAAAATCGTCTGTTATACTGCTTGGCGAACCAAACGCGATCATACTAAAGTCAAAGTCACCTAAAATAAATAAATAAATTGTAAAATTATGAACCGTTAACAGCTAAGATTATTGAAAACATTTTACAATCTGTCATGACATTAAAAAATCCGAAAAAAATCAGACAAATGGTTATACTGGTTTCAGTTTAATTTTGAAGTGCAAAATCTTTAACTTGCAATATTAGTTTACATACAATGTAAACTCTATATACCGACGCTGAAGAGACTACGTATTTTCTGGTGTTACAGAGAGTTGTCGTCATATGGAGAGAGAAAAAAATTAATATTGTTTTACTATTATAGTATTATTTAATAATAACGCATAAAATTTACAAACAAACATTACTATTATTATCATAAATAACAACGCTTATTGCGTAAAATCTGTTATCTTCGTCTGATGTTTTTTGCTATGCCAGTATTTTAATTGTATTTTCATATCCTGGGATACTGTGGGATCAACCTGGTTATACAAAAAGTATTTTTCTAATAATTTCGCTGTATGTGGTCGTTATTTAGTGTTGGTGTGATGCTACATTGAGTATATTATTGTATAGATAACAAAGCAAACCAACCAAAGTCGAGTAATTTCGACGTTTTAGGGAGTTTGGCGTTAAATCGAGTGACGTTACATGGAGTTTACACTGTATTTGGAGTGTAATGAAGTATATTTACGACGAGGACATTATAATAAAACGAGCGCCAGTGACTTTTATCAATCAAATGGATCAAAATATATTTGCGCCCGAGATATATTTCGAATGCTCAAGATCCTATAAAATAGCTGCATTTCACTTCATTTTTAGTATCTTTTCAAATTTTTTAACATTTCATGTGTGTACCAAACTTCACACAATCAACACAAACAAGACATTGTCATACTTTTGATTTAACTCTAAACCGAAGTCTGTTGTAAGCTTTTGATTAGAAAATTCGCATAAAATGTTATTGCTTTTTCAGATTTGACTTTATGACTATTCTATTAAATATATACAATTAATTGTACATCATTTATTTATATTATAATCTAATAAAATCAATACTTCTCCATTCAATCAGGAAAAATAAAGTCCTTGTTTAAAAACCGGTTATTTGACTTGTTGCGGTACAAATATATATACAATAATTTCTCCGTGCGTTTCGTTAGGAACGCATAAAAACAGCTATTTTACAGGGTGTAGTGCAAAATAGTTAACAAATTATAAATAAAAATAAGAATTTTTTTATATATTAGCAAGAGTTAACAAGACTTGTAAAAATAACCGTAGACACGTACTCCCACCACTAATCTCAGGACTTCCACCACATATCCATTATTTTTACGACCGTTAGGAATGCATAAAAATCAGGTACTTTACAAAGTGTAGTATAAAATAGTTAGAAAATTATACAGCAAGTAAAATAAGATTTTTTTAAACTATTTTTTATGCGCGAACAACATTCATTATAAAAATAGCCATATACCCGTTCTCCCACCACCAATCTCAGGACTTCCACCACATATTCATTATTTTGTTAGTACTGTTTTTGCCAAGTGGCGCATACACTATTGGCGTCATTCGAATGGCGGTACCTAATATTTCTAATATTGATTATAATAAATGATAATAATCTCACGGGTATTTGGGCAATTGAATGTTAAAAACGACTAAACAATTATTGGTAGGTACGCAAAGTTTTGTCTCTTGTTTAGACGTTATTTACGTAATATTTATTACTAATTATTAGTGTATTTGCCATATGGCAACATACACTATTGGCGTCGGTCGGATGGCGGGACCTAGGGGTCGGACCAAAATTTCTCGACGTTTCATAACCTCCTAAACACTTTGGCACCATTTTTAAAAATGTTTATATATATATGTATATATATATATATGTATATATATATATGTATATATATATATGTATATATATATATATATATATATATATATATATATATATATATATATATATCTATATATATATATATATATATATATATATATATATATATATATATATATATATATATATATATATATATATATATATATATATATATCTATATATATATATATATATATATTTATATATATATATATGTGTACGCGCAATAACTTTCGAAAGAGTTAATTGATTTCAACGAAATTTGGACCACGTGTTGAAATCCATCACCGCAAGAAGCCTATTTAAAATGGGCCTAATCGGGCTATTTTAAGGGTAGTTTTTAGGGGTTGAAAAATGTTTTTGGGCCCCAAAATACCGAAAAAATTCTCCGAATCGTTTCAAAATTGAAATTTAACCCTTTGGTAGTAATTAAAAAGAGTCCCCAAAATTTTAATAAAATCGGCCCGACAGGACCGGATTTACAAATTTTATGAAAACGCTAGTTTGCAGATAGTGACTTTATTGAAGGGTGTATTTAATTCAATGTAGACGTTAATTTGATAATAATATTACAATTAAGAAAAAAAATGTTATTTTAAGGGGTGTATTAAGGGGTTAAATTTTTTATTTTGCCCAAAAACAAACTTAATTTCACATAATAAAAGTATAAAACCACACGGCCCTATACAAGCAAATACACTATATTGTCGGCAGGGTTTTGGCACTGCGACCCGGGTTTTTTAATTTATTCTTATTTTTTTCAGTTGCTTGAAAAGGTTTCAATAAGAGAGAAAACGTTGCATAACAATAATTGTTAAATAAAAATATTAATGAACCATGGCGTACAAGCCCGGAAGCGAACGCCAAGAAGTTTTATAATTTTTAAATTGTTTTTGACATTAAACTGTCCAAATGCCTGTGGCATTATTATAATTTTTTAATTTGTTTGGATGCGAACTGATGCTGCATTGATTATAATGTCCAACAGTGCGTTTATCGTAATATAATAACAAACTATAGCTATTTATTTACTAATTATTTACCTTGACCGGACGACATTACAATAAGAATGGTAAGTTCTAAAATCATTCTGACAAAATTTGCAGTTCGGGAAGCAGACTCTTTGTAATTTCTTCTTAAAATATCCATCTTCTAGCTCGCTAACTTTGGTGACGTTTTTGATCATTTATGTACAAATGTTATTAAAAGATTCCATATTAATTTTTTTGTTATGAATTAAAACATTAAGTTTAAATTGTGTGTTACCGAAAAACTTAATAATGGTGTAGACATTTTAAAAAAATATTTTTTTAAATTTTGTTTCACGAAACTTCATTCTTTTACTAACAGTACTTAACATCCAACACGCCATTTTTATTTCCGGATAATTAAGATAATTAGTGATAATTTTGTATAAAAAAATACATGGTAAATATTACTTAATACACTAACCGTATGATTGTCAATATAGAGTGTTTTACGTTAACGAAATTTTAAATATATTTTTAAAATGATTGTGTAAGTATATTTTATGTATCTATTAAAAACTTGCTATTAAAAATATTGTTCACGTCAATCTTTTCTGTTTTCAGTTTCTGAAATATAAATACATTTTCTGTGACATAGGGCATAAATTTGTTTTGGGCCAAGCTTTGCCCGAGTAGATAGATAGTCGTGGGACTACCGATAGACTTAGAATCATGGGCTGACGGGGTTTGATCAATCTTTAAATTATTGCCATTTTCTAAGTTCTCGCCCGATTTCTTTGATTTTATTTAACGATAGGAGGCCATTGACGCTCTGCATAGGGTTTGTCGGTTTTTGGTTTGAAAAATTTTGGTACGAATTTTATCGCGATTTTTTGGTCGAGGCATTTCAAATTTTGAGGTTCAAATGTTCTTATTATTTTCTGTGGGTGCTTCTGATAATCGGAATTGGTGTTATTGGAGGGATTTAGAGACGGAGAGATCACAATGCACTTTTTATTTTCGCGATCGAACTTGTAGCTCCGGAGATATTTAAGTTTTAGTGGAGCAATTTAGAAATTTTTGGCGCAAAAACACTCTCACGCAGTCAAAGCTTAGATGCGATTGAAGTCAGTTGTTAAAAAAGGTATTATTGACAGAAGGGGTCCGAGTGACTCGATCACCTGACACCTGGTTTGCTGGAATTATTTGAGCGGTTCGTGAGATAGTGGTATACCGAAAGTACATTTGAAACATAACGGTTGATTTTCGAGTAACGTGCCATTAAGACATTACATTCCTATGAATTCCATGTCAAAATGTACAGTAAGTCGGGGAATCCCTACTTACTATACATTTTCACTCAATGCTCATCCCCAGTTTGACTTATAGACTATGTTAAGATGCAGTAGGTTTTTAATGTTTTTATACAGTGTAATATTTTTTTAAATCGGTTCGGTAGGTCATGATCAGAGCTGGGCAAACTACTTGATAAAAGTACTTGAGTATAACTACTGACTACTTAAGTAAAAAAGTAGTTAAACTACTTAGTAGTTAAACTACTCTTTCTTAAAAGTAGTTAAACTACTAACTACTAGTAGTTAGTAGTTAAAATTTTAACTGCTTTTTTAATTACTATAATAATAATAATAATATAAATCTCTTTATTTATGTCGTACAATCTGCACATATAATATATGAAAACTCTTTTAAATAATAAAACTTATATTTAATAACAATACGACGTTTCGGCCAGGATGTCAGTCTTTTTCAAGTGAATATAAATCAAAAATTCTACAAAAAACAATTTACAACCTAGAATGTCCAAAAACGATGTTTAAAAATATATATAGGTATATTACTGTCAATTGCCATGAAGTTTTGTATATTTTAATCTTTCTTTTTGACAGTCTAGGCTGTTAATTGTTTCCAGCTTAATGCTATTTTTTTTCTTCAATGATTATTATTTTTTGTAGGATCTTTTATTTATGTTCATTTGAAAAGGACTGATATCATGGTCGAAACGTGTTTTTATTAAATTTTGCAAATTGCAACGATGCGATTACCAATTCCACATTGTATTTCAAACTAAAACTCAAGCAACTGATATTTCGTTATTTTAAAAAATGTCTGATCGTGTTCCAGAATCCAGAAAAATGCATAACGAATAAGAACTTGTTCTAACACGTCAGTTAAATATAATATACTAAAATATTTTTAAAAGTAGTTAAAATTCAAAATAAGTACTGAGATTACAAAAAAGTAGTTAAACTACCTAAAGTAGGTAGAACTAAGTAGTTAACTACATTTTTAACTACTTTTTGTGATTGCTTGATAGATATTCAAAGTAATAGAGTACGATTACTATGTGGAGAAAAGTAGTTAGAGTACAACAACTTTTCTACAAAAAGTAGTTAACTACGTAGTTAACTACTTTTGTAGTTAACTACTGCTCAGCTCTGGTCATGATATTACCTGTGGCAAACAAACAAACAATATTTTCTTCTTATAAGATAATACTGAACATATAAAATAGTTTTAGAGCATTGGCATTCCTTTATCAGTAATCTACCCTTTTCGGATATTTCCTATAGATAAATGAGTGAATAATGCAGCATCTTTAAGGTGTCTGGTTCGTCAGATTGTAAAATATGCTCTCGGGAAATTTCGAACTGTGGTCGCAAAATTCATTTTATTACTGTTTTATTAGCTGTGATTAAGAGTTAAGTTTCACAAAATATGGCTTGTTGCTTAAAAGTTTCAAAAAACATATATTTTTACCCTAAACAGAGAATGAAAAAACATGATATTCATCAATATTTCTTTACAGCACGTTACGAAATTTCATTTTACGGGAAGGCAAATTAACATTTTGAAGTTTGTTCTTTACAAAGTTATGTTAAAAATACTAACAAATTTGGCTTGCTCAATATTTTTTTTTTTCGAATTTTATTTTTTCTGTACAAAAATTTCTGTAAAACATATGTTAATTTTCTCGTTTTTATCTGATTTTAAGTCGTTTATTCAAATCAAAAAACTTGAAAAAACGTCATATATCTAGCCTATTTTGAAGCATTAACATCAAGGATTAAAAAATACTGTTTTAATTAAGAAAATCAGAAAATTAAAAGATGCAAAACTTCTCAATAAATCGTTATTTACTTTTAGATTAATTCCTGTTTTACAGTATCAAAAATCGTTTAGTAACATCGCGTGAAAAAAAGCCTGAGAGATTACAAAATACATATTAAGTTTTAGAGATAAGCAATGGCTTGTAATAAATTAATAATTTTGAATTTGTCTTTCTCATAATCAAGCATTGCTAATTATAGCGCACTCACTTGAATCACATTTTTTGTTTATTATTGATAAAACGGTAATTTATAAGTAAACGCTTAAGGTGTGTACTTGATGTCAAAAAAAAAAGTTTATTGTAATTTCGAGGCAACGCCTCATATTAATATTCAAACGCGATCTATGGTACCAATACCAAATATATTAGTACTTTTGCTACGAAATACTATTATGTGACAAATTCATGTCAGTTTTGCAATGTATCCGGGTTCTTGTTAATTACTAATTAACAATTTGTCAAAGTATTTTTGTTTAACGAAGTAATTAATGTGTTTTTTAATAAATATAGTTTGGAATTTTAGTTCACAAAGGTTTTAATTATGAAATTAGAAAAACACAACGTTAATATTCAAGATTTAAAATTCATTAATTTTTTTTTAAATATTTAGGACCGTATATAGAGTGTGAGTAACGTCTTAATGAATTTCTTTAAGTAGATGCGTACTAAATCTGTACTTATGATTCAAATGTCTACATAAGAATTTACTTAAGAGTTTTATTTAAAAATTTGTTTATAATTATCCCAAAATAAAAAAACGAGAAATGCAATCACGTCTTTTAAAATGCTGCCACATTAGCAAAATCTCTGAAATTAGAGAAATTACAAAATGGCTGGCTAAAAAGAGAAATCAGAAAAACTAATCAAATATTTATTTCCTTAAATCCGATAAAATCAACAAGATACACAAGCCGCTTAGAAATTTCATTACTGTTCGGATTTTCAAATCCGGCGTAATAATCAATTATTCATATAGTATCTTCAATTAATTTACGAGTATTTGTTTATCAACTGATAAACTAATTAGTTTGTCATAGAAAAATATTCAGGCAAATAATAATATATAAGAAATAAGGATGATTAATTATGTTTCACTATTTAAGCATTTTACGACAATTTAACATAAATCAACGCTAATTACGTTTATTTAAGGTTTTTATAAACCGTACGCAATATTAGTTTCTCCACGTTTCTTTTATTGTTACCGCGTTATTAATTAAAAAGTATTTAAATTCGTGTTTGCCGATAAACGAGCTAGCATTAAACTATTAAAAAAGCGTACACCATTAAGATTTGATGCAAAACACAGTCCACGACACACTGTCAGAGTCTACATTTCTAGTGACTCTACTGTATAGGTATTATTCTATCCTGCAAGTCCTGCAACATACGATCCCAGCGCCAGATGTGGGTCGTCCCGGAACTAAAATTGGACGCCCAACGCTACAGTGAACTGTAGCTGTGAGTTACCGTGACGGTGGTTTAGTAAATGATTTTATATAATGCTCACATCTTTCAATGTGCAATGTGTCCCTGCTTGATACGTTAAAATGTCTCGAGATTTTTATACGCAACATATGCGCGCATGAATCCAAAACACTTCATTGTTAGCGTATTTGCCGCATGTCAAATACACTATTGGCGTCGGTCGGATGACGGGAAATTTCTCGACGTCTCCTAGCCTCCTAAACACTTTGGCACCATTTTTAAAAAGATTTATATGTTTTTGTGTGTCTGTTAGCACGATAACTCTCGACGGACTGAACTAATTTAAACGAAATTTGGTCCACACGTTGGAATTTATCACCGCTCGAAGTCTTTTTAAAATGGGCCGAATCGGACCATTTTAATGGATATATTTAGGAGTTGAAAGCTGTTTTGAGCCCTAAAAACACCGAAAATATTCCCAAAATTGATTCAAAATTGAAATTTAACCTTTTACTATTAATTAAAAGGTACTCCTAAAATTTTAATAAGATCAGCTCGATAGGACCGGACTTTAAATTTTATGAAAACGTTTGCGGATAGAGAATTATGCTTACTGAAGGCTGGAAGTATATAATTTTGTGCAGATGATGAATTGACAAAACAGAGACGAAATATTCAAAGTCATACTGCCTGTATTAGCAAATACACTATATTGTCGGCAGGGTTTAGCACTGCCACCCGGGTTTTTTATTAGTGTATTTGCCATATGGCAACATACACTATTGGCATCGGTCGGATGGCGGGACCTAGGGGTCGGACCAAAATTTCTCGACGTTTCATAACCTCCTAAACACTTTGGCACCATTTTTAAAAATGTTTATATATATATATATGTATATTGTATATATATATATATATATATTTATATACGTATATATATACGTATATATATAATAATACAATAACTTTCGAAAGAGTTAATTGATTTTAACGAAATTTGGCCCACGTGTTGAAATCCCTCACCGCAAGAAGTTTATTTAAAATGGGCGTCATCGGGCCATTTTAAGGGTAGTTTTTAAGGGTTGAAAAATGTTTTTGGGCCCCAAAATACCGAAAAAATTCTCAGAATCGTTTCAAAATTGATATTTAACCCTTTAGTAGTAATTAAAACGTGTCCCTAAATTTTTTATAAAATCGGCCCGACAGGACCGGACTTACAAATTTTATGAAAACACTAGTTTGCAGATAGTGAATTATTTACTGAAAGTTGTATATCATTTGGTATAGAAACTCGATTGATAATAGTATTGCCATTAAGAAAAAAAAATTTTATTTTAAGGGGTGTATTAAGGAGTCAATTTTTTTATTTTGCCCAAACACCAACTTAAGTTTGTATAATAAAGCCACACTGCCTGTATAAGCAAATACACTATATTGTCGGCAGGGTTTTGGCACTGCGACCCGGGTTTTTATTATTTATGCATAGGATAAGACAGATGCACTATTGTCTAACGGCGTTGATCGGAAAACGAGATCCTAAATTGCCGACGTTTATCATTATTTAATTTTACATCTATATACCCAAGAGGGATACTCGGGTAAAGTATACATTAACTACTGCTCTTGCAGTTAGAGCATACTTTAACAGAGTCAATCTAGATTTACTCGTTTTTTTTTAACTTTACAAATATAGCTATGGAGTTTTCGAAGCGAAAGTCATTTTTATTTCATAATTATCAAATGGTTAAAGAGCGTTTTGCTTCCATTTACTGAACCGAATTTATGTGGTACCACCTGCAATGTGTGCTTTATTAAACAAAATAAGAATTATTATAAAATCGGTCCACAACTAGGAGAGATTCTGTAATTAAATTCCAAAGTTAAATTATATCAACAGTAGGTAGTTTTTTTATAGATGTTTAGTTACTGACATAATTCCTAGATACTGACTTGTATTAGTATCTACACATTGAATAGCTAATCACAGCTAAACCAGTGATTTTAAAAGTTAAAAAAAAAACTAGCGGAGATACGCAACAAAAATAAAAATACATAAAACTATTGAACTGATTTTAGAAAAATTTATGTGGAACAACCTTGAAGATATGTTGTATTAAATAGAACAAGAATCATCATAAAATCTATTCAAAACTGGTGGCGTTATTGCAAAACATACATAAAAAAAATTAAAATACATTAAGAAATTGTTGAATCGATTTTACTAAAATTTGTGTGGGATCTCTTTGAAGGTATGCTCTATTAAATAGAACAAGAATCGTCGTAAAATCTATTAAAAACTGACAGAGATATTGAGGAACATATATAAACAAATAAAAATACATTAAAAAAACTGCTGAACCGATTTTACTAAAAATTTATGTGGGATCTCTTTGAAGGTATGTTCTATTAATAATAGAATAAATAGAACAAGAATCGTCGTAAAATCTATTAAAAACTGACGGAGATATTGAGGAACATTCATAAACAAATAAAAATACATTAAAAAAACTGTTGAACCGATTTTACTAAAATTTATGTGGGATTTCTTTGAAGGTATGCTTTATTAATAATAGAATAAATAGAACAAGAATCATCGTAAAATCTATTCAAAACTGACGGAGATATTGAGGAACATATATAAACAAATAAAAATGCATAAAAAACTGCTCAACTGATTTTACCAAAATTTATGAAGGACCACTTTGACAATGTGTTCTGTTATATTGAACATAAATCATTAAAATCGGAGTAGTTATCGCGGAAAAAAAATGTGTGAGCCTCGCCCACATAAACTCACAAGAAAAGTGAAATTTGTTTAAAGTCACGAACTCATTTCATTGACGCATTATTCATTTTGCAATACCAAGATTTCTTTCCCCGCCGTTGAATCATTAATAATAATAATAACTTTATTTAAAAATACATACAAAGATGTATAAATAGCGTTAGTAATTTACATTTAAAACGTTACAAAACATTTTAAACAGATACGTCGCTAAAGAAAAATATAAAGTCAGGTAAAAAGAGATTCTTGTCAAAAAAAAAGAACATCCTGTAATTTTACAGATAAGAAACAACTGCAGACGGTAATAAGTAATGGATAATTTGGCACTCTCTAATGTAAACTATAATATGATAATTTGTATGTGTTCGTTTTAAACTAACTGAGGTCATGAATGTTTATGGTACGAAGTAAAATATAAGGAGTCCAAAGCTAGTGTTAAAAAAAGCTTGTATTTGGTAAATAAACTATAGTTCGTGAGTGGATACGCAGAGTGTGCTGCTGTATGTCAAGGACGCGTAAAACGTGCTAAAACGACACATTATCAAAGTCTTAACAGTGTTGGATCACTTTCACACAGTTTGTGCTGAGACCCAACGGTAAGAGGCGAGGTAGGCAAAAGACATCTTGTATGACCTTCTTTAGCTCTGTCTCGCTCAAATCATCCGCACGTTTCAATTTTTGGCTGGTGCCAACTACGATGCTAAAAGATGCTATTGCAAGGGTGCCGCAGTCAATTGATTACTCTAATTTTAATCAAAATTTGACTTCAAAAACGACCGTCTTCTGTGTAGATCAAGCATTTGTTTTTGTGTGAATACAATCTAATGTTGTACATGACAGGCAGTTTGAATACGTCATTAGACTGTTCTTGCATGTACGAAAACTGTAATTATATTATTACAATCTTAATTGACAATTCTTATTGCAACCTTTTTTTATTAGTGTTCAAAAAATGAACTATCGTGTGTAGTCGTTTTTGCGAACAGAAAAATCATTGTTATAAACATTCATTGTTACAATGCTAAATTAGAAAAATTTATTTTTTATCCACCAACACTGTCGGGACGCAAACTCAAATCTTTCCACTTTCACGGCGGAACGAGTTATCAATTATTCTACGGTGCGATATCTAAACAATCAATTCATCATAATAAAGCAAATTAGAGTTGGGTAACTCAGATCTGAACCGGTTCAAAGAGCTGACTCCGACAGAAGATCCGTGAGAGTCGACTCACTTTTTTTTTAAGCCGACGGATCAACGGATCCGCATAACTCAGTGAAACACTTAACACACAGAAGCACATTTTACACTTACGTATCAGTTCTTGCTTTGATGCATCTGTCAGCTCAAATGACTCATGCATCACATGTTTGGCTATGCATTCTTGATTCTATACAGGTCGTGATATGATTGACTGAACTAGGTATCTCAGTGGCAGACTGAAGTAACATATTCAGAACTCGGCTCTTTTTGAACCGGTTCAGTGAGCCGGCTCACATACGGGATCCAGATGCAAAGATGCAGATCACTAGAAAGACCCGTTTTTCCCATCTCTAAAGAAAATCGTAACATTAAATACACTACATACGAGAGCTGATTTTTTAAACTAGACATGAAGCTTCTCAGGGGCTATGGCCATACCTATGTATATCATATGGAAATTTTTTAAAACGAAAATTTTCCGTCGAGTGCGGTTTTGGTGGATAAAAAATAAATTTTTCTAATTTAGCATTGTAATAATGAATGTTTATAACAGTTATATAGCCATTCTGCAGCTTTGTAGAAATAAAATATATCTTATAATAGAAAAATCATGAAAAAGCCTTATATCTATACTTCGTGGTTTATGGGAAGAATTGAGGCGGTGTATTTTGCTGCGATGCGCATGGCGTCGGTTAGGTGTCGTCGTTATTTCCCCTGCAGTCTGAGCTGAACCGCGGCGCCGCAAACGCGCGTTACCCAATATCGACAGCCATTTAATATAATAATAATTTCCGCATAAATACTATACTTATAAATACATTAAATCAAACTGGATTGTTTCTTTAATGTTCATATAATTCTAAACATGATACGCAATATTAAATGTGATTTTCGCCTGTCTGTTTTAGATTAGTTTTGTTCCTAAATGGACACCTACACTATGTATTGTTATGGTGAATATAAGGTAATTTAAACGTATTCGAAAATGAAGTACTTTTAATGGATAGATTCTTCTTTATCTGTAAACAATGTAACGTACATAATTTTGCGACTTTATGACAAATCGCGTGTAGTTACTGTTATACAAAGTGATATGTACCGACCCAACTATCCGATAGAAACTAAAATTTAGTAGCAGCAAAATAAGTCAAAGAAATATATTCTATAGAGATTACATTTTAATAATAAATAATTATAACGTTTCCGAAAGTCATAATGAAAATATGTTCTAAGTTAATCGTTTTGTTTTTAATTTGATAATTGCATTAATAACACATAATAATAACGTATAGTGATTTTATCATTAATTATTTTAGATACATATCAATATTTAATAACATGTGCTATATAATAAAATAATACATTCAATAATACATATAAAAAACAGGTATAAAATACAGATACATATCTGTTTTTCTAAGAAATGTTAAATAAACTTTTAATTTCAATTTAATAAAATATTAATAACTAATTGGACAATGTGTGTTTCCTTTAAAAATAAGTGTAAATCAGTTTTTACATACTGATATTATTACATTTTTAAATGGCGTCTTACGTGATGATTATGGCGATTTTATTATTTTATTTTGGTAAGTTCTTTTTTACAGAAGAAAAATCAAACTATAGATTTATTATTGTGACTATTTTTATACGTTTTTTAAGTTTAATTAGTATTATTTCTTCAAAATGGGTGTCCGGGAAACATGATGGTAGGTAACTAGTATTGCAGGTGCAATTATTTCTAGTCCATTACAGCACAATTCAACAACATCCAAGTAATAGTTGTTCGAGTTACGAAAGCTGAAGTTTGGAAATCTAGTTTTTATTAGAAGTAAGACACCCCCACTCTTCTACTTCAAGGTCAAGTGTGAATTTACGTATTTATGATAATAGTGGTAACTGATTCTTTTATAAGTAGAAGGTACACTCAGGGGGTGGCCGGTTGTGATTACCTAAAGCTCAATCTCAAATAACGTTTTGCTGTATTTGTGCAAATTAAGTGTATCTTTTGAAATATCGAATTTTAAAAATAGACTATGGTCGCATTAATCGAATATTTGTTGTCCAATAATCGAATTTGCCCGATCATAGAGTGCTGTGGTTAAACCTCTCGTAGTTGGGCTATATTTGTATACATAGTAGAATATTCAGTAAACGAATTTACAGGTACAGCATTTACGTTGGGCTGCGGTAATCATTGTCAAATAACTTGATTTGACAATGATCATAGATTGTAATCGTCTTATGTCGTTGCGAAACTCTCTGTTATTTAGAACATTAGATTATATTCCCATAAAAACAAATGCTTGATCTACGGTAAAAAAGATCGCCTTTCAAGTTAAATTTTGATCAAAATGCGTAGAAAAAAATTGTTTTTAAGTCTAAATTGTACACAGTTTAACAGGAATATTGTTTCAATCGAACAGTTATTTTTTGAGCAGAATTGATTTAAAATTCTACAATGCTTTTCTTATGGAGAAATATGTGTGTTCACAATCTAAAGTCATTGTCAAATCAGATTTTTTGACAAGGGTTTCCGCAACTGAGCATAAATATTTTACTGAGCTCTAAAATAAAGAGATAAAGAGGAAAGATTTATATTTTTGTGTGTGTGTATGTTTGAAATGAATAAACTCAAAAACTACTGTGCCGATTTAAAAAATTCTTTCACCATTAGAAAGCTACATTCACCCTGAGTAACATAGGCTATATTCATTGCTAAAAAATATTAGGGATCCTTACTAAAACTTTAGTAACGTAACCCAAGGTGTAAAAAAATGCCATAAAACATCTTTCGTCGCATGCGCTGCGAAAACTATTGATGATAGAACAAAAGTATGTTCTACAATATTAAAGAACATATCAATAACTACAAAAAACTTCGCGATACTATATGTCCAACTATTATCGTTATGTCACAATAACCACTTTTTACATTTTAGTAATCTATATAGATAAAAGACGATGTATATGTAATCTATGGACTCCAAACGGGTAGACCATTTTTGATGAAATTTTCAGACAATCTTTAGATTAGCCCAGCGGGTGATCTTCTGAAGCTTGGTAGCGATCGGATCATCAGAATTTTTTAAAATTCTTTTTGGGAAATAAGATTTTTGAACATTCACAAATAAAAGCGATTGAATTCGCGCAAATTCAATACACATTGAGAATTTAATGATAATGATTCTCATTTCTTATATCCTATATATTACATTTATTATTTATTATGTCGCAGGATAATTAAAAAAATCGGATTTTCGCGAAAATCCTAGGACGTTTGCAAAAAACCGGATTCCAACTACCTACTCGGTTTTTTGCAAGCTTCCTAGGACTTCCCTACGACACATACATAATAGTTGAATTCCTACCGTATTACTAAAATTTGGAACCATTTCACGTGACTCTATTAAGTGTACGGTTTAGAGCTGCTTATTTAGTGTATATACTTATAGTTTAATTATTTGTCTTATTGACGATACGGTACCGCTATCAAAATCCTTCTGCATCCCTACATTCTATAATCGAAGTTTAATGCCGTGTTCTATTCCACGAAGTAGAAACCTACGCATTGTTTATTCTCCTATTTACACTGTGCCAGCAGTCTTCAAACTACGGTTTGTGGGCTGCCGTCACGGAAGCAACCGAATACATTTAAACACCCGACCGATGAAGCATACTTTAAACATAATGTTAAAAAAATTGTTATTATTAGTGTATTTGCCATATGGCAACATACACTATTGGCATCGGTCGGATGGCGGGACCTAGGGGTCGGACCAAAATTTCGCGACGTTTCATAACCTCCTAAACACTTTGGCACCATTTTTAAAAATGTTTATATATATATGTATATATATATATATGTATATTGTATATATATATATATATATATATATATATATATATATATATATATATATATATATGTGCGGACATTAACTTTTGAAAGAGTTAATTGATTTCAACTAAATTTGGCCCACGTGTTGAAATCCATCACCGCAAGAAGCCTATTTAAAATGGGCCCAATCAGGCCATTTTAAGGGTAGTTTTTAGGGGTTGAAAAATGTTTTTGGGCCCCAAAATACCGAAAAAATTCTCAGAATCGTTTGAAAATTAAAATTTAACCCTTTAGTAGTAATTAAAAAGTGTCCCCAAAATTTTAATAAAATCGGCCCGACAGGACCGGACTTACAAATTTTATGAAAACACTAGTTTGCAGATTGTGAATTAATTATTTACTGAAAGGTGTATTATAACTTGGTATAGAAGCTCGATTGATAATAATATTGCAATTAAGAAAAAAATTGTTATTTTAAAGGGTGTATTAAGGAGTCAAATTTTTTATTTTGCCCTAAAACCAAGTTAAGTGTGCATAATAAAGCCACACTGCCTGTATAAGCAAATACACTATATTGTCGGCAGGGTTTTGGCACTGCGACCCGGGTTTTTTTTCTTTAGTTACGAAAACTTTTATATCTTTTAATTGAATCGTTTGCCTCTAGATAGTAATCTGTAATCTGTCAAATCTATAGAGATTTTTGTAAAACACAAACATCAGCGCTAGTAGTGTTCAAAAAATGTATTATCGTTTTTGTGGAGGCAAAAATTATAAAAAAGCCTATTGCGTTACACCTCTTCTATATTTTATTTCGTTATATCCTTGTAGCGTTTTGTTATTATAACCTTTTACGATGCACAATTATTCTGTACAGTAAACTTTCATTAAGTCAGCGCCTATGGGCTTGTTTGCGAAGAAAATGTTGACTTAACAAGAATCCCTTCTATCCTATTTATTGTTAGTCTAAACTCTAAACTAAACAGTAAACACACTGTTAGATCTAACTCATCGCTGTCTCGTCATCGTGTGATCGTTACCAACAGATGACGTAAACAAGTCATACCGATGGCGGTTCTATTAAGGAGACTAATCCCTAAAATTGTAAAATATGCTCTTCGGATATTTAAGTTCACGTAGTAAAGATACATTACCTCTATTAAGGTAGTTCTAGCGTGGTATAATAAAGAAAATTACTTTTCGATAGATTTTGCTCATCTATTTTTCATAGGCTCAAAATAACGTTTTCTAATAAATCCCAAAAATTTAGAAGTTTTGAACGTTTAGAACGCGAGATAATTAATAACAAAGTTCGCAATTTTCGTGAATTAGTAATAATAATAATAATGCGTTTCACGTCCGTTTCTCGACTTTATGTCATAACAGACGCCATTCGCACCATTACTATTTTCCATCTACCACACTTCCCGTTATTTTTCTACATTTTTAAAACTTCAACTTATGTAATAGGCAATAGCAATGAGCGAATGAAGGAATTATAGGAAATTAGGATAAGGTAGGCAATTTTTGATTTAGGAGTTTGAAAGGTAATCGGCCATGGCCTCAAATAAGGAACCATCTCGATATTTATCTGGAATTAATTGAGGGAAACCATGGAAAACCTCAATCAAGATGGCCGGTACAGGAATTACCGTTTCTCAGCGAGAGGCAGTAGGAAAAAGTTCCAACCACATCTGCTCCCCGCCGGGATTCGAACCCCGTACCTCCCGAATGCGAGTCTAGTGCTGTCACCACTACTCTACCCAGCTCGGTAATTTTCGTGAATTACCGCGGGTAAGCATCTGAAATTGCGAAATTTGTTATTAATTATCTCGCGTTCTAAATGGTCAAAAATTCTGAAACTTTGCGATTTATTAGAAAACGTTAATTTGAACCTATGGAAAAAAGATGAGCAAAATCTGTCGAAAAGTGATTTTTCTTATTATACCACCTTATTATACTTATTATACTACCTTAGAAATACCCTATATTGTCGGCAGGGTTTTGGCACTGCGACCTGAGTTTTATGTATTGGTTTCTGTTAGAAAAGAACGTTCTCGTAAGAGACCTAGAAAATGCATGATCGCATTAATTTAAAATGACATCCCTCAGATTGTGAAATATGCTCTCGGAATATTTTGGATTCTGGTTGCAAAATTAATTTTATTACTATTTTTAATTAGTTGTGATTAAGCATTAAGCTCTACAAGTATGGATTGCTGCTTAAGGCCCCAGTACACAGTGGTCTGTAGTGGGCCATGCTTTGCAATGTGCAACTGTAGGCCACTATCACTTGGTGTTCACACAATGGCCCATGGCTCATTTCTGCCTGGCGAAGCACTTGCGATGGACGTGGAAGTAATTACGGCTGCGGCTATTTATTTATTTATATACTATTTACAAGTATTATAGTATTAGAAACCTAAAAGTCTCTTCATTGCTCCAGGATACTGACATTTTGGGCGATTAAAAATTTAAATAGTATAGCACGCAACAAAAAAAAGTAGGTACCTGTCCAAACAATGGGCGACTGTGTGAACACCGCAGGCCACGCCACGCCACGATTCCTTTGAAGTGTGTCAAAAAAACCGACAACAAATGGATTGCGCACCACGATTCACAATTGGCCGCCACTACAGACCATTACCCCCGGTACACAATGGCGATGGTCTACAATGGCCCACTACAGACCACTGTGTACTGGGGCCTTTAGAAGTTTAAAAAAATTCATATATTTTTGCCTTAAAAATTGAATAAAGAAACGTGTTATTCGTCAATATTTCTTTACAGCACGTCACGAGTTTCAAAATTACGGGAAGACAAATTAACATTCGCGGTTTTTTCTTTACAAACTTATGGTAAAAATAATGACAAAGACTTGCTCCATATTTATTACTAATTTAATTTTTTCTGTACAAAAATGTGTGTACGACTTATGCTAATTTTCTCGTTCTTATCTGATTTTAAATCGTTTATTTAGATTAAATAAACTGTAGAAACTTTGCTGAAAATCATATGTGAAGAATAGTAAATATTTCTAGTTTACTTTGAAACATTAACACGAAAGATTGAATAAGTTTTTTCATAGAAATTAAAGATTTCAGAATCGCGATTAAATGTATTTTACATGCACACATGCTATGCGGGTGGAAAAGGAATCAAATTGAACAGTTGGTCCTTAACAACTTTAAGAGAGGTCAATAGTTTTAGTCGCTGGGTTATATTTTTAGTTATGAAAATTGATTTACCTTAAGTAGTTGTCGTGGTTAAGGCACACCGTCAGAAAATTCTTAATTTTTGTTTACTTATTAAGGTCATGATAATACAATTACCCTGAAAATTTGAAGTCGATCCACCGTATATAATCCGAAATAAATTCAATTAAAAATTGGATAATTAACATTGATTGTATACGATCACTGTAGTTCTGAACCAGTTTCTTATTTATAAAAAAAGAACTAACTGTCAGAAACTTTCCAAAAACTGGCAGTTTTTCAATGCATTTGTTATGAGTTTAAAAAAAATAAGAAAAAAATTTTGACCGTCTAATTATTTATAAATAACGGTTTAAAGTTCAACAATTTATAGAAAAGTATACATGCATATGAATACTGTATGGCTTACGTTTCCACGGGTACAGTCTTGCGTACAAATTATGGATCACTTAGCTACAAGCTAGTATACTTTTGTGGCGCGTATAATCTATAACTTTTTGACAATACTTTACCACGAAAACTACCTTAACGGCACACTACGTCATAAAATAATAATTCAGTCACTAGATTTATAACTTACTATTTCCAGAGTTAAAAAAATGGAATACACGTAATAGATGTTTTGAATAATAAGTACACTTGAAGAAGTTCTACAGACATTTTTTTTTAAATTCATTCAACGATCGTTTCGGACAATCAACTCATTTTCAGAAGCGCAAATTGAAAAGTTAAAGTATATTTGTGAACTTGACGAAACGACCGCTGAGTGATTAAACAAATGTGTCTGTAGAACGTTTTCAAGTACAGTAAGACCTCGCTTTACGCTGTTTCAATATTACGCGGTTTCTGAAAAAAAAGTTTAGCCACTATACAAAATGATTCTAATGTTGATAGAAGCTCAAAGGCAAGACGAAGTGTCATTGATGCAATATCTTGCTATCGACAACAGCTTGCTGAACGAAACAGAAAAAGGCATATGATATTAGATGACTTCTTCACAAAAAACAAAATATGTCAAATGAGGAACCTTTCTCATCACAAACACAACTTCGTACTCAAACTGTTATTTGATTTTCGTAAATGTTTTATGAACAACAATCGACATTAGCAATAAACAAATCTATAATGAATGTGACAAAAAAGTATTTAACAATAAATGTTACAAAATTTAACAAAAAAAAACTAACAAATGTTCTTATTCTCGGTTCTGTTTCACTCATGCCTATTATCTACGTAATAAGATGACCTCGTTTAGCGCTGTTTTGTGTAGCGCAGGAACTTCCTGGAACGTATCTCCCGCGTTGAGCGGGATCTTACTGTATTTGTGTATTCAATTTATTATTCAGTGATGTTCTTCTAAGAACGAAGAATCTGTTTTTTGATGTCGTGCAAATAGATTTATCGTTTTATGTTGTTGGCTGTTTAAAAGTCAAGTGTCACATTTTTTCCATCTGTTGAATGCTTTGAGTCGATACTTTAGCAATTTATTGTTCGGCGAGAAATCTTCGCCTAGCATGACATTTACATCTTGCCACGTGGGAAGCAGACTTTATTGTAATGTTATAGCTTTATCGCGGACTTGTTTCAGTAAAACTGGATTACGGTAGCGACGTTAGAGTTGGGTAACTCAGATCTGAACCGGTTCAAAGAGCCGACTCCGACAGAGGATCCGTGAGAGCCGACTCACTTTTTTTGAGCCGTCGGATCAACGGATCCGCATAACTCAATGAAACACTTAACACACAGAATCACATTTTACACTTACGTATCAGTTCTTGCTTTGATGCATCTGTCAGCTCAAATGACTCATGCATCACATGTTTGGCTATGCATTCTTGATTCTATACAGGTCGTGATATGATTGACTGAACTAGGTAACTCAGTGGCAGACTGCAGTAGCATATTCAGAACTCGGCTCTTTTTGAACCGGTTCAGTGAGCCGGCTCACATATGGGATCCAGATGCAAAGATGCAGATCACTAAAAATACCCGTTTTTCCCATCTCTAAGCGACGTGTTTGTATTTGACTCTCATAGTTTACATTGCCTACATTAAATGCGGTCAATCGAACTAGCATTTGTTTGTCCAGCGTAGCATTTCTAACTATCCCCATAGTCAGCACATTTGTTGAAGAACCTTTACTGAATTATCTGATGAAAAAGGGATTGTAACGTCTCGAAAGCAAAATTACGTCCGGGTCAGGCACGTATTTAGAGGAAGGGTTCGAAACCCCTTTCCGAAGGCTCTTCGAACTTACACGAGAAAAATATGTAGTTTAAAAAAACTAAATTACACGCTTTTATCAAACATTAAAAATTATAAATAATATAATGACTACTATTAATAATTTATTTATTCCCAATTTGTTTATAATGACATAGAGTATAATACACGCCACGGTTCTAAAAGGTTCTGAAGTTAGATGCAAATGGAGGCTTGCGCAGGTACAGTCGGTTGAAAAACTACAAACTTGCGCTATATTATTATTTTTAATTTTTCTTTAATCTAAAGGTCTAATTCTTTGCATAAAGTCATCCAAAAAATTATTTATCGTGCTTGTCTATGCAAAACTGTATTAGGCATCTTGATCAATTAACAATCAAAGAAACAACTTACAATAGCGTACTGGACTGTACTTTATAGCAGGAAAGCGACAAGTGACACGACAACCAGCGATAACCAATCACCGACGAGCGCACGTTCTGTGCCGGTAACTGGGAGGTGGTGGGAGTCTTCCTTTCCTACAAAACAACCAGGACAGCTTTAAAATATGCATTTGCGACGCTATTTGTGACAAACTTCAGAACCTTTTAGAACCGTAGCGTATAAGTCCGGAGAATACAATAATACGTATATACAATTAAAATACAATAATTTAAAAAGCGTGGAGTGCTTTTTGGTTACGTGCACTTTTAATTAATTTAAACAAAGCGCTCCACGCTTTCTGAATTAGTCATTATTTTGTCATTTTTAGCGTGTGCCAAAATCGTGTTTATAGCGCCCGCGCCATGAACAGATGTCGGGACTGACCGTTTCTAGAGCGGGCGCCGTCTTTGTGTTTAAACAAAATTAAAAAACGGCTGAACCGATTTTGATAACATTTCTTTTAGATCATATTGACGCTTCGATTGACACCTTAATGTAGTCGTTACAATTTTTTATTCGCGAGTTTTCGTACAGAAAAAAATGATACCCACGTACATACCAAACATATTTTATATATCTTTTAAAAACAGTGTAAAAACATTATAGTGACCTTGAAACATAAAAATGTGTTGAACATTTTGATTTCCTATTTTCGGACTAATTACAGTAACTGTATATATGTTACGGTAAATGTACACTCTTGGGAAATGTACACCTTTACCGTAAAATGTGTACATTTCCCAAAAAGTTAGGTATATGTGAACTGAATATAATGTATATGTACATTTCCCGGCAAATGTGTACTCTTGCCTTCACGTTTTGGTAAATGTATACTCTTACCTTCATGTTTTAAGAAAAGTTGGAATACAAATAAATTAAAAATGTTGTTGCAGTAAAAAAATATTTATTTAAATAAACATAATACAAAAGGCTTTAATAACGAAAATTATTTTAATTAAAAAATGTAAATGACAAACAAAACATACTTTTCTTTGCATATTATATAATATGTCGTAGGTTATGATCCCAATATTCATAAATACAATTTCCGTCCTAGTTTTTTAGGACCAATACGATGGGAATCAAACAAATAATAATAATAACATACTTTTCTTTATTATAACAGTTAAATTTTATAAAACTATAAAGGAACATATAGAAATTTCATAATGAAAAAAGTTTTATTTATTTGAGCAAGAATTGCTATTGTGGCACTTGGAATTACATAATATGCTCACATTTACCAAAACGACATGGTCATTGTGAATTCAATGTACATTTCCCTTCTTTGAAATTGTAAATGTTAGTTGAATGCACATTACCCAAACGAGGAGGCAAATGTGCACATTTACCGGAAAATGTGTACATTTGCCGCAATATCTATTTTTACCGTAACATATATACTGAAAAGCTACGAAATCAAAATATTGAAAAAAAATCATATGTGGTGGAGGTTCGGGTATTTGTGGTGAGAGAACGTGTCTCCAAAACAACTTGCAAAAATAATGGAAAAAAAATTATGTCCATATAACAAAATCTGACGATATGTTGTAGTAATATATATTAAGGTTACTGAGTGCCAGCTGCTCAATATGCTCCCTTTTTCGCCCGTAATAGTTGGATGTGTGAAAAGTCCTAATCAATTTTTGGCGGTAAAGCTTCAAAATAAACTGTGAAAATATGTACCATTCTTTACATATGAATTTTTACAATTTATTTGATCTAAATAAACGTTTTAAAAAACAGAAAAACGAGAAAATTAGCATAAGTTTTACAAAAATTTTTGTACAGAAAAAATTTAATTTGAAAAAAATTATTGAGCAATTTGTCAGTATTTTTAACATAAGTTTGTAAAGAAAAAAATTATAATGAGCCTCACCCTCAGAAGCTCACATAAGAAGTTTAACTTCTGTAGTTTGTAATATTATTCCCAAGTTTAATTTTTGGTTATGTCAAACTAATTAATAGTATTTACACATACTTAGCAACACACTATAAACTTCTGTCCTTGTTAGTTTCATGTAATTTAGAAAACAAACTAACTGCACCTTTCGGGACTAATTCTACTTCCCCTCGATTTTTTACTTTTTTCAAACATACGTCGCTAAAGAAGTTAAACTTCAAAAACTTAAAAATATAAACTTACCTTATCGTAATTCGCAATCTCGTGATGTGCTGTAAAGAAATATTGACGAATATTACATTTTTTTATTCAATTTTTAGGACAAAAATATGTGTTCCTTGAAATATTTAAGCAGCAAGCGAGATTTTGTGAAACTTACTGCTTAATCATAGCGAATCATAACAGTAATAAAATGATTTTTGCGACCCGAGGGCATATTTCACAATCTAAGGGATCACCTTAAGACAAAAAAGGGAATGAACAGTGAGAAAAATGTGAAGGAAGTTTGAGATTACGCAGGCGATAGTCGAGCTAAATTGCTGTACGCTTGCTAAATAAGAGAGACCTATATTAAAGTGATGTATGAGAAATTTGCTGTTCTTGATTATATCGTTGCCAAAATCGATTCGAACTCTAGTTTATTCTATAAAAATAATACGATGATAAAACATTGTCTTTGTTAGATTCTTCGAAGTATATATTATATCATGATTTATGGCTTCTTTGTTATTGGTTTTCGTCCACTGCCTCGACGTGAATATCGACTTTCGGCACAGATTTGCTCGCGTTGTGACGGTAACCCAAGGTCAGCCGGGTAACAAGTATTCTAAGTTTCAATATTATAGTTATTTTCGTCCGTCTTATTAAATAAAAACTCGTATGGCAGTGCCAAAACCTGCTGACAATATAGTTCAGCTCCTCAAAGTGTGCTCCGCGGAGTCCTGGGGCGCTAAACCTCCGCATGGGTTCCACCGAAATAATATCAACGTAAAAAACATCGATTTAAACAGTTGTTCAAAAATAAAAAAAAAACAACTTTATACCTCCCATCAAATGGAAACGATTTTATCAGTTTCTAGTGGAATCAATACAGTGTTATGTAAAGAACGTAATAATAAATAAATGATCTTCATTACAGAATGAACATAAATCCAGGTTTTGCTTCTTTTAGGACTTCGTAAAATATTTAGTGTTCCAAACGGTTTCGTTGCCAAAAAAGTATGAGAACCGCTGCCCTACTATATGTATAATAACCCAACTACAAGAGTTTTAACAACAACACTCTATTATCGGACAAATTCGATTATTGGACTCGCATTCAAAACAAATATTCAATTAACACGACCACACTCTATTTTTAAAATTATAATAAGTAATTAAAAACACTTGAAAATTCTACAAATAATTCTTTATTTCTCGACGATCGTTTCGGGCAATAAGTCCATCCTCAGGAGTACGAAATTTTCAAGTGTTTTTAATTACTTGTTATTATTAATCATGTTCTACCACGTGCCGAGAGAAAAATCAGTGCAAATTATTATAAACTTAATTTGTGCAAATAGTTGTTTTAGTATAAGATATCTTATATTAAAACTTTACGGAAGTTTTTCGTACTACTAAAAATTTCCATATGATTTAATAGGTTGGCAAATAGCCCCTTTACCTACCTTTGAATTACGTACATGTACTAAGGTGGATTGATGATTAATAATAAATTGAAATTTACCTCTTTCATTCATAGCTCTCGCTACTGAGTTGATTCATTTCTTAATAAATCAGCTCTCGCATGTAGTGAATTTGATCTTACAATTTGCTTTATTATGATGAATTGATTGTTTAGATATCGCACCGTAGAGTAACTGATAACTCATTCCGCCGCGAATGTGGAAAGATTTGGGTTTGAGTCCCAACAGTGTTGGTGGATAAAAAATAAATTTTTCTAATTTAGCATTATAACATTGAATGATTTAACAAATTATTAGTTGTTTTAGATTGATCTTTAGTTGTTAATTGTTAATATTTCGAAACGTTGGCCACAAGCGAAACATCAGTAAAACTTTTTTCTTTTGATTGTTCCTCATCCAAACTTCCGTTCAACGATTGAGCTTTAGCTAATCACAACCCGCCACCCCCTGAGTGTACCGTCCCCTTATAAAAGAATCAGTTACCACTACTGTCGTGAATACGTAAATTCGTACTTGACCTTGCAATAAAAGAGTGGGGATGTCTTGTTTCTAGCAAAAACTAGATTTCCAAACTTAAGCTTTCGTAACTCGAATAGTATCTCAGATATTGTTGAATTATGCTGTAATGGGCTAGAAATAATTGAACCTGCAAAGTATGTATCTTGTTCGTAACGATTACCAAACGCGTAACCTAAGTCTTTTTCATAATAGCTCTGAATATTCGGCTTTAAAATACTATAACTGTCTTCTTACCATTGTCTAAATTTAAAAGAGTGCTTAAGTCATTGTTAATTAAAGCTTGTTTATATTCCTTTAATGAATTTTATGATGTATATGTATGATTTTATAATGCATTTTTAAATTGGATTTAATTTGACGAATTGGCTGTTTCGGATAATTTATTCTATTAAAATATATTTATACTAGCGGCCCAGTCTGGCTTCGCCCGGGTGTAAATGTAATATATAGGATATAAAAGATGAGAATCATTATCATTAAATTTTCAACGTGTATTGAATTTGCGCGAATTCAATCGCTTTTATTTGTGAATGTTCAAAAATCGAAGAAAAATCTTATTTCCCAAAAAGAAAAATTCTATTGATCCGATCGCTACCAAACTTCAGAAAATCCCCCGCTGGGCTAATCTAAAGATTGTCTGAAAATTTCATCAAAAATGGTCTACCCGTTTGGAGTCCATAGATTACATATACATCGTCTTTTATCTATATATAGATTATTAAAATGTAAAAAGTGGTTATTGTGACATAACGATAATAGTTGGACATATAGTATCTGGAAGTTTTTTATAGTTATTGATATGTTCTTTAATATTATAGAACATACTTTTGTTCTATCATAAATAGTTTCCGCAGCGCATGCGACGAAAGATGTTTTATAGCATTTTTTTTACACCTTGGGTTACGTTACTAAAGTTTTAGTAGGGATCCCTAATATTTTCTAGCAATAAATATAGCCTATGTTATTTAGGGTGAATGTAGCTTTCTAATGGTGAAAGAATTTTTTATATCGGAACAGTCGTTTTTGAGTTTATTCATTATAAACACACACACACACACACAAAAATACAAATCTTTCCTCTTTATAATATTAGTGTAGATTATGACTCGAGTGACTGTCAAAGTCGCTGTCCCTCGTTTTAACATCACTTTTTCGTCAACACCTTCATTCACGACATAAACTACTATTATCTCTAATAGCGGAGGTGTAAATTTTTATATTAAGTCTGAAATGTGCAATTTTCATTAAGTTCGCGTCAGGTATTTAAGTGTAGTGCTCATAGACGTAAAATTAATATGTCTTATCTTTATGGGTACTGTATAAAAACCCTTTGGGCAGGTACACACCTATAGATATATTCATAGACAGAGAGTTTGCATATATGCACGTCTGCGCAAGTGAATTTGGCGCATGCGTATACCTTTACATCTGTATACAAACAATCTATGTATAAAATCAATATTACTCTGACTTTCGACTGATAGACGTGCAGGCAATGGATACGCTACTCTGCATATTATCTAATTACTTATCCTCAGTTTTTAAACATGATCGCCGACAACACCTTGGTGTAACGCTTGGCGTACTAGCCTTTGGATCAAACAGTTGTTGACCTTCAGTTGTCGAGCGTCTATAATCTTCAATATATATAAAAAAGCGGTACATGTACTTATGTAAGCGCGGTAGAAGTTATACTTCATTGTAACAGAGAAATGAGCCGTGTCATCTAGGAATACAAAGTAAAACTATGTCAGCTTTACCGACGATTTCAACCTTGCGAGTAGTACTTATTAGTGTATTTGCCATAGGGCAACATACACTATTGGCGTCGGTCGGATGGCAGGACCTAGGGGTCGGACCAAAATTTCTCGACGTTTCATAACCTCCTAAACACTTTGGCACCATTTTTAAAAATGTTTATATATATATTTATATATATATACGTGCGGGCAATAACTTTCGAAAGAGTTAATTGATTTCAACTAAATTTCGCCCACGTGTTGAAATTCATCACCGCAAGAAGCGTATTTAAAATGGGCCTAATCGGGACATTTTAAGGGTAGTTTTTAGGGGTTAAAACATGTTTTTGGGCCCCAAAATACCGAGAAAATTCTCCGAATCGTTTCAAAATTGAAATTTAACCCTCTGGTAGTAATTAAAAAGTGTCCCTCAAATTTTAATAAAATCGGCCGGACAGGACCGGATTTACAAATTTTATGAAAACACTAATTTGTAGATAGTGACCTATTTACTGAACAGTGTATTTAATTTGGTACACATGTTAGATTCTTAATAATATTGCAATTAAGAAAAAAAATATTTTAAGGGGTTAAATTTTTTATTTTGCCCAAAAACCAACTTAAGTTCATATAATACAGCCACACTGCCTGTATTAGCAAATACACTATATTTTCGGCAGGGTTTTGGCACTGCGACCCGGGTTTTTCCTTTGGATAATATGTAGACATTGTAACAGAGAAATGAGACGTGTCATTTATGAATACAAAGTAAAACTATACCAGCCTTATCGACGATTTCAACCTTGCCGATACACGTAATACATTCATTTTAAATTAACAACTAACTTCATGGTGTCTCATTTTCGCGTGTGCAACTTCGTAACAGAGAACCTTTTACCCTCAATGCGCCAAAAGACGTATAACTTGAAAAATGAAATGATGGTCGTTGGTAAGGGCATTAGTTGAAAACGGCTGGACCGAGTTGGCTAATTTTTTTTTACTATTCGTAATAGTCCGAGAAAGGTTTTTAGGGAATGAAAAATTGGAAAAATCGTCCGGAAAGGTGAAAAATTCGGGAAAAAAAAAGTGCTTTTTGCTATGGGATTTATTCTTATTAAAATAATGTCAGAGTCCTGCGAGGCAAGACTGTATTATGGTGGAGTCAACGGCTCTACTACTATTGTCGCTACCGAGTAGAGCGCAGCCGCGCGAGACAAAATTATAATATGGTGCGGCCGAAGACTCCACTACTGTGGGTGCTGCAGAGTTGGGCACAGGAAAACCATGGAATCCCTCAACAAATATTTCAACCAGTATTTCCTGTACCTCGAACTTCCAGTCTCGTGAATTCTATATCTTGAAGTAAGCGACGTCCAAACTTTACAGCATAAGTATGCCGAAGTTTATTGTGTAATAGGCTCCATAACTCGAATTTATTTATTTATACCCTACAAACAGGTCAAAACCGAATTATGTAGGATTTTAGCAAATTATTTTAAGACAGGCAACTTGTAGGCATAGGTAATTGGCCATGACCTTGAATAAGGAACCATCTCGATATTTATCTGGAATTAATTGAGGGAAACCATGAAAAGCCTCAACGTGATGGCCCAGTACATGAATTACCATTTCTCGGCGAGAGGCAGTAGGAAAAACTCCTAGCCACATCGGTCCCCGCCGGGATTCGAACCCGTTACCTCTTGAATGAGAGTCTAGTACTCTAACCACTACGCTACACTTTTCGCTTGCTCAACTTGCTTTACCAGTCAATTTGAGAGAAGTGGATATATGCAGCAGTGAAGTTGGTCGTTGGAAAGTTTTGTTTCGGTCTTCTGGGGTTACTTGTTCGCACAATATATAAGAGTTATGAAAACACTTGTATTAGTAAATATGTCATATTGCGATGATGCAGTTAATACCAGTAGAGATGGGAAAAACGGGTCTTTTTAGTGATCTGCATCTTTGCATCTGGATCCCGTATGTGAGCCGGCTCACTGAACCGGTTCAAAAAGAGCCGAGTTCTGAATATGTTACTGTAGTCTGCCACTGAGTTACCTAGTTCAGTCAATCATATCACGACCTGTATAGAATCAAGAATGCATAGCCAAACATGTGATGCCTGAGTCATTTGAGCTGACAGATGCATCAAAGCAAGAACTGATACGTAAATGTAAAATGTGCTTCTGTGTGTTAAGTGTTGCACTGAGTTATGCGGATCCGTTGATCCGTCGGCTCAAAAAAAAGTGAGTCGGCTCTCACGGATCTTCTGTTGGAGTCGGCTCTTTGAACCGGTTCAGATCTGAGTTACCCAACTTTAAATACCAGTGTCGTGTCTAGAAGACAGAGTTTGGCACCCCAAGCAAAAGGACCACTTGGTTCCCTCTCTTGACTTAAAAAACTGGGGTCGCAGTTCCAAATCCTGCTGACAATATAGTGCATTTGCTAATACAAGCAGTGTGAATTTGTTTGTTTTTGGTCAAAATACAAAATTTAACCCCTTAATACACCCTTTAAAATAATATTTGTTTCCTAATTTCAATATTTCGTTCTTGTTTATCAATTCATAATTTGCACCGAATTGTCTACAGCCTTCAGTAAGTATAATTCTCGATCTGCAGCCAAGTTTTTCTTTTTTTAAGTTTAACTTCTTTAGCGACGTATCTGTTTGAAAAAAGTAAGAAATCGAGGAGAAGTAGAACTACCAATAAAGGGGAAGTTATAGTTTGTCTCCTAAATTACATGAAACTGACAATGACAGAAGTTTCTAGTGTGCTGCATTTTGTTTTTCTGTAGATTATAATTTGTAAATAAAACTATGGTACGAATGTGACGATCTGTCCATGTGAGAATTTTCACATACCATAAACATCAAAGTGCCCTCTTAAAATGTATATTAATTTCGCCGTAATTATAATATTAAAAACTAAAAAAGTTAAACTTCTAATGTGAGCTTATGAGAGTGTGGCCCATTATTATTTTTTTTAAATGTATAAGTACGGCCATGTCAAGCAGATTTTATTATAAAATTTTAGGAACACCTTTTAATTAATACTAGAGGATTAAATTTCAATTTTGAATCAATTTTGATAATTTAGTAGACGTTTTTGGGCTCCAAAATAATTTTCAACCCCTAAACATACCTCTTAAAATGGTTCGATTAGGCTCAATAAAATAGCGGTGATGATTACAGCATGTGGGCCAGATTTCGCTAGTCAATTATATTATATAAAATAATATTGACATCGTACAGAGGGGATTGTCGATAGTATGGAAAAATCAATTATTTTTGTATTGTAACCATTATAACCGGATAATTAACCGAATCTCTATAAAACAAAATGACTGTTTCTGGTTTCTGTTTCTCAGAACAACGAAAAACAAAAAATTTGAACAGTTCTCAACACTATAATCCAAAGAATTAATTAAATAATTTATATTTGTGTGGATATTGGTTATAAAATTAAAACCTCGACCAGAATTTGCAATCATGCGCAAAACTTTCTGCACAGGCTTGTACACTAAGGACCAAGTTGATACTTAGAATCGCGAACAAAAAATCGATATGTGAAATTTTCTATTAATTGGATACTTAACTCATCAATATTTTTCTCACACTTATAACCAAAATTTCGCCCCCAAATTTTGGCGCTCCAGACAAATGTCCGGGTTGCCCGCCCCTAGAGCGAGCGCTTCAGCAAATGTCTAGGTTATTTGCGTACTGAATGAACATTTCATTTTCCCGCCTTCTTTCGCCCCACAATGGCAAACGATTGCGGTACTTTGCAAATCTAGTTACTTTACTTGTTAGCAACATGCAGCTCCACGCTTCGGCCGCTTTCGAAGCTACGAAGAGAGTAGAGACATCATTTATTGACTACCTTGTTGCAGAGTACTCGGTGCGCGCGACACCGTCCAGAAGGCTAGACGGACATGTCGAGTTTAAGGGCTTCCAATATTGGATCATCCTCAATTCCAGAACTAATTTCGATGTTTGATTCTCAGTTCCGGAAATTTGGAACTAATTCCGATATCAGGAAAGATCTGCAAAAATATTGCATGCAGAAGAAACGTGTCTTTTATAAAATAGAAAATAATTGACATAGAAAATTTTTAATGAAACATTGAGTTAGAAATTTTAAAAATATCAACATTCTCGTTTGGTAATGATTAGGAACACTTCGAATATTAAACTTAAAAAATCACTATTTATCAGTTGTTCAATATGCGCCCCTTTTTTCCTACGAGAAGTGTGGATGTGTGTGTGTGCATGTAAAATGCACTTACGTTTCGGAAATCTCTAATTTCTGTGAAAAATCTATTTCAATCTTTGAGGTTAAGGCTTCAAAATTTGATCTAAATAAACGATCTCACATCAGTTTCTGTGAAAAATCTATTTCAATCTTTGAGGTTAAGGCTTCAAAATAAACTAGAAAGATTTACCGTTAGTTCCGTATGACTTTTAACCAAGTTTTTACAGTTTATTTGATCTAAATAAACGATCTCACATCAGTTTCTGTGAAAAATCTATTTCAATTTTTGAGGTTAAGGCTTCAAAATAAACTAGAAAAATTTACCGTTAGTTCCGTATGACTTTTAACCAAGTTTTTACAGTTTATTTGATCTAAATATACAATCTTAAATCAGTTAAAAACGGGAAAATTAACATAAGTTTTATATTTGTACAGAAAAAATTAAATTTGATAAAAATCACTGAATAAGCCAAATGTTTAAATATTTTTAACATGTCTCTAAATAAAAAACTTCAAAAATGTTAATTTGCCTTCCCGTAATTCGAAATCTCGTGACGTGTCAAAGAAATATTGACGAATATCATGTTTTTTTATTAAATTTTTAGGGCAAAAATATGTTTTTTAAAATTTTTAAGTTGCAATCGAAATTTTGTGAAGTATAATAAAAACGGTAATAAAATGAATTTTGCGACAACTGTTCGAAATTTCCCGAGAGTATTTTTTACGATCTGAAGGATCAGACTCCACACAGATCATCAACTTTTAGGTTGGATTTATCAATTGTCATTAATTTTGGAATTAATGTTTAAAAATGTTATCCGAAATTCCGGGATAGCCAAATGTCTAAATCTCGAAATGGAAACCCTAGTCGAGGATTCCTATTGCCGCGATCGCGTTGCAACAAATGTGCAAAACTCATTGATTATTGACATCAACTGGAATTATGTTCATGTTATTGTTTACACTAGATTTGCATATTCAACATAATGTATAACAGTAGAGTCTCGACTAGCGCAGAAAGAGGGACTTGGGGTCTAAGTCGACCCCAAAACACCGTCAATTCTATCCAACATATTAATACTCTGTGCAATGTAACTTCTGGTAAGCAGATCCCATGATCTAAAAAAGTCGTAACGGCAAGAAGCAAGGTGTAGACATTAATTATCTCAACTATTGAGCGTCTATAATATCTAAAAGTGGGGCCTTATGTTGCAATAGAAAAATGGACCCTCGAACTAAAAATTTTCAACTGGTATTTATTATTTTAGGTATGCTCAAGAATCGAAACTTTTCACATAAATTATGTCATGTCAGAAAAGATTTAAAGCAAAATATTTACTGTCGACTATCTTCTGCAATTTACTGCAAGCGCTTTTGAAGTTTGTGCATGTTATATGGAGTTCATAACATTCATTTGTTTTTTTTGAAAGGTTTCTGATATAAAATAATTTTAGCGGTCGCTTGAGTCAATACTTTTCATGCACCAACAGCTAGGGTTATTTAGGCGTAGTACTGGTTCATATTTTCAATTTATTATTGTTAGTGTTCCGTGCGAAATGACACATTTCTAAAATCATTATTATTATTATTGATTATGGATTCTCATTTGACTTGGGAAAAACACATCGCAAACTTATGTCAACGTGCGTACTTCAAATTAAAACATTTGTATACTTATAAACATGTTTTGAGTGCTCCGGTGAAATTAAAATTAGTGAATGCCTTAATATTATCGATATTTAATTATTGCGACATTGTATATCATGGCTTAAATCGACAATTGGCACAAAAAGTACAAAAAGCTCAAAATTCGTGTATATGTTATGTGTATCATATCAATAGCCGTAACCATATATCCCCTATATTGATAGAAAACTCTTTGTTAAACATGGAACAGTCACGAAATTTACACATTTTAACTTTTATTCATAATGTTTTAATTCAACGAGAGCCTATATATATTTCAGAAAAAATTACGTTTTTAAAGTCTCACCATGAGTACACAGTAAGGGACAATTTGGCATTAGATATACCAATATGCAGGACATCAATTGGCTCCACATCATTTTTTGTATGTGGTCCACGTTTGTGGAATGAACTACCATTACAAATTCGATCTTTAACCAACCACAACGTGTTTAGAAACAAATGTTTTACGTACCTATTAAACAGTATAAACAATTGATGTTCAATAGACGTAATTATAATTATAGATGCTAATTTTAATTCTGTTTTTTGTAAAACTATTTTTGAAAGGCTATCTCTAAAATTGTTATATATTTGAATTTACTTTTTATAATTATTAATTGTTATTGTGTTATATGTTGTATGTACCTGTACGTTCATTTTGAAAGGGACAACTTACACAGTCATCTGGCTTTGTTGTGCCCTGAATAAAGTTTTTTATTATTATTATTATATCCATCCGTCCTAGAGTTGGGTAACTCAAATCTGAACCGGTTCAAAGAGTCGACTCCGACAGAAGATCCGTGAGAGCTGACTCACTTTTTTTGAGCCGACGGATCAACGGATCCGCATAACTCAGTGAAACACTTAACACACAGAAGCAGATTTTACACTTACGTATCAGTTCTTGCTTTGATGCATCTGTCAGTTCAAATGACTCATTCATCACATGTTTGGCTATGTATTCTTGATTCTATACAGGTCGTGATATGATTGACTGGCAGACTGCAGTAACATATTCAGAACTCGGCTCTTTTTGAACCGGTTCAGTGAGCCGGCTCACATACGGGATCCAGATGTGAAGATGCAGATCACTAAAAAGACCCGTTTTTCCCATCTCTAATCCGTCCATCTGTCATAGACGATTGTCTCTGAAACTATTTGACGTAAAAATTAGAAATTTCGCGCAGAGATAATGTGCGGTGACGCAAATAGAGACGTGGAATATAAATAATTGAATTTTGATTCAGGGGGCTATTTAAGAGGATAAATTAGGAAACGAAAAAAATTCAAGGACATTGTTTAGATTGTCAAATGAAAACTTATTGAAGCACGAATTCAACAATATATGATGTAGTTTTTTCATTTTTTTAAAACAATCATTGGGAAATTTAAGTACTACTGAATTTGTTCCCGCGAGCACTTTTGCTTTACTTTACGCACTAGTGTGAAATGGGTCAATTTAGTACCGCTATACATTCAGGCAGGTAAAGCAGCAATTTAATAGGGGCTAGGACAAAAAAGTAGTTTTTGCACTAAACGTGCAAAAACTACTTTTTTGTCCTAGCCATGCCTGACGGTAGTAAATTGCCCCATTTCACACTATTATTTTACTCTCCAATTTTATTAACAGTAGAGGTTTTGATTTTTTTTTTAAGTTTACTTCTTTTGACGCATTGAGAATAAAATTTCCTCTGTTTACGGAAGTTGCACACGCATGAGACACCATGAAGTCACAGTGGTGGATCCAGGGGGGGAGCTAAAGCCTCCCCCCCAGAGCCACAGTAAAAAAAAATCATTTCTAGAAATCCCAGGATAAATTTTTCCCCAAACAAGACAAGAATACTTTATTCCCGAAAGGAGTCTCAAAGGCACATTTTTCCGTAATTTCGAAGAACTGATGTGCCTATTTCATATAACAAAATATACGTCGATTATATCATGAAATTCATGTGAATCAATTCAAATATTACTGTGTTTTTAGAATGCATTTATGAAATCAGAAACATGGATATACGAAACTTTTTCCCAAAAAGACCACGCTTATCGGGCCCATCCGACACTACCATTATGCAAGAGAATCCTGCAGAAAATAGAAAAGCCTTCAGTATTAAATGAGAGTGTAATGAATGGAATATTGTAGCCTCCAAAGTGCAACATGGAAAAATCATTATTTTTATGTACCGTTACTTATATTGTAATGGTTTATAATAGGATATAATAAAGCATTTGTAATAAAAATTCTATCCATTGAATTCAAATATCTATTCACACAAACTTTAACCAAAGAAAAAAATTTCCACTGAAAACTTTCAATGAGTAGTTGCAATGAATCAATTCAACTGAATTTTCGAGGTTTTAACTCTCGAACCCCCCCCCCAGACCTGGATCCTGGATCTGCCACTATAGAAGTCAGTTGTTAATTTAATATGAATGCACTACGTGTATCGGCAAGGTTCAAATCGGCGATAAAGCTGATTATTCGATGCAGTATAGTTTTACTTTGTATTCGTAGACGACCTGTCTACCTATTATTCAAAGCAAATAAGCACTACTCGAGATGATATTTTTAAATTGACGGTGTTTTAAAATAATGCAGTATAGTTTTACTTTGTATTTATAGATAACACGTCTCGTTTCTCTGTTACCATGTGCTGATAGAGTTGTCCTCTTATTATCTAAAATAAATAAGTACTATAAAAATGATTTTTCGGGAAAAAGGACTTTATTTATAAGTAAAACACTTAATATTTTATTTTTTCCCGAAAAATCATTTTTGTATTAATTACCAAGGACAAAAAAGAAATAAAGTCAATAAATAAGTACTATTCGAAGTGTACAGGCCAACTTTAAAATATATTTTTCATCTCTCTAGACATCCTATTTTATTTTATTAATGTACATCTATAACGAAAATGTCAATATCAATTATCGCAATCACGCCAAAAAAGTATAACTTCTGCCGCGCGTACATAAGTACAAGCACCATTTTTTTTATTTAATGCGACAAACAAGCGACTGCTAAGGTCATTAATAGGGATGTTGACTGTATTCAAATAAAAACATAATTTTAACGAAAAGTAGTAGTTTCTATGATAGAAATACTAAAAAACATTATATTTTTCCTTATTTTGAAGGAATTTAATTAATATTTAATAAATAAAACCTAATAAAATCACTCTCAAGTCACGTGACAACAGACACCAATCAGAGCGTATAACGTCATATGTTCAGCCGCTGTCAAAAAACTCCATTGTTTGGTTAATATTTAGTGTGTAATTTATTATTATTTGTTTATAGGAAACGTCAAATTACATGTAACTATAGCAACGACTACGAAACAACTTTTCATCACCTCAGTTTACTAACGTTTATAAGCACAGAATACGCATCTATAGGATGGTAGCTCCCGTGTAAACTTTTGAGCCTCCTTTGGTATGAACAGGTGACGTCACGCGACTAGTATTGGCGTTTTAGACCGAAATTTGAAACGGGATTTAAAATACATGATTTTTAAGGCTTGAGTTGTATTTAAATAAAAATAATAAATATTTGTGGCAATATTAGGTACTTATGCACGATTTAAAACACTTTCCCAAAAATAGTCAACATTCCTATTGCCGTGAGGCGTATTATACAAAAACATTATACGATGAACATATGAAATAAATATGAGATTTTGATTTTATTTTTGTTTTATTTCAGGTATACCAGTAGGAGGAAACAGACGATTCCGCACAGATTTTCTACAAGATTGGCCAACGCCCGGCACTGGACCATACTTTGACACCTCGGTACCGTCTAATATAACAGGACTTGTCGGGAAGACAGTTCATCTGTTATGTCGTGTCAAAAATTTAGGAAATAGAACTGTAAGTTCAAAAACACTTGGTCAATTTTACAAGCTTGTATTTAGTTTCACCTGTCCGGGCAGGCCTCTCTTTTCCACTATGAACTGTAGGCAAGTGCCCAGGGCCCCGCGATCGATGGGGCCCCCTAGTTCCTGCCAAATCAGTATCCGATAACCGATACTGCTAACATATTTATCGATATATTTTTTAATAAAGTATTTGTTAATTATTTACACTCTTTTTTAAGAAAAAATAATCCTCTTCAATAGTCATAGGAGCCCTATTATCCGAAAGTGCCCAGGGCCCCCAATAGGTTAAAGACGGCCCTGTATTCCGGTGACTATCTGTAATCAAAACTTGCAAGTTAAATTTGACCCACTTCCTGGTTTTCGATTGAACTGAAATTTTACACAGACCTTTGGTTCTAAAGACAATACAATATAGTACATTGAATTATATGATAGATCCAATATGGCCGCCACCACAAAAAGGCGCATTATTTTTTGTAATACTTTTGTAATATTCATACTACGTGATGTAATCCTTCGTCGTCTCATTGGACAATTCAGTATCGTTCACTTTATTACGCTACTGCTGCATTGCACTACTACACACGCAGCTAGTGTCTGAATGACAGCGGCCTTGAACATGGCGTTGCGCGAAAAAATCGACGCAAACCACGACAAATCGAATTGAAATTATGCTATAACCTAAACGATCTATTTTATAACATGAAATCGTTTTGCAATAAAGGTATCGTGGGTTCGCCATCGCGATATTCATTTGTTGACGGTCGGTCGATACACGTACACCAGCGACCAGCGATTTGAGGCGATGCACACCCCTCACACGGAAGAATGGACGTTAAGAATTCGTTACCCTCAACATTCAGATTCCGGTATCTATGAATGCCAAATTAGCACAACACCGCCCATCGGACACCCTGTATATCTTTCTGTTGTAGGTATGTATACAGTAGAGGACAGTGTGGTCCAGTGGTTAGCGTGCCGGCTTCTTGACCAGACTGTCGTGGATTCGAAACCTGCCTTTGTTCATGGATGTTTTGTGATGTCGTTTAGTTTTAAGTGATTGTGTTATTTGATGTAATTAAGACGCTAATGACTTAAGTTGTCGAGCGTTTATAATGAAAGAAATGTATAAAGTACGTAAAGGAAAGCGTGGTGAAACGATTAGCGTGCTGGCTTTTGGATCAAACTGTCGTGGGTTCAAATCTCACCTCCGCTTATGGATATTTTGTGTTGTTTAACACTAAATGTACCAAGACGCAGTCAAAAATGACCGGTTATAAACTTTTGATCAAATAATTCGTATAAAATGTTATCGCTTTTTCATATTTGACTTCATGACTTTTCTATGAAATATATATAATTAATAATAGAAAACAGTATCACGGGTAATTGGAATAATGAAAATAAATCAATTTAAACACTCATTGATTGCAACGTTTCGTCTTTTTTTTTTATTAAGACTTTTTCAAGCTCTAAATTTTTTTATATATATTGAGGTTAGTAAATTATTTAATCCATAGTGTTTAGTATTTTTATTATATGAATATTAATTTTTGTAAAAAAAGTTTTAGAGCTTGAAAAAGTCTTAATAAAAAAAAGACGAAACGTGGCAATCAATGAGTGTTTAAATTGATTTATTTTCATTATTCCAATTACCCGTGATACTGTTTTCTATTATAACATATATCTAGAATTGAACTTTAAAGACATATAATTAATTTTACATTATTGATTTTTATTTTTTGATTCTCATAAAATCAATATTTCTCCATTCAATCAGAAAAGATAAAGTCCCTATCTAAAAACCGCCCTGAAAGGCTAAACACATTGTGCTACTTAGTTTTTATTAAATTTTCTGTTCACAGAACCGAGCACAGAAATTCTCGGAGGACCAGACTTGTTTATAAACCAGGGATCTACAATAAATCTTACATGCTTAGTGAAATTTGCCCCAGAACCACCGCCAAATTTAATATGGTCGCATAATACAAACGAAATAAATTTTGATTCGCCACGAGGGGGAATTAGTCTAGTTACCGAAAAAGGGCCAATAACTATAAGTTGGCTTCTCATACGAAAAGCTGCTCCAATGGATTCAGGACATTATGCATGTCAGCCATCAAACGCAAATACGGCTGAAATTCGAGTACATATTTTGAACGGTAAGATATTGTAATGTAATAAATAATAAACTTTATAAAATTCTTTTCTTTTGTTGTCATTGACTATGAATAAAAATGCATTCTTATTTAGGTTATACTTAGATTATTATTTTTTTAAAACAGTTTACAACGCCGTTGTTTAGAACAACATACCGCATTAAGCGACTACATTTAATGTAATATCTTCATATCTTCGGATAATTATATCTGTTAGAACGACCAGCTGTATTGTAAACAAAATTCGTAGACACCAAAGTGTTCCAAACAGACTAAAATTACAGATTTTATGAATACAGAAAAATGATAATGATAATGTGAATATTATTCCTATTAATATCTATGGATTTATATGTACCTACACATTCAAGAATACTACATATACTTAATAAAAAATTACTTTGTACCTCGAAAACATCACCGGTTGTTACGACTTATCACCAAATGTGAGTAAACCTCTCGATGTCGTTATAACAGATTTTGACTGCAAATACTTTGACGCGGTTTCTAAAAAAACAAGTTTAGCCACTATAACGTATTTTTTTTTTTGTATACTAACAATATTTTTAATAATTTGCAGGTGAACATCCTGCTGCAATGTACCACGGAAATGCAGCAGGTTTAACAAAATCTCAGAGTATCGTAACGCTCTCGTTATTTTATTATACCACAAATATTTTTATATTTTTTGTAAGGACGTAGCAATTTATATTTGAACGAATAAAATAATGTGATATTGTTTGCTATTAAATTGGAAATTAAATGAACACTTTTTTGAATATGAAGCTTTATTACATAAATAGTGTAAATATTATTTAGTTGAATTTTCTATTGCTTTAAATATGTTCATAAGAATTCTAATTATAAATAATATAGTGAAATATTTAAACGGAATAAGTTTTAATACAGTGTACATATATATTGTAGATACATTTATGAAGTTATTCTAAGTAAATATTTAAAAAAATAAAACTTTATTCATAGATACTTGTAAATTTCGAAGTGTCGAAAGTCTGAATATTTATAGTGACAAATTTACCATTGAATCAAATAGAGTTGTATTTGATGATTTAAATAAGAAAATGGAGTTTTAGTGTATTTTTCTTTTGTTTTATTATTGCTATAAATTCCTTTTCCATCTGAACACATGTTAATCTTGAATAAATCATCAACATAATAATAATTAATGCTATATTCTGTACCGATGCGAGGCAAATTTTAGGATGGTACGAGATCCAATTTACACCTCTTTTGCGACAAAAATATTTTTTTCCTTTTTCTTTACCACTGAGACGCCCTCTTCATTCAATAAACAAATGTTAGACTGAGATGAACGTATGTCCACCACTTATAAAAATAAAAATTGAAAAAACATTTTTTTTCATTTTTATTAATTTTTTTTTAATATTTTTTTTTCTTTTTTTTTAAATATTTTTTTCAATTGTTTTTTATTTTATTTTTTCATTTTTTTTACAGAATGTGCACTTTTGGTTTTGCTAAGTATTCATATATTTCGCTACTATTAACTGGAACAGAGTGTCGAACATTTGATGCCAAATTTTCCAGCTTGCATTGCTTGCACATATTGCTGATATAATTTGTCGGAATTTCCTTCTGCTTCATCCTTAGGACTGAAAAATAAAATTATTTGTTTAATCGCAGCGAGGATGGTGCAGTTACGCACCAATATTGAAAAAAACTTTTAGATGTTTATGTATTAGTTTTTATTCTTCTGGATCTGCGAATGAATGTATCTAAGATTTAAGGTAGTTGTCGTGGTGCAATATTGTCAAAAAGTTATAGATTATACGCGTCACAAAACTATACTAGCTTCTAGCTAAGTGATCCATGATTTGTACGCAAGACTGTACCCGTGGAAACGTAGCCCATACAGTATTCATATGCATGTATACTTTTCTATAAATTGTTGAACTTTAAACCGTTATTTATAAATAATTAGACGGTCAAAAAAAATTTCTTATTTTTTTTAAACTCATAATAAATGCATTGAAAGACTGTCAGTTTTTGGAAAGTTTCTGACAGTTATTTCTTTTTTTATAAATAAGAAACTGGTTCAGAACTACAGAGATCGTATACAATCAATGTTAATTATACAATTTTTAATTGAATTTATCTCGGATTATATACGGTCGTGAGACTACCGGTGGTCATGGAATCATGGACTGACAGGGTTTCAAAAATTATCAATGGCTTTGAAATCACAAACTCGACGAACACAAAGACAGAACAATGCGGGCAAATTGTATAAAATTTCTAATTAATGATTTAAACTTAGACTTTGCTTCTTTTTTGATAATTCTTCGATCAAATGATCACAAATCAAACGTATTCCAAGGCGGCTTCATTTGACGACATCTTCGAGGAAAAGATTGGATGAACGTTCATTGGAACGAAGTTCCTTATCGCGGATTGGCGAGGGGACTTAGCTGAGAAAAAATGTAACATGTCACGAAAAACCGTAAGACAAATGTGTCACGAAAAACCGTAAGACGTATAATGTACACTGGTATACGGTGATACCAGGTGTTTTTAGATTATATCGGGTGTTTTATATTATACCGGGTGTTTTTAGATTATACCGGGTGTTTTTAGATTATATCGGGTGTTTTATATTATACCGGGTGTTTTTATATTATACCGGGTCTTTTTAGATTAAATCGGGTGTTTTATATTATACCGGGTGTTTTTAGATTATACCGGGTGTTTTTAGATTATATAAAACGCGTTACGAAAAACGTCTTATACGAAAGGAACTTCGTTCCAAACGCGTGTCCCGCGACACGTTCCAATTATTTTTTATGTAATTCTGTATGTGCCGTGTGAACGCGGAATGAAACAAAAATGAATATTCACTAGGAATGAACCGTTTGATATCACCTTAATGCCTATGAATTCTGTGTCAAAACAGTGACTGTAAAATAATTAAGTTGTAAAATAATGCTTACGTAAATATAATATCCAGCAGCTGTCCGTAAAGGCCATTGTATTCATGACTGAACATATTTTGTGCATTCTCACAAATATATTTCAATAGATACGTTCGCCCATCCAATCCGTATCTAAAAAAATAAAGTATTAAACCTCGTGTTCCAAAAGAGCAATTTCACTCTGAATACAATATGCTTTAGATTGTAAAATATTCTCTTGGGAAATTTCGATCTGTGGTCGAAAAATTCATTTTATTTTTGTTTTTAGTGTATTTGCCATATGGCAACATACACTATTGGCGTCGGTCGGATGGCGGGACCTAGGGGTCGGACCAAAATTTCTCGACGTTTCATAACCTCCTAAACACTTTGGCACCATTTTTAAAAATGTTTATATATATATATGTATATATATATTTATATATATATATATACAGGGTGTCCCATAAGTCGACGTCCAAACGAAGTGAGGTGATGGGGGAGGTCATTTCCTATCAAAATAACCATAAATGTGATTATCCAATTGTTTACGGTTCGAAAGTTATTTCAATTTTTGTATTTTTCTCTGAAATCGTGTAGTGCTTATACTAAAAAATTAATTTAAAAAAATCTATGAGTTGTTTGGTTGATTTTTTTTTAATAGGATCCTGAAGGGTCTGCCTTTCCAAAAAAAATAATTTTCATGAGCTCTGTTATCATCTGTCAAATAAAAAAAATGGTTTTGTAAACACTTTTCGGTGGCAAGAAAAATATATTTGATTTTAAATTCACGTTGACAGAAAAAAAGTGTTATAAAAAAAATTGACCAATTATCAGAAAAACTTGTCCATTTAATAGAGATTCTAACGCGGTATAGTACAACTCGTTATTCATGACAGTTTTTTTTATAACAATTTTTTTACATGCAAGTCGTGTTTGTTAAAAAATACATTTTCGAAAATTTCAAAATCTAAGTTGGCTGGAACGACTTAAACAAATTAATACGTTCCTCTTTCATTCACTACTTCTAATGTATGCTCGATATTCGTTTTATTACTAGTAAACCTCCGACTTGACTTTTCATTTTGTACTTTGTTATTTGGACCTGCGCTTGGTAATTTGAACTTCGATCCTGTTTGTGATTTGGACTCTTTTCAAGTTGGACGCATCAAAATGGTTTATTCCCATCGGGAGTATGCAGAAATGCACTATGTCTATGGGTTTTGTGACGAGAATGCTCGGGCTGCTGCAAGAGAATATCGGGCACGATATCCCAACCAAGAACACTATCCTGACCACAGGGTGTTCCAAAGTATACATCGGCGGTACATAGAAGGTGAAATCCCTGGGAATGAGCAAAGAGCTGGAAGACCTAGACATGACATCGACGAAGATGAAATAATTGGAATGGTGACAGAGGACCCATCTACAAGTGTTCGTCGTTTGTCAAGACGTTCGGGAGTTTCGAGGTCCACAGTGCACCGTATTTTAAAAAGGGATCAGTTACATCCATACCATGTGCAACGTGTGCAAGCACTTTTACCCGCTGATTATAACAAAAGGGTGCAATTTTGCCGAGAAATTCTACGTCGGAACAGGGAAGATCTTCAGTTTTTTAATAACATTTTGTGGGGTGACGAATCGAGTTTTCGAAGGACGGGAGTATTCAACATTCATAGTTTTCACTCTTGGGACTATGTAAACTCTGGAGCTATAAGAAACGACCATTTTCAACATCAGTTTGGGGTCAACATGTGGGCGGGAATTGTTGAAGGTAAAATGATTGGGCCCCTTGAGCTACCCAGAAGGATCGGGGGCGATGAATATCTTTATTTTTTGCAAAATGATTTGGGCGGCTTACTGGAACACGTGTCGCTAGAAACACGCCGAAACATGTGGTTGCAGCACGATGGGGCTCCTTGTCACTATGCTCTAGTAGTGAGACGATACCTCAACACCGAATACACAAATCGCTGGATTAGAAGGGAAGGAACCATCCAGTGGCCACCGCGGTCACCTGACCTAAACCCCCTAGACTTCTTTTTATGGGGTTACTTCAAAGAACTGGTCTACGCGACAGAAAACCAAAACGAACATCACTGCGGCAAAAAATAAGAATTGCGACCAATACAATACAAAATAACGAACGGGCGTTTCGACTAATTTCGAACATTTGTTGTAACTTTAAATAAAATTTGGTTCATTTGTGTTAGACCAGCCAACTTAGATTTTGAAATTTTCGAAAATGTATTTTTTAACAAACACGACTTGCATGTAAAAAAATTGTTATAAAAAAAACTGTCATGAATAACGAGTTGTACTATACCGCGTTAGAATCTCTATTAAATGGACAAGTTTTTCTGATAATTGGTCAATTTTTTTTATAACACTTTTTTTCTGTCAACGTGAATTTAAAATCAGATAAATTTTTCTTTCCACCGAAAAGTGTTTACAAAACCATTTTTTTTATTTGACAGATGATAACAGAGCTCATGAAAATTATTTTTTTTGGAAAGGCAGACCCTTCAGGATCCTATTAAAAAAAAATCAACCAAACAACTCATAGATTTTTTTAAATTAATTTTTTAGTAAAAGCACTACACGATTTCAGAGAAAAATACAAAAATTGAAATAACTTTCGAACCGTAAACAATTGGATAACCACATTTATGGTTATTTTGATAGGAAATGACCTCCCCCATCACCTCACTTCGTTTGGACGTCGACTTATGGGACACCCTGTATATATATATAAGCGTATATATATATATATATATATATATATATATATATATATATATATATATATATGTGTGTGTGCGGGCAATAACTTTCGAAAGAGTTAATTGATTTTAACGAAATTTGGCCCACGTATTGAAATCCATCACCGCAAGAAGCCTATTTAAAATGGGCGTAATCGGGTCATTTTAAGGGTAGTTTTTAGGGGTTGAAAAAGGTTTTTGGGCCCCAAAATACCGACAAAATTCTCAGAATCGTTTCAAAATTGACGTTTAACCCTCCAGTAGTAATTAAAAAGTGTCCCTAAAATTTTAATAAAATCGGCCCGACAGGACCGGACTTACAAATTTTATGAAAACACTACTTTGGGGATAGTGAATTATTTACTCAAAGGTGTATATAGTTTGGTATAGAAGTTCGATTGATAATAATATTGCAATTAAGAAAAAAATGTTATTTTAAGGGGTGTATTAAGGAGTCAAATTTTTTATTTTGCCCAAAAACCAACTTAAGTTTGCATAATAAAGCCACACTGCCTGTATTATCAAATACACTATATTGTCGGCAGGGTTTTGGCACTGCGACCCGGGTTTTTTATTAGCTGTGATTAACCATTAAGCTTCGCAATTTTTTTTTATTTTTTCATTAAAATAATAATAATAAGAATAATAATGCGTTTAACGTCCGTTTCTCGATTTTATGTCATAACAGACGCCATTCGCACCATTACTATTTTCCATCTACCACACTTCCCGTTATTTTTCTACATTTTTAAAACTTCAACTTATGTAATAGCAATGGGCGAATGAAGGAATTATAGGAAATTAGGATAAGGTAGGTAATTTTTGAACTAGGAGTTTGATAAGTAATCGGCCATGGCCTCAAATAAGGAACCATCTCGATATATTCATCTGGAATTAATTGAGGGAAACCACGGAAAACCTCAATCAAGATGGCCGGTACAGGAATTACCGTTTCTCGGCGAGAGGCAGTAGGAAAAAGTCCCAGCCACATCTGTCCCCGCCGGGACTCAAACCCGGTACCTCCCGAATGCGAGTCTAGTGCTGTCACCACTACTCTACCCAGCTCGGTTTTTCATTAAAATATACGCACCTATTAAATATTGATTCAATAGCGCTATAAATTCCTTTACTGATATCTCTTTTATTTCTTGTAATTGATCTTTGACTTCTTTTAGCTACTTCAATAGGTTTTAAATCCGAAACTTCTTTCGGTAATGTATATTGAAATTGAAAATTGCCTACATATGCCAGAGACTGATTAGTGCCTAAAGTAATTGGAATCGAAAAACCAACGATCATCTGAAAAAATGGCGAAACATGTATTTTTCAAAATACATAATTTGTTTCTAGAACGTAAACACAGTTATTAAAGTACTTCGTGGAACTAGTGTTAAACAGGTCATTTTACAATAGAGATGTTGACTATTTTTGGGAAAGTGTTTTAAATCGTGCGTAAATCCCTAATATAGTCACAAATATTTATTATTTTTATTTAAATACAACTCAAGCCTTAAAAATCATGTATTTTAAATCCCGTTTCAAATTTCGGTCCAAAACACCAATACTAGTCGCGTGACGTCACCTGTTCATACCAAAAGAGGCTCAAAAGTTTATACGGGAGCTACCACCATCCTATAGATGCGTATTCTGTGCTCATAAACGTTAGTAAACTGAGGTGATGAAAAGTTGTTTCGTAGTCGTTGCTATAGTTACATGTAATTTGACGTTTCCTATAAACAAATAATAATAAATTACACACTAAATATTAACCAAACAATGAAGTTTTTTGACAGCGGCTGAACATATGACGTCATGCGCTCTGATTGGTGTCTGTTGTTACGTGACTTGAGAGTGATTTTATTAGGTTTTATTTATTAAATATTAATTAAATTCCTTAAAAATAAGGAAAAATATAGTATTTTTTAGTATTTCTATCATAGAAACTACTACTTTTCGTTAAAATTATGTTTTTATTTGAATACAGTCAACATCCCTATTACTATTCTGGCATGAAAAGCAGCTATTTTATGGGCGGGGGAGGGGGTCAAAAACTTTATTTTTCTTTACAATATTGATGTAGATTGGATACCTTAAATGTCCCACCTTCCTTTGTAAATAAAATATTTCTAATTTTACGATCACAGAATACACCGTTAAAACTTGGAATCAGGAATAGTACAAACGTGTGTCTGAAAATATTACAGACAATAATGGTAAATTTTGGCGACAGTAAGTTCGTAAGACTAATTAAGGTAGTTGTCGTGGTTAAGGCACACCGTCAGAAAATTCTTAATTTTTGTATACTTATTAAGGACATGATAATACAATTACCCTGAAAATTTGAAGTCGATCGACCGTATATAATCCGAGATAAATTCAATTAAAAATTGGATAATTAACATTGATTGTATACGATCTCTGTAGTTCTGAACCAGTTTCTTATTTATAAAAAAAGAACTAACTGTCAGAAACTTTCCAAAAACTGACAGTCTTTCAATGCATTTGTTATGAGTTTAAAAAAAAATAAGAAATTTTTTTTGACCGTCTAATTATTTATAGATAACGGTTTAAAGTTCAACAATTTATAGAAAAGTATACATGCATATGAATACTGTATGGGTTACGTTTCCACGGGTACAGTCTTGCGTACAAATTATGGATCACTTAGCTACAAGCTAGTATACTTTTGTGGCGCGTATAATCTATAACTTTTTGACAATATTGTACCACGACAACTACCCTCACAATAAGCTATCATCGTTAAGATATTGTTATAATGTAATATTAGACACTTTTAAATTTTAAAATACTGTCACCGTCGGGACTTAATCTCTAAACTTTCCACTTTCACGGAGGAATGAGTTATCAATTACTCTACGGTGCCATATCTTCTTAATAATAACACCACTTGTAACAGTAAACTCACATCATGCGAGAGCTAATTTTTATCTTGGTTAACACTAAACATGAACCTTCACAGTAGTGAGAGTTTATAGTTGTAGATGTGAAATTATTTCCAGCTATTAATGAAACCAAATGTACAGAATGTTGTTCTGTTTCGTTAGACCAATTAAAAGCGAGAAATGATAATTTTTGATTGGTAAAATTAACAAACGTCAGTTATCATAATAGTTAAAGATTACAGACAATATACACAATTAAGTTAGCAGGAAAGTGGACCAATTGAATTTGTCCACTTTCCTGCTAACTTAATTTTGTATGTTTAAAAAAATATGGACGCAACAATTTCTAATGTAAATTACAGACATTTAAAATTGAGGCAAGTAGATAAAACCATAATTGAACTTACATAATCATTTTATAGATCAGTTTTTTATTATTTATATTTGTACATTGATAATATTACAAAACGTGTGCTAACACTTACAAAATATAATGTTTAACAACTTTCAAGATGAGAGTAAATTTCTCAATACTACACTACAACAAATACCATGGTTTGTTTGATTTTTCATTTACCATGTACAGTAAGACCTCGCTTAACGCTTCCTGTGCCGTTTAACGCTGTTTTAGTATTACGCCGTTTTTAAAAATAAAAAGTTTAGCCACTATAACGTAAATTATGGATCAGTTTTGTACAAAATGATACAAATGTTGATAGAAGTTCAAAGGCAAGATGAAGTGTCATTGATGCAATATTTTGCTATCGACAACAGGTTGCTGAACGAAACAGAAAAAGGCAAACGACATTAGATAAGATGACTTCTTCACAAATAATAAAATATGTCAAATGAGGAATATTCCTCATTACAAACTTCTTACTCGATCTTTTATTTGATTTTCATGAACAAAAATCGATATTAGCAATAAATAATTAATGCGATAAAAAAAGTACCTATTTAACAATAAATTTACAAAACTAAACAAGAAAAAAACTAACAAATATTCTTATTCTCAGTTCTGTTTAACTTATGCCTGTTATCTACGTATTAAGATGACCTCGTTAAACGCTGTTTCGTATACTGCAGGAACTTATTGGAACGTATCTCTCGCGTTAAGCGGGATTTTACTGTATATATTTGCTTTATAATATATAATTAGGTAACAGTAAAATCGATTACTGAGTAATACTGGTCCATATTTCCACTAAATTGATACAAGTTATGCAAATCACCATCGTCGTTGTACAAATACACAAAATTGTAACGGGGTGTTTTAGTATATTTGCCATATGGCAGATATACTATTGATGTTGGTCGGATGGCGGGACCTAAGGATCGGACCAAAATATCTCGACTTTTCATATCATTCTAAGCAACTTGGTACTATTTTTTTTTTATAAATAACTTTCGAAATTTGGCCCACATGCTGGAATCCATCACCGCACTAACCTTATTTAAAGTGAGCCTTATCGGAATATTTTAAGGGGTGTATTCAGGATTTGAATTTTTTTTAGGGTTCAAAAACACTGAAAAAAAGCTCTGATTTGAATAAAAATTAGAGTTTAAAAAACCTAAAACAGCACGCTTTTATGAATTAAAAAATACAAAAAAACCCGGGTCGCAGTGCCAAAACCCTGCCGACAATATAGTGTATTTGCTTGTATAGGGCCGTGAGGTTTTATGCTTTTATTATGGGAAATTAAGTTTGTTTTTGGGCAAAATAAAAAAATTAACCCCTTAATACACCCCTTAAAATAACACGTTTCTTCTTTTGTAATATTTTTATCAATCTAACGTCTACACCGAATTAAATACACCCTTCAATAAATAAGTCATATCTGCAAATTAGTGTTTTCAAAAAATGTGTAAGTCCGGTCCTGTTAAGCCGATTTTATTAAAATTTTAGGGGCACTTTTTAATTGCTACTAACGGGTTAAATGTCAATTTTGAAACGATTCTGAGAATTTTTTCGGTATTTTGGGGTCCAAAAACATTTTTCAACCCCTAAAAACTACCCTCAAAATGTCCCGATTACGCCCATTAGGCTTCTTGCAGTGATGGATTTCAACATGTGGGCCAAATTTCGTTGAAATCAATTAACTCTTTCGAAAGTTATTGCGCGTACACACACACACACACACACACACACACACACACACACATATATATATATATATATATATATATATATATATATATATATATATATATATATATATATACGTATATATATATATATATATATATATATACGTATATATATATATATATATATACATATATATATACATATATATATATACATATATATATATACATATATATATATACATATATATATAAACATTTTCAAAAATGGTGCCAATGTGTTTAGGAGGTTATGAAACGTCGAGAAATTTTGGTCCGACCTCTAGGTCCCGCCATCCGACCGACGCCAATAGTGTATGTTGCCATATGGCAAATACACTAATAATTTGACAACAAAATTAGCTTAACTGTAAAAAACATGGAGTGCTTAATATCGGTAATAAATTTTTCATTTACTAGCTAAATGTAAACGTAGAGCTATTATGAAAATCTAAGTAAATAGCACGCTTTTTACAGTAAAGTTAATTTTGTTGTCAAATTATTTTGCTTTTTTTAGTTCATAAAAGCGTGTTGTTTTAGTTTTTTTAACTCTAAGTTTCATTATAAGACTAAAAACAATATTACATTTCACTATGGGGTACGCAACGCAACGTTCGTCACTGTATAGCGTGTTAACTTGATTGCTGTAAGTTTTTTGATCCTGAAGGTCCTAGTCAGGATAATGGGACAAACTTATTAAATAACTGTATTGTCATCGGTCCTTTATAAGTATGCAAAGTTTCACTTTAATCTGATTTTTAAAGTGGGTGAATTTCGCGTTTAAAGATTCCTTTACAAACAAACAAACATACAGGTGAAGCTAATAAAAACGTGTTAAAAACCCGCGGTTCTTCCAACGAACCACATACTCTGAGGAGAACAGCCAGAGGCAGGCGAACGGAAGTAAGCTCTAACGGAAGTGTATAAAGATGTAGATTTTATTCGAGTAGTAGCAAATCACTGCTACTATGTAAAAATGTCATATCTTTCTTAACCTTAAAATATTATAGACAGTCGACTCTGTCATAATATTACTTTTTGAATCAAATAAACTACAGTTTAATATTATATGCAGTTTAATAGTTTGTGTATGTTCAGCACTAAATTTATAACCCTTTTTAACCTTAAAATATATAGTGCATAAGTATTAAATGAAGCAACATTACAGTGTATACTAAACGGTCTTATAATTTGTACAAAAGAAGTTTTAAATATCTATAAGTAGCTCATAAATAAACAGAATTTACACTCTCGGGGTTTTTTTAAAATGTCTGTTTTTTTAATTAAGGTTCGCAACTCTATTTGTGGTATTCTGTTCATGTTTATAACGTAAAAACTCCCAGTTGAAAAAACTGCTTACGATATCATTTTTTTTCTTTATTTATTATAAGTTTGAATTTTCGAAAGTATTTATTATTATTGTGTATAAACTTATCATCATGAATACTTTTCAAAATTGTAAAAATATATCAGACGCAGTTCCTTTATATTTACCTCAACATTTATTTCTTAAACCAATTGCTAAATTAAATGTCTCAGTTCAATTACCTCCACTTAAAGAACCGGGTACCACAATTTCTAACTGGGAAGTAATGGAAAAGTTGCGAAATATGATAAAACCCGAAGAATTTTTGTGCTTGAAAGTATCCAAAAGTACCTTAGAATTTATTCGTTTTGAAGTAGAACTAGAGGATCGAACCAAAATTGATAAAGTCCTGTCAAGGCTTGACGGTAACATAATAAAACTAACTGGGTTTAGTGAAAATTTAAAAGTGCGTGGTAGTGAAGCCAGATCAGATTTCCCGTCGCGACATACTTGGGATTCTTATTTCCGCGATGCAAAAAATATGGATGAAATGAAACCAGGAGAACGACCTGACACTTTGCATATAAGCAACCTTCCTATAAAATGGTTTGTTCCAAAACAAATGATAGATTCTGCGTCAGATTTAAAACCATCTGAAAATTTGTTTCATAGAATATTTCAGAAATTCGGTGATATTCGATATGTAGATATTCCTATCTGCGACCCTTACCGAAATAAGATGAAAGCTCACATGTCGGGCATAAAAACATTTTCTTATGATCAGAACGTATTTTTTGAAGGATATGTACAATATCGCGATTATATTTCTTTTGTACGTGCAATGGAAGCTTTTAAAAACATGAAATTATTGCGTAAAGAACCAGAACAGTGCTTAATGGTTAATATTAAAGTTGATTTCGACAAAACGAAACATTTAAGTGATGCTTCGATTCTTAGACGTCAGATCGTTAGAGATCGATTAATAGCTAGAGACAGAGAGAAAGAAGAAAATGAGAGAAAAAAACAACAGGAAGTGGAAGATAAAGAAACGATTCACAGGTTAGTATTATTTTTGAAGTTATATTGAAGTACAATCTCGGTAACATCAGTGATGGATTTAGGTTCGATGCCGCCCTAGGCCCCGTCCGATATGGCGCCCTTTTTGCTCTATAGGTAGCTGATTATTGAAATTAAATATCTAATAAAGCCAGGGAACCGTAAATTCAGACAACGGATGATAAATTAATTTTTAAATTTCAACTGTCCTAACATTGTTTATTTTTGAAGTTTTGTCGTCTCTAAACTTTTGCCGCCCCTAAAATCATGACGCCTTAAGCCTGGGCCTCACGGGCCTAATGGTAAACCCGCCACTGGGTAACATAAACACAAGAAATCTTGAGGAGTTCATACTAGCGGTATGTTTATATTATCGAGGTTCACAAGAAACATGTACATTAGAGTGGTCCTTAACAGGGGTATTGTCAAATTTCTATGCTCCCAGGGAGTCAAACGTTCCCAAATTGATAAAAAGAAATTCTCTAAAAATTTGAGCTCTTAATATTAACTCTAAGATACTCCTCATTCCAACCAAAGTTTCTTATGGAAAATAACATGTGGTAAACTCCTTTTGTTCTTCCAAATTTTAAAACTTGGGACAAATGAATCTACAAAAATGACACATACACATTTTTGTAGAGAATTTAACGCTTTGCAAAAAAAGTATCTTGTGATTGTTCGCTAAGTTTCCGGGTTCAAAAGTTTTCCAAGGATAAAGTTTAATCTTTTTTTTGTAGAGCGTTAAATTCTCTACAAAAATTATATTCGTATTACTGAGTCGTTCATAAGAGTGCATATTCATATTATCGCGATTGCACTGTACTTCTTTTGACGCATTGAGGGTTAAAGTTTCTCTGTTTAAGGTAGTTGTCGTGGTACAAGATTGTCAAAAAGTTATAGATTATATGCGCCACAAAAGTATACTAGCTTGTAGCTAAGTCATCCATAATTTGTGCGCAAGACTGTACCCGTGGAAACGTAACCCATACAATATTCATATTATGCATGTATACTTTTCTATAAATTGTTGAACTTTTAAATTTATAAATAATTAGACGGTCAAAAAAAATTTCTTATTTTTTTTTAAAACTCATAACAAACGCATTGAAAGATTGTCACTTTTTGGAAAGTTTCTGTCAGTTAGTTCTTTTTTTATAAATAAGAAACTGGTTCAGAACTACAGAGATCGTATACAATCAATGTTAATTATCCAATTTTTAATTGAATTTATCTCGGATTATATACGGTCGATCGACTTCAAATTTTCGGGGTAATTGTATTATCATGTCATTAATAAGTATACAGAAATTAAGAATTTTCTGACGGTGTGTCTTAACCACGACAACTACCTTAAAATTAATTGATTATTTTTTTTAATAGACAAAAAGAATTGGATGTTAAACTTGCTAAGGAATGTAGACAACGAGAACGTGAAGAGAAAAGGAAAGCGCAACAATTTTCATTATTAAAAGTTAAAGAGGCAGAAGAAATCAACAAGAAAATTATTCTTGAAGAAAGAAAACTGCTCAATGCTCAAAGAAAACTTCAGGCTATTCGTCTTACTGAAGAATTGTTTCGACGTCTTAAGGTAAGACTAGAAGCAATAAGTATCAATCGATTTTTCAAAATTGTATGATTTTTAGTTCCATCAACAAATAGGGTATTTGACTACTATTGTGAATTGTTGTAATACTATTATTTATTACATTTAATGCACGATTTATTCACATTTTCGTGAAAATCTGTCGTATTTTCGGTAAATTTCAGTGTTAAAAATTTGAATTAAAAAAAAACGCGCCAAAACGCGATTTGCAAGTCAGGTGATACATGACGTCACAGTTCGGTAAACATTAAGCACGTGTTTTGTGACATATAGTAAGTAAATGAAGATTTGTTTATTTTCTTGAATTTGATATAAACTAAGGTTTATAAATGGTGCATAGTGCCCCAATGTATAAGTACATCCATAAAAACTCCAGAAAAACTGTTTGTTTCTGTTCCAAAGGAACTTTATGCCCTGGACACATTTTACATTTTACTGTGCAAAGACCAGAATCCCGATGCAGTTGTACATAGCCAATCGCATCGTCTCCATAACATTCCCTTGTAGACCTGGAAAACCAAAGAAATTGTTTACTTTACTTTACATACAATTTGAACAAAATGTCAACATAACCTAAACATGATTTTATTAAAATGTTTAGTACTGCTCTCGAGTGATTTCTATAAATAAGTTACTTCAAAATAATACTTACATTAGCGTTTTTACGTTTTCAGTTCAGCAGCATAAAAATCAGGGTTATTTTTAAAGAACAATCCAATCATAAGTGCGTCTACTTTGGGTAGGTTGCCACTGTCCGCTTGTACAAAATTTCTTTCCATTTTGCAGTTAACTTGATAGATTGAAATATTTACGAGAAAAATATGTATATTGCACTCAAAAATCACACGATAATACCACAAATTGTCAGAACTCACGTATTTAGTAAACTATAAATCGATATGTGTATCACAAATGACCGCGTGTTCTGTAATGTTTACCATAGAACACTGTCTTGCGATGTTTACCGTAGAGTGACGTCATAGAGCGTTTTCGATCACATGATAAAACCTCAGAAAAATTAAAATTTGATTCAAGTTTTTTTCAGAAAATAAACATATTTTATCCTGAAAGTAAAGTGGATAGGCTTTTTTACGCCGTAATACATTAGAATGACAACAATTTATAACATATTTTTAATTGAGTCAAATACCCTATTGTCATTGTTAGCATTTATGTTTTATGAATTTGTAACAGTTTTTTATTTTGTAGGTCAAAAAAGAAAATGAAATGTTGCAGAAAAAAATTAAAGTTGAAAAAGAGGTAAGCTTATATTGATGAGTTTATAGATTGTATAATAAAAATTCCAAAACAGTAATGGTAAATTTCTGATTTATTTATTCATACTATATTTTAATTTAGGAAAGTAAAATGAAATTTTCAAATGACAAACAATTTGAAGAACAAAAAGAACGTCTTCGCAAAGCAAAAGAGGAACGTGAAACGATTAAAGCGGTTTTAGGACTGACTGTTAATTCATTTTCTAATAAAGGCGACAGTAATTCGGATTCAGATTCAAAATCTTCGAAAAGAAAACTATCTGTGAAGAAAAAGAAGAAGAAAAAAGAAAAATCTAAAAGTGAAGGTAATTTATTTTAATTTCCACTTCATTATCCTTACATATGATAAATTAAAAAACCCCTCCGCGCTGAGTTTGTGTCAGAAACTACTGCATAGATTTTCATACGGTTTTCACCAATAGAAAAAGCAATTATTTAGGAAGGTTCTAGGCTATAATTTATGAACATTTTAGAAAATAAGCTGCCGGTATGATGATATTTGTGAATGAAGTCGGAAAAAATCGTCCTTTCTCAGAGCTTCCATGGCCTGCGCTGCGAAAATAGTTAAAATTACACGAAAATAATGTATGATAGAATAGTTCCTCTTAAAAAGTTCTAAAAAAAAAGTCCGCGATAGCATACCTTTTAATAATAAAATTCTCAATAAGTTGGAAACTCCATAACTCGTTGGCATTTCCCGTAAAGTTCAAGTTTTCTACTGTATTTTGTTTATAAATGCTTGTTTGTTTTGTTCACAACAAAATAGGGATGTTGACTATTTTTGGGAAAATGTTTTAAATCGTGCATATAGTTACAAATATTTATTATTTATATTTAAATACGACTCAAGCTTTAAAAATCATGTATTTTAAATTCCGTTTCAAATTTCGCTCCAAAACGTCAATACTTGTCACGTGACTGCCATGACGTCATACAGTCATAAACGTTGGTAAACTGACGAGGTGATGAAAGGCTTTTTCGTAGTTGTTGCTGTAGTTATATGTAATTTGACGTTTCCTAAAAATAAATAATAATAAATTACACACTCTAAATATTATCCAAACAGTGAAGCCTTTAGACAGCGTCTGATAATGTTTAAGAGTTCGTGACGTCATGCACTTTGAGTAGTGTTTTGTCACGTGACTTAATTACGTTTTGTTTATTAAATATTAATGAAATTCCTCAAAAATAAGGAAAAATATTGTGTTTTTTAGTAGGTCTATCATAGAAACTACCACTCAACGTTAAAATTATGTTTTTATTTGACCGGTTCTCTTCTTTTTCTAGATGAAATTGCACCGTCCGAAAACCATAACGATGCATATCCGAAGATGCTCCCTGACGTTAATAACCCTTACTTCCATCCTTTAAATTCAAATTGGTTCAGCTATGGTCCAATGTATCCAAATCCGAATGCTTTGTACAGTTTACCGATGCAAGGTCCACCTCCTTCGAATTATTTCCCATATCCGATGAGAGGGAGGGGGATTCCCACACCGCGCGGCATGTATCCACGGAGAAGAGGTGCTTTCAATCCACATTACAAAAGGGGTTGGAGAGGACGTGGAGGTAATGCGTCAGCCGGATACGAAGCAGAGATGCACGGCCCCGATGCAGACGACGAATATTATAGATATTTCAAAAAAGTTTCGGGACATGACGACAGATCTAGTAAAAGTTATTCGAGATCTAGATCGAGAGACTATAGGTCGAGGTCACGAAGCCGAAGCAGATCTCGATCTCGGTCGTACAGCAAGAGTCGATCGAGATCTAGGTCTAAAACGCGTAAAAGAAGTTATTCCAGGTAAGTTTCAAAATATGTTCTCGGGAAATTTCGGAATGTCGTCGCAGAATTGATTTTATTACTGTTTTTATTAGCTGTGATTAAGCATTGAGCTTCACAAAATTTGGGTTGCTGTTTAGAAGTTTCAAAAAATACATATTTTTGTCCTGAAAATTGAATTAAAGAAACGTGAAAATCGGCGATATTTTTATAGAGCACGTTACGAGATTTCGAATTACGGGAAAGCAAATTAACATTTTGAAGTTTTTTCTTTACAAACTTATGTTAAGAATAATGACAAATTTGACTTGCTCGATAATTTTTTTTTTCAAATTAAATTTTTCCTGTACAAAAATTTGTGTAAAACTACGTTAATTTTCTCGTTTTTATCTGACTTTAAATCGATTATTTCGATCAAATAAACTGTAAAAACTTGACTTAAAGTCATATGTGAAGACTGGTACATGTTTCTAGTTTATTTTGAAGCATTAACATTAACGATTGTATCAGTTTTTTAAGAGAAATTAGAGATTCCCGAAACGTGAGCAACTGCTCTTAAGGTAGTTGTCGTGGTTAAGGCACACCGTCAGAAAATTCTTAACTTTTGTATACTTATTAAGGACATGATAATACAATTACTCTGAAAATTTGAAGTCGATCAACCGTGTATAATCCGAGATAAATTCAATTAAAAATTGGATAATTAACATTGATTGTATACGATCTCTGTAGTTCTGAACCAGTTTCTTATTTATAAAAAAAGAACTAACTGTCAGAAATTTTCCAAAAATTGACAGTCTTTCGATGTATTTGTTATGAGTTTAAAAAAAATAAGAAAACATTTTTGACCGTCTAATTATTTATAAATAACGGTTTAAAGTTCAACAGTTTATAGAAAAGTATACATGCATATGAATACTGTATGGGTTACGTTTCCACGGGTACAGTCTTGCGTACAAATTATGGATCACTTAGCTACAAGCTAGTATACTTTTGTGGCGCGTATAATCTTTAACTTTTTGACAATATTGTACCACGACAACTACCTGTAGGTGAAAAAGGTGGCACATTTAACAGCTGGTATTCAGTCACCTTAAAGACGTCGCGAACTTTCTAGTTTCTAAAATATTATTGTTAGATCCAGATCACGAAGTTATCGGCGGAGTCGTAGTCATAATAAATCGAGATCTAGAACGAGATCGGAAAAATCGTACAGTCGATCGAAATCTCGACATCGTAGAAGCAAATCTCGTTCCAGTAAAAGTTCACGGAAGAGGTCTCACTCTCGTAGCCGATCGCATGAATCGAATACGTCGAAACGTAAAAATTCTGGTCAGCGACGATCGCGTTCTTCCAGCAACAAGTCGATCGATAGTTCTAAATTTGTGTCACCTAGTCGATTGAGGACAGCGAGGTCCAAATCCAAATCTTGGTCGCTGCCCAAGAATGAGGATAAAGATAAACGCTCGTGGTCACGATCACCTTCGCCCAAAAAGACTTAAATATTTGAATTACGTTAAAAAACAACTATAAAAGTATGTTCGTAATATTTTTTCATTTTATTGTAACTATGTATAGCCGTATTGGTTTTCTTTTCAATTCAGCGGTTTCTGAGGCAAATGGGGAGCGTTTTTTTTTTATTTGTGGAAAAATCAGTTTTTGGAAACATAATTAAGTACAGTAGAATCTCGATAAGTTAAAAACCTCTGTAAGTTAAAAAATTTTTGAATTCCCTTCCCCTGAAAGCATAAAACCTCCATTACTTAAATCACAAAACCTCGGTAACTTTAACAAATATTCTGAACATCGCCCTCGATAACTTAAAATAATATTTGGGTGACCTCCATAAGTTAAAGTATTATCAGTGTCAGCATGAGTAATTGATGTAGAAAATCAAAATTGCATGAAACAAAAAAAAAACTGATTTCTTTGTTTAAATAATTAATTATTTAAATAAATAAATGATTGATTATAAATGAATAGATAAAAAATTTGTCACCGCTATTGAACTAAATACATCCTTTATAAAATCCACAAACCTCGGTAAGTTAAAAATTTTGCTCTGACAACCTCTCTAACTTCAACTTTCCCTTGGATTTTAACTTATCAAGGTTCTACTGTATTATGGACTATGGGACGTTGGGAATTTTTTTTTCTTCTAAAGGGTTGTTGGTCCAGAAAAGGTTGGGAACCTCTGTTCTACATGTTTGTTCAGTCTATATAGATTGTGGATAGTTGCAAATCCAAGGATTGGCAAAGTTTTGGGTCGCTCTAAGTATGAATAACACCTCAATTTAATTTTTTTTCGTGAACTGTAAATATATTTTGAAAAGTACGGTTGATGTCTTTGATATTTAAGTAGCTAAGGATGAAAATTCTTTTATTGTTCTTCAAATCATTTTTATGTATTGTTTTAGAGATAGTTTAAATTATATTTATTTTATTTTTTTAATATTTAAGTATAATTTACATGTATTTTTTCTTTTGTAATCTGTTTCATAAAATCAATAAAATAGACCAAAAAAAAACCTTTATTGTTGGGAATAGCAATAGAGATTTAAATTTTAATTTCAGCTAGTTGGGAATCATAGACGCTTGGCAATTAAGATAGCCTTAGTTTCAGTTTGTGTTTAACTATGCAGTTTAATATTATTAAAAAATATATTTGTTTCTCATTTTCCCTTTCTCCCTTTCCTTTGATTTTTTTTTCTTTTCTAATGTGCCCTCCAAAATTAACGTCATTTAAGACTAAGAATTTTCGATTAAATTTTCTTGTAAACTATTAGTGAGACCCGATATTTCCTATTTTTTGCAAAATTTTAGAATCAATAGTTTCCCCTAAATCGTAATTCGTTTATTTAGTTCCACAATCATTCACGAAAGCTTGCGTTAAGAGGATTGCTAATGCAGAGTTAAAGTTGAATTATCGGTGTTGTACGTTGCGCTTATTATGTTTTGTGAAAATAAGACAATTTTGTTGGAACATTGTATTTTATTTTTGGAGCCTGATCAGGAATAATTGGAACTTCATTAAGATTATTAATTCGCTCAGAACTAGGAATACCTGGATCTTTAATTGGAGATGATCAAATTTATAATGTAATTGTTACAGCTCATGCTTTTATCATAATTTTTTTCATAGTAATACCAATTATAATTGGAGATTTTGGAAATTGATTAGTTCCTTTAATATTAGGAGCCCCTGAAATAGCTTTCCCACGATTAAATAACATAAGATTTTGATTATTACCCCCTTCATTAACACTTCTTCTTAGAAGAAGACTAAGAGAAAGAGGAGCCGGGACCATTACATCGTGGGATTTAGTTAAAAGGTTAAACGATCTGTCTTCGTTGTAAAATTTAAAAAGTACTTGAGTAATCCATGTATAATATATGGTCGAAGGTCCGATGCTGGTGATAATTTAAAAATTGCAGGCAGGGGTTTGAGAAATAATTTTCATTTTTTGTAGAATTTTTGTTAGTGAGGAACGATACATAGGTGTATCCGTGGCGTCAAAAACGCATTTTCTAAGAGAACACTAACAGGTATTAGCTAATAAATGATTTTTCTGTATAAATTATAAACCAAAAATATTTTGTTGTATAGTAAGACCTCGCTTAACGCTGTTTCAGTATTGCGTGGTTTCTAAAAAAAGTTTAGCCACTATAACGTAAATTATGGATCATTTTTAACAAAATGATTCAAATGTTGATAGAAGTTCAAAGGCAAGACGAAGTGTCATTGATGCAATATCTTGTTATCAACAACAGCTTGCTGATCGAAACAGAAAAAGGCAAATGACATTAGATGACTTCTTCACAAAATATGTATGTCAAATGAGGAACCTTTCTCATCACAAACATAACTTCTTACTCGAACTTTTGATTTTCTTTAATGTTTTATGAACAAAAATCGATATTAGCAATTAATAAATCTATAATTAATATGATAAAAAACTATTTAACAATAAGTGGTATAAAAAAAACTAACAAATTTTCTTATTATCTGTTCTGTTTCTCTATGTATTAAGATGACCTCGTTTAGCGCTATTTCGTATAGTGCAGGAACTTATTGGAACGTATCTCCCGCGTTAAGGGGGAACTTACTGTACTTACCTAATACAAAATTGTAAGCTTAGCTTATATCGTGATTTTAATCAAATAAAGCAATTTAGTTATTACCTTGAGAAAAAATGTTATTTGTTTAAAATGTAATTAATCATACGAGTAATTTGCATTTTAGACACCAGTGTCCGATAGCTAACTATTGTTAATAACAAAAACAAATATTAAATATTTCAATTGACAATATCTTTTTACGATTATTACATTTAATCAATGTCGTAATTCTTATATATGGCTAATGATTACCGCAAAAATAAAATAATAATTAGACAATAGGAATAAATAAAACTCAATGAAAAATTGACCACCTGCAAGCAGTGCTGAAATTCAAGTTAGGGATATGAAAATAATTCATGTCTAGGTTTTTGGTAAGAAATAAAGAATTACGTATTTCAGCGTTTTACAAAATCATCCCTCGAGGGAGTAAAATAGGAATGATTTCAAAATCCATAATATTAAAATCTTTGCATCCATACTAGCAGGGCCGGATTTAGGAGAGGGCAACCGGGGCTACAGCCACAGGGCCTCCACAATAGAGACTTCGGAAAAAAAATCAAAGTCAGACTAGTAAACAACTTTTCTTTTGATATTTTTTTTCGCGTTTTACCTTTACCTACAGTACTTTGTACAAACATGATTATATTAAATATTAACAGAAATTCATCTTTAAAGTTCAATTCCAGATATATGTTATAATAGAAAACAGTATCACGGCTAATTGGAATAATGAAAATAAATCAATTTAAACACTCATTGATTGCAACGTTTCGTCTTTTCTTTAATTAAGACTTTTTCAAGCTCTTAAAAATTTTTTTACAAAAATTAACATTCTTATAATAAAAATATTAAACATTATGGATTAAATAATTTACTAAAATTTACACCATTGTTTCTTTTTAGTAAATTATTTAATCCATAATGTTTAATATTTTTATTATATGAATGTTAATTTTTGTAAAAAAAATTTTTTAGAGCTTGAAAAAGTCTTAATTAAAGAAAAGACGAAACATTGCAATCAATGAGTGTTTAAATTGATTTATTTTCATTATTCCAATTACCCGTGATACTGTTTTCTATTAACAGAAATCATCAATCTATATTTGTTCACTCCAATCAGGCAATCAGTAAAATATCAAAATCTCAAATGGCCCTGATAAGCACTTGCAATTTACTACCCATCTTGAGGGAGTATCCCAATGGCTGAGTGGAGTGGTACTTGCCCGCAGCCTCGGAGGTCGGGTATTCTATTCCGTGTCTCGACTCTTTATTTTTGTTCTTTCAATTATATATTATATGTAATTTACATTAGCTTAAAATTATTAATTGGAAAACTCGACTGAAAAAAATTGTCCATTTTATTTGGAAAATAATTTGGGGCCAGGGGACCTCCACTCCTTTGTTGCCCCGAGGCCTTCAGACCTCCAAATCCGGCATTGCATACTAGGCTACTAGCCGCTGGAACATTTTCGATAAAATTTGGCAAAGAGATAGTTTGCATCCTGAGGAATGTTATGTTATGATTTCAGACAGTTTTAAGCGCTAATCTGAAAGATCAGTGATAGTACTTGGATAGTACATAATATAATTATTACTTGTGCCAATGTTATTAACATCTAAATCAATTGTCTATGACTGTGAAAAGAAAAAATTAACAAAACATGTACACAAAAAAATTTCACACCAATATTTGCGATTTGCGAATATCACGATTCACGTGGCAAATAATGTTTATTCACGTTTTAAAAAATTGCTGAAAGAAGGGGTCACCGAAAATATATAAATGAATGATTTTCCAGGTAGTTTTAGTATAAGTTTGAAAATGTTGCGTCCGTGGTTCGTATTCATTGGTAAGTTTGATTATTTTCTTAAAGTAACTTATTCCTCAGATTGTAAAATATGCTCTCAGGAAATTTCGAACATTTGATTACTGTTTTTATTCGCTTTGATTAAGCATTAAGCTTCACAAAATTTGGCTTGCTGCTTAAAAATTTCAAAAAACTAAGATTAATGCCCTAAAAATTGAAACAAATAATCGTCAGTATTTCTTTATAACACGCGATTTCGAAATATAGGAGGCTAATTAACACGTTTAAGTTTTTTCTTTACAAACGTATGTTAACAATACTAACAAATTTGAATTGCTTAATAATTTTTTTCACCCAATTGATTGGAGTTTTATTATTGTTTTGACAATACAGTAGCAGATAATGGGATTACGGAAGTAGCCATTTTACTTTTTCTTTGTAGGCCTCACATAAAATGGTTTCCGATTCGAACTCCAGACATATATCGGTCGTTTTAATTACGAATAAACTAAAAATTACAATTATTTTGCATGACTGATTTCAGCCGTAGCTGTTATATTTTATGCTCCTGAAGTACAGGGTCGCCCTCAGGATAATTCAGAAGAATGCGACATAGTTTGTGCATTTAACTACCAGCCTGTATGTGCGGAAAATGGAAGTGGTGCAAGAACCACTTTCCCTAATTTATGCGCTTTGGATACGGAAATGTGTCGTAAACCGAATGAAGGTAAAACAGTCTGTTAACTTTTGTTGATAATTGCCATATATACCTGACATTGGAGTATGTTTTGTGATGTATAACTCGATGTTTAAAATCAGGCTAACTCGAATCGAGGCTAATTAGGTTTTTGAATTAAAAAAAACTACAACATTTTTATTTTTGAAGTGAATATTTCTTTTGAAACTCGATGAAACGAAAAAGCGACACTAAAAAGAGACAAACATATACATCTATAGGATTTAACCTGCAAGAGAATGAGATAGAATACAGATATACAGTGTTTCCTATTATCTTCGTCTCCCCACTCTTGTCTACAAAGCGTTGTACATATGTGTGCTTGTATGCGCATGCGTATTGCCGAGCTGAAGGTTTCACTTCTACCGCGTGTGAACTGCATACATTTTTTTTATAATTAGTGTATTTGCCATATGGCAACATACACTATTGGCGTCGGTCGGATGGCGGGACCTAGAGGTCGGACCAAAATTTCTCGACGTTTCATAACCTCCTAAACACTTTGCCACCATTTTTAAAAATGTTTATATATATATGTATATATATATATATATATATATATATTTATATATATATATATATATATATATATGTGTACGCGCGATAACTTTCGAAAGAGCTAATTGATTTCAACGAAATTTGGGCCACTTATTGAAATCCATCACCGCAAGAAGCCTATTTAAAATGGGCTTAATCGGGCTATTTTAAGGGTAGTTTTTAGGGGTCGAAAACAGTTTTTGGGCCCCAAAATACCGAAAAAATTCTCCGAATCGTTTCAAAATTGAAATTTAATCCTTTGGTAGTGATTAAAAAGTGTCCCCACAATTTTAATAAAATCGGCCCGACAGGACCGGATTTACAAATTTTATGAAAACACTAGTTGCAGATAGTGACTTATTTATTGAAGGGTGTATTTAATTCGGTGTAGACGTTAGATTGATAATAATATTACAATTAAGAAAAAAATGTTATTTTAAGGGGTGTACTAAGGGGTTAAATTTTTTATTTTGCCCAAAAACAAACTTAATTTCACATAATAAAAGTATAAAACCACACGGCCCGATACAAGCAAATACACTATATTGTCGGCAGGGTTTTGGCACTGCGACCCGGGTTTTTTATCATTAATATTGGAAAGATAATTAATAGCAAATTTAATTAAAATGTATAAAATTTTATAAAATATGTAATTAAAAATCCGCCCGGAATGCCGTCGTAATGTTCAAAGTATTTGTGAAAGAATATTATACATACCTACTATAGAAGTAACCATGGCTACAAAGACCATAAAAACAATTACGTCACGCGCGTTTTTTTTGTATGGATGAAGTCTTTTCAACATTAATTTGTATAACAATATGCCAAGAGCTATGCTATGTTTAGTTACTAAATAAATATTAGACTCAAGGTTCTGTTTAAAAATTAATTAAAAAATTTTTCAGGTTTGGTGAAGGTCAGTGACAATGCCTGTGAAAGTGAGGAGTAATGTTTAAACAAAATATGTCAATATTATACTTTTTTACAAATTGTTACAAGACTTTTAAGAATAATAAATAAATATTGAATGTAAAAAGCGCATAATATAGTTCGACTGGTTATTTTACTTCCTGTAGAAATGCACTATACGCCATTCACGATTATACTGCACATCAAAACTGATGACTTACGAAAAATAATACTCTGTATTACACCTAAACATTTTTTGGGCACTGTAAGTTACTAACTGTCAAAAACTGACAATTCAAATTTACTTCTTCAAGACTGATTTTTCAGAGTATAATAATATATAAATTTTTATTGTAAAATTATTTTGTATCCATAACACAACTAAATAAAACTCGGGTCGCAGTGCCAAAACCCTGCCGACAATTATAGTGTATCAATTCAACATCTGCACCAAAAATAAATACATCCTTCAGTTAAAGTAAATCCGCAGTCTATTGTGTTTTTATAAAATTTTTAAGTTCGATGCTGTTAAACCGATTATATTAAAATTCTAGCAGTACATTTTAGTCTTTACTAATGAATTAAAGTTCAAATTTGAAACGATTCTGAAAATGTATCGGTACTTTTGAATCAAAAAAACATTTTACAACCCCTAAAACAGTCCTTAAAATGGCCCAGTTAGACACATTTTAAATATTCTTCCTGCGGTATTGAATTTCAACGTGTGTGCCAAATTTAGTTAAAATCAATCAAGTCTTTCGAAAGTTATTGCTCGTATACATATATATCTTCACCTTCCTTTATAATATATTTTAAAATTCTTTTTCTCAGGGTCGAAGGCTAAATAAAAACAATTGTTCTTATCAGGTTTTTATTTATGGTCTAACGTTTCGGCTGCTATTTACAACCATCCTCAGAGACCTTAATCCTAATAAAGTCAATATTTCCAAATCGTAATTGTCATATTTCATACAGTATAGTCCTATTATATTAATAAAAACTGTTATTTTGATTTTTAGTTTTTTTAAAAACCAACTTATTTCAAACACTATGCTATTAGAATTTTTTAATCCTTTTAACATCACCACTTTTATTCTCTTTATAATGGCGGAAATTATTAGCAAACATATTTGAAATACATATTTGAACATATTTGAAATAAGTTGCTTTTTAAAAAAACAAAAAAACCCGGGTCGCAGTGCCAAAACCCTGCCGACAATATAGTGTATTTGCTTATACAGGTAATGTGGCTTTATTATCCAAACTTAAGTTGGTTTTTGGGTAAAATAAAAAATTTGACTCCTTAATACACCCCTTAAAATAACATTTTTTTTCTTAATGGCAATACTATTATCAATCGAACCTCTATACCAAATTATATACAACTTTCAGTAAATAACTATTGTTTTCATAAAATTTGTAAGTCCGGTCCTGTAGGGCCGATTTTATTAAAATTTTAGGGACACTTTTTAATTACTACTAAAGGATTAAGTGTCAATTTTGAAACGATTCTGAGAATTTTTTCGGTATTTTGGGGCCCAAAAACATTTTTCAACCCCTAAAAACTACCCTTAAAATGCCCCGATTGCACCCATTTTAAATAGGCTTCTTGCGGTGATGGATTTCAAAACGTGGGACAAATTTCGTTAAAATCAATTAAGTCTTTCGAAAGTTATTGCCCGCACACATATATATATATATATATATATATATATATATATATATATGTACGTATATATATACGTATATATATACGTATATATATATATATATATATATATATATATATAAATATATATATATACATATATATATAAACATTTTTAAAAATGGTGCCAAAGTGTTTAGGAGGTTATGAAACGTCGAGAAATTTTGGTCCGACCCCTAGGTCCCGCCATCCGACCGATGCCAATAGTGTATGTTGCCATATGGCAAATACACTAATAACAGTTTTTATTAATATAATAGGACTATACTGTATGAAATATGACAATTACGATTTGGAAATATTGACTTTATTAGGATTAAGGTCTCTGAGGATGGTTGTAAATAGCAGCAGAAACGTTAGACCATAAATAAAAACCTGATAAGAACAATTGTTTTTATTTAGCCTTCGACCCTGAGAAAAAGAATTTTAAAATATATAATTATAGCTTAGCTTAGCGGCAAGCCAAAACATGTTTAAGACCTATCCTATAAAATAATCAAGGTGTTTCAGAATTTGTGAGATTTTAGTATTAGGAAAAGTTTAGGAAACGCTAGTATAGTTTATGAATGCTACTGCTGAATCTATAATCTATTTGTATTTGGAAGAATAATGTAAATCGGTTTAGTGGTTTTCAAGTTCGTACAAACATCTGTTATTATGTTAGTACCTAAAGATTAATTTAAATAATGTTTTTGCAATATATTTTATATTCTATTCTATTTATTAGATTCAGTCGTTTCTAATGTTATAGATTTTTATTCAGTAAAACACGACACTTCTTAAGTGTAAATCTATAAAACGCATCTCATATAATCGGGTCAAATGGTTTTTGACAGGTAGTATTATATTTTACCTAAAAACTTTAATAAAATCTGATTGCATAATGCACGAGTTGGCTGTGGATCAGATCTGCACAAGTTCGAAATCGATACGCGTCTTTCTGTTCTCTCGTGGCGTTGATAATATAATTAATATTGTGACAGGTCGGTGTTTGTCGTAGATTATTTTCATATAAATATCTTTTCGGTAAATGTAAAAAACGAGTGTTTATTATTTTCTTGATTTCGACAGTTCCTGGCAGTTACTTATAGGTAAGTTTTATTTTGAGACGTTAGTTATGAGTACATATTTTGATAATTGATTGAATATGCATAATAAACTATTTTAAAGAAAACATGTGCTTTGAAAACGTCTTTATTATTTCTTATGAAAATACTGGAATAGAAATTAACAGAAAATGTCTCTTTTCTTGCAGATAGCAACCTGTAACGATTCTGCTCTGGTGAGTTTTTTTTTTATTTTTCTGTAATCTTGAGTTTCTAGTCAGTAGAATTTTTTGAACAACAAGCCTTTTCGATTAACTTGATAGGGTGTTTTCTAGTGACTGGAAAAACTCAGACTGCAGAGTACGACAGCGTGTTATTTTATTATTAACCAATAATAACAAGGCAATACAGTTATTTACTTTCTGGTTATGGTAATTATATTGGGATCCATCGTTCCTCTACTATCTTTCGCGACGCGTTAAATTTCAATTAGGGCCTCCGTGATTTTTTTCAGGTATTTGTGTGTAAAATGTTTTTGCAATGCAAATTTCGACATTTATTAATCAAGTGTTACGTTCACTGCTACCATCGGTTCTTTGTCAATGTTTAAATTTGCAGTGTTTTATTTGTTTATATATTTTGTGTTTAGAAGGCCTTCTAGCGTCCGAACATATCTTGAATATTTCTGTGTCCCAATAAATTTCGAGCAATTTGAGTTTTAATATATAGGTATTGAAGATACGTTCCCTTTGAAATAGTATCACCTAAAAATACACTGGGGCGCGTCTAGGGGTTTTGGGACTGCTCTGTAGGGTTCGGTATCCGGTCTCGTTAGCATAGCTCCCCATCCTTGTGAGACCATCGCAGATTTCGCGTTAGCTTAGCTGGTTTTTTGAACGCACAAGGTCCTTGCGCGCTTTATAGGTATCTCTAGGACAGGATCTAGGGTTGGACCACTGGCTTGCGTCCTTTAGGAGGCCTTGGGTCATGTAAGCAACAGCCATAGTTGATCCAGGGACGGAGGTGGTCCGAGTAGGGTTCGTTTAATTAAAGTGAACACTATACACACACAACAGCAAACAGATTCCTCCGTGAGACCGTGACGGACCCCTTTAGTGCGGGGGGTTCCAACAAAGGCGGAGGGACAATTCGAGCCCTCTTCCCAACTACCAGCGGTGAAGGCGAACAAACTGTGAGCTATTCCAACGGTGGCAGGTGGACAAATTGTTGCCTGACCCAACTGGAGGAGCAATTCAAATTCAAATTCAAAATTTTATCAGTGGTTATCTTATTAAGAAACCTTACAAATAATATTTCGGCTTTGTTGTAATATTTCAATGGTAATCTTTTTTTTTTACTAATTGACAATATGATGCTTATTTGTGGGCCTAAAATATGCTACTTCCAGCCATCAGCAAATAGTAGGTGTAACAAGTTTCCAAATTATTTGTGATTCTCAATTTCTCCTTCAGCCTTTTTTTTCAGATGAACGGAGGGACAAGTCACAGTCCTCTGTTCCAACGACCTTTTTATAGATTTTGATTTTTTTTGTTGCGATTTTTTTGAATCAAATAAATTTCATATAAAATGTTTTTTGCATACATTTTTAAAAGTTAATTATTACTTTTTTAACGTTTGTTTTGATTTTTTTTTATATTAAATGTAGCTACATATTTTACTGTAGGCCAAATATTTTTTTTAAATTTTGATGTATAGTTTAATGCTGTTTAGTTAAAAAGAAAAGTCACTTAAATCTAAATTTAATATTGAAAGTCGTATTAGACACCTAATATAAATGTGACAAGTCAGGTCAGTTTTTAAATCCGTAGACTCGTTTTATATACGTCGTTTATTATAAACAAAGCGGTTGTCGTATTTTGTCGCATATGAATCGCGCACTCTGATACCTGGCGGGCCCTCCTACGAGCCCGAAAAAACCCCCAATCCCACACTGTGCTTGGTTTTTGGTATTATGAATATGTTTTATCTCTCCCGGGTACAACTCGCAGTTGTACTTTAAAAAACTGTGAGACTGTCGCCCGAGGGCGCAGGGTGAACATGTTAATTTTAAATTTAGCTGTTGATTTTTATAATATATGTACTTGAGTTTGAAATATTTTCCAGTTTTACTGAAGTATTTTAGTGAAATATCCTTATGTATAATAAAAGATAATATTAATTTTTATTTATCCAATGACTTTGTGATGGATATTATCGGTCCTTGGTAAGTGTGCAAAGTTTCAGTTTAATCTGATGAGTGAATTTCACGTTGAAAGCTTCCATTACAAACATACAGGTCGAGCTAACAAAAATCGTGTTAAGAACAGCTCACAGCGCGTTGTGGTTTCTGTAAAACATCCACATCACGAAATTCGTGTTATGGATCTTATAAAAACGTCCACGACGTGTTGTGGCAAACACAGAAGAACCCCACAGCGAAATTTGTGTCGTGGCTATCATTCTACAACGCGTCTTGGGAATGAAAAAAAATTGTGAAGCTTTCCGTAGTAGGAAAAGTTTGGGGAACGGTTCTATCCCTTTACACCCGAGAGAAAAATGTGGTTACGTGGTTTCCTTAGTGTCCAAAACATTGTTTTGGACACTTATTTCTATGTTAATCTACACTAATATTATAAAGAGGAAAGATTTGTATTTTTGTGTGTGTGTATGTTTGTAATGAATAAACTCAAAAACTACTGTGCCGATTTAAAAAATTCTTTCACCATTAGAAAGCTACATTCACCCTGAGTATCATAGACTATATTTATTGCTAGAAAATATTAGGGATCCTTACTAAAACTTTAGTAACGTAACCCAAGGTGTAAAAAAAATGCCATAAAACATCTTTCGTCGCATGCGCTACGGAAACTATTGATGATAGAACAAAAGTATGTTCTACAATATTAAAGAACATATCAATAACTACAAAAAAACTTCGCGATATTATATTATGTCCAACTATTATCGTTATGTCACAATAACCACTTTTTACATTTTAATAATCTGTATAGATTAAAGACGATGTATATGTAATCTGTGGACTCCAAACGGGTAGACTATTTTTGATGAAAATTTCAGACAATCTTTAGATTAGCCCAGCGGGTGATCTTCTGAAGTTTGGTAGCGATCGGATCAACAGAATTTTTTAAATTTCTTTTTGGGAAATAAGATTTTTCTTCAATTCACAAATAAAAAAGATTGAATTCGCGCAAATTCAATACACGTTAAGAATTTAATGATAATGATTCTCATCTTTTATATCCTATATATTACATTTACACCCGGGCGAAGCCGGACTGGGCCGCTAGTTAAGTATATTTTGGTGCACTTTCAGATAGACTCACGGATTGATCGACGTCGACTGCGTTCACAAAAATAGTTTCGGGTACGGTGCAGAATTTTCCAAAGTCAAAACTCACGATTGCATAATCTCGGGTGTGAAGGGCTATAGTTTATGAATACTACTGCTGAATCTAGGAGCTATTTGTATTTGGAAGAATAATGTAAATTGGTTTAATGGTTTTCGAGTTTTAGGCAATGTACAAGGTACGCGGTTCGTACGAATATCTTCCATTATATTATTATGTTTGTACCTATAGATGAATTTGAATAACGTGTCTGTTCTAATCTTAGATTTAGCCGTTACTAATGTTATAGATTTTAATTTAATAAAACTTCATATAATAAAGTCACACTGCCTGTATTAGCAAATACACTATATTGTCGGCAAGGTTTTGGCACTACAGATTAAAATTAAAACACGTCTCAAAGAAAAATATAGTAATTGATATTTTTTTTGCTTACACATTATCCACGTTTAGTGTTAATATTGTCTCTTCAATTGTTATCTTTAAGTAATCATGTTTTGCTTATATAAGTTGCAGTATACTCGTGTTTTTATAAGAAAATAAGCATAGCAATATTCTAAGATATACCTAGATAAAAGTTTTCATCTGTTTTAATTTAAAACATCATATGAAATGGAAGGGGATCGAAAAAAAGTATAAAACTGTGAAAAAATTGTATTAAAATATTAGTATTAAATACTAATTATAATAATTAATATATAATTATTATATCGTGAAACATAATAAAGATGAAAATGCTTTTCGTGTCTTTTATGGGTAAGTAATAAATTTAATTTAAACAATATAAAAATTGAAATTTAACCTTTCAGTTTTAATTAAAAGGTGCTCCTAAAATTTTAATAAAATCGGCTCGACAGGACCATACTTATAATTTTATGAAAACGTTTGCGGATAGAGAATTGCACTTTTTGAAGACTGTAGGTGTATAATTTTGTGCAGATGATGAATTGATAAAACAGAGACGAAATATTGAAATTAAGAAAAAAATTATTTTAAGAGGTGTATTAAGGGGTTGATTTTCTTTAATTTTCTCCAAAAACAAACAAATTCATTTAATAAAGTCACGCTGCCTGTGTTAACTACATAGTAGAACCTCGAAAGTTAAACCTCGATAAGTTAAAAATTTTTTGAATTCCCTTCCCCTGAAAGCATAAAACCTCCATTACTTAAATCACAAAATCTCGGTAACTTAAACAAATATTCTGAACATCGCCCTCGATAACTTAAAATAATATTTTAGTAACCTCCATAAGTTAAAGAATTATCAGTGAGTCATCATAAGTAAGTATCCAAACAAAAGGTTTTGCCAAGAATTTAATTGATTTTTACTTTAGTCATCCACTAAATCGCTTTACTGATTTCTTTGTTTAAATAAATAAATAACTGATTCTAAATGAATAAATGAATAGATAAAAAAATTATGTAACCTCTATTGAACTAAATACATCCTCTATAAAATCCACAAACCTCGGTAAGTTAAAAATTTTACTCTGACAACCTTTCCAACTTCAACTCTCGATAAGTAAAAAACTCGATAACTTAAAGTTTTTAACGTTTCCCTTGGATTTTAACTTATCAAGGTTCTACTGTAATACATTATATTGTCGACAGGGTTTTGGCATTGCGACCCGGGTTTTTGTTTTATATGTATAGACAAATGAATTATTATTAATTTCTTGCAGTTGCTATTACGCTATGCGCTTATAGCGCAGAGGGTAGAGCGTTGGTGTGCCCCAGAATATGTCCTTTAATTTTTTCACCGGTATGCGGCATGGATCTTTATAGACAATGCACAGTATATACTAATGAGTGTTATTTCAATGTGGCTAAGTGCCAGCGTTTTGACGACGGTGAGTTTTTTAAAAACATTCTCTCATTATTTTTGCATTCCGACCAACAAAACGAAAAGATATTGTCAAATTTTGAAAAATTTGTTAGTTTTTTTGTTTAATTTTGTAACATATATTGTCAAATACTTTTTTATCACATTCATTATAAATGTATTAATTGCTAATATCGATTTTTATTCAGAAAACTTTTATGAAAATCTAATAAAAGTTCGAGTAAGAAGTTATGTTTGTGATGAGAAAGGTTCCTCATTTGACATATTTTGTTTTTTGTGAAGAAGTCTTCTAATGTCGTTTGCTTTTTTTTCTGTTTCGTACAGCAAGCTGTTGTCGATAGCAAGATATTGCATCAATGACAGTTCATCTTGATTTGAACTTCCATCGAAATTTTGTATTTAAACTGATCCATAATTTACGTTATAGTAGCTAAACTTTTTTTTAGAAACCGCGTAATACTGAAACAGCGTTAAGCAAAGTCTTATTGGATATAAAATAAATATCTATACCTGATAATATCTTAATAATAACAACGTTCCTATTTTTTGTAGGTCTTAGAATCGTCCCCATGCAGTATTGCAGCAATTTATTAGAGTAAAAATGGTGAGTTTAAACTCGATCCTTAAACAGAAAAAAATTAATTTGGAAAAAAATATCGAGGAAGCCAGATTTGTCAGTATTTTTAACATAAGTCAGTAAAGAAAAAACTTCAAAATGTTAATTTGCCTTTCTGTAATTTGAAATCTCGTGACGTGCTGCAAAGAAATATTGACGAATATCACGTTTTTATTCAACTGTTAGGGCAACATTTTTTTTTTGAAATTTTTAAACAGCAAGTCAAATTTTGTGAAGTTTAATTCTTAATCACAGCTAATAAAAATAGTAATAAAATAAATTTTTCGACCACAGTTCGAAATTTCCCGAGAGCATATTTTATGATCTGAGGCAATCTGTCACCTAAATAATAATGCAACGTTCCACGATTGCCGTCGAATAAATATTTTCAAAAACAACACAATTTTTTTTCAGGTTTGTCAATATTTTTTGATGGGCACGTAAAATATTATATAAGCTAGGTATTTATGGAACAAACCAACACTGGACATGAAGTCTTCACATGAACATTAATTTCTAAAGGCCCCAGCACACAGTGGTCTATAGTGGGCCATTGTAGACCATCGCCATTGTGTACAGGGGGTAATCGTGGTGCGCAATCCATTTGTTGTCGGTTTTTTTGACACACTTCAAAGGAATCGTGGCGTGGCGTGGCCTGTGGTGTTCACACAGTCGCCCATTGTTTTGACAGGTACCTACTTTTTTTGTTGCGTGCTATACTATTTAAATTTTTAATCGCCCAAAATGTCAGTACCTATCCTGGAGCAATGAAGAGACTTTTAGGTTTATAATACTATAATACTTGTAAATAGTATATAAATAAATAGCCGAAGCCGTAATTACTTCCACATCCATCGCAAGTGCTTCGCCAGGCAGAAATGAGCCATGGGCCATTGTGTGAACACCAAGTGATAGTGGCCTACAGTTGCACATTGCAAAGCATGGCCCACTACAGACCACTGTGTACTGGAGCCTTAAGAAAGTGTATTTTACAATAAATTAATGTTTGTTTAGATTTTAAGAAAATGTTATGAAATTTTATAATTTTATTTTGAATCTGTAATAAAGTCTATATTCACTGTATACTTACTTTTATAATTTTTTTACCATAACAACTCCACTATGGCCTAATTTCGGTCAAAATTCACTTTTATAAATGTTACAATATACTCCATGTAATGTCACTCGATTGGACGTCAAACTTCCTAAAGCGTCGAAATTACACGACTTTGGTTGGTTTGCCTTGTTGTCCATACAATGATACGCTCTATGTAGCATCACACCCACTTTAAATAACGACCATATGTCATTATAAGGCAAGAAATTTCGACAACTTATAAAGCATCTACTGTTTGTAGGTACTTTCTAAGTTGCCGAAATTGATAAGAACTGCAACTTTATTGTCTAGCCCGTATTTACCTCGACTGTCGGCATCATACGTACCGAAGATTAGAAAGATAAGAAATTCGTTCTTTTGTTTGTGAATTTTATGCGTTATTATTAAATAGTAGTAAAACAATATTGACTTTTCTTTCTCTCCATATAACGGCAACTATAACGTCAGAAAATGCACAGTCGCTATATTGGATTATTTTAAAAGTGGTTTTAGGGAATGAAAACAGTTTCTTGAATCCAAAAATATCGAAAAAACTTTCAGAATCGTTTCAATATTTAAATTTAATCCTTTCGTAAAGATTAAAATATGCTGGCAAAATTTTTATAAATTCGATTAGATAGAACTTACAATTTTTTTTAAAACGCCGGTTTGCGGATAAGTACTTACCTTCTGAAGAGTGTATTTAATTTGGTGCAATTGTTTAATTGATAATAGCATTGACATTAAAAAAAAATATGAATGTAAGGGATGCATTAAGGGGTAAAATTTTGTATTTTCTCAAAAAACAAACTATTATATTGTCGGCAGGATTTTTTTAAACTTTTTAAATTTTAGTTGCTTTCTACAATTGAATTTTGCGATCAAATTCGTAACCCCATAGAAAAAAAAAAACCCGGGTCGCAGTGCCAAAACCCAGCCGACAATATAGTGTATTTGCTAATACAGGTATTGTGGCTTTATTAAATGAACTTAAGTTTGTTTTTGGACATAATAAAAAAAAAATTGAATCCCTTAATACACCCCTTACAATAATAATTTTATTAGTTGAAATATTGTTATCAATCCAACATCTGCACCAAATTAAATACGACCTTCACTAAGTAAATTCGTATACGCAAACTAGTGTTTTCATAAAATTTGTAAGTCCGGTCCTGTCGGGCCGATTTGCTTATAATTTTAGGAGCACTTTTTAATTGCTACTTAAGGGTTAAATTTCAATTTTGAAACGATTCTGAGAATTTTTTAGATATTTTGGGGCCCAAAAACATTTTTCAACCCCTAAAAACTACCCTTAAAATGGCCCGATTACGCCCATTTTAAATAGGCTTCTTGCGGTTATGGATTTCAATACGTGTGCTAAATTTCGTTGCAATCAATTAACTCTTTTGAAAGTTATTGCGCGTACACACACACACACATATATATATATATATATATATATATATATATATATATATATATATATATATTGTTAGAGCATTAATTTAATAAAAGAAAAATAAAAACAAAGTTAGGTAAAAGTAATTTTTTATTAAAAAATTAAAACACATCACATAACACCATACGACTCGCTTGGTTCCAATACAATACAATACAATACTCTTCTTATGTTAAAGTCCACGTTCAGTCATCTGTTTATTTAGTCAGCATATTTCAGTTACAATCATCAAATCACGTCTGCAAATCGAATCGGCATATAGTTCGTCTATAGCGAACCTGGTCCATTAGTCATTAACATTTATCCAGCGGAAAACGTTTTCTAACAGTCGGCCACTCCTGACAATGATCGCGTCTCTGCGATCCTTAATGTAGCGCCCCTGATCATGCTAGGGCTAAATGACATTTTAAGCACCGAAACTCAGCGAGTTCATATAACAATTTCAACAAATAAGCTAGAACACAGCGTCTAACACATTTGAACAATTCATGTAACAAACAATCTCAACAAATATGTCGGAACGCGGCGTCCAACACAATTCAACTAATCCAACTGACCAATCCAGTTAATAAACAATTACAAGAAATATGCTAGAACGCAGCGTCCAACATATTCAAACAATTTCAACAAGTCAAATCTGAACAATTCATATAATAAACAATAACAACAATTCGAATCTGAACAATTCAGATATTAAACAATACAACAAATGTGCCAGAACGCAGCGTCCAACACACTTGAACAAATTCAAACAATTCAAATCTGAACAATTCAGATTATAAACAATACAACTACAACAAATGTGCTAGAACAAACAATACAATTACAACAAATGTGCTAGAACGCAGCGTTCAACACATTTGAGCAATTCAGCAATTCAAATACAAGTACAACATTACTATTCATTTCTCATCATCGCTGATTACTTGCGATCTAAACGGTTTCAAGCGGTCGCTAGCGACTATACCGTTGAACCGTCTACGGTCCTTCGAGAACGAAACAATTCGGTATCGATCATTTCCTATGACATGCGTTATTTTTACAGGCCCGATGTATTTGGGAACCAGCTTCCCACTCGTTAGACCTTTTACCAACCTGGTTCTTTCCACTAACACAACATCTCCAACGTTGTATTTCTTTGGTTTCGATCGCTTTTGATCATACCTCAACTTCATCTTTCGAGCACTTTCATCGCAACGTCTCTTCGCTTCACGACGTATAAGCTTCATATCTTTTCGTTTTTCTGGTAACCGTATTTCGAAAGGTTTTAGTGGACGCAGTCCATACAATAATTCGCTTGGCGCCACGCCTGTGGTACTATTCACAGTACCATTAATACCGTGCTGAACCTTCGTCAGATGATCTTCCCATTTGTCATGCTTATCACCTAGGCATGCAGTAAGGGCCTCCAACACAGTACGATTGGTACGTTCAACTTGCCCGTTGCTACGCGGTGAAGCCGTGGCGGTTAGAACATGCTTTATTTCATGAATTTTGCAAAATTCCTTGAAGTTTTTATTATCAAACGCTTTTCCACGATCGGATATAATCCTTTTAGGTACACGTACGAGTCTGAACAATCGATCCAACATTACAAGTACCGAAGCACATTTTGTGTCTGGAACAGCCTCCAGCCAAACGAATTTGGTGAAACCATCGATAATGGTTAGCACTTCGGTATTTCCATTTTCACTTTTGCAAAACGGTCCAACGTGGTCTATGTGCAGTGTGTGAAAAGGTTCCATTACCTTGTTAATCGGGTGTAGCTCGGCCTGACGTTTGCCTGTCGGTCTCTTGCTTACTGCACAGGCAAAACAATTTTTAACGAATTTCTTTACAAATGGACGCATTTTATTAAACCAATACACTGTCCTTATGGCTTCCAATGTCCGTTCCAAGTTCACATGACCATTATCATCATGATACATTTTGACAATCCTCCAACGAACATTTCGGGGAACACAAATTTTTGGTTCGTTATTCACAATGCGACAGATCTTCTCATCGACAAGGGTGAAGTGTTTTTCTGCTTTTCCATCTTGAATTTGCTTTCGTAATAATTGTAAGTCCTCATCTTGTAATTGAATAGCGTAAACCCAATCATTACTCAGTTTTACTTGATTGACGCTAGCAGTTACCGGATTCCTGCTGAGGGCGTCGACGTGCGACATTTGTAGGCCAGGTCTATGTTTTACCTCAAAATCGAATTCCTGCACTGCCAACCACCATCTCCCAACTCTCGGTGAAAGGTCGCGTTTCGTCCAAGTAAGGCGCATCGCATTACAATCGGTGATTAGTGTAAAATGAAGACCGTACAGTAGATTCCGGAATTTTTTCATGGCTTCCACGGCGGCTAGTGTTTCCAGTTCATAACTATGAAATTTCTTTTCGGCATCGGTTGATTGTCTGCTCATATATGCGACGGGCTTCCAATTGCCGTCCTTTTGCTTTTGCAGCAGCATACCGGCCAGACCGTCTTTGGCGGCATCCGTGTGAACTTGTGTTTCGAGAGCGGGATCGAAAGGTGCAAGTGTCGGTCCGACGACAAGTTCACTTTTAAGCGTCTCGAATGCGTTATCTTGCGGTGGGCCCCAGTTCCACAAAACATTCTTTTTAACCAAGTGAGTTAAGGGTTTTGCTTTTAGGGCAAATTCGGGTATATATTTCCGAAAGTACGATGCTAGACCAACGAACTGGCGTACCTGATGAACATTAGTTGGTTTCGGGAATTGTGCCACTGCTTCCAGTTTTCTCGAACTAGGTTTCACCACACCACATGTTATTTCACTGCCGAGATATTCAACTGAGTCTTTCAAGAATTCACATTTCTCGATATTCAGTTAGTCCAGCTTTTTGCAATACGCATAGCACTTTATCTAATCGTTCAATGCCCTCCAACACGGTTCGTGACACTATCAAAATGTCATCCAAATATGCAATAGCAAAGTCGTGTCTATACTGGGCCAGGACCGTATTTATGGTTCGTTGAAAAATGGCTGGTGCGTTACATAAGCCAAAACTGACCCTATTATACTGGAAATGGCCATCAGGCGTCACGAATGCTGTAAATTTCTTGCTGTCATCCGCCATTTTTATCTGATGATATCCAGCTTTTAAATCCAGTGTTGTGAAACAGTTATTTCCTGCCAATCTTTCGAACATTTCCTCTACGTGTGGTAGCGGGTATCTATCTTTAACAGTAATAGCATTGAGTCGCCTGTAATCCACTACCATTCGGACATCACCGGTTTTCTTTTTAACTAGTAGGATTGGACTGGCATACGGTGAAGTTGTAGGTTCTACAATGCCCTTCTTCATCAAATCAGCTACGATGTCGCGTACCTTTTCTCGTTCAAAAAGAGATAGTCTGTATGGTTTAGAGTAGAAAGGTATGTTAGACGTTAATTCTATGTGCATTTCTAAATCGACGTTACTCAAAAGTTTGTCGTTATCGCTGAAACACTCGGGGTGGTTCTTTAGGGTTTCTTGTAATTTACCCGACATCTCTTCACTCAAATGTCTGTCGGTGTACAACACTTGGTTTAGAAAATTACTTCGGCCAACACACGTGTCTTTGTTAAGGTTAACGTTCGTATTGCCCAAGTTCAAAAGTCGTAGAACACCCGTTCCTTCATGCACCTTGATTTTATTGACGGGTATAATTATATCAGTTCCATTATGACATTGCTCCGACGGATTTGAAACTACGACACCATTTTCAATACCGATTTTGACTTGTATTAAATTAATGCCCGGTTTGATAGTTTCGTCCTCAGCAACACAAATTTTAACGGAATTGGGCCCGTCTGGGGTATAACTTGGTAATGCATCTAATAGGTTTTCGTGTGTAATCCGTAGTGTGCTCGGTGTTTTATACACGTATACATCAGGTTTTTCCGTTATATGTCTTCCAATTAGGAGGTCGGTGTGCTGTAATTCATTGGCGACGACATAAAAAATTGATGATGTCTTTATCTGGTCCAGTTCTATCTCAGTTTCAACAATCCCAATCGGTGTCACAATAGAACCTCCATACCCTTCTAGTATTACATTATCTGGACACGGTCTTACGGTCAGGTCTAATTTCTGCACAATGTCCAACTTGATGGTATTACATTGGCTACCAAAGTCTACATAAGCAATCACTGCTTTGTTATTAATTTTTGCAAGCTTATGATATTTGGTATTACTGCTATCCGATATATTGCAATTTAGTTTATTAATTTTTCTGGGATTGTTGGTTCCTTGTAACTTCTTTTTCTTGAAGCAGTCATTCTCGATGTGGCCTTTAAGCTTACAAAAATTGCAATTAATTGACGTTTCGTTTTTGGGACACTGGGATTTCTTATGCCCCGGTTGTTTGCATATGAAGCATTCTCGATTATAGGAAGTTGATGTCGACGGTTTTTCAGATGGGCGACGGTAATTGTTTTGAGTATTTTGAGAATAGTCGTTGTTAAGTATCAAAAATTTTAATAACGATTCCGTATCCAGGCATGCTGCAGCTTTAGCACCCGACGTCAAAAATGGGTTGTTAAGGGTATTGATTATGACGTCTGCGATAATAGCATCGTTTAGTCTGCAACTCTGACCTAGGGCTAGTTTTTTATAATAAAAGTCGACTAAATTTGTGGATTTATCACGTTCTCCATTGACCAATTCCTTTAGTTTACTAAAACTACCCCTTTGTGGCGGAAAAGCTTCTGCTAATTTCTGTTTCCACTCTCTCCAAGACACATTAAGCACTTGTTGATTATTGTACCAGTTTTTTGCATTACCGGTAAGTTTGTTTGTCATGCAGAATATGCGGGCTGTACCATCCCAATTGAACATATCGCCGGTTGCATCAACATTGTTTATCCACTTCGTTACATCGAGGCCATCCGGAGTTCCTGAAAATTCTGGAACGCTGTCAATTCTGCCGTGGTATCTGTTCGGCTTCTGCTTTAGTTTATTCTCCAATTTTTTTATTCGTGCTCGTAAATTTGCTGTTTTTGTTCGGTTATCCGAACTACTGCTACTGGAGGTATCCGTACTCGAGTCACTAGAGCTTGAACTTGAAGTGTCACGTGTGCGTTTGGCGCGTTTGCTTTTACCCATTTCGGATTATAGAGGATCAACAAAAACAATTAACGTTCCGAATCTTACAAAATATCAAATCAAATACACAATCGCAGTCTGTTCAATCAACTATTAACAATGGTAACAAAAATGCAAATCTAGGTTCGACGATCACGCATTAATTGTATTTCTACAGTTTCAAATCGAACATACCGCACACACTCGAACATACCACACACACGATGGCATACACAATGTAAACACTGATGTAAAAGTCGTCACAAGTACAGGCAAACAACAAAAAAAAAAAAAAAAAAAATCACAGGAATAGTTAATGCTCACGACTGATTACAACACAACAACTGAATTTCGTTCGAATCCCACTTCTGAATTTGTTAGAGCATTAATTTAATAAAAGAAAAATAAAAACAAAGTTAGGTAAAAGTAATTTTTTATTAAAAAATTAAAACACATCACATAACACCATACGACTCGCTTGGTTCCAATACAATACAATACAATACTCTTCTTATGTTAAAGTCCACGTTCAGTCATCTGTTTATTTAGTCAGCATATTTCAGTTACAATCATCAAATCACGTCTGCAAATCGAATCGGCATATAGTTCGTCTATAGCGAACCTGGTCCATTAGTCATTAACATTTATCCAGCGGAAAACGTTTTCTAACAATATATATATATAAACATTTTTAAAAATGGTGCCAATGTGTTTAGGAGGTTATGAAACGTCGAGAAATTTTGGTCCGACCCCTAGGTTCCGCCATCCGACCGACGCCAATAGTGTATGTTGCCATATGGCAAATACACTAATGAGACGAAGTTATTTTTGTTCTTTAATAATTCGACTTATAAAGCTGCTATAGATAGATAGAGAGATCTTTATTTGTTTGGTACAAATGTACATAAATAGCGTCGACAAAAAAAAATACAAGAATTTTAAAAACTCGTTCAACTTATAGTGAGCCTTGGCTAACAAGCATTTTTTTAATGTTTTTCTGAAATGTTGAGTGTTTACAGCCTTAATTTTAGTATAGGTATATTATTGTGTATTCCTATCATAGCATTGCGGACACCTTTGTGAGTCACTGCTAGTGTACAATTTGTAGTTTTTAAATTATTTTTATTTCTTGTAGTATATTCATGTTTGTTGTGATTTTCATTAAACAAAGATGGATAATTTTGTACAAAATTTGCACAATTTAGAATATAGAGATCTACTAGGGTTAGTATGTTATACTGAATAAATAATTTTTTACAATGTTCTCTAGGTGCCACACCTGCTATGATACGAATACACTTTTTTTGTATTAGAAAAATTTTTTCTGCCCACACCGAATTGCTCCAGAAGATTATTCCATATTGAATAATAGATTGGAAATATGCATGATAGACACTAAGCAGAATATTGGTATTAGTATATTTTTTTAAATAAGTTAGAACGTGAAATAAAACGCTAATATGTTTTTGAACTGAATAAACAACTTTCGTTTATTTTGCATAGATACAGAAAAAATATATTTAATCTAATATGTAATAGATGCCAGCACTAGTAAATACATTGTTGAATATAATTTCAACACCCCCACTATATCTAACAATGTAGTTATACATAATTCAAAATTGAATATGCTGAACACCTAAATCTTTCAAAAAACTATAATGTTTGACCGTGCATAGACTCTTAGTAAACAAATCAGCAGGCATCTCTGCTGTAGGCAAATACTTAACATTCACAATTTTATTTGTTACACAATCTCTGTATAACAATTATTGAATTGACTCAGAAAACTTACTGCATATCCAATGTCAGGCCTGGTGAGTACTGCTAAATACATGAGGCTACCTATTATTTGCTGATAAGGAAATTTACCTGCATAATTCTCATCTTTAGATACATGCAATTTAGTCTCCATTGGAGTCTGAACAGTTTTACACTGACTCATATTAAATTTTTGCAATAACTGATCAATATAATCTTTCTGACTTAATGATATTGTTTTCTCAGATTTATTAACAATTACATTTACACCAAGACACTTCTTAATTTCGCCTAAATCTTTAATTTTGAAGTGACTGGCTAAAATATCTTTTAAATATTTGGTTTCTTTACTATCATTAGAAAAAATAAAAAAATCATCTACATACAACGTGACAACAGTTGTCAACTTATCTTGAATTTTTAAATACATACATGGTTCTATTTTTGATTTGATATAGCCAATTTTTAGTAAACATTCATCTACTTTCTTATACCATGCTCTTGAGGATTGTTTGAGGCCATATATTGCCTTCTTTAATTTAAGTACTTGGCCACTTTTTGTCATATCAGAAAATCCCTCTGGTATCTTCATATAAATATTTTCCTCAAGAGTTCCGTTCAAGAAAGCAGTTGTCACATCAAGATGTGTTATATCATATCCTAGTTGAACTGACAATGCAAATAATAATCTTAACGTGGTATGCCTTACTACGGGAGAAAACGTGTCTGTAAAATCTACACCTTCTATTTGTGAAAAACCTTTAGCCACTAAACGTGCACGAAATCGAACATTATTCTCACTATCATATTTCTTACGTAGCATCCACTTGCATTGCACAACTCTACCGTCTTGTGGAGCATCACTCAACTCCCACGCATCATTGTCTTTGAAACTCTGTAACTCTTCACTCATAGCCATCTTCCACTGCTCTTTTTCAGATCCATTTAACGCTTCCTGCAGAGATAAACCAGCCGCAACATCATAGGTTTTATTTCCCACACACAGATTTGAATAACCAAACCTCTCTGGCCTTTTCCTCAACCGTACAGGTCTGGTGGTTCTATCTGTATCTTTATAATCACTGGGAACATCATCATCATTGTCTAGTAGTGTATCATCCAAGTCTTTTGTGTTATCTTGTCTGTAAATTGATTTTGACAGGTCAGATTCTTCCACATTGGCTTCTTCCCCCACTGAATCAAAACTCTGATCTTGTACTTCAATCAAACATTCAGATTTTGATTCCTGCTCAATTATTATTACATCTCTACTAGTCAACACAGTCCTGGTTTCTGGATTAAAAAGTCTATATCCTTTTATGTTTTCAGGATATCCAATGAGAATACATTTTTCTGACTTCTTATCCCACTTCTTTCGTTTCTCTTTAGCTATATGGACCATCACAACGCTACCAAAGATTCTGATATTACTAACGTCCGGTTTAGAGCCAGTCCATATTTCATATGGAGTTTTATTTCCCAATGCCGCTGCCACAATCCGATTCTGCAGATACACTGCTGTATTGGTGGCCTCACCCCAGAACTCTTTGCCTAAGTTTGCATCAAAGAGCAGACATTTTGCCTTTTCAACGATCGTGCGATTAAATCGCTCACACAATCCATTTTGTTGTGGAGTATAGGGATTGGTTTTCTGATGAATCACACCAGCACTATTCAAATAGTCGTCAAATTCTTTGTTGCAGGACTCTAGCCCATTATCACTTCTTAATACTTTGATTGTCTTCTTTGTTTGATTTTCCACTTGAGCTTTGAATTCCTTGAAATACTTCAATGCCTCGTTCTTGTGTTTCAGAAAATAAACAAATGCCATACGGCTGTGATCATCGACAAACAACAAGAAATATCTTGAGCCACCTATAGACACATTCTCCATAGGTCCACAGATGTCTGTGTGCACTATATCTAGCAAGTTACTACTTCTCTGACCAGTGTTCTTAAATGGTAAGCGACACTGCTTGCCTTCACAACATGTAGTACACGAAGACTTGCTTATATCCACTTTATCGTCAATGGACATACCCAGCACAGCATTCTTCATCTGTTTCAAATAATCTTTGTTAATATGTCCCAATCTGTGATGCCATGTAACTCCTGAAACTACTGATGCAGCCAAGTGTACTTGTTTAGACAAATTTACCTTGTACACTCCATTGATTAACAATGCTGTAGCCACCAGCACATTCTTTTCGTTGTATACTGAACAACCGCTGTCAGAAAAAGATACTCTGTTGCCTTTTCTTATCAGTTGACTGACAGATAGCAAGTTTGTCGTCAGACTTGGAACACAAAACACGTCTTTTACCACGATGTCATACTCGAAATTATCAGTTTTTGTCGTAATTTCCACATCGCCAGAACATAAAACCGGCACCCTTTCACTGTTTGCAACAACAATTTCTTTTCTTTGTTCATACGAAGCATTTGTAACCCAACTTTCATTTGCTGTCAGGTGAACACTTGCGCCCGAGTCGATATACCATTCATTATTGTTGAAATTTCCACTCAGGAACACTGCACTCAACGCATTGGACTGCATTCGTTCTTTATTTTTTGGATTTGAGGATTTATTTTCTTTATTTGTACATTGGTTTTTGTAATGACCTGTTTGTTTACATCGATAACATTTCACTAATTTGACATTTGACTTTGACAGTTCAGTGCCAACATTACTATTTCGAACCATGGAAACATTCGTATTCTTATTTTTGTTGAATTTTGAATGAGAAGCAAATGCACTGCTAACTTCATTCTCATGTTCTATTGTTGATTCCATATCTAACAATTTGGTTTTTATGGAATCCGCCGTTATCAACATCCCAGAATGTTCAATAGCCATAATCATTGGGGAGAATCGATCAGGTAATCCCGCCAACAGTAAAGATCCTGTCCACTGATCATTAATTTCGAATCCCGTTCCGCTTAATTTTTGTGCTGTATCGATAATCTGAGTCACATATGACGTCATCGAACTGCAATTTTCTAGGCGAATCGAAATTAAATTTCGCAGCAAACTTATTCTTCGCGAAAAGCCATTGTCATCAAATAATTGCTTTAGCTTTTCCCACAATTCCTTCGATGATTGTACACTTTTTATATGTACGAACAAAGACGGGTCTATTGTCATAATTAATTTTGCCCTGGTTTTTTCGTCATCTGCAGCTCCTATGTTCACTCCTGCTTCTGGCTTAATGCAACATTTCATGCCTTCGAGGATTAGGAAATTCTCTGCCGCGAAACACCATTCACTATAGTTTTCACGTCCCTTTAACTTGGGCACATTTACAAGATAGTTTGCAGACATTTTTAAAGTCAACCACTAAACTTCTATACTTAAAAAAAAATTTTTGATTCAGTTCAATTGCGCTTTTAAACAGTCTTTTAACACTCGGTAGAGACCGAAATTCTTATTAAAACTTGTGAAATTAACTCGCGATTCACTGGGCCAATAACCTGAAATAAAACGCTAATATGTTTTTGAACTGAATAAACAACTTTCGTTTATTTTGCATAGATACAGAAAAAATATATTTAATCTAATATGTAATAGATGCCAGCACTAGTAAATACATTGTTGAATATAATTTCAACAGAACGAATTTAGCTTTATTTTAACTTGAATTGTATCTAACTAATAGAGAGCAATTTGTATCCATTAAACATGACTGTAGGTTTTATTCGTCTCCCAAAGTTATTAATAAATGTGGAGTCCCACAAGGATCAATTTTGGGTCCATTGCTATTTGTAATTTTTATTAATGATTTGCCCATAAAGTAAAAACAACAGTAGCGTTATTTTATATGCAGATGACACTAGTCAATTATTTAGCACAAATTTACCAAGGGACAGTCGGTACATTAGTACTGGTGTTTTAAATGTAAAAACGTGGTGTGAACAAAATGGCCTGGTATTAAAAATAAAACTGTGCTAATTAATTTTCATTCTAATCATAGTGTACCAGATTCTTCTTTATATTTAACAGTAGATAATAAATCTACTACAAATGTCATCAGCACAAAATTTCTTGGACTACATATTTCTGATGATTTATCCTGGGATAAACATTTTGACTCTATCTGCCCAAAAATCAATCAAATTTGCTACCTGTTAAAAAAATGCAGATGTATTGTTTCAGAAGACATTTTAAAAATCATATATTACGGGTATTTTGTTCCTACTTGTGCATATGGAATCCTTTTTTGGGGAGGATCTACAATTATACAGAGGATATTTGTAATACAGAAAAGAGCAATAAGAATTATGACTCATTCAAGTATGTTGACCCCCTGCAGACCTCTGTTTAAAAGTCTGGACATTTTAACTATTCCGTGTTTATTTATTTATGAATGTATAAAATTTGTTAAAACAAATCCAGAAATGTTTTTAAAAAGAGAAGAAGTCCATAGTGTCAATACCAGATGGAAACACAAAATCTGTATACCAAAACATAAATCCACGCTATATGAAAAAAGTGCTCTATTGAATTGTGTTAAATTATATAATAAATTGCCTATAAATATACAAAATATTACTAGTATTAACAGTTTTAATAAGGCAGTAAAATTGTTATTAATTGAGCACTCTTTCTACAGTGCTGCCGAATATTTGGAGTGCTCACTTTTTTGATGTCTTTTGTATATGTTTGTTTATGTCAAATGTAAGTTATTCTTTTATTTACTCATTACTTTGTGTAGTGAATTGACGAGCCTTCCTGCGGTTTTTGCATGTATATGAATGTAAGGGTTAATACATTTATTATTATTATTTAACTTAGGCAAAATGTAGTCAATATGCTGTTTCCAGTTGAGATTATTGTCTATGTATACGCCTAGGAATTTAACGGATTCTTTATTATATGACAAATGTCCAAGTTTAGTAACTGTGGAATGTTAAAGTAAGTTCCAAGCTTAATTATTTCTGTTTTAGTATCGTTTACTCTAAGACTGTTGTTTGTAAACCACTTGCTTAGGTCTACCATGCATCCTTCCATTCTACTTTTTAATATATTCTCTGTGCAATATTGAGATGAATAAACCGAATTGAAATTAATTTATTAATTTAATAAATTCATACATAAAAATCAAGCTGATATAAATATACATATCACAAATATTATTATTTATATTGTTTATAGAAATATATTTTTCGAAAGATATATGACGTCCATATTTTTAAGATAGCCTGACTGGTGCTTTTCCACCGCATTCACCATCTCTAGCTTTACTGAACTCTGAAAACAAAAATGAATTATTATACAAAAATATAGTTTTAGTTTAAAAAAATGTTTGGTAAACAAGTGCGACCTGAATATTTTTTAAGGAGGTTCGAGAGCGATTTGCAAAATATTAGCAACATTTTGAAATTTTCATCACCCAAAGATATTAGAATCAGTGGCGTAGCTACGTAACCAAGGACCCCGATGCAAAAATGAAATTGAAGCCCTATTTTCAATATTAAATGAAAAGTATTAACAATAAAGATTAACTTTTTTTCTTTTTTGTCCTTGGTAATTAATATAAATATGATTTGTCGGAAAAAAGGACTTTTTAAGTAAACACTTATTTGTTATTTACAGCAACGTTTCGTCCCTTGCTTGGGACTTTTTCAAGCTTTATAACTGTAATTGAATTATTAAAATACAATTTATAAATTTACAATTGAAATATAAAATATCAGATATTAATTATACACAAATAAGTGTTTACTTAAAAAATCCTTTTTCCCGACAAATCATTTTTATTTTAAATAAAGATTAAGTTCCAGGAGTCGACATTTTTTTCGGAAATTTCGTCCTTTCTAGGAATCGTATTTTTAATTTCATTGGCATCAATAGTTTTCGAGTTATTTGCAAAAAATTAGACCCCTTTTTGAGATTCTTTAATTGTTAATAACTTTTGTAATTGTTTATGTGCGGGTTTCAAACTTCTGCACATTTTTCTAGAGATAATTACGAATCCAATGAGCTATGACACGTATTTTAATTCGCAGTACCAAAAATGAACACATTTTTCAACTTGTGACCCAGACTACAGAAGCCAAATAGTCAAAAGTCAAAACTTCTTTATTCGATAAGGATATTTAAATAACGTTTTCGAACGTCGCTCAGGAGGCCGAGGGCCCCCCTGAGCTTGAGCGCCCCGGTGCGCTGCAACGCCTAACACTTCGGTAGCCACGCCACTGGTTAGAAACATGAGAATATTTCTCATAACATTATAATTTATACCTCTAAAAAACTTGACGATGATAGTTTTTAGGAAAAAATTTCAAAGGACGTGACATGCCCCAAATAAGCAAGGTCAAAACCAAGACCGAGATTGAATAGGCAAGACCAAGACTATTTCAGTCTTGGTCTTGGTCTTGCTTTGCTCATCACTACCGTGTATATAAGCCATGGCTTATATTTTTTTTCTCTTAAAAATCGTACCATTGCTCCCAGTGGGAAATTCATCAGATCTTACTGTTTGTAAAATTATTAAAGGTCCGTTCTAGTACAAACATTTGTAGGTCAGTACCGGATTAGCCACGTAGCAAGAGTAGCAAATGCTACGGGCCCCGCGAATTTGGGGGCCCCGCGCTTCAACGCCTGTCTGACCGTAATAAAAAAATATTAATTTAGATAGGAGCGTAAAATATCTTGCATGCCTTAAACGCGAAGCGTTTAGGCTATGCCTCACTTCCACTTGAAAATCTAAAGCTCGATTTCGTCACGTTAAATCGTAAAAATAAGTAGGTATTTTACGAACTTTTTAACGTTAATGTTCTAATGTTTAATTAATCGATATATTTAGACTAGCATCTATACCACATTTCTACCCTTCAAGCGGCCAGATTTTTATTTTTTTATATAGGTATACATTTATTTGGCGAGTTTACGTAGCCGGGATTGTACTTTTTTAATCGATTTTAATATAATATCGATTATATGTATTTCGAGAACTTTTATTAAATAATTCTTTAGAATCGTGTTTCCCAAACTTAAAAATTGCCTTGCGCATTTACTTATCTCTCATGATCACTAACTACAGTGGCGAACGTTCTTTTTCAACATTAAAACGTATTAAAAATGAATTAAGGAACACGATGGGCCAAGAACGTCTTAATCATCTCACTTTGTTGAATATAGAGCATGATTTGCTTAAAGAAGTCGATATTGAATGTGTTATCTGTAAATTTGCCCATATTAAATCCAGAAAAGTTTATTTGTAACAGTTTTGTTTTATTTAATACCCTAAACTTGAGAACCTAAAGCAAACCAAGGGCCCCTTGACAGAATTTGCTACAAGCTCCGCGCTGGCTTAATCCGGCACGGTGCCTCCTTGAAATTGAAGAAAAAACATGGTTTATTTTCGAGGTATGGCTTATATTTAAAGAAACTTCAAAAACCGTGCATAGCTTATTTTCTAGGGTTGGCTTAAAATGTGACATACTCGGTACATTTTTTTAAATGTCATTATTTTATAATTTTTAGTGCGTGATAAAAGTGTGTTTCGTTTACGATTTTAGTTTCTTAATTGTTTTCATTATTGAAATACCTTTGCCAGTTTCACATTTGTAATTATCCATGATACAAACTGAACCAAAAGTAACGAGTTTCTTGTCGTCGTTCCCTTCTTTTCCGCAAACCGGCTTATAATCGTCTGGGCAGACTTTTATGCATGGTTTCTGTGTTGGCTTCTTCTTTTCAGCAGAAAAAGCAACGGCGACAATCGCAGCTGATTATTAAGAAAAAATATGTCAATTTTAATATACTTATCCCAAAACTGTGGATATAAAATTTGTCAAAATAACCGGTGTATCCGAGTTGGTTCCGAAATGTCTGAATTAGTTCCCGGGTTGTTAAAAAGAATATATATCCGAATTGGTTCCCAAATTTTTTTAAAAGCAATTTCAATTTCCTTCCCATTTTATACAGACTAAGGACTATTTTAAAATGATGATTGTAAAATGTATAAAATATTAATAAATAAAATAAAATAGTCTAGACTTTTTTTTCTTTTTTGTCCTTGGTAATTAATATAAAAATGATTTGTCGGGAAAAAGGACTTTTTAAGTAAACACTTATTTATTATTTATAGCGACGTTTCGTTCCTTGCTTGGGACTTTTTCAAGCTTTATAACTATTAAATGCTTAGATCAAGTAGATATAAAAGTTAAAATACACATGTAAATATAAATTTTAGTTAAATAATTCATTCATTAACATTCATTAAAAAGTTTGTAATAATTCCGCTTTTTTAAAAAAATATTATTTTTTAAAAAACGGAATTATTACAAACTTTTTAATGAACAATTGTTTAACTCAAATTTACATGTGTATTTTAACTTTTATATCTACTTGATCTAAACATTTAGTAGTTATAAAGCTTGAAAAAGTCCCAAGCAAAGGACGAAACGTCGCTATAAATAACAAATAAGTGTTTACTTAAAAAGTCCTTTTTCCCGACAAATCATTTTAAAAATAGTCTAGTATTATTATGGGTGTATTTTTTATTGTGGTAAAAATTTATAAGATTTGATATAAATTCAAATCTAGAAATTTCAATATTTTTTTAATTTTTCATTTCTTTTTTTATATACGTGTTTGTTTTATCACTGATTTTTGATGGTGATCTTTTTCAGTACTTCTTAATTTACCGTATGTTTCAATTTGCACTTCTTTTAAAATATTCATAAATTGAAAGATGTGCCGTATAAAATACCGGAAACCAATTCGAATGTCAATTTTCAGGTATGGGAACCAATTTGGATGCAACAAAACAATTCTCTCTTTTTTATTTCGATTAGTTTCTAAAATGTATTCGCCTTTCAGGTATTCCTTCCTGATTATTACAAGAAACAATAGCTAGATTATACCCGAAACGTAAACTTAGATTTAACGAAATGATACCATTGGTTAAAAATCATCAGTGCTCTTTCTAAGAATAACAGTACTTACCGAAAACAACAAATGATAGTGCAAACTTCATTTTAGACAAGAATAAAATAAACAAATAATGTCACCAAATAGTATTCTACCATACAATGGTACAAACAACTCTGATTGAATGACAACGTGACTTGCTAATAGAATGTTATATATGCTATAATGTAGGTGGATTATGCAGGACCGGTTTTGACTGAAACTGGTTGATTCTCTAAAGATGAGCTCTCACGGTTCGATTTTAGTTGATCATCTAAAATTAAAAGAAATTTAGTACGAGAGCTTTTATTTCAGTTGTACTTCGAAAGTAGATTAGTAAACATAATCTACTTTGAAAGTAGATTAAGCGTTGAGAATCAATAGACTGAGAAAATAGTGAGAGAGAAAATAGAGTGTTGACAGTCAATACTAATTCTACTTTGAAAGTACATTAGGCGCTGAAAATCAAACCAAATCTACTTTGAAAGTAGACTAAGCGTTGAAAATAAACACCAAATCTAGTTTGAAAATAGAGTGTTGGCTATCAATACTCAATCTACTTTGAAAATAAATGAAACTTTGAAAAACAAGCCAAATCTACTTTGAAAGTAGACTAAGCGTTGAAAATAAACGCCAAATCTAGTTAGAAAATAGTGTTGGCTATCAATACTCAATCTACTTTGAAAATAAATTAAGCCTTGAAAATCAAGCCAAATCTACTTTGAAAGTAGACTAAGCGTTGAAAATAAACGCCAAATCTAGTTAGAAAATAGTGTTGGCTGTCAATGCTCAATCTACTTTGAAAATAGATTAATCAAGTTTATACTTTTAAACCTAAACAGCTTTTTAATTTCGAATTCCACTCGCCAATTCCTGTCATTTGATACGTAATTCATGATCAACCATCTGATCTAGTTTACATTTAGGTCGCAAGAGCTAGGACCTAGCCTGTGTAGGTCCCCTATCCTACCTACCACCTGGCTTGCGGCAAGCCAGGTCTTCGGGGGTCCGCGCAGGTTAAGGCCCGGTTGACAAACGCCACCTCGACTACATGGCCAGTCCGACGCTGCTTGATGACACTGGATACATGCATTAATGCGTTAATACCAGATTTTCTTTTCTTCTAGTATCATAGGCATGTTTAATTGTATTATCAACGAAAAGTTGCGGAAATTTTACTACAAACAAAGCACAATCCAGTATATAAAAATCATAGACGGTTATTATTTTTAAATCATGAAACAACGGACGACAATGTACTCAAGGACCCGTATCACAAATTGCACGAATGCATCGTTTCTGGGCTTTAAATAGAGTATCCATAGACACAGAATTGTCCCAAATGACAATGCCATATCTTAGTTTAGACCAGCGTTGCCAGACGTCCCGATTTTGGCGGGACGTCCCGATTTTTAAATCAAAATTAAATGTTCCGTGCGGGACAGGCTCAGTCCCGCTTTTCGGGGATAACTCGACCGTGCGTAAATAATTATTCGCTTATTAAGTTGCAATTTGTAACACTCACTCCTCAGACTATTGTTTGAAACGCCATATTTTTCTAATAAATTGATTTTGATTTCTGTTTTTTTTTTTTTTTTTTATTGAGAAGGCGAATAAGACAACTATTTAACGATAGTGTAAATCTGATTTAAAATATATTTTTATTAAAATACATTTTCTATGGCTATTTTTGCTATCTGTTGTCACGTAAAGGTAATTTGAACTCAAATAAGATAAATATTTAAAAACTTCTGATTATATATGTTTTTTTACTATGTCCCGCTTTCGACGAAAGAATCCCGCTTTTTTCACTCAAAAAGTTCCAAAATCCCGACTTGGCAAAAAAAATCTGGCAATGCTGGTTTAGACCTACTATATCTATTCTGTATGAATAAGATATTACAGTGACGCCGACGAAACACATAGCTCCGAGATGTTTAGCGCAATGATTGAAATGCAGGTGAATTTTAATCGAAATTAGTAGGTACCATTCTTCATTTGTGGAGTTGGAATAGTAAAAAAGTGGCTGAATACACCGCTTAATAAATTATAACGGCGACCTTTTTACACAATATAGTTAGACAAAAAGATTTTATATCGTTATAATGTGCAAAAAAATGCAAATGTTTTTGTTACCATTTACTGTGAAATGATGAATAATGATTGTTGCTCTGGGATTTACCATTACAAAACATAAACAATCACCGATGTTAGTTAAATTGTATATCAAAACAAAAGCTAATTAGTCAAAACATAAAAAAATGGTGTTCGTATTTATATATGCGCGGCAGAAGTTATACTTCTTTGGCATGCTCGCGTTAATTGATATTCTCATTTTCGTTAAAGATAAAATAAAATAGAATGTCTAGGTAAATGATAAATATGGTTCAAAGTTAGCCAGTTCACTTCGAGTAGTAGTTATTTTGGATAATAGATGAACTTCATCAGCACATTGTAACAGAGAAATGAGACGTGTCATCTATGAATACAAAGTAAAACAATACTACATTATTTTAAAATATAGTCAATTTAAGAATATCACTTCGAGTAGTACTGATTTACTTTGGATAATAGGTGGACATTCGAAAAGTCAGCTTTATCGACAATTTCAATCTTGCCGATACACGCAGTACATTAATGTTTAAATTAACAACTAACTTCATGCTGTTTCATGCGCGCGCAGCTTTCGTAGCATAAAGAATTTTACCCTTAATGAGCCAAAAGAAAACTTCAATAAATAGTAAATGATTAAAGGCTCCCATCATAGACTACCAGATCAGGAATGTGGGAGAGGCGCGGAAATTTTCTTAGCGGGAAGTTAAAAATGTAAAATAAAGATAATAATAATAATAATAATATTTATTAGCCACATTGACACAGGGTATATGACAAGTCAACATTTAAATTGCGTAATTAAAAAATTCAATAAAATTATAGAATTCTCTGTTTACCAGATGACTCTTTAACTTCTTTTTAAACGCTGGAAGTGGCAATGATTTAGTATCTTGTGACAAATGGTTATAAAATTTAACACAATTATAAAGTACTCCTTTTTTAAAAGCAGTTAAAGAGTGATCCGGAAAACGAAAGTCGCTGTTTCCCCTAGTATTATGTACATGTAACATTTGATGACAAGTAAAATATTTAAAATGTTCTTTCACGAAACACACGCATTCGTAAATGTAAACACAAGACAGTGTCAAGAGCCCATGGGCAGAAAAAGATCCCCTACACGTCTCTCTAGCATTTAATTTAGCTAAGATACGGATGCAACTTTTTTTAGCTTTAAAAATCAACTCTGTGTTTGCAGCTCCCCGAAAAATAATTCCATATTTCATTTTAGAATAAAAATTTCCAAAATACATAGTTTTTACGGTCTCGTAATTAGCAAATTTGGATATATGACGTATAGCGTATACGCACCTACCAAGTTGCCCTGCCAAAGCATCGATATGCGTGCACCATCTGATATGCTGATCAACACAAATGCCCAAAAATTTAGCATCAGCGGAGAAAGGAACTTTGATATTATTAAGGTATAGATACGAGGTTGACTATTTTTGGAAAAGTGTCTTAAATCGTGCATAAGTTCCTAATATAGTCACAAATATTTATTATTTTTATTTAAATACAACTCAAGCTTTAAAACTCATATATTTTAAATTCCGTTTCAAATTCGCTTCAAAACGTCAATACTTGTCACGTGACTGCGGTGACGTCTTAGGGTCGTACACGCTGCTAAACTGATGAGGTGATAGGTTTTTTCGTAATTGTTGTCATAGAAATTTTCGAATAAATTACACACTTTAAATATTGCCCACCAATGAAATTTTTTGACAGCGTTAACAGCGTCCTTCTCTATGACAGCGTCTGATGATGTTTATGACTGAGCGACGTCATGCACTCTGATTGGTGTTCGTTGTCACGTGACTTGAGAGTGATTTAATTACGTTTTACTTATTAAATATTAATTAAATTCCTTAAAAATAAGGAAAAATATAGAGTTTTTTAGTATTTCTATCATAGAAACTATCACTTAACTTTAAAATTATGTTTATATGTAAATACAATCAACATATTGGATAACTTCTTTTTTTTTGAAGGCGGTTAAAAAGCGTTCTAAGTTCAAATTGTGCAATATGATAGAAATTTAAATCAAATTTGAAATTACCTATCATTAAAATTCATAGACATTACATATAATTTTGTTGACAATAATTCAGCAGGATGTCCACTAAATTTGCATGGTCGCTGATTCTCTTGTTGTATTTCCGGACCATGTGTTATTGTTTCATAGTAAACAAAACACTATATATAAATGCAATTTTATTTGCACAATTAAGGGACACATTTACGCTCTATTGATAATTAATAATAATAATAATAATAGATTTTTACTTAGGGTCATGTGTAGCCGAGGCAGTTTCATAAACTATTAATTGAAGCGTTGAATCAAAGGAACTGAGTATTATTTTCTAATAAAAACTTAAATTTAAAAAGCCCCCGACATACAAAAAAACCTTTAAAGATAAAATAATATGTATTGACCCTTTAAATTTAATATAAATACACCTATCCCCCGATTTACACGGTAGATACGTTCCTGAGAAAAACGTGTAAATCGAAAATTAAAAATTTTCAAGTCAAAACCGTGTAAATCGAAAAGCTTGCAGAAAATGCATAATTTTGCTATTTAACAGTTGTGATTTTTTTCAATATTTTTAAGTGTACACAGAAATAAAAATAAAATGCATTGACAGGTTAAAATATGTAATATATTACGGAAACACTGTTTTTTTATTTAATTACAATACATTAAACAGAAGAACAAAAAATAAAACCAAAGGTGTTTTATTTAGTAGAGTGCGATAAAAACAAAAAAAAACTTATTTGGAAAACCGTGTAAAAGCGAAAACGTGTAAAACAAGTACCGTGTAAATCGGGGGATAGGTGTAATAATATTATTATCCAAACGTCATCGCTTTACTTAGCGCTTGGATAATAATATTAATTAGTACAGCCAAAATCTGTTATAACGACATCGAAGGGTCTACTCATATTTGGTCCAAAAACCGATAGTCGTAACAACCGGTGATGTTTTCGAGGTACAAAGTAATTTTTTATTAAGTATATGTAGTATTATTGAATGTGTAGG